>CAMGYJ010000005.1:48820500-49420500 GCA_946122785.1 Linum tenue | reverse complement strand
GACACTCTGGGGAATTGGCAACACAGCCACCCGCTCAACTATGTTGTCTACTTGACTTTCAGTGGTAAATAGATTTTGATAAAAGGTTGTTGCCACCCCAGCCTTCCCAGGTTCGTCAGTGACCCACTCCCCCTCATCATTCCGAAGACCTTCCACAAAGTTCTTTTTACGGCGAGTCCTGGTCACTATATGAAAGTACGAAGTATTTTTGTCACCCTTCTTCAGCCAATGGACCCTGGACTTCTGCTGTCAGTACATCTCATCAGCCTCCCACTGACGATTCAACTCCACTTCTAACACCCGGACCGCCTCCCAATCGATTGGATGGGAAGCTTTAATCCGCTCAATTTCGCTCTAGAGAGTGTTAATATTCCGCAAGGAATTTGTAGTCCCGGCACGACTCCAATCATATAGTAGGTGCCTCAGCCTCTTGAGGCGCTCCCAAAGACGAAACATAGGGGTACCTTGAACGTCCTCTTTCCAAACATAATTAACCATAGCCCTGACCTCAGGATTATCTGCCCAGCGGGCATCGAACCTGAACAGAGGGCGGCAATTTCTGGCATAGGGTTTATCAGAGAGAATAAGAGCCCGATGATCATACCCTTGTTCCGTAAAATGCTTGACCAAGGTATCTGGGAATCGATCCATCCAGGTTTGGGAACAAAGGGCCCTATCTAGACGCTCACGGATACAAGCAGCGCCCATCCTCTTATTCGTCCATGTAAACTGGTCCCCAAGGAAGCCTGGATCATGGAGGCCCAGATCCTGAATAAAGTCCCGCAGGCTAGACGCCTGGGAAGCGTTCCAAGGGTTACCACCATCCTTTTCACTCTCATGGAGGGTTGTATTAAAGTCGCCAATAACAACATAGGGAAGGGGGAAGGTAGAACATAACTCTTGCATCTGAGCCAATTGGGAGGCTCTGATTGCGGCATTACAACTAATGTAGGCAGAGACCACAATATAAGAAAAATCTATTTCATTAATACGGGAGCAAATACAGAAACTTGAATGATAAAACACCGAAGTATCAACTCCGGGAGACCAAGCTACGACTAACCCACCAGACGCCTCAATCGCATCCACAAAAAAACAATTGGAAAGCATAAAACCCAAACCCCGTATACGACGGGAGACAACTCGCCGGCTCGATCGTGTTTTCGAAAAGAACACGAGATCCGGTTTATTAGAACGAACCAAACCGACCGCCGTTTGGAATGTAAGGGATGGTCCAATTCCTCTCACATTCTAGGCCAAAAGCTTCATTTATCCGATTGGGGCCACTCTAGGCTGGCTTCCTCCACCTGTTCCAGATTTTCAGCAGCTTCCACAAATTGTTTCTTTGGCGTGGGTATGTCACTCATGTCGCCCTCTACAGCCTCCAACGGACGCTTACGCGTCCCAATATCTGGGTTCAATAGGTTCGAACCATATTCATCAAACTGAGAGCCTTCTTCCGGGCTCATATTCTGCTCATCCCGATTAGGATTAACATTCCCCATCTGCTCCTGCAAAATGGGTTGCTGCACAGAATTTATAGAAAGCCCAGCTTCAAAAGCGGCCACGACCTGGCTAACACGCCCCTTAGTGGCAACACTAGATTCTTTTGGTGTGGCGGAGGGAATTCGCTTTTTAATTTCAAAGCACTGAGTATCCTCCTCCGAATCCGAATCCGCCGAGACAAGGGCCTTGATCATTTCATTATTACTGGGGGCCGACCCAAGGACCTGCCCGGCTGGACACTTAAATCCCATGGGCCTAGTCGGAGCCGATCCAGAGGGCATATCCTTTATTGGGCCGCCAGTCAGTTGAGAAGAGCTCCCCCCGCCGCCCAAGGCTTTCCGCAGCTTACCCCTCTTCATGGGCTGGGCCACTTGTGGCCGAGGATGGGCCGGTTTCCGCGCAGGGAGGCCCGGCACTTTGTTTTGGTTGGGCTCGCATTCTGCTGCTGGGAAGCCCTGTCAGCCTACCTCCACTTCACTCCTAGGCCCATCTTTCGGCCCAATCCGCTTCCTTTCCTTGCGGTGAGGATTCTTCTTCGCAGGCCCCAAACCAGTGTCCTGTTGAACAACATCAATCGATAGGGCATCATTATCAGAATCAGACTCAAGTATGAGACGACGTCGTCGAGTTTGAGCGAGAACACCGGTAGCGCACTCGGCCATCTCTGGTTGGGCAGAAAACTATTCGCTAGTGATCTCGCGCTCCTCTACGAATTCAACCCCTTGAATCTTGCGGTCAACCTCAGTATCACGCTTAGCTTGGTGAATAGTTCTTCCACCCCCAATTTTGATCTGAGGGGGTTTATTGAGGGAAAACCCTCTCGGGCTCATTTTCTTCTTCGGAGATTTCCACAAGCCCTGCCTTTACTCGGAATCTCAGCAGGACCTGCTCCTCCTATGTCTCATTGGGGAGCCGCCGCCTCCAGTGTCTGGCTAGCCACCTGTCTGTCCGCATCGCTGTCTCGAATATAAGTTCGAGCCTTGGTGACAGGGCCATTAATCTGGCGGTTGACCCAAACCGTTTGTCGAGGACCCCTGGCCTTCATGGTGTCGCCCTCGTCATCATAAAGCCGTTGACCCAGCTTTTTTGTTGACATATGTGGGCCGAAGCGCTCTTTCCCACTTGGCGGGTCAAAGGTACAATCGCATCGTGCGTGACCCACCCGACCACAATGATAACAGAAGCTCGGGAGATATTCGTATTTCAAATTCACCCAAAAGCAACCAGTATCATCACTAGCCGCCATCAGCTGGGATCGGAGTGGTTTGGCGAAATCAATGACAGCACAAACTTTGATAAATCGCTCACACGTATCCTTGCAAGCAAAAAGGTCCGACTGTAAGACCTGGCCAATAGCTGAAGCCACAAATTTGCGCTCAAAGAGCTTGGTGCAGCAGTCATCCTTCACGCCCCAAAGTTGGATGCGGAAAGGAGCTACGAATAAGTCCTCAAAGGTCTTCCGAGAAACTGAAGGCGCCCAGGATCGGATGTTGAGGAGCTTATCCTTAATCACCCATGGGGTACGCTTAGGAGCCCATCTTTTTGCCTCCTCATTAGGCAGCATGATTTCAAATAAACTGTGGCTTGCCATGGAGACTTTCACCCGTCCCTTGATTTGCCAAGCATCGACCAGGGCGTCACGCAGTTCCAATGTCGAGATTTGCTCAGCAGTGAACAAACGCCCTAACAGAGTGCGTGACGCGCGAAGTTTTGTGGACTGAACCTCATCCAGAGAGAACTGGACCACCTGGTCTTCCGTGACATGAACCATACCTCGTTCCTGACAAGAAGAGGCAGCAATCAAACGGGAATCAATAAAAGGATTATCATGCAACAGGCCCAGCGAAAAAGACACCTTCGAACTAGGGGCTGGAACATGTTTGTCAAGCAGCGTATAGGAAACATCAGCCTTAGAGGAAAGGTAGAAGCTGGATGCAAGATCACAATCCTCCATACCTGAGCTCGAAACGGCCGCACTAGGGAGAGGGGGGGTTGCTGCGATGGGGGAGCCACACACAAAATATTTTTCCTGATAGTGGTGGAAAATCATACGCAGCAGGGGTGAATATATAATGAGAAACGCAGTCATAGATGCTTCTCTTGTGGTTAACGCGCTTTGCCAATTACCGTTGGCATTTTGAGTTGTAGTGGAAGTAGGAGAGCTATCAACGTTCAGCCTCCTGCCGATAAGTTTGTTAGGAGAGATAAGGCTTCCCAAATCCGTCCCAAATGACCACGAGAAATCCGGACCGAATCGGCGATCAACAGATGCGGATCCTGGCCCCCAATTTTGACGTATTTTGTGTACCCCCTTGGCCGGCGATAGGAGCCAGTGGCCGCCTTCAATGGTTTGAGAAAGAGGGAAAAGGAAAGGGGAAGGGAGAAAACAATATAGTACTAACAATGTTGTCAACTTTGGGTCGATTTTCCGATTGACTCTCTTTGACCCTAACCTGGTGAGAAAAACGGGTTGCACATATTTTTCAGGTCGACTGCTGGAAGGGGTGGAAAGCGGAACGATATTGGTATCCCGATACCAAATACCAAAAATCCTGAATATTGAGTTGCACCATAAAATTCATTCCAAACTCAATTCCTAAATAAAATCAGTATCCCAATCCTTAAATATTTTGGTATCCTAATCGATATTTGCATTTAATAATTAAATATATAAATTAGAGTATGCAATCTAATTTAGGGCAAAGATGTTAGGCGAAATCTCTTGAGTTCGTCTAGAAATAGGACATGGATAAGGAGAAGCGTAGATATGGTGACATCTCAATTTCTTATCATTTGTAATCTTTAATTCCACAAAATGGAGTCCAAGAGACGACTAAGGAGAGTACTGTATGTTTTTTTTTTCTTATGAAAATAAAAAGAGATTGAGCGAGAGACGAGTAACTCAAAGTGGAAAGCCAAAATTTGGTTAGATGAGAACTTGTGAGTTGTCAATGAGTGAGGAATGACCAACAGTTGTGTGCTATATTTCACTAATTTTTAATTTTTGGTTTTTACCTGTATTTTGGTATATACCGATCTCAATCTCATAATCTCACATAACGAATAACACTTGAAAATGAATCTCAATGTCAATTCCTAAAAAATAAATCGATATTTAATAATACCAAATAGTGATAAATTCAATATGGTATTCAGTATATCCCAAATACTCGTACCTAACTTCCATCGCTAAAACGTATGGGAATTATACTAATTTATTCAATGGTAGTTTTAAATTCTAATCCATATTATTTTACTAATTAAATCGCACAGGTTATTTTACTAATTATGATTAAAATTAGTTATTTAAAAAAAATCTAACCGTAGGCTCAAGTTAGGGTGCATATCAAACTGGATATCATTTTGAAGAGCACAATAGATCTTATTTATCTATGTAAAAAAAATTAATTCCAACTTAAAACGAGAGAGAAATCATCCATTAAATATTAAGGAAGAAAAGATTAAAGGTTTTTCATGAGAGAGAGGGGTGCTGATGTAGCGGATTCTGATTGAGTTACTCATGGTTACTCACTGGCGGTGTGCAATGGTCCGATCCGAGACCAAACCAAAATTTTGATCGGACCGTACCGAACCGATTATAATGCGGTCGGGTCCTTGGTCTACATGAATTTTACAATTACCGAAGAAGTTATGGACCGGACCGAACCGGACCAAATGCAATGATAGTCCGCTCTTTGGTCCTAAAATGTCTTTTACTACTAAACCGAGGTTCTAATTAGTTTGGTCCGGTCACCCGTTGCACAACCGTATTACTCACCATAGAGTTAGTGATGGGATCTCCCCTAACCGAATGGGTTGAGAAAACGTGTTCCGCCGCCAACTCGACCCGGACAGGTCGAATATCCGCCCGAACCGACTAAAATGTGGAAGACTAGCATGCATTACGTCGGACGGGTTGAAAACGGACTCACTGGCGTGCCACGAACAGGTCAGGAACCCGTCCCGAGCCCGTCGGGGACACATTTTCGAAAGCAACACAAAAAAAAAAATTGTTGGTGGCGGATCGTGCTCAGTTCTTTCTTCCCTCCTACCTCGTCATGCTTGGGAACACAGGCGGCCAGCTTCAACGCAGCGAGCGAAATCGGCAGTAACTGCATGACGCCTGCTGGCTTCCATTCTTCCCCTTCGGCTTCTGGCAGCGCCGGGTTCCTTCTTCATCTTCTTCAATTCCTCCTCGAGACTCGAGTTGGGATTGGATACGGAGGGGCTGGGTGAATTAAGGAAAATGACTAAAGTGTAAATTCACAAAAGGTTCTCTATAAGACTTGCATATGCATCCCTAACGCTTCCCCGTGCTAGGTTCCTTCATGGTTTCTACCATGAATTTAAGGATGATCAAGTAACTTATTAGTTATATAGTAATAACTATTATAATTTTCTATAAAAAAAAAAAAGGGGTTGTAAGTCAAATCAATAAAATATTATTAATTAACGAGTTTCTGGTTGATCTGCGCTTAAAAAACCAAAACAATCAACCCAATGTTGAATATGATATTGACAAGTGTTCGGTCGACCAAGTTTTACACAATTTTGGGATTCGTGAGTTAAGTTGAGTGTAAATTTTGTTAAAAGTCAGATTGCCTTCTTTTGGCCTGCACCCAGATAACAAAACAACAGGTTGAACGTGGTATTGATTAACTTTGAGTCGAAAACAAGTATTGTCATCGACACCACTGATAGCACAACTCCTGGCGACAAGGTGGCCGCCATCCGAAGCTGTAGAGCCCCTAAATAGTTACATTAGTTCAACAGTTCAAGTTTGGTCACCGTTCGTTAGTCTTTCTTAACTTTTGGTGGGGTGACAGTCTAACTTTTGGGACGTGCACCACCAGTCCACCACCAATGAGTTGTGGGTGTTGATGTGACTTGAATCGGACTATCAGCCGCTACGACTGGTAATCGGGGGTCTCGCTGCCCGGTCAGTGAGTGGGGTCCAGGGGCAATGTTATTTGGGTTCAGGTTCTGGGCCTGGTCTGTAACCGTTTCCTTTTCCAGATTAAATTAGGTTTAGACCCACATGGAGAAGTACTATAAATACTTCTCATACTCCTCTATAATCTGTAATCATGCTTCCTGATCAACCGTGGACCTCACACAGGTATCGAGTTGAAGACTCCTTATGAGGTGTGGTATGGTAAGCCTGCTGATTACTCTTCACTGAAAGTTTTTGGGTGTCCTATTTATTATCATGTGGATGAGGGTAAACTGAACCCAAGGGCAAAGAATGGTGTATTTGTGGGTTACGGAGATGGAGTTAAGGGATTTCGAGTCTGGTCACCTTCTAAGCATCGGGTTATACTCAGCAGAAATGTGACATTTGATGAGAAGTCTATGTTTAACCTCATGTTGAAGGTTACTGTTGTTGAAGGTAGCAGGAATATTGATAAGCAGGTGGAGCTGCAAACTCTCAAAGAGAGTGAGTTTGAGCACCAAGGTGGAGAAGATCAACATGATGAGGATGTCTCTGCAGAGCAAGAAAGTTCAGAGTCCAGTTCACGAGCTCAACAGTCTATTTCTTCCGGTAGACCGAAGAGAGCGACTGCAGGAGTACCTCCACAGAGGTATGGCTTCGAGGACATGGTGGCGTATTCATTTCAGGTTGCTGAGGAAGTGGATGCAGGAGAGCCACAGTCCTATAGAGAAGTAGTTTCGGGTGGTGAAGCTGATCAGTGGCTTGCCGCAATGGGAGATGAGATGGAATCCCATGACAGGAATCAGACTTGGGAGCTAGTCAAACGACCACAGGGAAGGAAGATTGTTACAAACAAGTCGATCTACAAGAAGAAGGAAGGAATCACTTCTAAAGAGGGCATGAAATTTAAAGCTCGGGTGGTTGCACGAGGCTTCTCGCAGAGGGAAGGAGTTGACTACAATGAGATTTTCTCACCAGTGGTCAGACATACTTCGATCAGAGTGCTACTAGCAATAGTGGCACATTATGAATTGGAGCTCGAGCAGCTAGACGTGAGACAGCTTTCCTGCATGGAGAGTTGGAGGAAGAAATTTACATGACTCAGCTAGAAGGATTCGAGGTTCCGGGAAAAGAAGACTATGTTTGTAAGCTGAAGAAGTCCTTGTATGGACTTAAGCAATCTCCGAGGCAGTGGTACAAGAGATTTGACAGTTACATGCTTTAGCTGGGCTACAGCAGAAGTCCATATGATTGTTGTGTATATCACAGCAAGGCAGAGGATGGTTCGATGATATATCTAGTTCTGTATGTGGATGATATGCTCATAGCAGCGAGGTCGAAGTCAGATATTCAGAAGTTAAAGGGGCTTCTCAATGTTGAGTTTGAGATGAAGGATTTGGGAGCTGCTCAGAAGATCTTGGGTATGGAGATTTACAGGGACAGGTCGAAGAAGAAGCTTTTCTTGTCACAGATTAGCTACATCCAGAAGATACTGTCGAGGTTTGGCATGTCTTCAGCAAAGCCCTTAAATATTCCTAGTGTTTCAAATGTTCATCTATCCTCAGCTTATGCACCTCAGTCAGAGGCTGAGAAGGAGTACATGTCGAGAGTCTCATATGCTAGTGCAGTAGGTAGCTTGATGTACGCTATGGTATGCACTAGACCTAATCTTGCACATGTTGTTAGTGTTGTCAGCAGGTTTATGATACAACCTGGAAAGGAGCATTGGCAGGCTGTGAAGAGGATCTTCCGGTACCTTAATGGTACACCTGATGTGGGGATTAGCTTCGGAAGTAATGCAGAGTGCTTAGTGTCTGGGTATTCTGACTCGGACTATGCTGGAGATGTTGACACGAGGAGATCGATGACCGGTTATGTATTCACTCTTGGGAGTTCTGTAGTGAGCTGGAAGGCAACTATGCAGTCGGCGGTGATATTGTCTACTACTGAGGCAGAGTATATGGCGTTGACAGAAGCTGCTAAGGAGGGAATATGGTTGAAGGGGCTGGTTGGTGATCTGGGTCTACATCATGATCAGGCAGTGGTGTATTGCGACAGTTAGAGTGCAATATGCTTGGCCAAGGATCAAGTCCACCATGAGAGGACTAAGCACATCGATGTGAGGTATCATTTCTTGAGGACAGAGAAGAGGATTAAGGTGAAGAAGGTTGGCACCGCGGATAATCCTGCTGATATGTTCACGAAGCCGGTTCCACATGGCAAGTTCCAACACTGCTTGGACTTGCTGAATGTCTTGAGTGGGTGACTCCGCCCTGCGGGGCATTGATGGCGGGAGAGAGAGAAGGAGGAGAGTACATCAGAGATTTCATAGGAAGAGGATTCAAGTCAAGGTGGAGATTTGTTGATGTGACTTGAATCGGACTATCAGCCGCTACGACTGGTAATCGGGGGTCTCGCTGCCCGGTCAGCGAGTGGGGTCCAGGGGCAATGTTATTTGGGTTCAGGTTCTGGGCCTAGTCTGTAACCGTTTCCTTTGCCAGATTGGATTAGGTTTAGACACATGGAGAAGTACTATAAATACTTCTCATACTCCTCTGTAATCTCCTCGATATAGTGAAATTGGCTCTCTCTCGCCCGTGGACGTAGCTAACACACATCGTGTTAGTGAACCACGTAAATTCGTGTGTCTGTGTTTTTCGATTCTCGCTTTCGTATTCTTGCTTTATCGATTCCGGCGATTTCCCGATCCGTAGCAGCGTGTTCATAACAGTGGGTCTTGGGGGGATCTAGTAGAAGGAGCCGACATTGCCCTCTGTGTTGGATAGATTTCTCACCCAATCCGTAAATGGGAACAAATGGGTACAGCAGAGTACGTTCCTGCTTTTGTTGGCGTGGGGATAGACTTTGAGCCTTTGAGATTTGGTGTTATTAGTATTTGTTTTGTGGACAATTGAGGGATAAGGAGGACGGGATGGCGATGTGGCGGGTGGTGGTGGGAGCTTGGAATGGACTGCGATGGCAGTTTGCTGGAGCATTTGAGGAACACGACGGTTAGGAACTAAGGAAAGTGAAGCGAGAGAGGGAAGGGAAGGGAGGGACGACGAGATTTCGACAGGGGAGACAAGGACCAGGCGATGACGGTTAGGAACCAAGGAAAGTGAAGCCAGAGATGGATCAGGGAAGGGAGGCGAGGGACGACGAGATTTCGACAGGGGAGACAAGGACCAGGCGATGGTCATCCGCGGTCGGGTTTTTCTCTTATATGAATGGAGAATAATTTTGAACATATAATTTTTTTTAAGTAATTTCACATTATATATTTTACGATCAACTATGAGAGTTGACTGCCACCTCACTAAAGTTAACAAAAACTAACAAAGAGTTATCAAATTTGAACTATTAAACTAATCTTAGTGATAAAAATAAAATTAAATAATTTTAGTGGCAATATGAAAATTTTTAACAACTCTAGGGGCCAAACTTGCAATTTACACCCTCCATATTGTCGCAATCAATCAAAATGAAGTGTGGATTCATGACATAAATGGACGCCGTAGTGTGTCATTCAATATAAGCTAAAGCTCCACAATCCTAAACACAATAGAGCTTGTCCGATATCTAAGGCCGTCGTGCATTCCGTTCGAACTGAAAACAGACTCAGCACACCAGCTATACTCATTACAACCCTCCATTTTGACCTTTACAGTCACCACATCACAAACAAATTCCAATACAGCAAATACACCGGAGGTGTAGGCAAATAGGGAGACGGAGAGCTTCATGAACAGAGAAGAAAACACTACCAGCAAAACAGTGAGGCAAACTCCCTGGCACCAAACCATTGTGGTTGAATTCGCTCAACCCTGCGCAGCTAAGTCAACTAGATGCTGGTATTCGTCAGAGACAAATGACTTCACCTTCAACGAGACGGGCTTCTTCCCTTCATCTTTTCCCGGAGACTGATACTTGATCCCGATCACGGTAGCCAAACCTACATCCACAAAGTAAATGCAGCTTTGAATCAATCGACACATATAGCTTTGTAGGTGTAGTTAACCTATCTCACAATTAGTTTCTAACAAGCTGCCCTGGAAACGTAAGCAGCAAGTAAACGGATGATTGTACACTTACTTTGATGAACGCGTCCATACAGGAACCGTTCGCCATTCCAGAACTCCAAAGGTCTCGACCTAATCCTCGTGCTTCGCCTCAGCCCTCCCTCTGTAGCATATGAAGAACCAGCACCTGCAAGGCAAAAGGAAATTCCACTCTCTTACATTCTTCCAAAAGAGAAGAAAATGTGAAACGAGATGCTAACAAGTGACAAGGTTTCACTGCTTTGAAAGAGCACCTATGAGGCTTTTCCTTTGAGAGAATGATCGGGATTCTCTTCCCTTGAGTGGACGGGTTGCCGCTCTGGTTTGCCCATTTGCTGATGCCATCAGAGACTCATGAATAGTCTGCTGCCAGCACAAGAAAAGAAGATAATATAGTTGGTGTTTTGATGATTAATTCTCGGTCACAGATGAGGTAATCGCTCTTAAGTTAAGTCTAACAAACATAATTGACTGTGAAAAGAAAAAAGGCAAGATAACACTATACCTGCTCATGAATTACTGCAGCAATTTTGCTGGACTCTTCAGCTGTGTGTTTGGCTTTAGAACAGTCATCCACCACGCTCTTCTTGGTAACTACAGGTTTTGATAGAGATTTTGAAAACCAGAAAATAAAAAATAAAAAGTAACCAAGTTAATTCTACACATTCAACTTGGTTTGCTGTTGCTGAGCCGTGCCTTTAGGACATATGTTTACGGCTATCTACGGTAACAGGAAGATGCAACGAAGGGAAAATATACAAGACCAAGTAGAATGACCAAACCATGTGGAAATGATAAAGTTTCCAGAGATCAATAACTTGCCGCTGGGAGGTTAAACTTGTTAGTAGTGGTCATATTTGAGAAATGGTAATTTTCTTACTGGTCCAGAAAAGTGACAGTACGCACCAGTTCAAAATGCAGATATAACGGAATCATAACCAACATGCAACTATCATGTATTGAAAGATATGTATGGCCCACAGTTAAATACCTGTACGCCTTTGCTTCTTAGTCATATACTTGTTACTGCGGCTCTTGCGCTTCCTAGTGTTTCCTTTAATGGGTTCCTTCATCATGACTGCACGAGGCTCCTCTGAATGATTCTACACAATCGCCACAAATTTTAGGACGAGTAGCTTATAATTGGACCGAAGTTGATCACTTAGTATAACCTCTCTTACAAGAAATGAAAGAGTGAAAAGACAAAGTAAATCACTTAAAAGCAAAAAAGGTGGCATTGATTTCTTTCACCAAAGCACATTATACCAAAATAGAGAATCCAGAAAACCTCGTCTAAACTCCCATAAATCATGCAAGTCCACCAAAAGTAAACTTACACGGCTGCCAGAACAAAGTTGCCTACAGTAAAGTTTTCAGTGGACTTCCTACAGTAGTGCATACAATAAGATGATCGTGCCATATAAAATTACAACTGTGATCTGTTAACTTAGAATGCACAAATTTCTATTAAAAAAACATAAACTACATGGCAGTATGGTGCATTAGCCACATAGAGTTAAATCAAGATTATATCCTCTCAGCAAATTAAAACTTCTAGGTTGGTTTTAGTCCCTGCAGTTTAAAAGTCATGGACAAATTGGTCACTAGAAAATTAACCATTTTTTCTTGAAAGAGTTTACTTTCTGCAGGAGATAAGAGCAACCATATGCATCAGTGAAAATATTTGAAAACCCAACCCAAGACAAAAAGTACTAGTATCGCGAGCAGGTTGAACAGGCATGAGTTGGAAAATAAGTGTCACATCACTATTCTCCTATACCTGCTTTGATGTCAGTTCACCTATCAAATAGTGGCTTCCAATTGAACAGATAACATGATTGGTACTAACAGAAGTTGATTTCACTGAATTAGCCTTGTATGATGCATGTAACTGTGTCTCAAATGAGACATCACTAATAAACTAACGTAGGAGGAAAAAATAATGTAAACAGGTATCCACAAACCTCATTATGCTCATCATAAGAATCGACTAAGTCTTCTTCTGGACCCTTGCTTTGGATTGTTGCACGTCCGGTCGTCTCATGGTCGTCCATTACCACAGAGCTGCTTTGACCTGTAAGAGCAACAATAAAAAATAATGTTTTTAGTGCACAAGTCTACTCTCCCTTCATTAAGGAAGTGATGAGTACAAAGAGTGGTGGATTCAGTACAAAAGCTGTCATTGATGGATAACCATTGAAACTAAAAAAAGGTAGCAACAGGCTATAATATATGTCAACAAACTGGTAATGGTGTATCATTTACAGGATTCTGTAGTCTAATGCACCAGAAGCAAATAAAGGGAAATTCTCATACCAAACTCAGTTTGAGTGACGCGATCTGTTGCAATATTTTCCTCAATGATTACACCAGGCTGAGCAGAGTCCACAGTTTCCTACACCACGTTTTCAAAATTAACAACTTATGCAAGGAACATACCTGGCACTTATGAATGAGTACCAGGACAGGCTACAAGAAACACTCACTGTCTCCTCCATCTCGTTTGTTGTACCATACTGATCTAAATTCTCATTTCCTGCTTCGTCATTTCCACCATTGTTCTCACCCTCCACCATCTGGCTTGTTGTACCGCACTCTAAATTCTCATTCCCTTCTTTGTCATTTCCATCTTTGTTCTCACCCTCCACCTCAGCGCAAAAATTGTCGCCATCCTCCTCATCGGAATTGAGTGTGGTCGTATAATCCTCCGTTGTTCTGTCAGATGGAACCGTAAAATCTGCCATAACAGGTGAACTGATAACACCAACAGTGTGGTCACATTCATCAATCATAGCAGAATTCAACTCCTTTGCAGTATCACCCTGGCTGACATCCCCCATGAGAGAAGCATTGGTCTCAGGTAATGAACCAATGTCGTCGACATAAAATGGAAATGGATCAACCAGTGGGTCTGACTGTGATATCAACTTCCGCGCTAATGAGGGTAAAGGGCTTTTTGGTAGAGAATCAAAACCAAAAGTTGAACCAGAAGTTTCCCCTTTTTTAAGTTTCATAAAACTTCTACCCTTCGTCTCTTTCAAAATATTATCAATATCAGACAGTGGACGCCTAGGCTTGTTCAAGTTTCCAGCTCTTGAAGATGTCCAATCAAACGTTGGAATATCATGGAACTCAGGGAGGTTTAATTTCTCTATATGTACAGGCTTGAACTGAAACTTTTCACCGAACAAACTAACTGTTTTATCCTCATCGAGGCCTTCAAAATCTTGAGAAAGTAACTCACTCAAGTCATCCAAAACTTTATCGACCTTGCCCCCAGGCTCCGTGACTGCACCTACATGGAGATCACAACTCATTCCATGAGTTATATGATGATAATAAATAAATAAATAAATAAATAAAAAGAGCATCAAGAAAGGAATTCGTAGCACAGGGGCTCATCAAAACCAATAATCCAGTAGAGCTTGGTGTTTCCCTCTCAACATGAACTTACCAGATGGTCCTTTTTCATCTGAAGAATCATCACCAAGTTCATTTTCTTCCAATGTACCCTCTTGTAGTTTAGCATTAGAATCTGTTGCTACTGGCTGTGAGGCGCCAGGATATGGATTAAGCAGTTCAGCTTCAGAATTTTCTTGCGTTGTAGGGTAGAGATGTATGTATTTTGCAGTCCTAGATCTCCTGGTGAAGTCTCATAAAAAAAAAAAATAACATAAGTATTTATTCCAGAAAACTGGAATTCCACAACCATTGAATACAAGGTTAAAGAGGGGGGTGTTGGAAGAAGTGTCAATACCCCGGAATCCCAGGTCGGCGAGGGCGCGAAGGCAAAGGTGCACCCTGTTGATACGAACTAGTTTGGACATGACCTGTCTGCTTAGCTATTTCTTTTTTCGCATCTTGAAAGAGCAAACAACAAGCGGAGTAAGATCATCTTCCAATAGAAACAACCAATTACAACAAGTGCTCCGAGGGAAAAAGGTATAAATAAAGGAGCCAAGCTTACCTTCTAATCTTTCAAAAGCAGCGAAGAACTCCTCTGGATCTTTATGTTTGTCAATGTCAAACGTTGGTTCCAAATTTATACTAGGCTGACTGTCAAAATATACCACAGAGGCTCAACAACAGCACTTAGATAGCTTCGTGTTCAAGTAACAAAAGCAAGCGATTGAGCAGACACCTGAAATCTGGAAGCAAAGAGAACCGAGCTCGCTTCCTCCCTAACCCTGGCCTTCTCTCTCGAGGTTTCTCCATAAGCTTACTACCAGCTGCTTCACCGTTGTCTTCAGACGGCGGAACCTTAGCAGGATCCGCCGCTGGAAGCTCGCAACGACCACTTAGGATATTTTCCGCCTGCTCTACGAGCTTATCATGGTCTTTGATTGGCTGGAAATTCCAAATAAATGCACAGCAAGCGGAACGCACAAGGTTTAAACTAAGGTCATCTCACCAACCAACCAAAACAAGAGCAGAAACAAAATTCTCGAAGCAACAAGTAAAAGAAAGCATGCGACAGAGATTCTGAACCAGTAGCTTCCGCAGGATGAGCGACGACGAGACTTCCGAAATCACATAATTAGAGAGAAGGAGACGGAAAGCAGCAGGAACACAGAGATTAAGAGAATTACCAGCGATTTCAAGAAGTTGTGAGCGGAGAGTAAATCGTCGGAACGAAAATCCTTCGGAAGAGAAGGAAAGGTTCGACGGAAGAGCGCGAGACCACCGTATCCTTGAAGCGGATTCTCCAAATTCGTCATTCGGACTTGGTCTTCTTCAACCCTAGACGCAATGAGATGCTGGCAGTGAGATGCTGGCAGCGAGATAAACGAAGGAGAAGAGGGCCTGTGAGAGAGCGTATGTGTTGCCGACCAATTGAGAATTTGAGATTCGAAATTTCGAGTGAGAGGGAGAAAATGCAAAAGACAATCCGTTTACCCGCCCCTGCGGGCCTGACCTAAAATGCAACTTTTTTATTTTAATTAATAATTATTATTTTATTTTTTTTGTCATAGATAGTTTGTGATAGATAGCTTGTTACAATGCAAGGAAAAATAAAAAGCGGTAGTCAACCAATAGGGTTGCTACCGATCCAAGGGCCGTTTGTGCCACACGATGGGCAGTCCTGTTAGTACTACGGGGAGCATAGACAAAAGAAACAAATGTAAAAGAGGTCTTCAGCAAGCGAACTTCTTCAAGTACCGCCCCACCTCGATCATGGCAAACGTCGTTCTCCATAGCTCGTCGTATGACCAATTGCGAGTCCCCACAAAAACAGACAGAATGATGGCCATTATGTAAGCTCCATATCATTGCATCTCTTAATGCTAATAATTCTAATAAGAAGGGATCAGATATCCCGTTATAGAACTTACCGTGTGCGCTAATAAGTGAACCATCACCTGTAAATCCGACGAACCCGACACTGCCGCCAACTCCCTGCCGTGTAGCACCATCGAACCGGACGAGGAGGCCTCCGGTGGGGCAAGCAGGTGCCGCTGATGAAGGTCTAGGCTGCCGCCGCACTTGATTCTGGTCCTGAGGTGTCGCGGTAGCATCGCGCCATTCGTCCACCTGTTTGCCGAATTGGTGGAAGAGAGGCCCTGGCAGATATTGAGTATTATCATACGCCGTCCAACATCGTCCTTTCCAAATGCGCCAGGAAAGGAAAACCATATCTGCAATATCCACTTTGGAAAGCTGCATATTTAAAAGGATGTTAGACCAAGCAATATCAATAGGCATGTTTTGAACAGCTCGGCGAATATGCTCCTTCCCTGCCAAAAACCAAAGCTCACGGGGCGACCCTGCAGGAGAAAAAACAGTGAGAGAGGGATTCGGCAAAGTCAGAGCAGACTGGGCATAAGTTAGAAGAACACATGGACTTCTCCTGAAGAATTGTTTTCATGGGAAGAAACCCTCTCACAACCCGCCATAGGAACACTCTGAGTTTTGGGGGTATGGGGAGGCTCCATAGGACCTTCCAAAACCGAGAGTTCAGGTGAGGCGGTAGCTGATCAAATTCCAGGTGCTTCGTCGCCGAAAGTAGTTGATAACCTATTTTGACAGTATACTGGCCAGTGGGAGAGTGGTGCCAAATCAGCTTATCTGGTTGAGGCGCCGAGGGAAGAGGAATGGACAAGATCCAGCCAACACTTTCTGTTGTGAATAGTGCTCGAATGATGTCCCCGTTCCAAGTTCGTGAGATCGGGTGAATGAGGGACGCGACATAGGAGTTCCCCAGGACCGCACCAGGTAACAACTTTGGCGAGGACGGAGGCGAGGAAGGAAGCCAAATATCCTCAAGGATGCGGATTGCATTACCACACCCAACTTGCCATCGAAGGCCCTTCATCAACAATTTGCGCCCTTCGAGCACTCCCTGCCATGCCCATGATGGCCGAGAACCTGTGGGGGCGATGAGAAAATGGCAGTGTGGATGGTATCTTGCCTGGTACAGCCTCGCAAGCAGGGACTCCGGGGACTCTAGGATCTTCCAGGCCTGTTTGGCCAACATTGCCACATTAAAAAGATCAAAGTCCCGGAAGCCTAGTCCCCCATGAAACTTGCTAATGCATATCGCAGACCAGGAAATCCAATGCATGCCCCGATCCTTGTCTTGACCCGCCCACCAGAATCGAGCAAGTTGGCTATTAAGGCGTCGACAGGTAGTAGAGGGAAGCCTGAAAGAGTACATGGTGTAGACGGGTGATGCGGATCCAACAGCCTTGATTACGACCTCTTTCGCAGCTAGAGATAGCGATTTCGAGCGCCAACTCTGGATACGGGCAGCAAGCTTATCTTCAACAAATTGGAAGGTCTGCACTTTGGAACGCTGTATTTGAGCAGGAAGCCCAAGATATTTATCCAGGGGGCCTATGGCCGAGATGCCGAGTGAAGCGCCCAATGCAACCGACTCTGAATGGCTAATATTATTGCTGAAGCACGCCGAAGATTTCTGTAGATTAATCCGCTACCCACTGGCCTCCTCAAAGATCTGTAATAATTGGAGCAAATTCCCACATTCAGCCGAAGTTGCCCTCAGGAAAAGGTAAGTATCGTCGGCAAAGAAGAGGTGGGAGAGTGTTGGTGCAAGCCGGTGAATCTTTAGGCCATGGAGCTGCTGGGAACTAAGGGCATTAAGTAGAAGTGTCAAAAATGCCTCTGTATAAATGGCGAACAAGAGTGGTGAAAGTGGATCCCCTTGCCGGATGCCTCGCTGGGGCTGGAAGTACCCATGCTCGTTGCCATTCACAACCACAGTAAAAGAAATTGTCGTCACGCACGCTTTGATCCACTTCAGCCACTGTTCGCAGAACCCCAATGCCTCCATCACAGAAAAGAGGAAACCCCACTCAACTCGATCGTATGCCTTGTCCATGTCGAGCTTCAACGCCATCCATTTATCCCGTCCAAGAGTTTTAGTCTTCAGGAATTGCATCACCTCCTGTGCAATCAAAATGTTATCGGAGATATCGCGGCCTTTAATGAATCCATTCTGAGAATCTGATATTACTGATGGTAATATAGCACTGAGCCGGGCGGTGAGAATCTTTGAGATGATCTTATAGAACACTTGACATAGGCTTATCGGTCGCATTTGCCTCATCATATCTGCATTTGAAGTTTTCGGGATCAAGGTGATGATAGTGTGGTTGAAACTCCGCAAAAGACGCCCTGTCCTGAAAAAAGATAGCGCTGCCCGGCAAACAACATCACCTATAATGTCCCAATAGGTCTGGAAAATGCTCATGTTAGTCCATCCGACCCAGGGGCCTGTCCCGGGCCGATGCTGAAGGTTGCCCGTCGAATCTCCTCGCAGGTCACTATGGCTGTCAGGAAGTAGTTCATGGCAGCAGTGACTTTGGTTTGCAAACCTAGAGCATTAACAAGAAAGTGAGGTGAATGACCAGTAGTTAAGAAGAGATTTTCAAAATACCCAACAGCCACACTCCCCTTGCCGAGTTCGTCGTAATGAGGTGTCCCGGCATCATCCTGCAGGACTTCGATTTTATTTTGTCTTCTACGTTGGGTAGTGGTAAGGTGGAAATACTTGGTGTTTGCGTCCCCTTTGTGAAGCCAAGTCACTCTTGATTTTTGACTCCAGTACACTTCTTCTTGCAAATAGGTCGTCGATAGTTGCACCTCCATACCTTTGATGAGTTCCCAATCAATCGGTATCTTGTCTCGTTCATCTTCAATAGCTGTCCGCAGCTCGCGAATTTGACGTGCAACATTGGTAGTCCCAAGTCTCGCCCACTGGACTAGTTGGTGCCGCACAGCCTTGAAAAGGGAGAACAGCTGATATTGTGTTGTGCCATGAAAGACACTCTGCCCTTCTCTAGCCACTATCTCGCGCGCATCAACATTGGTGCACCAACGAATATCGAAGTGGAATCGCGGCTTCCCTTTATCAGCTCCTGGAATAAACTGCAACAATAGCATCCGATGATCTGAACCAAGATCAGTAAGGTGAGCAATCTGCACATCAGGCCAAAGCGAGAGAACGTTATCAGTGGCTAATCCCCTATCAAGGCGTTCAAGAATGTGAGATGATAGGCCTTGACGGTTGGACCAAATAAAGGGAGATCCTTTAAACCCCAAATCCAGCAGCCCTGCAAGATCAATAAACTCACGAAAAGTTTCCATCATCTGAAAGGGTGGAGGTCTGCCTCCCTGTTTTTCTGATGCCTGCAGAATGCAATTAAAGTCCCCTATGACTATCTTTGGCAGCACACACGACAAAAGCAAATTGATAAGTTCATTAAACTGAGCAACACGAGTATTTACATCGCAGCTAAGGTGAACAAAGAAGATACCCATCAATCCCCACACTAGATGCTGACACTCAACAAATAAGTAGAAATCAGACTCTCCTACAATACGACACTGAACGTTGGAGGCGCAAGAAACAACTAAACCTCCTGCTCTACCCACAGGGGAGACACAATGGACAAAAGGAAATCCTAGACGCATCAATTTCTTATGTACAAAATCATCATCACGTTTGGTTTCGCTGAGAAACACTATGGGAGGCGAGAACCGACAAATGGCTTCGAAGAGGGAAGGAATTGTCAGGGGTGAGCCTAGTCCCCGACAATTCCAGGCGAGAATGCTCATTGGACAGGGTGGGACCAGTTCGGGCTGGTTGCCTCCACCACTTCAGTCGACTCCTCGGCAGGTCCCATCTCCATTGAGTCCCGGCGAGCCTTCTTGTTCTTCACTTCATCATCCACACCTCCCATGTCTATGTCTCTACCCCTGATCATTGGAGTTGAAGTCTCCCCACTAGCAGCAGGAACAGAGACCCCCAGATGGTGGCGCTGACAGTAGAAATCCACTCGATGCTTGGATAGGAGGCTGCGCTGGCTTTGCCATCTCCTGTCTCACCCAGGTGAATTGCTTCCGACTCAACAACAGGCGATCATGTACTTTCGGCCCAGATTGCTGTGAGACAATATCTTTGCTGTAGGGAGTGTCAGTACCAGCCAGCTCCTCGCGCCGAGGACACTACTGCCCAATGTGCCCCAGCACCCTACAGAGGTAACAGAATTGGGACAGGCGCTTGTATTTGACGATCGCCGTGAATCCACCCCTGCCGACCTTCTCATGGGATGCCGGAATTGACACCGGAAGGGGGAGGCGCCCATCAATCCATACCTTAGCATTGAGGTAGAGTTCACCCGTGGCGGTTACCTTGTGAACCGAAGCAGGGTCGCTCTTCCCCAGAGCCAGACCAAGAAGAGTGCCTAGCTTGGAAGTACAGCAAGGCGGAGGAACTCCCCAGAATTGAAGCTGCAGCGATATACACCAAAGTTGGTCTGCAACCTCCGGGGAAACCTCCACCCAAGGGGCGAGGTGCACAAGGAATTTGGGAAGGAACCATGGCGTCTCCCGAAGCACCCGGTTCATGTCCGTTGCTGAAGGAAAGATGAACTGCAGCAAACCTTCCGGCGCCGGGAGAACTGAGATGGCTCCGCGATAATGCCAGAGTCTCCCCAGCGTCGATTGGAGGTGACGAACTGAGGGCATCGGGCCAACCACCCTTCCCAGCAGTGAGAGGTCGTTGCGTTGAGCACCGGCATCGATGTCTTCATCTCCAAAAACCACCGCGTTCACCCCAGCCATGGTGCGGGAAGAAAGGTAGGGTAACCAGGAACTTGCAACAAATTGAACACAAGGAGGGCACGAATCCCAGATTGGCGAATGGAATCGCATAGCCCAGGGTGGTGGCTTTAAAACCCCCATCGTCCCGCAGACCGTTACCGGTGGAGCACGATGGCGGAGTGGCCGAGTCGGCGAGTCGCACAACGACGAATACTTCATTCCCACTCCCCACGAAAGAGAGAGGAGAGAGCTTTTTTTTTCTTTTCTCCTCTTTAATTAATAATTATTTAGTTTATCAAGGTTGTAAATAGGGATGTCAATCCAACCCGTAACCATGGGTACCCTACCCGACCGTAACCGGTCAACGAGGGTAATTACCGGCTTTGACGGGTTTAGTGGGGGTACGGGTAATACCCGGTTTCAAAATAAAGGGTAGGGTACGGGTATGGTAATCAATAATACCCGCCCCGTTATACCCGCCCCACTAACCAAGGGGTCAATTTCTCTTGAGAAGTTCAGTTTAGTTTGAGAAATTGAGTTTAGCTACCATTATTGATGATGAAGATGTAGCCGATTATTATGTTTGTGTGGATTGTAGAAGCAAGAAAAAATATTATGTGTTTGCTATTTTTATTTGTGTGGATTTTTAATGGACAATAGTATGTATGTGCATATATGTGTATAAGTTCATAGTTTAGGATTCGTACCCATGGTTACCCGAATACCCGTGGTTACCCGGTGGGTAGGGTATGGTTATATAATTTTCATACCCGGTGAGTATTTATTCGGGTATTTTAGAAGGCTCTACCCGACGGGTTCGGAGTTGTTATAAGGTAAACCCGCACCCGACCCTACCCATTGCCATCCCTAGTTGTAAACCCTTGTCGAAATGTCAAATGTGGGCTGACCCGGTCCAGATTCGGTAAGGAAAATAGATACTTTTTTTTAAGGACGGGGCAAAGCATCGTGCTAATTAATCATTTACACATCGAACGGTAAAACCACCGATAGAGTCATACAAGAGCCAATGTGATATCATAGGGTCAGATGGCAACAAGGTTAAGGATCATGGTACTAACATGCCCCCGTGGGCAAGAAAATTCGCTAGGAAGTTGGCTTCGTAATAGATGTGAACCACCTGCGTATACCCGTCTCTGGCTTGCAACTCGCAGAAGGCGAGAACAATGCTAGCATGCTGGCTTATCCGTCGGTGTATCTGGTGCGAAAAGATGAACTATTGTAACTGAGTCCATCTGAATTTCAACTTGCATGTAACCTGAATCTCATGCAAGTTCGAGGCCCTTGAGTGCGCCCCATAGCTCCACGCGAGTGATTGTGCATTTCCCCAGGTTCATCGAATAGTCCCCTAGGAAGCAACCATGCCCATCTCTAAGAGCGCCCCCTACAACAGTGGACCCTGACAGTCGCAGAAGCGAGTCGCCAGATTTCACTGTGAGCCAGCCTGTCGGAGCCGGTCTCCACCCAACAGCCACGTCTCGACGTGACTCCGACCTCACCAGTGAAGTATTGTGTTCTGTTGCCTTACTCTGAATCGCGACGATCTCCCAGGCTAGGATCTTTGCTTGAGCTTACTAGGGGCTTCATCGATGGCTGGGAAAAGGAAATCATTTTGTGAATGTTATAAGAACCAATAAGTGAAGCCAAAGCGAACCTGATGCTCGGGGTTGGAGAGCCACGCCAGGAACCAGTCCTTGAAGCATCTCTGGTCCGTCGAAAGGTCAACGGCGGGAAGTGCTTGTTGCCACACTTGGCATGCATACGGGCAACAACGGAAAGTGTGTTTAGCCGTTTCCACCTCCTGTTTGCAATGCGGGAATGTCGTAGAGGTCGTGAGGTGACGACAGCGCCTCTCGTCGTTGGTGATGAGTGAGCAGTGGGCCGCCAGCCAAAGGAAGTGGTGTACCCTGCTCAGTACCGACCATCATCAAATCACCTTCTAGCATGCATGCGCGTCATCGGCATCGATGTCGTCCATGAATTGGTAGGCGGACTTGAGAGTGAAATGCCCTTTTGCCTCCAATCCCCATACTAATTCGTCATCTCCTAGGTGGAGTGATGGTGGCAGCATTCCAATAACCTGCAAAACAAAAGGCGGGGGTAAGTACCGAGAGATTAATTTGATATTCCACTCACCTAAGTCCTTCACCATATCTGCCACCGTCGCATCCGCTGGGAAAACTGATTTTTGCACATATGCATGGTCCGCCAGCCTTCCCCCATTGTCTATCCACCTATCAAACCAAAAAGATGAGTTAAGACCATTTCGCACGCTACATCGAGTTCCTTCCAGTAGCAGGTGCCAAACACGTCGAACTCCTTGCCATAGTGAGGAGCCTCCTGATTTTTGTTGTAGTTGCACTCCTTCAGGTCCGTCCTTGAGGTATTTTTCTTTCAGGACACAGACCCAAAGCTCATCCGGGTGCTTGAGGATATGTCATGCCAATTTTAGGAAATAGCCTTTGTTTAGAGAGCGAGCATTCCTCAGATCTAGGCCATCTTGGTCTTTAGTTAGACAAATTGTCTCTCAATCGACCAAGTGTATTCTGCAGCGGTCTTGTTGTGATCCCCAGACAAATCCTCTGGTCTTACGGTCTAGGTAGTCACAAATACCTGCAAGCAACATCGCATAAGAGGGAAGAGCATTCATGACAAATGACGCTAGAGTAACCCTTCCCGCTAGTGAAAGATTGTTTGTTTTCATCCTATCAGTCTCTGATCAACCCTGTCGACAATGTATTGATACGTCCGCTTCGTCATTCTTCCATGTAGGATAGGAACACCTAGATATCTCCCCAAACCCTATGTTACCAGTATATGGAGTTTATCGCTAATGGCTCGTCCAAGATCTCGCTCGACATTCTTTGAGAAGAAAACTCAAAATTTCTCGCAGCTGGCCAGCTCTCTTGAAGTGTTGCAGAAGTGAGACAGACAATTCGTCACGACTCCAACTTGCTCCATGCTTTCCCCTGCAAAAAGAACGAGAGAAAAGATGAGTTAGCTCTATCCCATCTCGAACCAGCAGGATGGGCTTCCATTTTCGTTCAGCCACAACTTCCTGTATCAAGTGGATTAGGCTTGCAATACATAGCGTAAACAAGTAGGGAGATAGGGAGCACCCCTAACGAAGGTCGTGGATCGGTCGGAACCAGGTTGTGCACGCTCCATCCCACAAGACTTCAAACGTAGGTGTCGTAATGCAGTGCATTACAGTCGTAATGAAATTCTGCGAGAGACCTGCGAGATCAAGGGTAGAGGCCACGAACACCCAATCCAGCCCATCACATGGCCAAGTCTATTTTAATCACCATTTGCCCCTCCTTGCCCTTCCTTGTACGCATAGTATGAACAACTTCCTGCATAATGATGATGCTATTCTGGATACTCCTACTAGACACAAAGCTCGTCTGATTAGGATGCACAAGTCTGTCCATCATCGGCTTGAGACGATTGGCCAAACATTTGGTAAGCGCCTTATAAGAGACGTTACAGAGCCCAATTGGTCGGAACTTCGTTACTAAAGTCGGGCTCACTTTTTTGGGATGAGGGTGATCGATGTCTCGTTCAATGTAGAGATAACCTCCGGGTAACTGAAGCACTTCGCAATAAACTGAGAAAAAGATTCTCCTACAATATCCCAGCACCTTTGGAAGAAGAGTGACTGGTAGCCGTCTTTCTCAGGTGCTTTGTAGGGACCCATGTCCTTGATCGTTGCGAGCACCTCCTCCGGATGGATGTCCATCGCCAGGGCGCCATAATTCTCCATAGATGGGAAATGTGCCGGAAGGAGGTCCACTGTCGTGTGGATGTGGGTATAGAGTTCCACAAATTAGTCTCGTACTAGAAACTTGAGCTCTTTCCCATCCTCCACCCAATTACCATCTTGACATTTCATCCTGCGAATCCGGTTCTAGCTGTGGCATTTCAGGGTGTAGAGATGAAAGAAACGGGTATTTCGATCACCATCCACCATCCATGGAGCTCTTGACTTTTGATACCACAAGAGTTCCTCCTGTTTAAGGGTCTCAATAAGATTTTTGCATATTTCCTCTTCCTGGGCGAGGTTGTGAGGAGAAGGTCGAGTCTCATTCTGAAGTTCAAGAGCTTGGAGTGTTCGACTAAGGGCTTTCTTCCTTGCAAAGATATTACCGAACACTTTTTTGTTTTATTCCTGTAGGTCCCTTGTGAGAGCTTGCAGGCGCACTCCATAATGATCACCCTTGATCCATCCTTCTTGTAGTACACGAAGTCACGAATAAAGTCAGTGGCAGTAGCCACGGGGCCAGGAAGCGAAATGGCTTCCCTGACCGGGGCCTGTGCCGTCCATTATCAAGAGTAACAAGGATGGGTCGGTGATCCGACTCGGTAAGTGTAACGTGGAGCTTTTCGGGTACTGCTGCAGCCATCAATCATTGCAAAGAGCTCTATCAAGATGCTCCTTCAGTTGACTTGGCCCCGTCCAATTGAAATGAGGACCCTGGAATGGTAAGTCGGTCAAGCTGCAATCCTCACCACACGTGCGGAACTCCCTGCTTTGAGCTACGTTGAACTTAGCTCCGCCTGATTTATCTGTCGGGGTGAGGAGTGCATTAAAATCATCAATCAAAATTCAAGGCAGATCGATAGTGCCATGAAGTCTGCGCATGGTTTCCCATAGAGAGTGGCGGTTTCAAGGGGTAGGGGAGCTGTAAATGCAAGAGAGGAATACATCTTCTCCATTCGGTAAAGTAAACCAAAAATGGAGAAGCTGGTCTGTGGATTCTTCAAAATGCAGGGAGACCTCCAAGGAGTTCCAAACCGCCCATATTCCACCAGCGAAACCCCTTGCCTCAACTCTACAATTCTTGTCGAACCCCATACCATGGATTACCGCATCCGCATCTGTCCTGCTGATTTTTGGTTCTAGAATAATTGTAATTGTAGGATGATGTATCCTACAAAATTCACGAAAATGATGGAGAAAATTGGGGTCAGCTGCGCCTCGAAAATTTCAAGCAAAAAGACTAAACATGTAAAAGATAAAAGCTCAGAGCAACGAATGACACTAAAGTAAAAAGACACAGGTACTTCCCTGAACGAAGGAGAAGCTTAATCACTCTCAACATCCATGACGGATGAAGATGGGACCTCTACGCATGACTCTTTGGATGACAATTAAACCATCAAGCCCCGTCCTTCTCTATCAGCTTGTTTATTAATCTCTATAAGCACACCATCATGCTCTCTCAGTTCATCGTCAAGTGACTCCAAACAGGGATGACAATTAAACCCGAACCCAGGGGTACCCTATCCGACCCAATCCGGTCAACGCTGGTAAAACCCATGTTGACAGATTTTGGGTCGGGTTCGGGTTTAAACTCGTTCACTATTCATCGGGTTGGGTTTGGGTTTAGGTATACCTGCTCCATGGATACCCCCCATACTCATATAATTAATTTTCTCGGTATATTTAATATTCTAAGCAACTAATCTTCTTTATGTTTGTGGAGACATGTCTAATTTTTTCTTTCTAATTGTGTAGAATGAAGTTGATATTATCAAGTGGAGAGTGAAGAAGTTTAATTAACAAGGAGGAAGAAGCTTCAATTAATCATGTTGTTTAATGGATAATTTGTGATTTGCTTCAATTTTCTTGAGTAATCTAGATTGGTGTTGAACAATTTGTATGGTTAATTTGTGATTTGCTTGAATTTTCTAGAATGGTGTTTTATATATGGATAATTTGTATTGAGAGATTAATATTTGACTTTTATTTTGATAGGAACTTGTTATTGTAAATTTTTTACGACAAAAACCCATGGGTACCCATGAACTCGCGGATACCGAGCGGGTTGGGTTGGGTTTGAGTTTTTCAAACCCATGCAAACACACTACTTTGGGTCGACGGACTCCTTATTTACCCCAGGTTTTTTTCACGGATAAACCCATGGGTTTTGGTTTGGGTTTGGCAAAACCCGACCCAACCAACCCATTGTCATCTCTAACTCCAAAGCTTTAAATCTAGAAGTTGAGACGAATAGGGTATCGACTCCCTTACGCATGACATTACCTCTCCCAGTAGAGGTCGTGTTATGGCCTTGTTGGGGCGGGGATCTTCGCCTTCGGTTGCTGACACGATCATCCAAGGCCCATAGTCTTGGAAGATCTCTGGGCGTTGTTGTTAAATGGGAAGCTTCTATTGTGGTACATGCGCGACGCGTAAATCTTCCTCGGTTGGAGCCGGAACGCGCTTCTTGGGGCAGGATTCCTATTCATGTCCATATTGCCTGTGGAAGTATGTAAAGAGTAATTCTATTGATGGAATCTATTTCTGTTGAGTTGATACAATAGTACAAGCTATCTATATATATACATGCATTCAAACAGTAAAATAGGTAGATGGTTATATGTGTAGTTGGCAGAAGATAAGAAGAGTAAAAGCTATCACATGGTTCTCTGAAGATGGATAGATGGCGAGAGCAGAGCAGTGGTGGAGGGAAATAATGGTGATGGTGTGATGGCATGGTCTTCTGTAGAATGATATGGGTTCTATTCTAAATTATATCTCTATCACGCCCCCGGAAGATGGAGGCGGGAACGACACCAATCTTGGATCGAAGAAGAAGATAACGTGGGGTTGAAAGCGGTTTAGTGAGAGCATCGGCTAGCTGATGAACGGTGGAGACATGACAAACGCGCAGGCGAGCAGATTGCACAAGTTCTCTCACAAAGTGGAAGTCTAATGCCAAATGCTTCATCCTTGAGTGGAAAACTGGATTTGCAGAGAAGTTTACTGCACCAAGATTATCACAATAGAGGACAGGAGGATTGGGAGGGCGATGATGAAGCTCGATTAATAAATTTTGCAACCATTCAAGTTCAGCGGAGGCATGGGCAAGAGCTCGATATTCAGCCTCGGTGCTAGAGCGGGCAACAGAACGTTGCTTCTTTGATTTCCAAGAAACAAGATTACCTCCAAGATAAATAAGGTAGCCCATGGTGGAGTGGCGATCATTAGGATCTCCGGCCCAATCAGAATCAGCAAACGCTTCTAGTGTAAGAGAAGTGGAGTGTCTAAGCTGTAAAGCAAGCTGACGAGTACCCTGTAGATACCTCAAGAGACGCTTGACAGACTGCCAATGAAGTTGGGATGGTGCATGCATGAACTGAGATAGTTTGTTGACGGCAAATGCGATATCAGGACGAGTGCAAAGTAAGTACTGAAGTGCACCGAGCACTTGCCTGTAAAGTGTGGCATCAATAAGGGCAGAGCCATCATGTAGCATAAGTTTGGCTGACGTGCAGAGCGGAGTTGGAGAAGGCTTAGCATCAGCCATCTGAAAACGGTCAAGAACATCGGATATATATTTCTGTTGGGATAGGAGAAAACCAGAGGGACCGGATAGGATTTCAATACCCAAAAAATAATTCACCTCGCCTAGTTGTTTTAGTGAGAAGCGAGAGGCAAGTTGCTCTTGAAATCGATTGAGCAAAGTAGAATCATTCCCTGTGAGAAGAAGATCATCAACATAGACAAGGAAGTAGAGCAAGACCCCATCATGATGGTAGACAAATAAGGACGCATCGGACTGCGTTTTGACGAAGCCATTACTCTCAAGAAAACTGCACAATGACAAATACCACGAGCGAGGAGCCTGTCGAAGTCCATAGATAGGACGATGGAGACGGCACACAAAGTCAGGGGTTTTGGTATTGAGAAACCCTGGTGGTTGAGCCATGAAGACTTCCTCTTCTAAAGAGCCTTGGAGAAAGGCATTGTTGACATCAAACTGGAAGATAGGCCATTGGTGTGAGAGAGCAATGTGGAACACTGTCTGAACCGTGACAGGTTTAAGTACTGGGCTGTAAGTAGCATGAAAATCAATGCCTGGACGTTGATTGAAGCCCTTGGCCACTAATCGAGCCTTATATCGATCAACGGTACCATTCGCCTTGTACTTTATTCGAAAAATCCAGCGACAACCAACAAGGTTTTGGGTGGAAGCTGGAGGGACTAGTGACCAAGTGACATTAGAGGTGTGGGCGGACAATTCCTGTAGCATGGCGGCACGCCAACGAGGATCGGCAAGAGCTTGCTTAACCGAGGTAGGTTCAAAATGAGAAGATACCTAAGCAGTAAACATCTTTTTAGGCTTGAAAATACCATGTTGACTGCGAGTCACCATCCGAAGAGGTGGAGCTGAGGGCGGTGGGAGGACAGCAGGTGATGGTGGTGGCGTGGGCGGTGAAGGAGCTGGCCGTGGGGAGGCAGACTTCTCGGAGGCAGAAGAAGGGGATGGCGATGTAGGTTGTGTACGAGCAGGAGCAGAAGCGATGCCCGGATGTGTTGATGAAGAGGGGACTATTTCAGTAGTTGGCTGTCTGGGAGGGTGAGGCGCCGTGGAAATCGAAAGAGGGACAAGCTGCACAGTCGGAGTGGTGGAGGCAAGCCACTCTGATGAAGACAAGGAGGACTCAGAACTAGGGGGAAGACCAGAAAAAGTAGTTTCGACAAACTGAACATGTCGAGAAACAAAGACACGACAATCAACTGGATCAAAACATTTATATGCACTTTGGTTCGTGGAGTAGCCAAGAAAAATACATGGTCGAGAACGAGGGGCTAACTTATGAGAAGTGTACGGGCGGAGCCACGGATAACAAAGACATCCAAAACTCTTGAGTTTAAAATAATTAGGAGACTCATTAAAAAGAGTGAAATATGGTGTCTGATTATGGAGAGAGGTAGATGGAAGACGGTTGATAAGGTACACGGCTGACTGAAAGGCATGAGACCAGAAAGAACTGGGGAGATGTGCACAATGCATGAGTGTAAGACCTGTTTCAACAACATGACGATGTTTGCGCTCTGCTAAACCATTATGCTCCGGGGTGTGAGGAGCAGTAAGAAGATGAGATATGCCTCGATTTTGAAGATATGATCGTAGTTTCTGAAATTCACCCCCACCATCAGTAAAGACTCGACGAATAGAAGTATGAAAGTAGTTTTCAACCAGACGTGTGAAAGTGATAAAAGTGTCAGAGACATCAGACTTGTATTTGAGAGGATAGAGCCAAGTGTAGCGGGAAAAGTGATCAACGATGACCAAGTAATATGAAAAATTATCAATGGAGCAGATTGGCGAAGGACCCCAGACATCCATGTATAACAAATCAAATGGTCTTGAACTACTTAAAGTAGACACCGAAAATGGAAGCTTATGAGTTTTGTTTACCAAACAGGAATCACAAGAAAAGGAAGCCGAAGAAATGGAAACAGGAAGAGCTTGAGAGCGCAAAACACGAGAGAGCAGCCTAGGATGTGGATGTCCCAGTCGATTGTGCCAGACAGTCGATGAAGTTGTAGTAGTGGCAAGTGCTAAGCGGACGGTCTTTACATCCGGTGGCAGCTCGTACACATCCCCTTTATTCTGGCCTCGGAGTAGTTGCGCCCCCGTGGACAGGTCCTTCACAACAAAACAATCAGAGAAAAACTCCACTGAGACTGGATTAGCTTTGCATAATTTAGCAACAGACAGTAAACGTTGCTGAATGGCAGGAACACAAAGAACATCCTTGAGTTGCAAAGAAGCAGCAGATGCATAGAGAGTAGAGTTTCCAATGTGTGTTATTTTCAAACCTGTACCGTCGCCGACAAGAACCTCATCCGGGCCATTGTAGTCCGTGTAAAGAGAAAGATTGTCAAGGTCTGGGGTGATATGGTTGGTCGCTGCGGAGTCCATTAGCCAACCGGGACTGGAAGGAGCAGCGGAGGTGTGATAAGCTTGAGCAGGAGGGCGTCCATAAAGACTGTAGCACTCTTTTGCAGTGTGCCCGGGTTTGTCACAGAACTGACAAAAGATCCTCACTCTTCCACCACGACCAGCACTATGTTGATGACTAGTAAAGTCAATGATATTGCCACGGGAAGGTTGTTGGTGGTGTTGAATTGATTGAAGGGAAGAGGGATACTGTCCTTGATAAAATTGTCGATGAGGAGTTTGTTGAGGGTGCTGAAATTGCCTTTGATGAGAGGGCTGCTTTGAAGGAGAGAAGCCACGGCCACGCGCTGCTCCTCGTACACCACCACTCCCACGATGAATAGAAAAGGCTGTTGTGGGAGAGTGTCGGTTGGCAGCAAGGTCAGTTTCAAACTCCACCAATCTGTCATGGAGATCGACGACATCAATCGGGTTCTCACGAGCACGAAGGGCAGCAGCGAGAGGGCCAAATTTAGAGTTCAGCCCTCGTAAAATGTTAAGGACAAGATCTTCATCAGCAACTGGTGCTTGAACGAGAGCTAGCTCAGTGCATATGGTTCTCATCTCCTGGAGAAAAGCAAAGACAGAACGGTTGCCTTGTCTTTCTTGCACAAGCCGGGTCTTCAAACCAATGATCCGAGATCGAGAATTTCCTGCATACATTCTCTCAAGAATGGAGTATGCTTGACGGGCGGTGATTGATGCCGAGATATAGGGAGACACCACATCAGATACAGAGGACAATATAGCATGTAAGATCAATTGATCTTGACGATACCACCGATTGCGTCCAGGAGCGTCTTCTGCCGGTGCTGTTTTTGTGCCATCAACAAATGACAGCAAATCCAGACCACGAAGAAGAGTTAGCAGCTGTGCACGCCATTGAGGGAAGTTATTTTTGTTTAACTTCGTGGGGAGCTGTGAAGCCGGATTGGGTGAGTGGGAGCACCACAGAGCCGTCGCCGTTTGATGGGGAATCAGACATGTTAATTAATAGAGAGGAAGGATTTAAAAAAAAATTGTTGTATCTATCTCCCAATTCGGTGGAGAAGTCGGAGAAGATGTGCGGCCGGCTTGGGGTGGTTGTTTTCTATTTGGGTCGGTGAGTTGGGGGTTTTTGGAAGTTGTTGTTGTCGAAGAGAAGGAAGGAGAAGAAGCAAGAAAAATAGCAGATTGTGTGGCTTGGAGATTTGCGGCTAGGTTAAGTGATCGGAGCACTTATGCTTCTGTGCTCTGATACCATGTGGAAGTATGTAAAGAGTAATTCTATTGATGGAATCTATTTCTGTTGAGTTGATACAATAGTACAAGCTATCTATATATATACATGCATTCAAACAGTAAAATAGGTAGATGGTTATATGTGTAGTTGGCAGAAGATAAGAAGAGTAAAAGCTATCACATGGTTCTCTGAAGATGGATAGATGGCGAGAGCAGAGCAATGGTGGAGGGAAATAATGGTGATGGTGTGATGGCATGGTCTTCTGTAAAATGATATGGGTTCTATTCTAAATTATATCTCTATCATTGCCCACATTCAAAATAAATTTTGTGTAGGCCTTCAAACTCAATTCGCCTTGTTCTTCTTTCCAGTCTGTATTTGCATATAAGAGGCTTAGCTAAATCAACCTCCACACATATCCGAGCAAAGTGACCTCTTGTAGCTTGTTTGGTAGCTTCATCCATCTTCACATATTCACCCACAAAATTACCAATGTTGGTGAGAAGCTCTTCATCGTAGTAATCCATCGACAATTTTGGGAGACGTGCCCAAACCAAGGTACTAGATAAATCTACATCGTTTGGTTCGAATCCTCGTTGCCACGACTGGGTGAGGACGTAGTGATCCTCAATCATCCATGGTCCACCAGTAAGTGTCCTCTCATAATCATGCTCCATTGTGAACCTAGCCGAGTAGTGACCCTGCCCCAGTGCCGCCACCATGAGAGGTCCCGTGTGTTCCCACATATTGAGGGTGCGGCGTTGAAGAAACAAAAAGGGGAAGGAATGCCCCAGAACCCTAACGATGATGGCCAGCCGCCAACGACACCTGCGACGAGAGTTGAAACCTCTAGGGAATCGAACGTTTGGACAGTATGGTTCCCCTTCCCCGTCACTATGCATCAAGTCGGGTTCCTCGTCCTCTTCCTCGAGATTTTGGGATGTTGCATCATGGTTGTCGGTGACTTTATCCTTGTACGAGACTTGGACCAACGACGGAGCGGTGGTCGGTGGTATACTCTGAGTTGTAGCTCCCTTATCTTGGTCTTGGATTTTCGGTGGCTCTTGCCTCGCAGTCGATGCCGACGTGGAGGTGGATATTCCGTTAGAGCCTATAAGGTCATGTTCAACCAACATCACCCCTTTTCCCGTAAACTACGTATCGCCACCAATCTTAGATCGTTTGGAGAGTGGAGTGGGGGAGGAGGTAGGCGAGAATTCCGGCGGTCTTGTTGTGTGATCCAACATGGCCACCGGTGGCGCTCATGGCGTTCTTTCAATACCCTAACACTTCGGTCTTGGAAAAAGATCCGCAATTCTTGGAGCAAATTAGTGTAGGCACTATACACCTGCAAGTATAGTTGGTACATACTATGTTTAATATATATATTTGTATAAATTTTTGTATCCATAATATTGTCAAGTCGTTTCATTTTTCCTTTTTATTTTACAACTCTTGTGATAAACACGTATAAAACCCGTGTAACACGTTATTGAGGTGCGCGGAGGAAGTTTTCATGTCGGATTAGGAAAAACGGATTGAGATTACTAATAATGAATGGGCCATAGCAGTATTGTTTGCGAGTGTACGATCTCATGCTTTTTCATTCACATAAGAAGGAAACAATGTACAAAAATTCAAGGGCCCATTAACTATTATTTATATATTAACTTATTAAATTAATTAGTTTTACATAAGAAGTCATCATGTCGGATTAGGAAAAGCGGATTGAGATTACTAATAATGATGGGTCATGGCAGTATTGTTTGCAGGTGTATGATCTCATGCTTTTTTATTCACATACGGACACAATGTACAAAAATTCAAGGGGCCATTAACTATTGTTTATATATTAACTTATTTTAAAATAATTAGTTATACATATTTTATAATTGTTGACATACTATTAAACTTAGGGTAATTATCATAAACGATAACACAACTTGTTCTTAGCACAAAATGGTCACTAAATTTTAATTTTGCACGTTCCGGTAAAACAAATTTGAACGAATACCAAATCGGTCATTCCATCCAATTCCATCCAAAAATCTGTTAACTTTGTCTAGTCAGCATGTCATAAGTAAAAAAAATCAAACCAATTAAACCAATCGATCCGACCCACCACAAAGGTTCAACCCTTTGTTGTCTTCCGCCCACAGATCCCGAGCTGGGAATGGCGATTGCCCATCTTCTTCCCCTCCCTTCGTCCTAAAATTGCAGATTTTGGGATAAAATGGAAGAAGCGGAGGTGGGTTCTTCTAACCGGAGCTTCTGGCTAGAGAAAGGGATGGCAACATCAGTTATTCTTCGACAGGGCGTTCGTGCTCTGGAACCCAGACGCAGAGAGAAGAACCCAGATGGCGGCTGTAAATCGACGTTGAATCCTTCGTCGAAAATCGCCTCATCGAGAGATCCGCTCCACTGTTGGAAATGTGTATGAATAGCTTTGAAAGCTATAGAGTCTCAAGTGGAAAAACTACCACATTGGTAGTTTTACTTGGTGAAATGAGTATAAAGATAGGAGCCTCTCTCCTAAGGGCATGCCCCTTGGGGTGACCCACTTTTGTGGGAGAGGGAGGACCTAACGGACCACCACACACACACGCGGGCGCCGTCCGTCCGTCCGACCGACCGGATGGATGGATGGATCACTTGAGACTATATACATATTTTTTGGAGAAATTCCGAACGAAATTAATTATTTAATAATTAATTATTAATCGGTTACTCTGAGGAATATTCCAAGGGATAATCGATTGAAAAGGAATATTCGAAGGATAATCTCCGCAGGATATATTCCTAGGGGTTCGGCTCCTATAAATAGCCGCCTCCCCAGCCCCTCTAAACACAACACAACGAGCATAAACACAATAGAGAGAGTGTTCAGAGAGCTCCGGTTTTCGCACAAAACCGCGAGTACACAGAGGAGCTGTTTTATCCTGGAGACGACCGGTTGATAGTCTGCCGTGCGCATCGAGGGCAGTGCCGCGAACGTCTTAAAGAAAGCGACCTAGTCCGCGACTCAGCTCCAGATTCGGTATCCTCATCTTGTTGTTGTTCCGTTTGTAACATCCACTCCGCCGAAAATAGCCCAGCTCAGAGATCCCTTCCCCTCTCTTCTTCGTCGAAGAAACTCAAAGCTTTGAAACCCTTAAATTCCTACAATCTCTATTTGTCTCGATGAGACCCAGAAGCTTTGGTGGAAGCTTGGAATCGGAGAAGGAGGAAGCTTGAAATCGCCGCTCTCTAACAGCTTCGACGATTTGCTTTTCGAAGCGTGAAAGTAGTTCGTCCTTCTCTCACAGAATCCTCCTATCTCGGGAGGAAGAAGAAGAAGGGTGTCGTCATTGGGTTCTGGGTTACCTCCAGTGAGTCTTTGCTTCCTTGGCCTCACAGTTCCCCCACCACCTTCTTTCATGTTAATCCCGCCACAGTCGATTGAAGCTTCGGCTCTCCGCAAAGACCCGACACGGTTAATTGAAGCTTTGATGGCGACGATGACTAGTTGACTACCAATGGCATTGGATAGTGTATGCGATGATGATGAAGGATGGTGATGATGCATAATGTTGGGGATAATGCCCAAAGGTGGCGATTATGCATATACCGGATGCGATGATGGCGATATTGCATACTTGATTGAGCTGCTGCTCTGTTTTAATTCGGCAAAGTGGGATTTCACCTTTTGTTTGTGCATTTAGGAAGAAGATGAGGGTAACATCGAGGGGTGCGTGGGTAAGGACCTACGGTGTTCGCTTGGATTTGTTGGGTTAATTGGTTTTGGTTATTGATTGTTTTATTACTATTTTAAGTGACATGGCATGCTGACTGGACAAAGTTAACAGATTCTTGGATGGAATTGGACGGAATGATCGATTTGGTATTCGTCCAAATTTGTTTTAGTGAAACGTGCAAAATTAAACGTTAGTGACCGTTTTGTACTAAGTGACAAGTTGTGCGACCGTTTATGATAATTAGTTAATTATCCATTAAACTTTTCATATAAAATATGTAACTTATCCGTACCATATTTTATTTTAATCGCTGATCCACTTGCTCGGTCGGATCAACGAGCTAAATGACATGACATTAACAACCTTAATTATAAAAAAATAAAAAACGTGGACGGCAGGATTCGAACCTGCGCGGGCAAAGCCCACATGATTTCTAGTCATGCCCGATAACCACTCCGGCACGTCCACTTGTATGTTAAAAATGAATCAATGTTTATATTTATTCTATGTATTGAGAAAGGCAGCGGAAAGAAACAGGGACTACGAGAAACAGTAACTCAGCCAGACCGAGCGCAGCGCAAGTGCGCAACAGCTAGAGCAAACACAGAGAACGGTGGACGGCGCAGCTGAATTGAAAAGGAGAGTTCCAAACTCCGACCCAAGATAGCGACTCGCCGTTTCCTCAGACTCCAAATAACGAGTGATCGACAATGAATAGTTCTAAAGACAGCGGCGGAGGTAACAAGCGAAGTTTACCTTCCTGGATGAATTCAGACGACAATAACGTTGCCGCCTGTAGAAACGCTCGGAAGAACCCTAAAACCGGCGGTAGAAATCAGGAAGAAACCCGGGACAAAGAAGACGTTGGAAGCCCTTCCAACCGAGACCTACCCACCAAAGGATCCGCCGGACCCAGTTCAAGTACGCCAGCATTCTCCAAGCTTTTGGTAGGAACATTGTTCTCAAAACTTGATCCTTCATCTTCTTATTTTTACTGCCCATAATCTGGGCAAATTGAACAAAGTCGTATTTTTGTTCTCTTGTTAATCTGTCGCGGTAGGAAGGGGTTGTGTTCGTGTTGTCCGGGTTTGTTAATCCAGAGCGCGCTACATTACGGTCCAATGCTCTGGACATGGGAGCCGAGTATCGACCTGATTGGGGCTCAGATTGCACGCTTTTGGTCTGTGCTTATTCGAATACTCCCAAGTTTCGACAAGTTGAGGCCGATTGTGGGACGATTGTCAGGAAGGTAATAACTCCCCCATTGTCATATTCTCTTCCCCGTCGTGTTCTTTGATCGCCTGCCGCAATTCCCTGTTGGTCATTCTCTGATTTGAATCAGAATTGAACCTTTTGACATGCATGTGTCCTGGAAACAGGCTATTGCTTTTTCGAATGGTTATATTGTTTGGAGTCTGTGTGCAATGTGATTCTTTCGCTTTGTACTTCTTGCTGAGTGTGAGGTTAACTGTTCTATGCCTCAGGAGTGGATATTAGAGTGTTACAGCCAGAAGAGGCTGGTCGAAATCGATAGTTACCTCATGCATCCAGGGAAGCCATGGCGAAAGGGTCGGGATTCTGATGAAAGGATAAACAATGGTAATGCTGGTTTTTTGTACTCATGAATGCTTCGCTTTGATAATGGTCAATGGTGATAAATTGCAGATGGAATGTTGTAGTTGAAACATGCACTTCAGTGACCTTTCCTTTGGTAATGGTTAAAGAACAACAATTCCACCCTGTAACTTGACATGCGCTTCCCTCATTAGCTATATATCCGACGTCATATAGGTCAAGCCATGGTAGTAATTCTCCAGTTCATATCAAAAGCTTGATGCATGCTGTTCTATTTTCACCAGTCATTCTCAGCTTCACAGTGGATGGTAAGTTACAGCCTCTGATGCAAGATGTTCTTGCAGGAAAGGAATCTCCGTCCAGAAAACGTGCAAAAGAATCTGAAACTCTATCACACTCAGGGCCAATTGCCTCAGGAAAATCAAATGTTAGTTTCTTTGTGTATGTTCTAGTACCGAAGTGAGATTTCTGTTGTTTTCTTTTTCGTCTTTTTTCTCTCATAAGTGGGTTTGTTGGGTTACCCATTGTTGAACTTAGAGTAGGTACAAAAGATCAACCTTACTTGTCTGATCATTTTTCCTAGTAGTACTACCTGCAGTCGTCAAATACTTAACACATTGCCATATTGATCAGCAGACTAAGGCTCCTAAGACTACTAAGAAGCAGTTTTCTGGCCCTGAAGTGAAGAACTGGGCAATTGACGATCTGAACAAAACCATCTCATGGCTAGAGACTCAAGATGAAAAAGTAAGTTCGATTCTTCTCCTTGTGTTAATATATTTGATAATTGTATATTCATTTACTTCCACCGTGCACCATTAAGTAGCACCTCCAAATCCTAAATATTTGGGTAGTTTGTTTCTTTAGTGCTCCTTGACGTGATCTTCTAGGCTTTACTTCAAACTTGCAGCATTAACTAGCACCTCCAAATCCTGAACATTTCGGGAGTTTGTTTGTGCACTGCTGTGTTTTTTCTAGGCTTTGATCCTTCATTTCATTAAATTTAGACAAATAGAATGAAGCAATCTGTTGGAATATGTTGGAAGCCAAAGCAAAAGCAATAAATGACTGTTGGCACTATGATGCATTAGCAATCCCACTTGCCCGCCTAACTTTGTTTCTTGCTTGAAAACAGCCTGAGCCAAGCGAGATCAGACAAATAGCTGCAGAAGGGGTCATAATTTGCTTACAAGATGCTATTGATTCCCTCAAGGAAGATCAGGTATATATGGTTACCACACAATTGTTCCCTATAATCACCTTACTCAGATTCAAATATACATCCTTCAACAAAATTGCTTTGGCTTAGGATGTCCGCAAGATTGCAAATCAGTGGAATGTCGTGCCGCGGGCACTTGAGGAGCTGTTAAAGCTTTTAGGTAATACAAATGGTTCAGCCGCTTACCCAAAGGAAGACATTTGCAGACAAGCTAAAGAATTTAAAGAAGCTTATGAGGCAGCTTTCAGTAGTTTAGATGATGATTCAAAGACGAATAACAAAGGGGTGAAGAACAGTACAGGCCACCACAACCATAACGAGAGATCTAGTCCCGGCTATGACAGCGATGACACTATCGAGATGACTGAAGAAGAAGTTGACCTTGCCTATAGTTCTGTTGCCTCTCAACTCTCTTAAGTAGATGGTCAGACTTGGAGATGGACTGGAGAGTGGAGATTGATGTTTTATGCACTCCGTCTCTTTAAAGGGTACCTGTGAGGTTTGAGGAAAAGGCTTTAGGGATGTGAAAAGAGGCAGAGATTAAGGTTCTGGGACTAGTGAAAAGAGGGCACTGACGTAACTTGTAGTTTTTTTGTGTTTTGCCTTCAAATTGCTGTAAAATTGATAAATGAACGTCAAAGCCTCATCTTTGCTGTTCGTACTTGTAAATGTTCAGTCAGGGATCAAGCCAAATGTTCCACCTCTATTATGAGAGTATTATGAGAGTATCTGGACAACGGTGACTAATCAAATCAAGTCCGGCCATGAGCTCATTCTAAATTTTAACGGGCCGGAATAGGGATTGCAAAATTGTTGAGAAGATAAAGGAAAATATTGTCCATTGGGTATGAGATGATTTTAATTTTCTACTCAAATCTTGTATGACTATGAACAACTATAAAACCCGAACTAGTCAGGATAAGATAATGGATAGCCATTATACGTTCCATATCCAACCTGTTTTCATCCCTAGGACGAAATCTGAATGCATGGAAAGCTAAAAAAGGTTTCATTCTACGTGCTTGAAATTTCTCAGTTAGAGCAAATTCATTTGTACTACTTTGATGCCTCATGCGAGTATGAATATTGTTGTTCGACATCTATCACGGCCACGCTGAGCACCAATCCGGTGATGAGTCGAGGATCGAAAACGACGACGAGCGGCGTAGACAAGGCGGAAGACGAGGCTAAGGGCACAGAGAGGTCAACGATCATCTCTGTGCATTTGGTGGTCGAGGTCGCATCTTCGACCATCCTTCGGTTCAGCGCGGAAGTGGACTCCAGTTGGATGCACGTCTTGAAATGTAGACAACAATACCAAGTTGTTCCTTTGATTATACAGGAATTAGAGGTAATCGTTGACCTATTTGTCTTGTCCTTACAAGGATTTGATGGTGTACTTGGAGTTTCGGGCCTGAAGAGTTTGGGACCAATTACTAGTGACTAGAATAGAATGACTATGTTGTTCAACTATTACAGGGCCAGCCGCAATGACAAGATATATGGATTTGTGGAGTTGCGAGTGGGCAAGTGAGGCAAAATTGGTCGTGCTCGGTTGGACGACCATTGTCGCGCCCAAAATGAAGGTTTCGTCAGATTTGCAGGGGGTGCTAAATAGGTGTGCGTAATTATTCGATAAACCTGCAAGATTGCCTCATACCTTCCAGGTCGATCATCATGTCTGGCTAAGTAAGGGAACACATATTGTTAATGTTCGCCCCTCCCGCTATGTATACTCCCAAAAGACCGAGATTGAGCAACATTTGGAATAGATGTTAATTATTGGGTTGATTCGACCGAGTTCCAACCCTTTTTCATCACTCGTGTTGCTATTGAAGAAGAAGGATGAAATGTAGCGCTTTTGCAGGACCTTGAATGATGCTATAGTGAAGGACAGGTTCTCGATTTCCACAAAAGATATGTTGGATGAGTTGCAAGGAGCCAATTTTTTTAGTAAATTGGACCTAAGAGCAAGGTACCACGAGATTAGAAAGCACAAGGATGTCATCTATAAGACAACATTATAATATTTTGCTTGCATTTGAAAACTGAGTTATGGATGATTTTTTTTTTTTTTGCACTTTAAAATGAGTCTTTCTTCATTTTCAGTGGCTAGGTAAACTCTTATTGTTTGAAAAAAATTCCTCCAATTATCTTGTGCAACACAAGTTCTGATAGCAGAAAGACCCAAAAAAAAAGATATTTTATGTGGTATCAGTTTGGTATATGTGGGACCTTGAGCAGTGAATTTTCCCACCACCTTAAAGAGCTTATTCCCTATGTCTTGGACTCAAAGCACATTACACTCCAATTAAAAGACTTCCGAACAAATTAATGGTCAGCCACTTTTGAAGACTCGAACAAATTGCAAATGTTTAGGAGTTAACTTCATGGCTAAGAGACGATAGAGTGATGCGTAGTAAGCAAACAAGCAATAAATCCTATACGAAACTAAGGTCATATTTGACAAGGTCTTTTTATAGTGACTAGTCAAACCTCATAATTTGTGCTTGAGATAACAATGCGAGTAAAAGTAAATTCGATTAGGTTGAGGTGCCTTTTAGTGTTCGAGATACAATCTTTCGCTACACAAGAATGAAATAAATGAAAGATGCAAGGGTAAAAGCTATTGTTTAGGTAGTGTTATCTAGATGATCATGCATACAATATCATTATAAGATGTAGCTATGCACCTTCTATAATGTAACCTTATCCCTACTAAGGTCATCATATTCGAGTTTTCACCTCATGCAATAGGAATTGTAATTAACTAATGCATGCTTTTTCTTCATGCCACTAGACTAATTAATCAAGGAAGTATGAATAGCACATCAGTTTTTAGGGCCTATGAGAACCATAGTGATTGTCTATAACATTGATGATCTAAGGTATCAAGCATTAAACATAGTCGAGATGATATAGATGACATAATTTGGATTTCTCATGCAATATACAATGATATTATGAGCAATGCTATAATTGGACATAATATATGATAAATCATAGAGTAGTTAAAACATTAGATGATATAGAGCATCAATGAAATAAGCAAGAGATGATTAAAGTATGCATCCAATAAAGCATCTAATGATACAAGCATCAACGAAATAGAGCATTGAATTAAATAAGCATCTTACTAAATCATAGAAAGTATATTCATAAAACATCAAAGAATTCACATCTCTATACAATACAGAGCTAGTACGCATAAGAGAATAGGAAGACATCACCAATGATGAAGAGCATTGGTGGTGCAACATCGGCCCTCATTGAATTCCAGCAGAACTTTGCCTCCTCTCTCTAAATTTCAAACTCATGACCCTAGGGCAGAGTGGTGGTATAATGTGTGTCTAAAACTCTTAGGTTAAGCCTCTATTTATACTAAATTCATAATTTTTTAAGTAAGTCTTCGGAAAGAAGTTGTATACTTCCCGTACTTGGATTGCGCTAAAAGTCGGTAGGTTGCTTCTAGAAGGTCCCAAGTATCTCCCTACCGAATTTGGCCGCGTTTGGAGCATGACATCACCAATTTGCACGTCTTTTTAGGACTTATTGTCTCTAAGTGGACTACATTTTGGTGGTTTGTTTTCTTAATTTGTCCATGGGATACATACCAAATTTCAGCTCATTTGGAATTCGTTTGACCCACTTTGACCTTCGTCAAAGGTAAGCCTGCTACACTGTCCAATATGTTTCTCTAGGCCATAAAGTGAGCATATGGACTCCAAATTCATCTTTGTTTGAGCTTAGGAGCTTGTAATCTCATCCTGCTTCAGATCCATTGATGATCCCTGTTCATCTTGAGTGTATTATATCTATGAAAAACACAAAACAACACCAAAAGACGTAAAATAGTACAAAAACATACTCAAGGTCTATCTTAGACAAATTGATCAAATAGTTATGATATTCATATGAAATCAAGTAATATATACTTAAGATGCATTGATACAAGGAGAAAATGTATCAAATATGGGAGTGATAAATACTATAATTTTAGTGCCATCATAGGGTCGAGTATTAATGAAATGCACAACTTTTTGCATGAATGTTTGTCATGGCCCTACTGGTCGAGTGTTTGATTGAATTTTTTCAAATATGTAAAAGTCTCGTTGTAATCCTAGTAATCTCATCTTCAATTGTTTGTTTCTTGGTTTATGTGGTTGGATGATTGTGGATACCGAACGACTTGTTCAGGTTCACATAGCATTTTATGAGTATGTGGAGGAGTCTCCCAGCTCATAAAAATATTGCAATCAAATGACATTCATCGTGTTTGTTAGCATCTCTATTATGCTATATATTTTGTGTATCGGTGTTAATGAACATTTGTGATTCATCTTTTAATGCGCCCCAATGATTTTAAACCAAACTTGCGTAAATGTTTTTTTATTGGTAAACTTATTTTTAATGATTTGCTTCACAAAAAGCAAAGACTTAAGTGTAAGTGATTTGAAAACACATATGTTCTACATGTTTTCACTTCCTTTCAATGTCATTTCAACAACATTTCTATATTTTGTTAGTTTTATGGTTTGTTTGTTGATTTAGTGCGTTTCAAGTCATTGAGGTTGAATTTGATGATATTTTGGACAAAAATGCACTAATGATTGAAGTTTTGGAGCATTTGTGACATGGTTGAAGTTGATTTTATGAATATTTCCAAGCCCCCACCCCGACCATGAAGCTGACTGCTCCAATGTATAAAAAATTGCTTTTTAGAGTTGAAAATTCAATTTATGAAAGGTCTTCAAGGTTGTCCCACAGTCGTGTTCAAGCCTGTGTTCAGGCATGACATGAGGCCTATTTAAAAGTATTTTATGATTTTCTTAAAGAATGACTTAATGCTTTGGCTAATTAATTCTAGACCAAGGAGAATATCAAAATCTATTGTTAATACACCATGGTGTCAGGTTATGATTATTTTGGAAATTTCAGAAGACTTCAACCACTTTTTTTTATCTAAAACCCAAAATAGGAGCGAGAGAGGAGAAAATATGAATTTTTCAGTAGTTCAACCTCGAAGGAATCAATGATGCAATCAACCATAGAGATTTCTTCTTATTCTTCTTTATTTGTATCTCCATTCCCTATGAAGTAAACATCTTTGTTGTTTGGAAGTGATGAACCCTAGTTATGTGATTATAAATTGATTGAGTTTTAATATAGATACAATGTCTATTTTTCTATTGATCTTTGATTAATTTATCTTGCGAGTTTTCAATCGATCATAGGTTATTGATTTCTTATATGTTTCATATGTATGACAATAAGGGTATCCCTATATGCATGATAAAACACTCAGGATTACGAAAATTTATCAGACTATCAGGATATGAAAGACGAACGACCTCTAGTTTGGAGTCAAACCCAATACGGAAATTCAAAGAACGACTTAATGTTTTGGTAAATTTATTATAGATCAAGGAGAAAAATACTATAGGGTTAATTGATTTATAGAGTGTTAATACGCGATGGTGTCAAGTTATGGAAATTTTGGAAATTTTTACGGTCTGGGAATAAGAATATCATACTTTTGTTGTGTTTGATTGATCCTTGATAACTAGCTAGGGCATTCGAATATGACCACCGTCTTATTTTCTTGCTTTTGTCTTAGTTAAATTGTGTTGTCATCTTTCGTTGTTTTAATAGCTTTAGTAGTTCATACAATTGCTAAATGAACCAGTTAGATAATTGAAAATAAAGTTAATTACTATTAGTCATCATCTCTATAGGATTTAATCTTGCTTTCGATTACATTGTTATTAACAACATATACACTTACCTTAGTTAGTCGCACTAGAAATTAGTGATCAATCTGCCACTACCGTAGAACAAGGTTGTCAAACCAATTTAAACCTTTTGTGTTGGTGAAGCGATTCAAATGGTACGACCGGTGGTACAATCGTTTTATGCTGGTTATGCCGATTTTAATAGAATGCATGAAAAAAGTGAAAAATTATCAACAAATAAATTAGTTAGGAAGAAGAAATTAAAACAATTAATTCACATAAAATAATTTATAGTTATACATTGGTAACTAATAGTAAACAATTAAATACGTAAAAATAAAATTATATAAAATAAATTTTATTAATGTTTACAATGATTTATTCTAATATATGAGATTAATATATATATAACAAATTTCATTATAGCTTATGGGTGTACAATTGTAATCTCATGATTAGGGGTGTTCAAATGGTTACCATGGTAATAACCAAACCAATTAAGCATAAATTTCAATAACCATGGAATAAAATGTCTTCACCAAACCGTCCAAATTAACACGAAAACCAAATTAACCAAACCAAAATTAAATAGGTTTGGTTAATTGGATAATCAGATTAACCAAATAACATAACATTACATGAAAACATTTTTCCTATAAGCACTTCTACTATGCTATATAGTATTGGTGCTTTAATGTACAATTTAAAGTTGTACCATAACATTAAATGTATAAGTTTAGGTTGTACCATAAAGCAATTTGTACCCTTATATTATGGTACAACTTTACAACTTGAAGTTGTACCATCACATAAAGGTACAAGTTCAAGTTGTACCATAAAAGAATTTGTACAAAAAGTATAGGTACAATCTGAAGTTGTACCATAACGTAAGTGTACAATTTTTAGTTGTACCATAAAGGCAAAAACCTATAGCACCAATACTATATAGCATTGTAAAATTTCTCTTATCCTATAAATGAATAAAACATAACCATATGTTGTTATTATCATAAACTATCATTATATATACGCAATGATAATACTAACCATCAATGATTATCATCATCATTCGAGTTAATACATCATTCATCATTTCTGCACCTAATATAGTTAGCTTACAACAAACCCCTTAACAAAAATACATACCAATACCCTTCATCAAGAAGTTAAAGCTCTCCTACAAAACACTTAAATTATACATAGTTTGAGGTGACTGACTGACTGTCATGGTATTGTACATAATCCCAAAGTCTAGTAGTTGTCCAAAATGTTTTGGTTTGTTGGGCAGATGGAAATAAATTAGTGAATCACGAAAGTTTGGTTTGGTTGGTTGCATGGAAGTTAAATCATTTTGTACATTAGGTGTATTATTATTTGGTTAATTGGTTTCATTGGTTAGCAGTGTCGAAGCCAAACCAAACCACCTAAACCAAATAAGCTAATTGTTTAACCAAATCAAACCAATTATTCAAATTAACCAAACCAAATTAACCGAATGCTAGCGATTAATATGGTTACCACGGTAACCAATCCGTTTTAACACCCCTACTCATGATTGGTTTTTATTTTTGGAGGACATGGGTGAAAGAGATAAAAATCCATTTCTGGTATGACTGACTGGTTTTCCCAATTTTCATTGACATTGACCAAATTTGATCGAAGCCCCATTTTCAACCAGTTTGGTGACCGATATCGATTTTACCTTATTGATACAAATAAGTCATATTTCCATTCCCCTATTATATATCCCCAATCATGTTATTTCAAAATTTGTGATTAATATTTTCAAACCTCTATATATATATATCATGCAACCAATCATCTCAAAATTGACAATCCATTAATTTCAATAATCTCACAGCCAAACCATCTTCAGGTTGTATATCTCCAAGTGATGTTAGCAACTATAAACAATATGTCGAAAATTTGGTTGAACCGGACTAAGTAGGTCAAACTAGTTTGGGATTGAATCAACCAAACTAGTTTGGAGTTGACTGACCAAATCAAATATTCTAATTCCACGAAGGAATATGTCCCTTTGGTTTATTGCCAGTTGCATTTTCATGGATAAAGACAAGATTTCGCGGAGTAATGCTTAATTGATAAGGACAACATTACGTGTAAATATGCTTCATAGATAAGAGTCACCTGTCATAAAACAATGATTTTCAAGTTGAAGCAATGCATGGATTCTGACCCTATAAAAATATATTTGTAAAGTGTGGAGTGGATGATGCAACGACAATAATGAAACGGACTTCTAAGTGATTTAGTGTTCTTAATCCTAGAACCTGAAGTGATGGTCGTTTTATTCTCTAAAGAAATTTCCCGTAATCCAAAGGTGTGTGGAGGGTGGAAATATTTTTTTACAAAAAGTAAATGTGGTTCACAACTCTATCACAATTCTAATCATAAGATTTGGTCTATCGTACATATAGTCTCATCTGTTCAAACCCAAAACACTCTATATAACTATCATGATAAAGTATAATTTCACTACTATATTTGGTGACGCGCAACTAGGGGTGATAATCGGTTGGCGGTTTCTCGGCTAAACCGAAAATCGACCTGAACCGAAAACCGACTGCTTGCCTTCGGTGTCGGTGGCGGTGTTCTGTTTTGGTGATTTCTATTCACCGAAAACCGCAGGTGGAGAAACCGAGATAAACTCGGTGCACCGAGTAACCTTCCCGAATCTATTACCTCCACTCTGCTCTGCCACATCGCCACTTACTCTCTTCTTCTCGTTCTCTCTTCTCCAATTCTTGTTCGCTCTGCTCTCCCTCCGACCGCCTCATCCTCTGGCAGATGAAGACTCAGTCGGAGGCGACGACATCTCAACCCAACCCTTGACGACGGCGACATCTCAATCACAACTGATCTGGTCCCTCTCTCTTCTCAGTCTCACCATCAGATTTGAGACCGCCTTCGATCTGCACCCTCAGTCTCGATCTTGCCCAGATCGAAACATGCAACAACAAGCACAAGTGAAAGGGGAGAGAAATAGAGAGGGAAGACGAGGCGATGGTGACGATGATTCGGGGATGGCGACGAATCGACAATGGCGACTGCGACGATGAGGAAGACGCGGGGATTGTGGCGGCGCTCTTTTTCCCCTAATCTCCCTCCGATTCCAAGTCTCAACCCCTCCGTCCGCCATCGAAATCCAGCGAACGAAAGCCAAGAAGGAGAAGCGGTAGCTGCAGTGGTGAAGATCGATCGCCGGTCGTCGTCGCCATCCCGTCGTCATCTCGTCCTTCTTCATCCTCCAGATCGAAGGCCAGGCGGCAGTAGCAGCAGGTCGATTTGATCGATCCTCTGTAGCCGGCAGTCGCAGCAGGCCGATCCTTGGTCGCCGTCATCGTCCCCTGCATCGCCTTGTTCCATCCTCACCGCCGTCCCTGAAGCTGAAATCGCCGTCATCCCTTCCACCCATCCCTTCCGTCGGTCTTCAGCTAACCGCGACACCGACCCGAAACCGTCAACGGCGGTTTTCGGCTAACCGATAAGTCTATCGGTGTCGGTGGCGGTTGCTGTTTTTGGGTACTCGTCGGCTGCGGTTAACCGCGGTTGCGGTTCGGTTAAAATCGAAACCGCACCGCTAACAGCCCTACGCGCAACCACGTACTTACAAAAAGCCATGTATCATTTCCCTTAGGGATGACAATGGGCCAGGTTTCTCTAAACCATCCTCATCCCCATTTCTAATATTCAAACCCCATACCCGCCCCATACCCATGCAAGAGAGGATTGCAACCCCATCCCCATACCTGTGGTTTTTGGATACGTGTGGACAATACCTGCCCCCATATATCCAATCTTGCTATGCTTAGAATTCAACATTTAGACTTTTACTTATAACACTGATTTAACCTAATAAGTCAGGAACTCAATAAAGCTACAACCAGTCTTAATACGAATTCAAAGCATTCATTCACCTCTAAGTCCGACACATTTACTAAGCAATAAATAGCTAACATAATCATGTAAACAAGGCGGAAGAAGTGAAAGAGTGACCACTCAATTACGTTTCATATCTTACTTTTTTAGAATTATCCTTCCCGTCATTGGGAGATTAAAATATAGTAATCCTTTTTTTAAATACGAAGATATACTCTTAGTTGGGGGTATGATTATTGAGAGACTAAAACCATACCCGTCCCATTCCCATCCCATCAAACATTTTGCTAGTTTTATCCATACTCGTCCTATATCCAGTTAATGTAGAGATTTTCATGTTGTCTAGATCTGGAGTAATTGGATACTGGGGTTGATGGGAAACGGATCCGGTCAGTAACCTTGTGGTGAGTAACCATGCATAACCCAATCACCATCTGCCACATCAACGCTCCTTCTCTCTCTTAGAAAATTTTTAATTTCCCTTCTTAATCTTTAAGGGACGATATCTCACTCGTTTTAATTTGAAATTTAATTTTTTTTGCACAGTTAGATCATATTAATTGTGCTCTTCAAAATAATATCCACTTTGATATATTTTTGAAACAAAAAAAATTGAGTCATTTTTTACAAGTCTATACCATATGATATTTACTGGTATTGAAATAAGAGCATATCATATGGTATGAAAAGAGTACCACGGTGGTATGAACATACCAAGACTGTAGGATGGTTGAATACATGATAGTAGGAGTATACTAACTGTCATTTACGACTTTTAACACTGTGTACCACAATATACCACCCCGTACCAGTGTGGTATCTTTTGGTCATGTATTTTGTTCACCCAAAATTTTTTAGATACAACAAATCATGATGAACTCGTTCCTTCTGTGCAAAAATTTTCAAAAATGATTTAAAAACGAAGAAGATACAATATGGTATGCAATTAGTAACAAGATGGAAGATTTTTTCCAAAAAAATATTGAAAATTGATATAATTTTGTAGAGCACAACGAACTCGTTCCATATGTGCAAAAAAATTGAAATCCGAGTTAAAAAGAAAAAAATACGAGTCGATTAAGAAAACAAAGAAAAATAAAAAATGTCTTTAATTTTCCACCTTTGGATCTGAATTTTCTGAATCAAGAGTTCATATTTAGTTACTTATAAGTACATAATCCATGGTTATGCAACTTATCTCGAGATGGATTTGATGTGCCCTCAAATTTCTTTTTTTAATGAATTTGTCCTAAACCTTTTGTTTTATGCAATTGACATTTCCTTTGTTAGTTGGACAAATGATCAACGAAATCACGTTTAAGTTAAGACTTTTAATTCTTTACCCAAAGTATATTTAATTATACATTTGTGTTTGGTATTTTTGCTCGGTGTTACATTGCAGGTTTTGCATTCGGTATATTTCGGCTTAAAGAAGGTGCTTCAAGAAGTTTGCCGAAAAGGACTTCTTTTGCGTTTATTCGTTTTTTATGTTTCTAGACCTACTAACAGGGCTGCCCATTACATGGCGAAAACGGCTCTTGCATCAAAAAATCAGCATTTGGCTGATTACCGTTATTTACTTTTCACCACTTTGTAATTCCCTATCTATCTTAATAAAAAAAAGGGTTAATACCTTAGTTTGACCCAAACTATAGACAAACTTTCTACTTTGGCCCGTGGTATCGGAAATTGTTATTCTGGCATAAACTATGTAGCATACTTCCTTATTTGGCCCGAAGGTGGGTTTGACCGTCAAATTAGATGGTCAACCGAGTTGACCGTTAGTCAAGGTCCACCTCACTTGCCACGTCAGCTATCACGGAATAAAAAATTATTATTTTTAATTTCTGAATTTTGTTTACTTTCTAATAATAAAAATGATAAACAAAAAAATAATTAAAGAAGAAAAAAATTAATTAAAAGAGGTCCCCAAATTATCCCAGCCCCTCTTTTAATTAATTTTTAGGGTGTCTTTAATTAATTTTTTTTATTTTTTTTATTATTAGAAAGTAAAAAAACCCAGAAATTCAAAAAAATATTAATTTTTTTATTCCTTGATAGCTGACGTGGCAAGTGAGGTGGACCTTGACTAACGGTCAACCCGCCTCTGAGCCAAATAATGAAGTATGCTACATAGTTTAGGCCAGAATATCAATTTCTGATACCAGAGGCTAAAGTAGAAAGTTTGTCTATAGTTCGGACCAAACTAAGGTATTAAAAAAAAAAAAAAAAGCCATCCTTGTTGTCAAACAAAGGAAATGGAAAGAAAGGACGGAGTGGACCTTCTGCGCTGCGCGCCTCTTTAGTGCGTCGTGTTTAGTGGCGTGTTTACAAGCACAAAGCAACGAGTAGTAGTGTAGTACAAAAAAAATGAGTAAAAACATGTTGAGCCTCTTAACTGTTGCACTGCAGTAGTAGGGTTGCTGTGTTGTGCGAGCGGGGATTGAAGGGTTTGCTCTTTGCAGCAGATAAACGCCACCGCGACTCGACTCGACTCCCCCGCTTCCGCTTTCTTCCTCCCTCGTCCGCCTCTTTGCTTCCTTACTCCGCTCAGACCACCGCCTCCGATTGCGGTTACCAATCTTTCTCCTCCACTAATCCCTAAATCTCGACCTCTTTCATCTCTATCTCCCTAAAACCCTATCTATCTATCTATCTATCTATCTATCTATCTATCTATCCAGCTTCCTTCATTTATTCCTTTCTCTGATACTAACAATGGGAGCTTCTTTGCCTCCCAAAGAGGCCAACCTCTTCAAGCTCATCGTCGTAAGTCCTCTGTCTTCCCCCGTTCCCGAGTTCTTGCTCCTCTGTCGTTCACCTTGTTCTTGATGTGTGTTCTTTTTGCCTGCCGCCACCGATTGTACTGAACTCTGTCCGCCGGTCCTAATTCTTTTACTTAGATGGATGAATGTTGGTTGCGGTGCTAGTTAGTTTAGAAGTTTTGTTGCTTCGCATCGAACTAGACTGTATGCCCCTATGGATTTTGTTCATGGGCTTAGTGAATTAGACCGAGAAAATGGAGTCACATGCGATCGAGCAATTGTGTTGGTTGAAACTCGGCATGCTAGGGATTTCTTCTCACCGACTTTGTTCTTTGTCTTCTGCTTCCATTTAGTGGATCAGTGTCTTCTAGTTGGCGGAGTGTGTTCATGCAAGAAGCGGCCGCATGCGCCATTATACTCGGTTTCCGATAGGATTCCAGAGCGTGATGGTTAGGTTGTGAGTATGTCCAATCAGGTTGAGTTATGCTGCATTGCTGTAAGTACATAGGCTAGGATGCTGTAGACCATTTCATTTACAACTAAGCCCCAGTGCAAATTTGGCAGTTTGCTATTGCATTTCTGGGAAATGACTAAGACAGCCATTGCTTAGCTCGGGAATGATATAAGTCCAGAATTACTATTAATGAGTTGACACACGATTGATAGTGGATGTTAATTACAGGTCTACTTCCTTTCCATAGAGATTGCGGGCCAATATAGCGCAACTTCTACTACTTAGATCTTACCTATATTCACAGTTCCAAGTTGCGTCTGTTTTGATTTCTTTATCTCATCTAGTGAGCGAGGTAACCAATTTCATGTCATATGATCTTCCTTAACTCTGTTAAATGTGGCAGAAATCATATGAAACCAAGCAGTATAAGAAGGGGTTGAAGGCAGCTGATGCTATACTAAAAAAGTTCCCTGACCATGGAGGTAAATTTTCTTGCTGTATGAGTTGATGAAACCCGATGCAATACATTAGTTCTTGGATTGTTTCTGACTATGAGAATTTGAACGTTGACTCCTTAGTTTATTATCTGTTCACTCATTAGTATGGAGGTATTTCTTGCTGTTTGAGTTGTTGAAACTTGAAGCAATACGTTAGTTCTTGGATTGTTTCTGATTATGAAAATTTCAACCCTTATTCCTTAGTTAGCTGTTACCTCACTATTTCTTTCAATGCAATGCATCCTGTGTCAATGGTTCCTGCTAAGGAATGGAAAACCAAAGTTTGACTTAGATTTCCAAGAGATTTTCACAATTAGATGCTCCCTTGAAATGCCATTCACACAACTTGATTGAAAAATCTGGGTCCATGATCTTGACTCGGCCATGTTGCATAACACATTCTTAGGATGAACACAATGCCTGTTTGTTCGTGTCGCTGATGTAATTATTACCTGCTCGAACCTAGTATCTGGAAACATTATAGCATGGTGGTACAGTATCATTCTCTGTTGCTTTCTAATTATGGTGTAATTACAGTTAGATGTAGTGCAGTTCAGTATACAGGTCTGGGTAGCATTTTTGTCATATAAAGAGCTCTGTTTTTGTTGCTTGAAATTTGCCCTTTTCTAACCGTCTTCGCTTGGTCAGAAACTTTGTCGATGAAGGGCTTGACATTAAATTGCATGGATCGTAAACCTGAAGCGTATGAACTTGTCCGGATGGGGTTGAAGGTTGAGATACTATCTTTGACTGTCTGAGCATTTGGCCCAATTGTTTCTACTTTGCTGTTTTTCTGAAGTATGAACATGTTTATTGAATGTGCTTATTCTGCAGAATGACCTTAAAAGTCATGTTTGCTGGCATGTTTATGGTCTCCTCTATCGGTCTGATAGGGAGTACAGAGAAGCTATCAAATGCTATCGTAATGCACTGAGAATAGATCCAGACAATATTGAAATTCTGCGTGACTTGTCCTTGTTACAGGTACAAATTAGTAATCCTCTGCTTCTTTGTATGTGGTTTGTCATGCAACTTAATTTCAATGTGCTTTTGGTTCTCTCATCCTGTTTGAGTCTTAACTTGAGTGACGGTTAGGTCATTCTGTTCGTTTTGTCGTCCCAATACAATTTACATTACCATGCGATCACTCAACAACACTTCCACAACTGATTTGATGTATTTTGCAAGTGTGTATGTCAGTCACTTCCAACTGCACCAATTGTCAGAACCACGCTGGGTTGGGGGGGGGGGGGGGGGGGGGGGGGGCAGGGGGAGACCAGGATTTTTCTACTGACTGTCACATGTTGCTGCACCTCAACTGTTCTTTTTCTTAACATTCATTTAGATAAAATACTACCCATTTGTGAAAGCATCCACCCACAGAACCTTTCTTCTTAATTTGAGAGTTCACCATGACCGATTGATATTTAGAACTTAGAAGTCCCTAGTTTCCGTTTTGTGTTTATTAGATCTGAGCAATTGTGATTGGCTGTAGTCTGGTTCTAGTTGTATCTGTCTGACTAGCCGCTTAGAGAATTGATTAAGTTATCGTTCGGCAACTGTGGTTGGATATTCCCTTCAAGTTGGCAGCTGCTTTCTGGGTTGCTTCCTTATCTTTGTTGTCTCGTATTGTAACATGTTTTTGGATGAGTACATGCTTACCTTGTCAAACTGTGGAGTGCAGGCACAAATGCGGGATTTGGATGGTTTTGTCCAGACTAGGCAACAACTACTGACCTTGAAACCAAATCATCGGATGAATTGGATTGGCTTTGCGGTTTCTCACCACTTGAACTCAAAGTATGGTTGGCCTCTGCATTTATTTACTTACTGTGAAAGGTTTTTTTCCGTTGAATTAGTTTCCTCTTATTAAAATAAAGACAGAACTGTGAAAGGTTAACTTGCCATAAACATAATTTTTCTATCATGTTAAGGATCTCTTAGATGCGAAACTGTTAGTAGTCATTGTTGGATGGCAATCTTATGCCATATATTCTATGGTCTGTTTTGCATTTTTTTTTTCAACAATCAATCTATTGTAGATGTTGCCTTGCCATGCGTTCACAATTCCATTTTTCGGACTTCTCACAGGATTGTCCCTTTTATGCCACTGAATAATTCCACCTTTTCTTTACCAGTGCATCGAAAGCAGTAGAAATTCTGGAAGCCTATGAAGGAACCTTAGAGGATGATTATCCTCCGGATAATGAGCGATGTGAACATGGAGAAATGCTTTTATATAAGGTGGGACTGTGGTCACTAATGCATCTGTATCTTGGCATGCGTATTTCATGTCTTGGATCTTGAAATTCAAACATGCATGGAATCATTGACTGAATTAAAAATTGTGGCATGTTTTGGTCATATGGATTCTGGATTATGCCGTCAGTGTATCTGGCTCTCAATCTGAGAGCTTTCAAGATATATTTGTAGTTCTGGATTTATATATTGAATTTCTCAGCTGCTGAGATTTGGTTTCCTTCCCTTTCACGTGCTGAAATTTTTGAAAAAAGATCTATGTTCAGTGAAGTATTTCTGTGTAGTTTTTATACTGTTTGCCTGTCTGTGCTTGTTTTGTGTACGAATGCATGCATGTTGTTCCTAGAACAAGAGCAGTAATTGGCATGGCTATTGCAGTTGTTTAATCAGTGGATATATTTTCCCTGTAGGTATCTTTACTAGAGGAATGCGGCTCCCACGAGAGAGCTTTTGCTGAGTTGCAGAAGAAGCAGTTTAAGATTGTAAGTCCCGAAGCGAAACTGTTGGGAAGTCGATATGATGTAACTTTTGCAAGAGTGATCACTGTGGGTGATTTAAAAATTTCAGGTTGATAAATTGTCATTCAAGGAACAAGAGGTTACTCTACTAGTAAAGCTTGGACGCCTTGAAGAAGGTGCTAAACTGTACAAAGCATTGCTTTCAATGAATCCTGACAATTACAGGTGATTGGTCGTAATCCTTCAATAATCAATACAAAGTTTATAATTTCCAGATAAAATAAATATGAATTCGGACTTGCCTTATATCATACAATGCTTTGTAGAGCTATTCCTGAAGACTTAATGGTGCACATATAAATGCCTCTTGCATACTTCCCCTTGGATATTAGTCTTGTAAGGTTGAGAAAGGAAATTACATTGTTTCGTTTTCTACTGTTCAGATATTATGAAGGCCTGCAAAAATGTGTTGGACTTCGTTCTGAAAATGGTCAATACTCTTCTGATGAGATTGATAAGCTGGATGCTTTATACAAGTCACTGGGTCAGGACTACACCTGGTCATCTGCTGTTAAGGTGATGTTACTCCATCTATTGTAATTCTTAGTGATATTTTGTTATACTGATTGAATTTGCATCAGGAAATTTATGCCAATGGCGACATGGCTACCTGATGAATTTTTTTGAGTTTGTCCTTTAATACCATCTCTTCCATTGATTTCAGAGAATACCACTTGACTTTCTCCAAGGGAACCAGTTCCATGAAGCTGCTGATAAGTATATAAGACCCCTCCTAACAAAGGTACTGATACTGTAGTTTAATCAGCAAGTTTAATGCCTTGTCAAATGGGTGCACTTAAATCCTATCTTGCTGACTTACTAGGGAGTTCCTTCATTATTCTCGGATCTGTCTCCTTTATATGATCATCCTGGCAAGGTTAGTAACCCATTTACATTTGATACTTTTTTCTCTTTTCCTTTATTTGTTGGCCTTGCCCATTTTCTTTTGAATGACTCAAAGGAACTTTTGGGTGTTTGTCTTAAAAATGTTTGTAGGCTGAGGTACTGGAGCAACTTATTCTTGAGTTGGAGCATTCAATCAAGGCCAATGGGACTTACCCTGGAAGGTAAATGTGCTTATTTAATTGTAAAATCGAATCTGTTTCTCTGTTTTGAATGTTGAAAATGTCATGTTTAGGCTGTGGATTCTCTCACTGGGAGTGATAGCTAATGCTCTCTGCTCTTGCATTTTTAAGCTTCCACTTAGATCCAAGTCAATGAATATGTAGGCTGGGGCCAGAAGAAAAATGGAAAAAATTTAGAAATAAGATGGGAAATCTATGATACTGGTACGGACCTGTGGACTATGGTATATCTTGAATTTTGGTTAACCACTGGAGCTATCAACGTGTCTCGTTAATCTCTTGATTAGAAGGAAACTGATCCATGGCATTCTCTTGCTGATTATGCACTAATCAAGTCCTGCACGAGCTACTAATTTTTCCAAATAAACAAGAGTATGCTGAAGATGCAGGGATGAATATGAATTATTTCTGTGTATGCATTTGGTAATGCTTTTGTGTCACCGAGTGCAGAGTGGACAAGGAGCCCCCTTCAACACTCCTGTGGACATTATTTTACTTGGCACAGGTTCTTATCATTTCACTGATGGTTTCTCCTATTGCTTTCTTATGTGTTTAGTGGTACCTATAGTAATTTTTAACTGCATCTTGTTATTCATCTCCACTTTCTGCAGCATTATGACCGAAGGGGGCAATACGACCTTGCTCTGACCAAAATTGATGAAGCGATATCACATACTCCAACAGTGATTGATTTGTACTCTGTCAAGGTAGGCTGACCCCATCCATCTTTGAGGCTTTGTCCTGTTGTTTTCTCTCCTTTTCTTGTTCCAATGAAAGCTTCATGTTGACTGAACTGGATGTTTCATATGGTTCTATTTGTAGGCTGGGTGACAATAGTATCTGGCATTTGCTTCTCCTCACATTGCCTTGTTAATTAATCTTGTCTATGCAGTGTGTCCTTGATTTGGATCTTAAGAAAACTAACATGAAGAATATGGATCTTTGTTGATTCGAATATTTTTTGAGATGGGTGCATGAGTCTGGTTATTTTCCCTCAATCACAGAGCCGTATTATGAAGCATGCTGGGGATTTGCCAGCAGCTGCTGCATTGGCAGATGAAGCTAGGTGCATGGATCTTGCTGATCGGTACATAAACAGTGAATGTGTCAAGCGCATGTTGCAGGCAGATCAGGTTAGTTTTTTCTTTTGTTCCATCTGCTAATATTGAGTTTTTAGTGCTTCCTGTGCAGCCTCTTTTCACAATTGTGTTTGATGTTGAACCTTAATTTAAAGGTGCCTTTGGCTGAGAAAACAGCTGTTCTGTTCACTAAAGATGGAGACCAGCATACCAACCTTCATGATATGCAGTGCATGTGGTTTGTCTCTACTGCTAGCTTATTTGTCAATTTCTCTTATACTTGTTTAAATCTGCATTTTGCTTTCTGTAATGACATTGTTTAATTTGCGTTTCTGGAAGGTATGAACTGGCTTCTGGTGATAGTTATTTCCGCCAAGGAGATCTAGGCCGTGCTCTCAAGAAGTTTTTGGCTGTTGAGAAGCATTATGCTGATATTACAGAAGATCAGTTTGATTTTCATTCATATTGCCTAAGGAAGATGACTCTTCGTGCCTATGTTGCAATGCTTAAATTTCAAGATCGTCTCCATTCACATTCTTACTTCCAGAAAGCAGCCTCTGGAGCTATCAGGTAAAATCCAATTTGAATAAGACTGTACTTGCTTTCTTTTGAATAAGCTTCTTCTACACACTTCACTTTCTGTTTTGCTGATCGATCAACTTTTTTATTTCTTATCCTATCTTTCTGCTATGGTTTGCACTGCTGATACTTTCTGTTTCATATGGTGCTTTGTTTTACTGGTGTTGACTGAAACACAGGTGTTACTTGAAGTTGTATGATTCCCCGTCTAAGTCTACTACTGAAGAAGATGATGAAACATCAAAGTTGCTGCCTTCTCAGAAGAAGAAAATGAGGCAAAAGCAGAGGAAGGCAGAAGCCCGAGCTAAGAAGGTAATACCCGTTTTTCTTTGGCCTTCACCTGACATGGTTTATGTAGCTTTTATAATTGGTTATGGTTATGTTTCTCATCAGGAGGCAGAGGTGAAAAATGAAGAACAGAGTGCTAGTAGTATCTCAAAGTCTGGGAAGCGACATGTCAAACCTGTAGACCCAGATCCAAAGGGGGAAAAGTTGTTGCAGGTTACTTGTATTTCCTACTTGATTTCTCTTTGGTTCTTAGTTTACGAATATAAGATGTCCTAATTCAGGATGCATATTACTCTCCTATCCGATTATCTATTATTCAGGTTGAAGATCCATTACTCGAAGCTACCAAATATCTGAAGTTACTTCAGAAAAACTCTCCCGACTCTTTCGAGACGCACTTGCTTTCTTTTGAAGTAAATATTAGGAAGCAAAAGGTTCTACTTGCTCTGCAGGTATCTATCTCACGAATTGCCTACAATAGATTTGCAATGTGAAAAAAACTCTATCATCTAAGTATCTTGAGTAGCTTTGTTTTATGACTATTGGTTGATGTTATTTTTTTTTGTAACTCTACTTCTGCAGGCCTTGAAGCAGATGCTGAGGTTGGATGCTGAAAACCCAGATTCTCACCGATGTTTGGTATGTGTAATATCACCAACTAGTGTTTTGGTTTTGTTTAGCCGTTATTTGCAGAAGCTGTATCTGGATATAGGCATACTTGTCATGTCCCCTTATAAATTTTAATTCTGTACTCTCTATGCTGTAGATAATGTTCTTCCATAAGGTGGACTCAACAACTACTCCAGTAACAGATGCCGAGAAACTTATTTGGAGTGTCTTAGAAGCAGAGCGTTTATCACTCAGGTTATTTTTGAAACTCGCACCTCTACCTTTTCCCCTATAGAAATGCTTGTGGTATTGGCTCCCAATTAGATATGTTGATTCCCTGCTTATTTTAATGTAGTCAATTGCATGAGAAATCTCTACTGGAGGCAAACATGTTCTTCCTTGAGAAGCACAAAGGTTTATTTCCTACCCTTCTGCCATGTATATTGTTTTCGAAACGGTTGATACTCATCTAATTGCCAACTGATGTCTGCTTGATTTTCTTGTACAGAGTCTTTGATGCATAGAGCTGCAGTTGCCGAAATGCTCTATGTTTTAGAACCTAGCAAGAAATGTGAAGCCGTTACGTTGATTGAGGAATCATCTAACAACATTATCCCAAGGTAAGGTTTTGAAGTTTACTTACTACGGCAACGATACCTTAATATGTAAACCATGCTGTAAAAGTTTTATAATTTCAACGGTTTTGGTGGCAGTGGCGGGGCACTTGGGGCAGTAAGTGTATGGAGACTCAAGGACTGCATTGCTGTACACAAATTGATAAATACAGTTCTTGCTGACCAAGATGCTGCAATCAGTAAGCTCTCGAACTCTTACATCGCAACTAGGCGACTTTCATTTGCAAATATTTTAATGTCTGAATGTGTTGCCAGGGTGGAAAGGGCGATGTGCTCAGTACTTCCCTTACTCTACATACTTTGAAGGTAAACTGAGCTCGGCAATGCCCGACTCGGCATACAATCAAATCGGCGGCAAGTCCCCTGAAAATGGGACTGCTATAAGCCATACTCATGGTGATAAGATCACAGATTCCATAGCATCAAATGGGAAGCTAGAGGGCTTCAAGGAACTGACCATCTGAGAGATCTGTATGGCGGGTGCTTAGGTTTGTGATCCGCGATTTAACCATGCAGCCACAGAAAAATGTAGTCGGTTAAGGGATGATTCAAGAGGTTTTGTATTCTTTCTGCTGCTCATCCTCTCTCTGCTATCATTGATTTTGAAAGAAAAAAAAAAGGTTTGCCCACCACCTTTTCCCTACTATTTGCTATACCGTGCAGCTCCTTCCCAGTGGGAACTGGATTCAGTTGCAAATGTGTATAATAGACTTCTGCTGCTGATGTCTTTTAGAAGGGGTTTTGTTTTCAATTAACACACAGTAGCTACCTAGGGCGAGATCTCAGATAAAAGGGTGGCTTCCATAAATTTGCACCAAGCTAGAATTGCATGCAAGTTTTTGTATCACTCTGGGTCAGGGGAGAACAACTGCAGAATTGATGATGGTCGGGATGCTGGTTGTGTCGTCAGCCGCTCGCGGCGTATTATAGAACAGTAGAGCTGATGTAGTAGGGAGCTTTGTTGTACCGTTTTTCAAGATTCCTGGTTTGTTTGTTTTTTGAATTTCTTTTCTTCAAAATGGTTGTTAGTTTTCTTGCCATGTATAAACACAGCTTCATATTGTGAAAATTTTGCTACAGAGTCTAGATACATATCACGCTTGGTTGGTTACATGGATTTTAGGCTTTTACACGGAAATAATAATGATTAAAGGGTTATGAAATTGTAAGGTGGAGACCAGATTCAATATAAAACTTTTTACTGCTTATCGTTGAAGTATCAAAGCATGTTTACATTATGGTAAAAGCTTCTTTTTATTAAAGATTCAGTGTGCAATTACGCCAACTGTAAGTATATAAAAAAAAATCACGAGCCCAATTTGACTAGTCACAACCCTACACATCAGCTTACTAACAAGAAGTTGGTAAATTTGGCTCATTTCATTCACATTTTCCACCTGAGTTAGATTGAGTGGGTGGCAAATGAGTATGATTGAGTTGCAGATTAACATGCAAAAGTGATTCTCTAACTAATTACTGAATGGGCTGACCAATATTTACAATAAATTTCTTGCCAATTAGAAGAGTTGTAGCAATAAAATGCACTTCCAGCTTTGCCTTCCATGGATTTGAGTGGTACTTGGATGCGCAAAGTTTTCTATTACACATGATTTTTTTTTTCCAAAAGATATCATGTATTGATAGAAAAAATAGACAGTTACACCCTGGAAACCAGTCAGGTCTGGAAATTGAAGAAGCGACTCATAGTCGGATACAAAGAGAGGGCTTTCATAAGCTACCAAATGAGCTACCCTATTGTTCTCGCGACCTACAAAACGCACACTAAAGCCAGGCTGAGTACGAAAATAATGTCTAATCTCTTCCAGAATAGCACCCATCCGGCTATCTCTTGTGTCGGCTTGATTAATTTTATCAATAATCACCTTCGCATCGCCCTCAAAACGGACCTCCGACAAGCCTCGCTCCACACACCAAATAATAGCTTCCCTGAGCACAAGCAACTCCACCACTACAGGATCATCCATTTGAGAAAACTGGACCCCTCTAGCCAAAAGGAGTGTTCGCGCTAGGTCAAAAAGAACCATCCCACCAGCCGATGTGATCCACCCTTAGTAGCCCTGTCCCACATGCAAACCAAATGGGAATCATCCACTTGTGTGGTCGGTTGCATCATCGGGATTTGCACCCTAGGCGCCTGGTCCGCAGGTAGGCCACCCATTCCTCAAACTGCTGGTTAAATTGTCGCATGAGTGTTGGGATCCCAAATTGTTTGCCTTCAAAGACTACCCAATTTCGAGATCTCCAGATCCTCCAAAGGACGGCAACAACAGCCATAACCACTGTCGGCTGATGAATCAATGCTAACAGACACTTGAGAAACAAAGGAAAAGTATGCCGAGGTAAACCCTCCCCCAAGTATTCCAGCCCAGAATAATCCCAGAGAGCCCGCGCAACCGGACAATAAAGGAACATGTGCTCCATTGTCTCCGGGGCATCCCAACAAACTGGACACCGAGGTAGCACCTAGACCTTTTTCTCAATAAGCGCCTCTGAAGTCGGCAGAGCCCGATTAATAATTTGCCACACAAAAACCTTCAACTTCGGAGGGATCTTCGCCTCCCAAACTCTAATCCAACTTGGCTTATCCATCCAGCTAACCGAGGATCGCCACCCACCCCTCCTCCTGTCCAAATCGACAACCAAATGGTAAGCCGATTTAACCGAGAAAACCCCGTCGGCCGTAAAATGCCAGATACGCCTATCAGGCACATCCCAACGCGGAAGAGGAATAGCTTTAATAGCCTTACAAGTGGGCGGATCAAACCATTGACTGAGCTTCTCATCAGACCACCTCCCTCCCCCCACCAAAAACATCCGCCACCAAGGGATCACCCCCCTCAGGCAAGATCCGCGAGTTATAACATGGGGGATCTAGCTGGCACCTAGGGATCCAGTTAGCATGGAGGAGGGAGACCGATTGACCATCACCAACCTGCCATCTCAAACCCATCTCCAATAACTGACGCCCATGAAGGATACTCTGCCACCCCCAAGAGGGACGAGACCTAGCCGTCGCCGGCATGAAAGACCCTTGAGGGAAATACTTGCCTTTATAAACCTGGGTAATAAGGGATTGAGGTTCATTGAGAATATGTCAGCCTATCTTAGCCAAAAGAGCTTGGTTGAAATGTTCAAACTGGCGAAATCCCACCCCCCATCATGCTTACTCCTGCACATGTTAAGCCAGGACACCCATCTAATCTTGGGATTCCCGTCCTCGGCACCCCACCAAAAACGGCCCACATGTCTATCTAAAAGACGACAAAGAGCCAGAGGAAGGTGGAAACAGGACATAACATGAAGGGGAAGAGCCAACGATATGGATTTGATCAATGTTTCCTTTGCAGTCCATGACAACGTCCTTTGCTTCCACCCCTGAAGCCGCTCTAGGAGTTTCTCCTCCAAATATATGAAAGTAGCCATTTTGGATCGAGCAACCAGCGTTGGAAGCCCCAGATATTTATCGTGGACCCCCACCGCACCAACCCCGAGGATCGTGGCCAAGAACTCCTGATCCGGCGTGGAAATATTCTTGCTAAAGCACACAGCCGATTTCCACAAGTTAACGAGTTGGCCACTCAGTTCCTCATATTCATTTAGCACTTCAATTAAATTCTCGCACTCCTGTAGGGACCCTCGCAAAAATAAGTACGAATCATCCGCGAAGTACAGATGCGAGACTCTTGGAACCCGAGGAGCTACTTTCACCCCCTCTAAATTTTTCTCCGCGATCGCCTTTCGGAGGAGGGCTGCAAACCCCTCCGTACAGAGAACAAACAAGAGAGGAGAGAGCGGATCCCCCTGGCGAAGGCCCCTAGAGGCAGTGAAATAACCCGAGGGTGTACCATTCATCAGAACCGAGAAAGAGGAGGATCAAAGGCATTCATGCATCTATCCTTGCCAGACTGAATTAAAACCCATCTTATCCAAAACTGCAAGAAGAAAGGGCCATTCGACTCTATCATAGGCCTTTTCCATGTCAACATTCAGAGCCATGTACCCCTTCTTCCCTTGCTTTTTTATTTTCAGATAATGCATTAGTTCATGTCCTATAAGGATGTATCAATAATCTGCCGGTCTCTGATAAAGCCATTTTTCCTTCCGAGACGATCTGAGGGAGCATGCTAGCCAACCGTTCAACCATGATCTTGGTAATCACTTTGTAAACAAACTGGCAGAGACTAATCGGGCGCAATTGTCTAATTGTTTCCACCGAGTCCACTTTAGGGATCAAAGTGAGCCAAGTATGGTTAATCCTATTGGATGGATCGACTTAATCCTATCAATCTCAGCTTGGAGCATCTTGATATTGCGCAGGGAATTAGTTGTGCCCGCCCTGCTCCAATCATAGAGTAGATGACGGAGTTTCTTCAGGCGCTCCCACAGTCGGAACATAGGGGTGCCTTGGATCTCCTCCTGCCAGACATAGTTGACCATGGTCCTTACCTCCGGATTATCCGCCCAACGAGCATCAAAACGGAAAAGGGGTCGACTAGTATGAACATATGGTTTATCAGCAAGGAGAAGGGCATGATGATCTGATCCCTGGTCCGTGAAGTGCTTGACTAAAGTCTCCGGGTCTGTATCAATCCAGGACTGAGAGCAAATCGCTCTATCCAGACGTGCACGAATGCAAGCATCGCCCATGCGTTTATTTGTCCAAGTAAATTGATCCCCTTGGTAACCAGGGTCATGGAGACCCAAATCATGAACAAATTCACGGAGACTAAAGGCTTGGGCAGCATTCTATGCCCGTCCCCCATCTTTTTCACTCTCATGAAGCGTAGCATTGAAATCGCCTATGACTACATAAGGGTGGTTGATATTCGCACACACGTTCCGCAAATGAGCCAGTTGGGTAGCTCGAATAGCAATGTTACAGCTAATATAAACAAAGACCACCACATAAGAAAAATCTCCTTCATTAATAAGCGGACAAACATAGAAATTTGAATGACAAAACACCGAAGTGTCAACTCCGGGGGCCCAAGCAACTACTAAACCACCCGATGCATCGACTGCATCTACAAAAAAACAATGAGAAAGAGCAAAACCTAGACCCCGCATACGGCGGGACACTACACGCCGGCTCGATCGCGTCTCCGAGAAAAGCACGAGATCCGGTTTATTGGAATGAACAAGCCCTAAAGCAGTTTGGAAAGTGAGGGACGGCCCAATTCCACTCACATTCCAAGCGAGAAGCCTCATTTATCCTCCTGGGGCCACTCAAGGCTGGCTTCCTCCACCTTATCCAGATCATCAATCGATTCCACTAACTGTTTCTTTGGGGTAGGAGGGTTACCCACATCCCCCTCCAACTCATCAAGCACACGTTTCCTATTCTCCATGATAGGGTCCATCATATTAGACCCGTATTCATTCAGCCTTGAACTCACTCCCTTGGCCACATCATCCTCCTCCCTTGCAATAACTAACCCAGATTCAAATGCCTCCACCACTTGGTGAACACGCCTTTCATGATATGGCGAGTTTTCCTGGTGTCCTCGGCTGGCCACCGTCGCTTGATTTCAAAGGAGTGATGCTCCTCAGCTGCCTGATCATCATTAGAGTCAAAGTCATGTTGTTGATCCACATCAGCAGGCTTTTCCAATGTTGCAACAAATTCCTTCTCCTCCACGTCAAGCAGATCACCAGAAGGAGTAGAGCCCCCATCCTTGTGGGCCGAGTTAAGAGGACAATCTGCTCCTCCTTTTCGAAGACGTGGGCGAGCCCTGGGTTTCTTGTCAGGTTCCTCCGCCAGACCAACAGGAGTACGCAGCTTCATAGGGGGGTTATACCCACCGCCAATGATCTCCTCCTCCCCCTCAGATTCCTCATGTAAAATCAACCTGCGCCTCCTTGAGTGCTCGAAAACTTCCGCCATCTGACCCACAACCTGCTGGCAGTGTGAAGCCTGCTTGGCACGGCGGCTAGGCTGCTGGCGCCCCTTAGTGCCCTGCCGAGGAGGAGGTACAACCTTTCTGGGTGATGCCTTCTTCTGCGGTTTTCTAGCACTTCCACCAATCTTAACCCGAGGAGATGTCTTGAAGACACAACGCTTAGGACTAGCCCGACCCCCAAGGGAGTTAGTAGAAGGGGCCTGATGCCTAGTCTGTGTCTCTCTCTTCTTCTGAGCTTCCGACTCTCTTGAGATAGGATGAGACGCCACTTGGGCAAGCGGGCGGGTCTTAGTACCCGGGAATCTGCTAGCAACCTTCGCGGCCCCATCATTGAGCAATTGAGTATTTCTATTTACCCACACTGTTTTGCTGGCATTGCGGAACTGTGGGTAATCTTTATCCTCCCGATAAATCTTCCTTCCTGGCTTTTGAGTAGACATGTGATGTCCAAAGTGTTCCTTGCCAGTAGGAGGGCCAAAAACACATTCCGGCTTCGAGTGCCCTACTCGACCACAGTGGTAGTAGAAGGTTTGCAAAAACTCATATTTGAGATTTACCCAGAAGCTACCAATCTCTTTACTAATCGCCATGAATTGAGACCGCAAAGGTTTGGTAAAATCAATTAGGGCAAGCACTTTCACAAAGCGTTCATCAGTGTCTTTGGCCGTAAAGACATTAGCCTCCAAGACTTGACCAATAATTCCAGCTGCCACTTTCCGGCCAAACTGCTTCATGCAACAGTCTTCTTTTACATTCCATAGCTGAACACGAAAAGGAGCAAAGGCCAAATCATCAAAAATAGGCCTTGTGATAGAGGGCGTCTAGGACCGAAGATGGAGAATCCTATCCTTAACAATCCATGGAGATCTTTTTAGCAGCCAAACCCTCATCTCATCACTGGGAAAAATAATTTCAAATAGGCCAAACTTAGTGGTCGAAACCCGAAGGTTTCCTTGCACCCGCCATGTCTCAAGCAACCCCTCCCTCAACTCACTAGCAGTGAAAGTGGTCTCTAAAAATAGTCTCCCCAAGAGAGTCCTCGAAGTACGAAATTTCACCGATTGAACTTCGTCGAGTGAAAATTCAACCACTTGATCCTCCGCTACACGAGCCATTGTATGCACCTGCCACAAAGGGGTAAATAAATTTTTAGATTCGATGAGATTATCCGTAACCGGACTAAAAAAATGACATGTTGGAAAAGGGAATAAAGGGCCGGTCATAATTAATTATGCCAAAGGCATTGTTGGGCCAACAATGGTAGTCTCAAAGCCCGGCAGAGAGGACAGCGGGCTGGCCACAACTAATTGGGCTGGATTTTGAGCAAACGGGCCATTACTGGCATCCCCTAAGCCCGGTAGAAGCATGCCTGTTTCTCCTCTCCATCGGACACCAGGCAGAGCAGCTGCCCGCGCCGTCGAGGTCAGGGAGAACTTCGGTTCGGAAGGGGCACCCGCCGAGTTGGGGGAGGAGAGAATCCTCGAATTAGAGCTCCGCCAGGGGAGCTGGGTAACCGCCGAGATGGACGTGAGGAGGTTCCTGAAACTAAAACAAGATGGATGGAGTCGGGTGAAGCTGTCAATACCTCGAGGCTGTCTTGGAGCGCCGATCAGCTGCTGAGAAATTCCTCTTCGTGTCTCTCCAGTACTCCCACTGCGCCGAGAAATACACCAAAGTGATGTAGCGGGGGGAGGGGTCAATTTATAGATACTGGAATCCGAGTCCCCCAGTAAGAGGGAAACTCCTCTGACCCGAAGTTCAGATAGAGAACGAGTTGGATTTGGATTAGGAATCCTGGGATGGGGATTCGATTTGATCTCCCAGGATCGGATCCGAACCCCGCTGATCTCGCCCAACCCAGCGACAAAATCTCCCAAAGATCCATCGACTTCCGCCTTACACAACGGAGATCCCACCCGCCAGCGCTCACCGTCAGCGTCGCCAATCCGGCCGATCAAGTCAGTACCGGCGACATTTGTGATGGGATTCATGGATTTTACTTTCACATTCGCCCTGCCTTGCAGGACACATCATTTTTCCTCCCCGAGGGGATTATTCTGACCAACAAATTCACAAGGAATTTTGCTTGATTCAACAATTGGAAAGGGTACGCTACTCTCATCTTTCCCCTGTTCTTGCGATACGAGAGTAATCCCTACCCCGAAGGGCCCACAAGCACTGAATCGGTTGTTGGCTCGATCAATAATACTAGAACATGTCATCGGACGCCAAGAAGGCTTAGTTTTGAACCCCGTGAACGAGGGCACAACAGAATCTTCATTTTCCAATCCTGACGAGTGCGGAAGCTGGAATCGCCATTGAATCCTTGGCCCGGTCTGACATCTCTTGGTTGGGCGTTCTTCTTCAGATTTAATCTCGGCAAAAGCCGTAAGAGGCGATCGTTTTTTCAGGCGGAGCCACTTTGCTCGACGCCATGCCATCCCAGTCGAACCCCTTTTAGGAGCAGGGGTCGCCGGTTCCAGGGGATTTCCCCCTACCCTGTTGTTGAACGAGATCTCTTTCCATCCAGTCTCCCGCAAACTGATCCGGCGCAAAGAAGGCCTTGTAGAAGGCGACGGCGTTCCGCGATATCCACCGGCCAAGAAACGAGCAAAAAAGCAGGAGAGAGGAGAGAGCCCCTCTCATTCCAGATTTTTTTTTTAATAATTCTCCATTGTATTGTCCCACTCACACATGAATTTTTTTCAATTGGTCAGTTTTCATGAAATACTCGTTGGCAGACAAATGAAAATCACTGACCACATATCTCTAAAGACCACAACTCCTAACACATGTTCACTTTCTTTTGGAGAGGTTATCAATTATTTCATTAATTGATCATTCAATTGCAGAGAAAAATAACAATTTTTTTTTGATAAAATCTGTAAGGCTTTATTAATCAGAATCCGCGGCTACATTGTCCAACATGATCTGATCAACAAGAATCATAGGAGGTCTATCTATCCAGACCTCTCTCTCATTCCATCTAGTCTCTGTGTGAGCCATGATATGAGCAGCCATGTTCCCTTCCCTTGGAGCGTACTGCCAAACACCATTTCCAACATCTCGAAGGAGCCTGAGTATGTTACGACATATTGAACCAATCTCAGTGTGAATATTCTCCGCCATCGCCAACTTATGGGTGAGTGAGAGGCAATCTGTTTCGAGGATCACATTTGTCATGTGGAGCTGAAGAGCTAATTGTACACCAAACTCTGCTGCTAAGGCTTCGGCCACTTCTGCTTCCCACACTCCTGGAACTTTTTTTGCTGCTGCAAGAAGGAAAGTACCATCTCCATCACGTATTACCACTCCCAGTCCAATGCCCCCTGCCTCAAAGACCCCCTGTATCAGTATTAATCTTCAGCTGGCCCCTTCCTGGTTTTCGCCAGCATTTTGTTGCAGGCTGTTGCTCCCCGACCTCTTCCTCTGTCGCGGCCTGGTGTGCTTGATAATCAGCCATCCACAGCTTCGCACGCGGAACTATCTCATGCTCAGCCAGCTTTATTCCGTTGAAGAGGTGAGCATTTCGCTCTTTCTACAGGAACCAAAGAAGAACCGCCCAGTCTTCAAACTCTGCCTCAGTCTTCAAGTCCATGACCGTCTTTAGCCAGCCATAATAGCAATCCGAGGGGCGACATAGGAAGCAATCGGCCAGCTCCGAGCTTCGCCATAGCCGGGACGACCATTCGCACTATGCAAACCTGTGGACCTGGGTCTCCTTTAAGTCGCAAAAAGGGCACTTATCCCCCCAACGCTTACTCCTGGTGCTGATATGGTCCCCAGTTGGTAAGATATCTCGAGCAAACCGCCATAAGAAGTGCTTTACTTTCGGCGGAATTTTCATTGTCCAAAGCCTCTTCCAGACTTGAGATTCGCCCGCTGGCGATACCTGTTCGCGAATTTTAAAATCTTGAAGCCAGAGACAGTAACCATCACGAACTGAATACTCGCCAGACGCGGTTCCCAGCCATATTTGTCCATCACCTTTCCTCAAACTGCGTAAAGGAATATTGCGGATTACATTAGCCGTCTCCGTCGAGAAGCAAGCTTCGAGCAGAGAATCGTCCCACTGGTCTATGTCAGGGGAAATGAGTTCCCGGACAGAGGCATCGACCGGGAGTCTGACAGGCGACGATTCCACGCAAGCGTAGGCTGTCGGAAGCCATTTGTCTCCCCATATTTTGATTTGAGCTCCATTACCCACTCGCCAGCGTAGTCCGCTTGTTAGGAACTCCTGCGCACTCATGAGGATACGCCAAATGAAGCTGGGTTGATATCCACATGACGCGTCCAGCACGGAGCAGTTCTTATGATATTTTGCTCTAAGAATGCGCGCAATCAAAGAATCCGGACGATGATGTATCCTCCATAATTGTTTTGCAAGCAGCGCTGTATTGAAACCTTGTAAATCACATAGACCCAGCCCGCCCTCCTCCTTTGCACACACAATTTCCTCGCGTCGAATCCAATGAACCCTTGTCTCTATCCCTTTGTGGCCCCAGTAGAAATTAACTATAAGGTCATCCAGGACAGCTTGGGGAACACGAAAGACTCCCATAGCATAGGTAAATTGTGCTTGGGCAACAGACTTAATTAGAACTTCCCGACCCGCAACAGATAACACACGCTCCTTCCAGGTTTTTAACTTTTTCCCGACCCTTTCAATAAGACCTTGAAAGACTTCTTTCTTCGAACGACCAACCACCGTAGGGAGACCCAAATACTTTTCATGCTTGTCCACAATGACCATCCCCAAAGCTCCACTAGCCATTAATCGCTGATGCGATTTAACATTCTTACTAAAAGACAGTGCCGGCTTCTGGAAATTAACCTGTTGGCCAAACTCTCTTTCGTAAGCTTGTAGAATACCTTTCAAAGCACACGCTTCACTCTCCGATGCCCTTCTGAAGAAAATGCTATCATCGACAAAAAATAGGTGAGACACAATAGGAGCTCCCCTCGCAGCCTGTATTCTGTGCAATCTCCCTTCCCGGACCGCTTGCTTTGTATGTGCTGAGAGTCCCTCTGCACACAAAAGAAAGAGATATGGGGAGATCGGGTCGGCCTGTCGTAGCCCTCTTTCCGGTATGAATGTCTGTGATTGATGACCATTTACCAGAACCGAGTAAGAGACTATGCGAACACACATCATAATCAAAGCAAACCACCCTTCCAAAAAACCCATCTTCTGCATAACCTTCTCCAAGAACCACCACTCAACCCGATCATATGCCTTTGCCATGTCTATCTTTGCAGGAAAGAAGCCATGTCCTTTACTGTTATTCTTCTTCTTCATCGTGTGGAAACTCTCAAAATCAGCCATAATATTGTCTGAGATGAACCTCCCCGGAACGAAAGCACTTTGTTCCTGTGAAATGACTGTGTCTAGAAGCCCTTTGAGGCTATTTGCTAACACCTTTGCCACGAGCTTATACAAGACATTGCATAGACTGATGGGACGAAATTCTTGAGGCGCCATTGGCTTCTTTGCCTTTGGTATAAGGGCTATCAGGGAGTGATTTAGATTCTCGGGCATGACTTTCGTATCAAGAATCTGAATCACAGTGTCCACTACATCATCGCCAATAATGCTCCAATACCTGCGAAAAAACAGAACAGTCATTCCGTCAGCACTTGGAGCTTTGCGCTTTCCCATTTGTTTCAAAGCTTGTACTACTTCCTCTCTCTCTCCCACGGACGAGTCAACTGAGCATTCTGCTGGTCCGTGATCGTGCGATCAATAGCATCAATAACAGGGGTAATGGCTGGGATGTCCCCTGCATGGAAAAGATTGAAGTGGGATTCAATTATCTTTTTTGTATTTTGACTTTGCTTAAGTCAACACTGTTTGCAAAAGTCCCTTTTCTTTTCCACATTTTTTCTCACACAATCTTAGCTCCCTATTTGCATACATTTATATGTCGGCTCCACTTTAAACCTGTGTCATTCGTGAATACGTTAAAATTATCAGCCTCCGCATTTTGCTTCTGCTTCACTATTGATTGGTGAATGATTAGAACAACGAAGGTCACCACCTCTCCATAGACATCTTCATTTTGACTTCACTCAAGTCGCCTTCATTCCCAAATTCCTTCTCATGCCCGTCTAGGGCTGGGCTTCCACAACCTCTCATCTCCAATCAAGTCGCCTTCATTCCTATATTCCTTCTCATACACAATTATAGAAGTACATATTGGTAGTATAGGAATATAAGTATATAACTAAAACTTAGTTACATGATTATGATATACGATTGTCTCTTATTTTTATTAGTCTAAACCATGTTTATTTCTTAGGTGCTTATTTATCAAATATGTGAATTTTCACTATCAAACCTCATTCAAGTACATGTTAGAGTTGTCCAGATGTCATGTAAAAAAATGTACATCCTGAAAAAAGAATTGTGCACAACAAAAGTTTCACTTTGTTGTCTTAGTATTCAAATGAATTTAACACCTAACCTTTAACTGTAGTATTTTTTTTTTTACTTTATTGGTTGACAGTCGATTCAATTTTAAAAGTGTTGAGTCTAATTTCTAAATAAATTATATTAAAAATCACAAATAAATATTGTATTATACATTTTGGTTTATAACAGAAATTATTAAAAATTAAAAATATTTTTTCAATAAGCATTTACAAATGTTTGAATAAAATCAATGAAAAATAAATGAGAAATTTAGTTATCAGCCAAACTTTTATTTAATTTTTCATGTCACGTCCATTTCAAACATAAGAAAAAGAAATAATTTTTTATATACTAAAACACCAATGATACAACATGTTTTTGTACTATTATAGTTTTAAATAATGGACGTGTATTATATATATTTTCAATTCGAGAATAAATTTATTATTGATTGAGAAATGTACTCTTACCAGAAGGTTCAACGGCTAAGTTTGTTGATTTGCACATTCATCAAACATAAAGTTGAGTTGATAAACAACTCCATTTTATCATTACATATGATAAAGTGGTAAGGTTCAAGTGTATGATCTATAATCGTATCGTAGAGTTTAGTGCTATGAGTCACAAGATCAGTTACATCTCAATTCCAATTGGTTTTGTTAGTGAGAGATATCGAAGTGGCAAAATATTTTGGAGAGTACATATGGATTTACAATGACATATGAGTGACAAGATGGATCATTATTTGAATTATGGGAAAAGGTTATACATATCAATTAGAATACAAATTTACCATTGAGTAGTCTACTACCATAAGAATGTTCAACTTCTAAGTTAGTTGAGTTATACATTCATCAACGGAGAATAAGTTGAAATGGCTCTAATTCGATCATTACATATGATGATTTAAATCATGCGCGTGATTTTTTCTTCACAAGACTGAAAAAAATAATAAACTCCCACAATATTTGACTGAAACATGCATGCATGAAACCAATGAAAAGTTATGTACAACATATGATGTTGAAAACTCATGGTCAATCAAAAAGTAGATGATCGCGAATATGATTTACAAAATAGTGATGAAACTATAACTCTGATTGTTTTACATGATCGTTGCTTCTAGCCACACTCAAATAACATATGTCGACCCTATTATCAAACAATAAAGTTTTAATGATAAATAGTTTTAATAAATATATACAAAGAGAAGTAGTACTCTAATGCTATTAAAATATATAAAAAAAATTTAAAATATGCCGCCCATCAGCCGGGCACAGAACCATTTATAGCAGGAGCCGTAAAACATATTCACCATCTCAATCACTAGGGAACAAGCAAAAGGTTTGTTAAAGGTTGAATCGAAGTAGAGAGTCCCATCTCAACCGCATATTGGATAGCCATAATAAGGCTTTTGCTTCCGTCACAATCGCTAGGGAACAAGCGAAAGTACGAACCTTCATATGACATCCTGTCTATGGGTGTTATAGAAGGCACCTTGTATTTTGTTTGAATTATAGAAGGCATGTGAGAAACACGGATAATCAGACAGAAATTGGGGATCAGAATAGGAGAATTAGGTTGAGAATTGGGAATTGAGGAGAATTGGGATGAGAATTGAGAGATAGAAGAGGAATTAGGGATTGAGGGTTTCTGATTTTACTATTGCTTAATCGAAATAAAAAGTGTTTGCTGTTTAAATAGTTCTCTCTCCAATAAAAAATAAGTGACCAAACTACCCTCCCTAGGTCGAGTCGGCTCCTGCGCCCGTGCTGCTCACACTCCCCTCCCCTTTAGAACCGAGCTTGTCCTCAAGGTCGAAAGCAGGATAGTTTTGATGAATGGTCTCTGTGTCCTCCCACGTCGCCTCCTCCGGTCCGAGGTGTCTCCACTAGATGAGACTCTCTGCCACGCGGCGCTTGCCCCTCTTCGGCCAGCGAGTGTCAAGCACGGCCTCCGGCTCCAGCTCTAACACGCCATCCTCATCCACTAGTGGCTCCGGTGGCTGCGCAGGTGGATATGCTCCCCGGTACATGCATAAGAGTGACACATGAAATGTAGGGTGGATCCTGGCAGTGTCCGGCAGCTCGACGCGATACGCGACCGCCCCAATCCTCTCGAGCACCTGGTACGGTCCAAAATACCGAGCTGCAAGTTTCTGATAGGCTCGCCTGAACACGGATGACTGATGGTAAGGTTGCAACCTGAGCAACACCCAATCACCCACCGCGAATTCCTCCTCCTTGTGTCCTTTAGCTGCTGCAAAGCTGCATCCCTCTCTGCCAACCACCTGTCCACTACATCCACCGCGCTCGATCCCGACTGATAACAGACCAGCATGGGTGGTGTCCATCCATACAGAGTCTCGAACGGAGACATCTGAATAGAGCGATGGTAAGTGGTATTATACCACAGCTCTGCCCACAGTAGCATCGCGAGCCAACGCCGAGTCTGTTGATGTGCAAAGCACCTCAAGTACTACTCTAATATCTTGTTGACCACCTCCGTCTGCCCATCCGTCTGCGGGTGATAGGAGGAGCTCATCTTCAGCTCCGTCTTTGCCATGGAAAACACTTCCGTCCAGAACCTGCCCAGGAAAAGTGCGTCTCAATCGCTTAATATCGAGCGAGGAAACCCGTGGTGTCAGATGACACCCCAAACGAACTGCTCCGTGACGCTTCTGACGGTGTAGGGATGAGACAATGTCATGAAGTGTGCATACTTCGTCAACCGATCAACCACCACTAGCAACACTGTCTTCCCCCCGGACGGTGGTAACCCCACTATAAAATCCATGCTGATATCCTCCCACACCCACTCAGGTACGGGTAATGGCTGCAGTAGTCCTGTCGGCCGTAACAAGGAAGCCTTGACGCTCTAACAGGTATCACAGGAGGCCACATAATCCTTGACCTCATGCGCCATCTGTGGCCAGTAGGGATGTCAAAAATATCCGTAACCGTGGATATCCGCCCGAATCTGACCTAATTGGGTAGGGTAAAAACCGAACCCGAAGGACTTTTAGTTTGTACGGGTAAAATCCGAACCCAAATATTACGGGTAATGGGTGGGCATGGTTTTCTCACTATCCAACCCGAACCCGCCCGATTATACACACGCATATGTATTTTGTCTAGAAATAATAAATATTTTTTTCTAACATATTTTATATTTAGCATATAAATATAATATTTTTATGAAATTGTGTTGTTTTAATTAATTTTCTTCATTCTAGTGAATTATTGTCGTACTTTTTGTCTTACATAACGTGAGAAAACGTGTGAATATTAACATATTGGTTAGAGTTATAAAGAGAAACTATTATCCATGGATAACCGTGGATACCCGAAACCCGAATGGGTATGGCATGGTTTGGATCTTCTACCCGTTTCTTATGTGGGTATGAGTTTGGGTAAAACCCGAACTACTTTGGGTAGGGTAACGGATATGCACTATTCGTCCCCGACCCGACCCATTTCCATCCCTAGTGGCCAGTAGAACTGGCTGCAGATCTTCTTCAGCGTGCGATCGTGCCCAGAGTGACCGCCAATAGGGGAATCGTGGAATTCCCGCATCACATTCGTGGTCAGGGAGGTGGCGGCCGGGAGGACCACGCGACCCCTTAAGTAAACCAGCCCGTGTCGGAAGGTGTACCCTCCTGGCGCCGTACTGAGAGCGATGTCGCGCCGCTCCCTTAGGTACGGACTCGTCTCCACTGCCTTCCGGACCTCATCCCAGAACTGCATTATTGGTCCGATCACTACGGCCACCAGTGGCCCTAGCTCCACTCGCGATAATGCATCCGCAGCCTTGTTCGTCAGACCCGGTTTATAGTGGAGTTCGTACTCATATCCCATCAGCTTCACCACCCACTTGTGCTGGTCTGGAGTTGACATCCGCTGATCCATCAGATGCTTAAGGCTCTGGTGGTCGGTATAGATGCGAATCTTTTGACCAATCAAGTTGGGCCGCCACATCTGAACTACCTCGGTGATCGCGTGCATTTCCTTCTGGTATGTCAACCAGGCCTCCTTGGATGGAGGGAGGGTGCGGCTCACGAATGCAATGGGGTGCTTCTCCTGCGACAAGACGGCCTCGATGCCCCTACCTGACGCGTCCACCTCGATGTCAAAGGGCTGAGAGAAGTTCGGCAAAGCCATGACCGGGGGCCAGGGTGGCCTTGAGCTCACCGAAGGCCTTCTCGGCCTCTGGGTTCCAACTGAAACCCCCTTTCTATCCTGCTATCGAAATGTACCCCTGCACGAACCGCCGGTAGTACCCTGTCAGGACGAGGAAACCCCGCAGCTCTGTTGTCGTTTTTGGCACTAGCCAGTCCATCATGGACTGGATCTTCATCGGGTCCACTCACACTCCCTCGCCTGAAATCACGTGTCTCAGATAGTCCACCTGCTGAACTCCAAAGGCACACTTGGATGCCTTGACATAAAACTGGCTTACCTGCAATATCTCAAACACCTCCTGCAACTGCTGCAGGTGTTCCTCCAACGAGTTACTGAACACCAAAATGTCATCAAAGAACACCAGTATTGACCTGCGCAGTAGGGGCCAAAAAATATCGTTCATGGGTGCCTGGAACGTCGAGGGAGCATTGCGGAGTCCAAAGGGAATCACCAGATACTCATAATGGCTGCTGTGTGTGCGAAAGGCAGTCTTGGAAATTTCCTCGGCATGCATGCGTATCTGATGGTACCATGCCTGTAGATCGAGCTTGGGGAAGTACTGGGCGCCCCGTAGCTCGTCTAGCATGTCATCTTCGGTCGGGATCCGATCGCGAACTGTCACTGCATTAAGGCCACGATAGTCTGTGCAGAACCTCCATGTACCGTCCTCTTCTTTACCAACAGTACCGGTGACGAGAACGGGCTAGAGCTCACCCGAATCAAGCTTGCGGTCATCATCTCAGCTACCTGGCGTTCGATCTCGGCCTTCTGGGCATGCGCGTATCTGTATGGCCGCACATTAACTACTTCGGTTCCCTCCTTGAGTCGAATCCGGTGGTCCACCTGTCACTGCGGGGGCAGCTGGTTCGACTTCTCGAATAGACCCTTGTAGCGGTCCAACAGAGCCTGCAAGTCCGAGGCCAAGGGCTGCCCGCCATCAAGCTCAAGGGGCCAGCAAAGCACTGCTAACTCCACTTCATCCACCAGCTACGGATCGCCCCAGTCAACCGGCCCGGTCGCATGATCATTTTCACCCAATCACTAGTCACCGGGCCTAGGCTCTTAAGCCATGGCATGCCTAGGATCACGTCGAACCCATGTAATGGCAACACATACAAGTCGAGAGGAACCTGTAACCCTTGGATCTTCACAGGAACCCCTTCCAGCTTCCCTGCACACAGTAGCGGCGCTCCATTGGCGACCTTCACGTCGAAAGGAGCGATAACTGCCTGGGGTAAGTGCAATCGACGCACGAATTCCTCTCCCACAAAGTTGAGGGAGGCCCCGCTGTCAACGAGAGCCACGCCCCATTCGTCTGCCACCTGCGCCTTGAAGCGCATTGTGGCCGACCCCGCGGTCTCGACAGCGGCCACGACGGAGATGGTCTCCAAACCCGTGCCGCCTTCTCCCTTCTCCCGCGATGCTGCGGTCGCTGCCACGGCCGCCGAGTCCGCGACCAGCTCATCCGTCGCGCCAGCCTACTGCCGCAAACCAGCGTTGCCTTCCTTCTTCGCCGTCGCGGCCCGCTTCTCCTCCCGCGGCACTGCTGTCGCTATCAGGGGACCCGCCATGCCGCCTTCCTCCTTCTGCGGCGCTGTTGTCGCCGCCAAGGAACCCGAACCCGCGGCCAGCTCCTCCACCGTGCCAGCCGCCAGCCGCCCGCCGCAGGTCTGCGGCCACGCGCTCGAGCCGCGCAATGACGTTCAGCAGTCAGGCCTCGGTTGTTGCCACCTGGTCCCTCTATGTGAGCCTTGTAGAACTCATATCGACGAGGCTCTGATACCAATTGTGAGAAACACGGATAATTCGGACAAAAATTGGGGATGAGAATAGGAGAATTAGGGTTGAGAATTGGGAATTGAGGAGAATTGGGATGAGAATTGAGAGATAGAAGAGGAATTAGGAATTTAGGGTTTCTGATATTATTATTGCTTTATCGAAATAACAAGTGTTTGCTGCTTAAATAGTTCTCTCCCCAATAACAAATAAGTGACCAAACTACACTCCCTAGGCCAAGTCGGCCCCTGCGCCCGTGCTGCTCACAAGGCATCTTGTATTTTGTTTATTCAAATTCGCGTAGTCATGTATTTTTTGAAAGGAATTATGATTTCTTTAAAATATATTTGTTGACATATCTATAGAAGATATTTTTCACATTTTTGAAACTTTATAAGAAAAATAAGTACAAAAATCTTGACTAAGATAATCAACCTAAAATAAATATTGCAATTTTGAACAATGTCATGATTATAAAATGACAGAGACAATTATTCATCAGTCATGTACTCATGATTGAGATGTATAAAACTTACTAAATTTATACACGCGATCAATCAAAACTGTCAAATATCAAATTTGCAACAAAATCTTCAAATAATTAAAAAAAAAACAACCTAAATATTTTGGTCAACGAACAAGGTTTGAGCTAGTAAGCTAAGAACGTTGGGTTTCCATTTGGCCTTACTCCGACCCAAGGACTGGATCCAAACTAGTAAGCTAAGAGAATTGAGTTTTCATTAAACCCTATACCTTCACAAGTTTTAACACAAAGATATGAGGCACTAAACTCATTTCCTAACATATTTAAGGAACCAATTCAACATATCTAGATGTGCCTCTTCAGCAACCTTCACAGCTGAATCATCATCTTCCTTGTACTTCATCGTCCACCCGTGGGAAACGCCTGGGAATATCTTCACATAGCTCTCAAACTGCGAAGATCCACAATTGCCACAAAAGGTTCACATATTGGTTCAGAGAAGATTTTAATCATTACCCAAATTGTATCGGTAAAAAATGATCTGTAAAAGGAGGACACAAAAGCCATACTTGTCCTGATTTCGTTGCCAGTACATGTCCAAGCTGTTCTAACTGGTCGGCTGGGAAGATATGGTCATTCTCAGCACCCAATATAGCAGTTGGAATCCTGACAGCTGAAGGAAACCGAAAAAATAGTGTCACGATTCAAGAATTCGACCATGGCCGAAATGCTATGGCTTCATTTTCTTTTACCATTGATCTCATCAACTGTGATAGGGCCAGGATGGAGTATGACTCCAGCCAGAAGTTCAGTACCACTTGCTAGTTTCACCAACACCATCCCTGGTCAAACAAGAAAAAGGAGACCTCATCACCTTTCATGTCTTTTTCCCACAAGAGAGACTGTTTTTGAAGAACTCCATTCTTTAACAACTCACCACCCCAGCAGAAACCAGCTGCCCCAATTGCAGAAAATCCTCTGCTTCTAAGCTCTGCAATTACTTTCTTGGCATCTTCACATCCTTTGTCCTGTCACCAACACCAAAGTCGGCATTTCACCGTGAATCTTTGAACCATTAGCTTCACTAGAATGATTGCAGATACGATTTCACAAACATCGTCATAAAACACAAGCATCTGATTAGCCAAGACATGTGTATGACTGCATAGATCCTTCCAATAATCAATTCTTGTGAAGCAAAAGCTGGTTACAATTCACAGTGACTAGCCTAATCGCATAGAAGACTCTGACTAAGAACTTACTGAGGGGTGAGTAGCCAGCCAGGCTTGTGGGTCAAATTGAGGGTTGCCCAGATCAGCTGGATCGCCATACAACAGGTCAGGCACCACCACGAAGAATCCAGAGCTCGCAACTTTGTCTGCCAGCTTCCTACGAATTGGGCAAGCAATAATAAAACCACTGTCTGAGGAGAGCCTTTTCAACAATACCCCAATTCAAAGTTTTTGGGCGCATACCTCAAGTTGGGTGCTTCATACCCTGTTCAAGATTGAGGAACGAAAAAGGTTAGAACTTGATGAAGAGAATCGAAATCCAAAGAGAGGGCTTAGATAGATAGGCATAGACAGATAGCTTGATTTCGTTTACCGAAAGCATCGTGTATGAGAAGGATGGCGAGGTTGGAGTCAGGGGAGCCAGTAACGTAGGTTTGGAAGCCAGCAAGCTCCTCAATGATAGACATTTTAATTATTTCGGTTTATGTCGGTTTGAATTATTTAGTTCGGATTATTTTGGGTATTGGGAATATTGTGGGGGATTAATAATTTGGGGGAGTTAGTAGGTAATTGTGTTTTGGGTATTTAGGCTATTGTTTACGTAGAGAATGGCAAGCAAGAATAAACCTAATTCCTAGTTGTTCTCCCTCCTCCTCTCTTCCCTCTGTGATTGCCGACCCCTTTCCCCCTCTCTTCCAAGCTGCCCAGCGGCAGCAGCCCCCTCCCTCCCTCCTTCTCATCTCAAATCCCCTCTATTCTTCTATCATCTATCTCCCAATCTCCCGGATCAATCCCTAGTTGATCCCCGATCCCCAATTGTCCGATAGAGCTTGACCTAGAGCTCTATCATTTGGTATCAGAGCCCGGTTCTTGGGTTCGATCACAAACAGCGAAAGAAGGGTGCAATGGTGTCCACAAAATCGATGACAGCGGCGGAGAAGGCTGCCAAGGCGGCGGCGCCGGAGCAGGCCTCCACCGCGGTCTCGACCGGGCTGCCGGTAGCTGGCGGCGGCAACCAGGGGGCCACCGATCCGCGGGACGGTGAGCTGGTGGACGAAACTGAAAGGCTGGAGCTGATTCAGTCTACTTTGGATCGCCTGGTAGCTGAGTTCGAGAAGGAGCGCAAGGAATGGCGGGCGCTCCGGCAGGAGCAAGGCGAACAGCGGCGGGAACAGGAGGAGGAGTCCCGGCGAGTTTGGAAGAGGTTTGATGAGGTGCAGAGGGTCGTGGAGGCGCTGGCCGCCGCGCAAGCCACTGGGCCGAAGGGTGGTGGCGGCGGTGATGGGAGCGAAAGCCGGAGCGGGCTGGGAGGCTCGACGGCGGATGGAGGCGCGGCGGCGGGTGGCGCGACAGCGGGGGCGATGGTGGTGGCGGAGGCGCCGCCCCCAACGGCGGCTGTCGAGGTGGTTGACGCGGCGGAGATGGTGCCCGGGGCCGGGGAGCGAGTGGGCCAGGGTCAGCCAGGGCGCAGCGGTGGGCCTGGGCTTCTACCGACACCAACGGCCCAGGAGTTGGCGGCCCGCAAGGGCAAGGCCAAGATGCCAGGGTACGACAATGGGCCTCCGCCGACTGGGCAGGGGCCGCCTAGGCCAATGGGCCGGAGCGACATAGTGGGCCAGTATCACGAGCCCAGAGGCCTGGGGTGGCTGACCATGGATCACGAGCGGATCGAGGAGGAGCTCAGCCTGGTGGGCCAGAACGCACCATGGGCCGACCCGGCGGGTGGCGGGGACTATTTGGGCCCGGACGTGACAGGGGCCCAGATCGTGCAGGTCGGGCCGGGCCAGGAGGGCAGGTTTGGGCCGGGCCAGGAGGGCCGGTTTGGGCCGGGTGGACCGGGGCTGGGTCGAGGAGGCGGCTCGGCTGGTCAGACCGACCCGGGGCTGACCGGGTCGGGTCGAGGTGGGTCGGGTCGGGGCGGACCCGAACCGGGTCGAACCGACAGTGGACCGAACCGGTTCGCACCGGGGCTGGTTAGATCGGCCAGCATGGACCCGAACATGTGGCGCGGATCGCACGGTGCAGGTAATTGGGCAGGACCGATGGGGCGAGGGCCCGCAGGCAGCCTTGGGCGAGGAAGGGGGACTCCGTTCTACCCAGACCAGCCAGGGGGTGCTCCCGGTTATGACAGGTATGGTTCGTATCATCCTGCTTATGATGGAGCTGATGGAATGGTCTTTCGAGCCAAACCCCCGACCATTGAGTTTCCAAAATTCAATGGTCAGGAGGATGCAGGGCTGTGGTTGTATGCAGCAGAGAGGTGGTTCAGAAACCACCCCATTCCGGAGGAGAGGAAGGCGCATCTGGCGTCCTTCTACTTAGAGGGAGAAGCGCTGCAGTGGTGGGAATGGATGGAGAGGTCCTATGGGGCGGTGGGAACTCTGATCACTTGGCCGCTGTTCCAGGAGGAGCTGCGTTATCAGTTTGGAAAATCGGAGGGGTGGGCCCCAGAGCAGTTGGCTAAGCTGAAGCAGACTGGCTCTGTTGCGGACTACCGTGCAGAGTTCTTTAAATTGGGCAATCAATGCCATGGGGTCCCGGAGGAGACACTGGTGGGGTTGTGCATGGCCGGCCTGAAGCCGGAGATTGCTGCTGCTGTCCGGATCTTTGAGCCGGATTCCGTGAAATCTGCTTTTCGTCTTGCAGGGTTCAAGGAAGAGGAGCTGGCGAGTTGGAGGAGCACCATGGGCCGCAATCCGCGGGCAGGGGGCGCCGGGAGCAGTAGCGGACTCAGCGGTGGAGGAGGAGGAGCGCCTGGGACCGCGGTTGGAGCTGGAGGACCCACGGCGACACAGGCGCCAGTAGCTGTCGTGAAGGGTGGGGCACGACCTCCGCCCAAGGGGTTTGTGCGACTGTCCCCTGCTGAGATCGAGCAGAAGCGGCGGGAAGGGAAGTGCTTCAACTGCGACGAGAGGTTCACGATTGGCCACAAGTGTGCACGTCCGGACTTGATGATGCTGGTAGGGAGGTGGGAGGACGAGGCGGAAGATGAAGCGAGAGACGGGGAAGACGCAGGAGAAGGCTACCAACCTTGAGGACAAGGTTGTTTTGAAGAGGAAGGGAATGATAGACATTTTAATTATTTCGGTTTATGTCGGTTTGAATTATTTAGTTCGGATTATTTTGGGTATTGGGAATATTGTGGGGGATTAATAATTTGGGGGAGTTAGTAGGTAATTGTGTTTTGGGTATTTAGGCTATTGTTTACGTAGAGAATGGCAAGCAAGAATAAACCTAATTCCTAGTTGTTCTCCCTCCTCCTCTCTTCCCTCTGTGATTGCCGACCCCTTTCCCCCTCTCTTCCAAGCTGCCCAGCGGCAGCAGCCCCCTCCCTCCCTCCTTCTCATCTCAAATCCCCTCTATTCTTCTATCATCTATCTCCCAATCTCCCGGATCAATCCCTAGTTGATCCCCGATCCCCAATTGTCCGATAGAGCTTGACCTAGAGCTCTATCACTCAACTTCACCCGCACTGTAGCTGGGGTTTAGGATTGGTGGGTTATTGAAGCACTGAGCATGGCCGGACATTTCCAAAGTGATATGATCCTGGAAAAACAGTAAGAGTAGGAGATTGATTGATGAAGTACTGCTGAAGAACAGGGCAGGAGGGAGCTGCGGACAGATGTTCGCTCTTGGTCCTTTTTCCCTTCTTCTGAAAATGTTTGTTTTTTGTCAGGATAAAGAGAAAAGAATGACATTTTTGATCCTTTCCATTAGAATTTTCAGCTTACTGTGGGCGGCTTACCTGTGGACTGAGGTGACTATCTCGACCTGGAACTTCCTTCTCTCTTCCCATTTCAGTAGTCGTCTAAAAAGAAAGGCCTTTGATTTTTGAATAGGCTCACCTCTTCAACATTGATCGATTTCATCCAACTTATTGTCAATGTTTAGCACGTCTCAACAACTACCTCATCTTAAAACCAAGTTTAATCTAAAATAGCGACAATAAATGTCGTTTTTCATTCAGGTCCAGGTACCTAGTCTACTTTTCACGTTGTTATCTAGTCAAACAGTTTAAGGATTTTTTGTGGAGGATATGAGTGAACTTACTAAGTAAGAGGATATATAAAGACAAAAGCAGGTACTCCAGGGAACTATCCCTCACCCTAGATCAAGACTAATATATAATGTCTAGATACTTAGTGTTTGTCGAATGTGGTGAGTGAGCTCTTTTCCGTGGCCTTTCGTGGTTATCCACACCCCTCCGAGAACGCCTCCCCTAAACTCATTTATAGTCATCTTGATCTAGCCTATCGTATCTGGGGCATTAAGCCCGTAGCTCCTTTCAATGGGTACTACCCACCGTCCACACTGAGGTTTCATCCCGGGTTCTATCTAGGAAGACATTCATATCTCAATGAGCAGAGACGGAGCCAGAGTTTAATTGGGTGGGTCCCCAGACCTTATCGAATAAAACCGGTTGGCAATTAACCAAAAATAGATTGAAGAGGGTTTTATGCGGTCGCGATTAGTGTAATCGGGCACTTTGCGGGTTGTAGACTAACCGCTAACCGTATCAAATCACAATCTAACCGCATAACTAACCGCAAACCAAGCCACATTTTGCTAAAGTCTAATATATGCCCATCTCCAAGCACAAGTGGAGACTACCCCAATGAGAATGAATTGAGGATACTGATATTGTGTTTGTTTTGAATTTAATTTGGATGGTTTATTTGAGATTATAATATGAATGTTATTTTTCAAACCTTTTCAAGTACATTTTTCTTGTTTTGGTGTTAATTTTACAAGTGCATGTTACTAATATTTTGTGATATTTTGGTAATTGTGTGGTTAATTGCATGCACCATGTAAACCTTAATAAGATTTTATGGTTAGTATTGCAGTTAATCACAACTAACCGCTAATCGCAAACTGTTTGCGGTGCGGTCGCGATTGGTGAATTTTTCCTTATGCGGTTGTGGTTAACCGCGTTATTCAGTGCGGTTAACTGCAACGTTTCGCACCCCTACTAATTGAGTTGCCTACTAAAGTGACAAGAAGATTTTCTAGAACATTTTTGGATAACTAGTTTAATGTTTAGACAAGGATCAAACTATATATACAATTCGATGTCTTACTATTCTATTACGCCTAATCAAGTCAAGTATATACTATATAGTAGTATAGTGACTTCAAAATCGCATCACTGTGGTCTTATATGTACTACTACTTCGTTTTGAAATACTATATAATCAATCAGGAAGGGTTGATTTAAAAACCAATTAAACTAAGGCAAAATACACTTGTATAACCAAAACTTTCGAGGTTTTGTCAATAATAGTCAATTTTGGAGAAATACCACTTATAGCCACATTTTTAAAACTTGTTTGACAAATTTAGCCATTTCCGTCAAATACTTTAACACCGTTAACAATTCCGTCAGTTAAATAGACGTTAAGTTGATGTGGCTGCCACCTAGACGACACATACGCCATGCCACATTTTAAAATTAAAAAATATATATATTTTGTATGTTGAATCTCATTTAATCTCCCTTCTTGCGACAAGAATCCGGCTACTTCCGGCGTTCTCTGCTCCGTCGTCACCGTCGATTCCTCGCCCCTGCCAAAAACAAAATCAGAGGTCGAAGTAGATACAATCCTCGCCCCTGAATCGGGTTGCTGGTAGATTCATCACTCCAAATCCATCTTCTTTTTCTCTAAAAATCAATCACATCTACACCCATCATATCCCTGACTTGTAAAAAGTAAAAACCCACTGTGAGGGCAAAAAACAAATTTCAGCATTCTTCTTTCCTGCACAAACGCTGGTATAGATGATAGATCTGGAAAAAATGAAAGAAAAAGACTAAAATCTCCGCCTTCTTCTTTCCTGCACAAACGCCGCCTTCTTCTTCGCGATTGATTTGAGGAAATCGTCGTCGTCGTTTCATTTTTCACAACTTAAGTCTCCCATCGACCGGCGGCGGGTAAAACCCTACTTTGCGCTCCTGAATCGAGCAAGTCGTCGCCAGCGCCAGAAGCGTCAGGATCGAATTCCTCAATGCTGCTGGCAAAATAATGGATCGATTGCTGGAACAGAGTACCGATTCGCTTGTCCAAGTAAGAGTCTGGACCAAATCTGGGTTGTTGATTCTCCGGGCTCGAAATCTCTGGCGGCGGAATGAGAATTAGGGATTTGATTCTCCACTTCCTGCTAAAGGGTACGCATCATCAGATATGCTTGTGAATTCCCATGGGATTGGGGGTGGTGGCGGGTTGAATATTGCTGCTGTGGTTGAGTCTCCGATGGTGAGGAAGATGGATTCACCTCTCCCTCTTCTCCACTACTTCCAACTTCTACGATTGGAACGACGCGTCCTTGAGGAGCTCGTCGCCATCTTTATTGAATAGCCTCTGTCTGGCGACCGGGACGATGAAGTTCTCGTCGGAGAGGAGGGCATTGTGGCTAGGCAAGCCCGAGAGAAAAGAGGGAAGCGGCATCGTGGCCATGTGGGGGAATGAGGGGCAGTGGTGGTTTGGATCGGAAAATTAGGGATGCGTCACTGAAGAGAGAGAAGCAAAGAGAGAGAAGGGGAAAGTGAAAATGGGCGGTGGGTGGAGACTTTTCGGTTCCACTTTAATTTTAATTTTAATCTTATAAAATTAATCCACCCTGGAATTGTTAATAGAGAAACTCGCCAACTCAGCTTTTCCGTATGTCCAGTCAGCCTATTAGTTGACACCGTTAAAGAATTGGACGGAAGTGGCTATAAGTGGTATTTCTCCAAAATTAATTATTATTGACAAAACCTCGAAAGTTTTTGCTATACAAGTGTATTTGTCCTTCAACTAACTATACTGAGAATGAAACAAAAACTAACTAGAGTAGGGAGAACACTGGATCTCAGAGTGTTACCTACGATTGAATCTTTCTGGGCAGAGAATGAATTGTGATTGATGCAACCACAGAACAACTTTCTTATCACGTAAATTATGAGAAACCACTTAGAATAACAATCAAATCAGCGGTCATTCACTTAATCACTCTTCTAAATAGCTATCTTGGCCAATCAGTCACATGAGCATCACCAAGAAAAGTAACCGAGGTTCACCCTCTATTTGCACACAGCGTCCTGCAAAACTATAATTCCAAAAATGGATCATCCATCCCCTCATACCGTCTAGCCGCACATACAACTTACAAGCACCCAACCTGCAGCATCTTGAATCACCCAACTCAACCCCGCACCATGATATTCATTACAATTGCAATTTTGTATCAAATCCACTTAATATTCAACTAATCCAATTAATTTAAATTTAATTCATTTGATCCAAATCCAATTAAATTGATAGATTCATAGATTGGTGACAAGTTATAATTTGATACCTTTATTTTTTTTACGAAAAATATCATTGAACAATTATATTTTGATGCCTGAATTTTTAGTATGCCACTTTAGTACCTAAACTTTTCAAAATTTACATATTGGTCCAATATTTAGATGTCACTTTGGATCCATGATCCAATCCACCAATCCAGTCTATGGATCCACCAATCATTTGATCCATGAATCTAGCAATTCAATTCATCAATCCATGGATCCAACCATTTACCACCTCTAGACTCATCATCCACAATTGACTATGCTAGCAACAAAGAATTGCAAGCAGTGGCGGAGGCAGTGCATACCAAGGTGGGTTCCGGGACCCATCTTGGTTCAGGAGAAAATATGTACGTCTAGGTTAACAGTGGTAGAAGGTTGTACCAGACAAGTCAATAGTAGGATATTTTATGCTGAAAATATGGTTTAACCATTTCATATCGCTAATATCTTTTATCAATTTCGCTTTCAGTATGAGATTTTTCTGATCGACCACCAGTACGCTACGATTTTTCACTCCTTAATATAATAATTAAGTGACGGTGAGATTTTTCACCTAAATCTCATCAGTATTGATCAATATTTCTACCATCAAACAATAATTATATCATGAATTTAGCTATCATCATTATATATATACATTTTAGTTTCTACATAAATAATATTATCACAAAATATAACTTCATCCTCCAAACTTCAAATCCTTAATTCATCCATTATCTATCGCCAAAGCCTCCTTTTGTTAGGGGTGGGCAAACGGTTCGGTAAACCAGAACCGAACCGAAACCAAATTAAACAGAACCGAAACAGGAATAATGTTATTCGGTTCGGAATTCGGAAGGAAAATATGGATATTTCGGAAATCAGGGCTCTTTCAACCGAACCAAAATTTTGAATTTCCGACCAAAAAACCGAAATACTATAATTGCAACCTCCAAATGGTGGATTTTTGTGTTTGTAGTTGTTTTTAGACTTAAATATTTGAAATGGTTTATGACTTATGTGTTGAAAAGTTTGATTTTATCATTGATGATGCATATAATTGCATATTAATTGTTTATATTAGGGGTGAAAATAATTTAAAAGTGAGAAGATACAAGTAGTCTCACAAATTCGATTTTTTGTGAAAAACCGAATTCGAACCGAATTATAATTCAGTTTAAACCGATGAACCGAATTATAATTCGGTCCGAATTCGGTTTGAGAGTATTCGGGGATCCGGTATTCATAATTTCGGTTCGTTCGAACCAAGCTGACCGAATGCCCATCCCTACCTTTTGTTGAAACTCACTAGATCCTTTTTATCCTAATAATGAATTTAATATATCAGGTTTTAGACTCGATGAGCCACGTGGATATAAAAGAAATTCGGACCCACCTTACTGGCTACGCCACTGACTGCAAGGAGCCTGATGCAGTAAAATCCATTTGGCCTCGAGCAGTGGCGGATCTAGGGGGTGGCCACCCCGAGCCATGCCCCATCCTTTTTCTGGATCCGGAGCTAGTATAGCACTTGTAAACTTTTTGATTTTAGACATTCGGCCTAGTTTTATTTTATAATAAGATTGTATTCAACTAGAAAATGATTCAGATGAACATATTCAAATCACTACTCTAACCTAAAAGTTTAGCCCTAATGATTTTCCTCGGTCATACTACCCTAATACGATAATATCACCATCAAGCTGATTTGACTGAAATTTTATAAAATTTATAGAAGTGAGGTTTGTACAGTAACCAAGTCTTGCTATATTAATTGTCGAATTTTGGTTTTTATTTTTATTTTTTGGTAATATCGAATTTTGGTTTCTAAAAACAGGAGCATAAATTCAACGAAAAAATGGGGAAATAATAATTTTGGTTTCTGTAAATCAAGCAAGTTTCGTGGGCACTGGGCAGCCACTCAAGATTCGAGCAGAGACCTGGTGACAGCCTGACAGGTATAACTAACCATAATTTTAAGTTTTTAACAATTTAATAATTTATCCATACTTATCGGCCGTTTCATATCTGAATGGATACGCGTGCAACATTTTCCGTTCACAAAATGATTGAAAAAAAAAATCCGTGTCAAATGGATTGAGGCAGCCATGGTTACCTAAATTATGGTACAATTCTATACTTAGCTCACCCCCCACACCCACTGCAAAACTTATAGCTTCTTCTAGCCCTTTGCTTCGCTCAATGACAACGAAGGACGCCAAAGAACATATAAGAAAAGTTCACCAAGAAAAAAAGATCTCAAACAGAAGAAGATGGTGCTAAGTTGCGACCAAATCCTCTGCAACTTTCTGCTACATACATCTGTTTCTCTCCTTCATACCTTTAAATCAATGCTGGTTGCTGCTAGCATCTCGCGCCGTGGGAGAGGAACCATCATCCCCACCTTCACAAATCTCATTTTTACACAGTGGACAACAAGCATTGATCTTCAGCCACTTATCCACACACTCTACATGGAATACATGGGCACAGGGTAGTTCCCTCAGTTCGTCGTCGTCGTCATAATTGTTTAAGCATATGCAGCACACCTGGAATGCATTCGTGGAACCAATACTCAGTTTAATCAAACAAGGATGAAAATCAAATGCAACTTCCTCCCAAGTTTATAAGAACAACTTTTCAGGGTAGGGGGTGCCAAAAATCTATCAGCCAAACAATGGATTTCAAAACCTATTATTTATTTGTTTTCCAGCCATCTACTTGCGCATCTAAAAGAGTCGAGTAAAACTTACAGCATCTTCACCAGATATCATACGCTCCTTCTCTGTCCCGGCAGCCAAGACCCCTCCTTCCTCCTTCTCAGAGCTGTCGTGATCTCGAAATCCGCCTCCACCATTCTTCGACTTGAACTTGTACGTTGGCAGACTATTTATACACTCGGTGGTGGCTCCTCTAGTTTGAGAAAACTCTTCCCGGTAGCCAAGGAGAGAAATGATGCAGGGCAAGCAGCAACAGATTGTTGCGCATAATATAAACGGCATTGCATATCCTATACAGCTAAAAGTAAGGAAAACTATACACAATCTGCAAAGGGAAGAGGGAAACAAAACGTGGTCAGCTTAAGCTTGTAGGCAAGTTGAACAAAGAGAAGACACGTGCATTAAAGACATACTTGTACAATTTGGGTGCATCATCTGGACTTGCATGACCTCCAAATATCCATACGTTCCCAACAACAAACCACACTGCAAAGAAGCAATCTAATGCCATCTTCAGATGATCCATTACATTATTGATTCTGTAAAATCAGAAGCAATATATTAAGTTAGTGAGAGCACTAAAATGATAAAAGGATCAAAGGCCATCAGCCTTGCATGTCAAACTAAGAACTTTCTAGTTGGTGTAACAGCAAGACAAAAAGAGCTACTAGCCTACTACTATCTATCTAATCGAGAAATCTCTTTCAAGTAATGTACTCATATTACCCACTTCGTGAATTGCTTCCGGGTCCACTTAATTGTTTCATCGTAACACAGTTGATGCTATTGGCATGAGTAATTCTGATCAAACTACCCTGAGATGGGGTTAGCGAACCATGCAGATAAAAGGTGGGTCTGCACGGTAGACAATTCCCGCTACGATGCACAGCTTAGTTTGGAGTGTCCAGAGTAGTTTTCAAAATCTGAGTAAACCATTAAACTGTACAAATGAAAGCTTTAAGGTCTAACGGGCACAAGAGGTACAACAGACTACAGCTTTTGATTTTATCCTAAAATATTCCCATTGGCATTCCAAATCGTAAGCTAGTCAAACTAAATATTTTAGAACGTCGATCAGATAATAACATTATCATTTTACAAATATATGACGTGCTTGAATCAGTTTTACTTACAAGGCCAGTAACCAAATATCTTACTGCAAAACCTTATCGAGGATAACATAACTTAAGTGGAAGACACATTACCTTGTAGTTAGATTCCCCGGCATTTGATTACCCCGTTCATTCATCTCATCCTGACTAATAGAGATAGCAGTATACGGTGCAGAATCAGGAAGCCCAGCTGGTGAACTGCCTTCACGTCCTTGTAGGGGATCTTGCAGTATACCTTGATTACGAGTACGAAACCGCCAGTATAGGATAGGAAGGGTGGCAACACAACCCGACGCATAACCCACAACCCAAGCAAATAATGGGGCTTGCGGGTGTTCATTTCTCGAGAGCGACAAGACAACAACAGAAGCCACAATCTGGCCTACTGTAATAAGCAACTCAACGGAGATCCATAACCCGGAATTCAAAGGACTCCTTCTTCGCCGGCCATACGAATCACCTCTCCTCGAGAATGTTGAGTTCCTAGAGTTTAACCTAGTTGACGGAGTTGAAGAAGGCTGGTAATTGGGAACTTCTTCTGCGGCAATGTTGGAAGTTCTGTCTTCATGATGTGATTCATGTTCATGATGGAGATCATCACGAGATGATGACGTTGATGAAGAAGCCGTGTTATTTCTTGAAATGTCTATTATGACGTGCTCATGGTCGTGATGATGCATTTCGGCACGGTCCATAAGCAAAGGGGAATGATCGGTTTGGGAGATGCTGATTGGATCGGAAGAGGTGACATCCATCTAAAGTCTCTACCCCAACTAACTCTGAATTGCAGTAGAGACAAGAAATCCCATAAAAGTAGGAGCCTTCTTGCAAGTCTAACAGATAAGATGGCTCCCCGTTGAGCAATCTGGAATTGAGAAGATAACCAAGCTTCAATCGCTTGGCAACTCGAAATCAAATTATGCCGTCAGTTCTCTATGTAGGCTGGCAGAATAAGATAAAATTTCTCATCAGAACCCCATTAAATGTCTCATCAACAGATTTAGCAGATACCAAACCATAAACAGGCGGGTAATTTGTCATATGAAGAAAACTAGAAAATTGATTTCTTTTTTCCCCCATGGTCAAAACTAAGAGACCAAACAAATTCTGGGGGAACGATGCAGACCAAGTTCAGGATGCGAAAGGAAGGGAGAACAAGGGAATCCCCATTAAAGGAAGCTACAATTCTGAACGATGTAGACATATAACCATAACCCTAATTTAAACGATGCCCCTACAAAACCCATAACATCAATTGCACATAAAGACATAAAGTTCACATCTTTTACAAATTTCTGCAAAATTACGGTACGAGGATCATAATCATCAATTCCAGTGAAGGGGGCACAAAACAGGAAGGACGAAGAAATAAAAGCTACACATGAGACAGATTACCCGATTTGTGCAGGCAATTGAAGAAAATGAATGAAAGGGGAGAAAAAGAGGGTTAAAAGAGAAAGGGGTTTATCGAAGAAGCTCACTTTCATTTTCATCTTCTTCTGCAATTTCCTCGAGAAAATCTAGCGTCAGCTTTTCTCGCCTCCATTATTGTTGACAGCTCTATCTAATGGCCCCTTCTTTTTCTCCAGAGGTAGGAAGAGAGGGGCTGAGAGCGATAACGTCATTTTTGTCTCTTAATTTTCTTTTTACTTAATTTTGAAATTTCCGATTTATATTTTGTAGGTGAGTTTTTACTTTTAGAGTCGGTAGAATGGTCGGAGCAGAGCAGGCCGTCGGATCATCGAAGGTGGTCCCGTCAATCTAATCGATCACAGTGGTAACTGATGAGCTGGAGGTAGGTAGCTTGAAGAAAACGAATGGAGGCTCATAAATCTGCGAATTAGGAGGTTTGTAAAAAAGTAAAACTTCGGATAGTTGTCCGAATCTTGCCAATAAATGGGGCATTTCTATAAAATGGTCACATAATTTTACTTTGTTATAAAAAAATTCAATTTGTAATAAAGCGAGAATTTTCGTTGCCAAATGTCACATTGCCTGGTTGTAAGGGAGGTTGACGGGTGATAGAGAGGTTCTAGGTTCGATCCTCATCGTTGTCATGGTGTTCGCGGAGGTACCCGCCTTTGCCCGGACAACTGACGGAGGTCCCGGGGTTTGGCCCGACTACGACATCACACCCAAAGGTGGTGACCGTGGAGGGTGTTCGTCGAAACTGGTCATGGCTAGGGTTGGCAATCAAACCCATGGCCGCGGGTATCCGACCGCACCCGACTCAGTCAACGCGGGGAATCCCCGCTTTGACCGGGTATGGGGCGGGTATGGGTAAAACCCGCAAAAAGTTTGATGATGGGTATGGGGCGGGTATGGTTTTAGCCTCCCCCGCCCCATACCCATCCCCATACCCGCCCCACCAAGATATCTTCTTCATATATAAAAAAAAAATATGTGCATCAAATTATAATCTATCAATGATGATAAGGATAACTTGAGAAAATAAATAGTAGAAATGCAATTGAGTGACCACCTTAATCAAAATCTAATTCATTTCTCTCAATTCTCATTTCACTATTTCACTTTCCCACTTGTCAACAAGATTATGTTAGTTAATTATTATTTAGTAGATGTATCAGAGTTAGAACATAATAATTTGAAAAATATTATACTCTATATTATGTATTAATGGATATTTTAGGATCATAATCTTTGAACCATATTAAAAAAATGACCGCGATTTGTTGAGTTCATGATATAATATGTTCGTTTAGAGTTATAATTAGAACTTTTCTTGTAAGTTTTAGGTATAATAATGTTGGATGTACGGGTATGGGTATTACCCATGGGTACCCGAAATCCACGGGTATGGGAATGGATTTGCAAAACATTCCCCCGCATGGGTATGGGGCGGGTATGGGTTTGGGTATTTGAAGATGGGTATGGGGATGGTTTAAGCAAACCCGCCCCAAACCCGACCCATTGCCATCCCTAGTCATGGCAAGCTGGCAGCCTACTGGGAATGTCTCTCCAAAATCAAGCATGTTCTTAGGCAACACCTTTGCCTTTGAAGACATGGACGATAACGTTGTGAGCAAGACCTGGAATGCTATGCACCTCGACACTACTTCGCCCATGGATAAAAAGAATTGTAAACGTGTTTATAGAGTTACACAATCAAATCCTTTTCCTTCTCACCCTAGACTTTAGCTTCCCTTATCCTTTTCCCACTAGGATTCATTTTCTTACCTTAGCAGAAATATTAATTAAATACTAAGATCATTATTACCAATCCTATTCCAACTAGAACAAATAAATTAACTAATATTTACAAATAACAACCAAATAAGAACTAATAAGAAAAATATGAAAAGATACGCAAGTCCAGTAATTTTTGAAATGCTACGATGACGCAATCTCGTAACACTCAGAGAGATGAATGATGGTTAGTTAATGGCAACAATAGCAATTCCACCAATGATGATGACGCTCGTGGAGGCAACATCATTTTTGCTGTCAGATGAGGAGAAAGAGGTTTAAGATAGGTTGCTTAACCTTAGGTTATGTATCCTTGCATAACCAGATTGAGACCTTTAGTTTTGAAGTGCCTAGATCTAAAGGGTGACAATTAATGATTTTTTATCCCCCTTACTTTTCTTAATCCACTCTATCTTCTTTGTTCTAACTTGAAATTCAATTTTTTTTGCACATATGGAACGAGTTTGTTGTGATCCACGAAATAAGATACATTTTAAATATATTTTGATAAAAATAAAATTTCATACCACTCGTTACCACTTTCGTTTTTTACTCAAATTTGAAAAACATTTCATAGAAGGAATGAGTGTCGTGATCTATTGGATCTACAAACATCCGAAAAAATACAGGACCAAAATATACTGCTTTGGTTTATAGGGGTGGTAACTGGTGGTAAAAAATGATTAATGTGATAAATGACAGTTCGTATATTCCTACTATCATGTATTCAACCATTCTACACTATGATATGTTCATACCATCATGGTACACTTCCATACCACGTAGTATGATCTTATGTAGTACCAAACATTACCACTATGGTATAGACTAGTAATAAATGTGTCAATATTTTGTTTCAAAATATTTCAAAGTGGATATCATTTTGAAGAACACAATTTATCTGATTAATCTGTGCAAAACAAATTAAATTATGACTTAGAACAAAAGAATATTAATCTGTTAAAATTATAGGGAAACTAGTTAGAGGCCTTTCATAAATGATAATGTAGCAAGGGTTATGCATAGATATTCACAACAAAATTGTTCACTGAAACCGTTCTTGGAGGGGACTAGTTAGTATAACAACAGTCCTTTTGTTGGTAGGGTGACAAGACAACACTAGTCTTCAACCAATAGAAAGTTAGGGTTGTGATAACTTTTTATTAGTTAGGTTGACCTAGTATAAAATTAAAGCAAGGGTATAATTATCATTATGAATACCATGTTTAAACAATAATAAAAAATTAAAAATTAAAAAACTATTTATAATTTTTTTTAAATTTTTGTCCAAAATTTTGGTCGTCGGTCACCTGAATATGCTTTTTGTCGGCGGAATCCTCCCACCGTGGCCGAAATATGCTCACCACCGCCGGAATCAAATCACCGTGATCGGAATATTCTTATAGGCGTCGGAATCTAGTCATCACGGCCGAAATATGCTTATCGACGTCGAAATCTGGTCACCCGACGGTCATCAGAGTTTGGTCAACCATCTTTGTTAACTGGCCAACAGTCAACCAGATGTTATGGTCTGCATTATGAGATTTATAATTTGGTTTTTTGTGTTTTTTATATGTCTTTTGTGGTTTGCTTTATCGTAGTTTTGGTTTGTATGAAGAAGTTTCTGGTGTGCTTTCAAAAATTTTGTGGTTTGCTTGCGAGGTTTCTGGTTTGTTTTAATAGATTTGTGGTCTGCATTATGACGTTTCTGGTTTGCTTTTTGTGGTTTGGTTTATCGTGTTTCTGGTTTGCATTATGAGGTTTCTGGTGTGCATATGAAATATTTTGTGGTTTGCTTTGCGGGGTTTCTAGTATATTTTAGGTGATTTGTGGCCCGCATTAGAAAGTTTTTTGTATGCTTTTTGGCGTCGAGGAGTCAGAACAGGAAGTGGTGGAGATTTGGCAAGGTCCATTTCGGGCATGCGAAGCCGCAGCGGTGCTCAAAACCTGATTCGAGCTCCGAGGACTACTGCCCTCTTCTTCACCATCTAGATTTTTTGTCGATGAAGAAAAATGGCAACAAAAAAGCGAGGCGGAGGAGGAGAGACGAGTTATGTGAGAGAGCTCTGTCGGAGGTTGAAGAGAGTGGCGATGAACTCAATTTTCTTGTGACGCCGCCACTGCAATTGTTGGGAAGAATAGAGAGATCCGGCATAACAGAATATGTAGAAGAAAGCAGAGACTAGGGACTCATGATTTAATTCGTTGCTTTTTGGGTTATAATTCAACTTGTAGTAACAACAAAATGAGTGTTGTTATTCTATCCGCTCCCTTCTTGGAAAAATATGAGATGTTGAAAAACCATATAAGTCAAAAGATAGGAGAAGAGGAAGAAAAAAAATTTAGGAGGGATAGCGTCGGTTTTAAGCAAATTGGAATAGGAAACCTAAAATTAAGGCATTTAAAAATTACACGACTAAATATTGCTCTAGTTTTATTATAATCGTTCTAACTCAAAAGTATAAATTACTAAGGTCTTATTTGTTTAAGGGTTTTTATCATAGATTTGGTGCACAAAACTCAAATCTCATGGACTTGGAACAAAATACATTATTTGTTTCAAGATTTTAGGGGAGATAATTCCGTGGGCAAACGAGCCCTAAATGTTCTTCATCAATTGTCCCTCCTCCTTCAAGCAAGCCTGAAGTCTGCTTTCCCTTTCTCTTCACCGCCATCATTGTAAATTCAGTTTTGCTGGTGGTGATCGATAGCTAACAATCAGTAGCGGCAGCAGTGGTAGAGAGAGTACTCTTTATTGTATTATTTGTTTGTATGTGTATTTTTCTAAGAACAAAAAATACATAAGGTTATATAGGTTAAATTAAGATGATTTAAGTAAAGTTAAAATGATGTTCAGCTATATAAAAAAACCTGAAGGGAAGAGCAACTATTTTAAAAAATTCACTATTGAGACATTCAAAATGTGTTATACTCCAAATATCTCATTTGAGCTTCCTTTCCAAACAAGATATTTGACAATTTCAAAAGTTATCACTCTGCAACTGTCTCATTTTAGCTTCTTTTCCCATGTAAGAAATTTGTCAAACTATCTAATTTTGAAATATTATGACAGAAAACCCACAATAAAACCCCTATAAATGACTCTAGAAATGCCATCCAAATACATAAAGAAGAGAATTATATAGGGTGACAACACAACAAATCCAAAGAAGAGTATTTCATGATTTCTGTGTGTTACTGTATCAGTTAAGTTGAATAGAGTCAAGTAAATTAAACCAATTCTTCATTTGCAAGGTCTTTTGTCTCATTGGTCAAGCAAAGGGGTGCGAAATGGTGGGTTGGGTGAGTTTTCGTCTTAAAATGATCCACCCCATTACTAACAAATTGGTACAATATCGAGTCGCAATTCACTCATACACTTTTTGGATTGGGTTGAGTTGGTAGCGGATGGGTGCAATTGTGTTGAGTTAACCCGCAAACGTAATTCTCCAACTAGTATTTAGATAAGTTGACTAACATTTATAATAAATTACTCGCAAATTAGTAATACTTCATCAATTAAGACACCTTCCAATTTGTCTCCTATGAATATGTCTGATACAAAGAAGAGAAATATAAAGAAGCCTTTCGTTAGACTATGATTTCTCTTGAGTCCGCTCCCCACTTTCCATTTGGATTTTTGAGATTTGGTGCTTAAAGATCACAAAGGGCGATACATGTAAGAGAGACGAATCTGTAATTGTTACTAAGAATTGAGAAAGAAGTTATTTTCATTTTACAGTTTCATCAAATGCTTTTCTTAACTTAATTCATTTATTATTAATATTAATTAAGTTATTTTCTTATTACCTACTATATCCAACATCTCATCAATTTGCTTTATACAAATTAAAGCTTCCGTAAGATAAGTTATTCTTACATAGGGGCATAGCCGGGATTTCGTCTAAGGTTCACTTAGAAAAACATACACATGATAAAATAGTTTTTGTTAATTTTGTTGTTGTTGTTCATAATATAATTTTTTTTTTCTAATTTAAAATACATTTGTAGTTGAAGCAATCAAGAATATCACTATTTGTGCATCAAATAGTCATTCATAATTTAGCCAATCGTTCGCTTTTGAATGATGTTATTTGTCAAAAACTATTTAGTATTAATAACTCGAGTTGTTGAGAGAGGTTTAACAATGAATGTTATACCAAACAATTATTCAAGATTTAGTTATTCGTTCGCTTTTGAATTGTGTTCTTCGTCCATAATCGTAGTATCGATAACTCGAGTTGTTGGGTGAGGTTCAATAATATATCTTATACAATTTACTAACACACCCCTTTATAAGAAAGTTAACTTATATGGAATTGAAGTTTGCACAAATTTCAGTATCATGTGCTTAACAACAGATGAGGCCGCCAACATTCAAACATAAGACTTTTCGATCAATTAACTACTGTACCTAATTTAACTATTTTTCGCCTCTAATCTTACATAATAGTTTGATCAAATGTGAGACTCATTTGTAACATGGAAGATTATGTAGCACCATGTTACGTATTAATACATTGCGTAAAACTTATGAAGGTTGAAAGAATAGTTGCTTCTTACGTACTAATCAAACAATCATTTTACATAAGTTTTCTGTAATAATTAAGACACTACGTAAATTTATAAAAGTGTCTTATTCGAACTATTTTGTGACTATTATTAGATCACATGTTATGAAAGATTACGTAACACCATTCTACACAATTAGAATTAAAATAAATTATGTAAAACTCATTAAAGTTCAAGGGATAGTTGTTTTCTTACATATTAATCAAACAACCATGTTACATAAGTCTTCCGTAATAATTAAGACACTACGTAAATTTATAAAAGTGTCTTACTCGAACTATTTTGTGACTATTAGTAGATCACATGTTATGAAAGATTACGTAACACCATTCTACACAATTAGAATTAAAATAAATTATGTAAAACTCATTAAAGTTCAAGGGATAGTTGTTTTCTTACATATTAATCAAACAACCATGTTAGATAAGTCTTCCGTAATAATTAAGACACTATGTAAATTTATAAAAGTGTCTTATTCGAACTATTTTTTGTGAATAGTTTTATTACAAAACTAATAATTAGTTAATTACTGCCGTGAAGTGCAACCAAAAAACTAGTACACAGTTAACAGCTTATAATTTGTATCTCAATATCTAATCAACATTACCTAACACATTGACCGATGGAAGGAGCCCAAAAATATTTTTTATTTTTTGCCTTTAAAAGTTGATGGTTACTATCGGTTAAGGAATACGATGACTATACAGTAATATAAATAAGAAACAAATATTTTCCATGTAAAAATAGGGTGCAAGTCATTTGTGTGACCCACAACCCAGCCATTACTGACCTGATAAGTGCAGGTAAGAGATTTATTGATCTATAATCCACCCACAACAAACACTCATCTACTGCTATTAATATATAAAAAGCCTAGGTTGTGAGTTACTATTTATTAGTGGCTCTCACACTCCTCCAAGTGCAACTGGGGAAGTTCCAAGTTGCTTCTTTTACCCCGCTCTCCATTTTATAACCTTTGTGTTTAACTATTGTTCACTAGTAAAAGAAAACAAAGGTGATTGGATTTGAAAACTCTTATGTGGGAAAGTCACTCGAGTTTCGCTTCCCCCTAACCGCTGCCATGCTATGTAGATTGGAACGTTTGCTTTGGGCACGTTAATCGTGAACCGCAGAGGAGCGCATATGTGAACCACAGTCTCAATTGCTAAACCGAGGTGAGGATGAAACCGTGGCACTCGACCCTCTCGGTTTAGACAATTGATAATTGACTTACTCCCTCACTCAACTCTAAGGCCGGACGGTTTAACCCCGATTAATCGACATGTTTAATTCAATATTGAGGGTTGCCCTAACTCAACCTAGTTTAGTTGGCTTAGAAAGCGTAAGGAAAACCAACTCGATTGAGTCTCCCATGAGAAGGGGGATTTTCCTCTCTAAACTAGGCTAAGGTGGCAAATTAGATTACTAGCACCTAAATGCACAAACTTAGGGGTGCTAAGCACAATTATGCACAATCCCTAGGATGCTAAGCACAAAACATGCACAACCCCTAAGTTTCTAAGAACAAGCATGCACAATCATGGTGAATAATTCCTCAAACATTGAATTGAACAATACCCAATACAATCATCCAAACCACATACAAGAAAACTACATGGTAGAGTTAGGGTTTCACTACATCCAAGTGAAAGGAGGTCTACTCCATGGTAGAAGTGGGAAGAACAAAAGGTAAAAAGGTGGAAACCATCTTTGGGGATGCCTCCTCTCTTTTCTTGACCCTTGAGTTGAGCTTTCCTTGGGGAAATCTTCCCAAAAATCTTCCTTGAAGCCAAACTCTAACCTTCTTCTTCCCTTTGGTTCTGTTTCTCTCACTAGAATGCTGAAGAAGGTGTTTCTCACACAAGTGGGCTTTCCCCTCTCTCCTCCTTTCAGCTCAGCTTTTAAACCCAAGAAGAGCTGAGTTCACGGCTGTGAACCAGCAAACACGTCCGTGAAATCAAGGCGTGCGCCAAAACGCTCCGCATCGCTCACGTTCGTTCACGGGCAACTGCTTGTGTTCACGGTCTTAGTGACCGTGAACTCACCTTGCGTCAGTAACCTTCACATTGGCTCTGGATGCCTCGCGATTCACGATCAAGTCCCCTTCTTCAAGGTCTTGCATGACCGTGAACTCCTTCAGTTAACCGTGAACTGGCGCCTTTTCACCTCTTCTCCCTGTTTTCGATCCTTTTCGCCAATCTTTCGACTCTGAGGCTGGTTTCACCTGTTAAATCCTGAAACACACTCTCAAACACGAAGAACCTAGAGTAAAACCAACCTTTAAGGAGTGAATTTGGCACAAACATCTAAGTAAAACGGGGGCAAAACATGCAATTAGGCCCGAATCACTCCCCCACACTTAGACTTTTGCTTGTCCCCATGCAAACCATTTCACGCACACGATAATATTTCAACCTACACAAATGCTTTGGGGACAACTCAAAGGACACGAAGCGGGTATTCTCGATGTTTATTGACAATCAACACATGAACCGTTGCAAGCAATACCAACATCCACCACAAACGACATTCAAAGCCACCAAAACGGGCAAACAAAAAGTTCTCAACGTATTCATGGATAAATGCAAGCCTCAACACAACCACTTATCGACCACAACCAACCATGCATGCAATTCAAGTTCAAGGAACAAATGGAAAGGCAACAAAGGTCCTCACCGGGGTATGAAATGGTAAGTAAAACAAGAATGGATCACTCACTCTCAAGACTAGTGGGGTCGGGACCTTTTTGGTGCAAAAGATTTGCACAATCGTAACCTCTCGGCCCTATCGTCTCAATACCTTGGCGGTAACCTCTAAACTCTATAGTTCACGGGATGGTTGTCACCACTAGCTTGTCCGGAGGTCTTAGACACGTGTTCAGATGACTGGCGATTGGCTTGGACATGGGGAAAAGGCTTTTTGGGTGGTGGCAATCATGATGTGAGGTTCTACATCTTCAACCTAAACCCGAAGGGTCTATGGTTTCGACTAAAACCCTTCTCTTCAATCAAGGGCCACTAGCATCGGCCAAAACCCTTATCTCTCTCTTCCAACTATCACCCATCATGAACTACCTTGGAGCGCTCTTCCTCGGTCAACTCTTGCTAGTTCTGTAAGGTTTGGTAGTGAAGGAGTTCTAAACAATGTTTGGATTTTGATGGCTTGGGTGCCAACAAACCCCTCCTAGAGCATGTACTTTGGTTTTTTTGTGGTACTCTCTACTTTATTTACCCCATTTTATTACCTCTTTTTCGTTTCTCTTTTCTTTCTCTCTTTTATTTTTATTTTTGTGGGGGGTAAAAACACTTGTCACCTAAACATTTATCGACGAATGCTCTCTTTTTAAGGAGCTAACTCCAACACTGCACTCCATTTTGCATTCCTAGCAAGAACCACACACAAACCTCCTATGTAGAACCTCTATGGAAACTCAACGGTAAGAGCTCCGGGACACACGGGCGACTCATGTTTAGACACGAAGAAAAGATTTGGGGGTCGTTCTACTAACACCTTTAAGCTCACACGAACGAAGCTCCTAAATTGAGAACGACCCACGGAGTCACAAGGCTCAAAGGGGTTGACTAAGGGATGATGCATTTCAGGACAATCAACTTTTGGGCGTGGATTCATCCTATGCCTCCATCATACTTGCTAGTGACAACTGTGATGCTACACACCGTGGTAAGAGGGAACTATCACACCGAAAGAAACGAACGGCTCAAAGCTCATAGGCTATCTAGTTACCCAACCATCTATTCCAATTCACAAACACGATGCATGGAAATTGTAAACAACAAGTGATTAAGTCAAGACATCCATTCATTTATGCACACATGAGAACTAAACTTTTTCCCTATCCTAATGACTTCTAAGTCATCATCATAGGATATACTCGATCACATGCAAAAATTCAAGATCAATGCCACAAACACGAGAATTTCCCACCATCCAGCCACTTTCAACATGCAAACGTTGCTTGGAGCCCTCAAATTTTTGAAATTTGTGCATACAAAAGCCTCCAAGCAACATCTCACTCTCACTCACGCAAGCATACTAGTAGACTATCCCCCCCCCCACACACTTAAACTCGACATTGCCCTCAATGGCGTAAGAAAGGGGTAGATTGATGTTACCGCTTGGGCTTTGTGAGTGAATGTCGGAATCGAACCGGGGTAGGATAATTTGAGCTTCAAGGAGAGACAACAAAAAACACACACAAACACAATATGACTCGCTCGAGGCGAGGTTATTACAAGCACAATACATAGTAGTAGTAGTAGTAGTAGTTTATGTCACACACACACAAATAGCAAAAACAAAAATAAAACAAGTTTAGAGTAACAAGTAGAAGAAGTGGGGTGAAAGGACTCCGCTCTGCCACATGTCTCTCTCGTCGGCTACCTCTCTCCTGTGGATGGACCTTCTCCAGAATCGGGAAGGATACCCTGGCGTCGAGACATGAGCTCGGGGATGTCGGACTATCGCTCAAGGCGGGATGAGAATCCCATGAAGCTTGTCTCAAGGTGATCCACCCTCTGGACGAGGGGATCGCTTGCTAATGGTGGTGGTGGCTGCTGTGCAGGGCGCGGGAGCGCTGGGAGCCGACAGAGGCCGGGTGCACGAGCAGGTGGCTGCTCCGCTGCTGGTGGGACCTTGGGGTGGGGCTCAATTGGAGCCGGTGCTGTTGCAGCTCGGATGACTCCGGAAGGTCGGAGTCCATCAGGGTACTCCACTCCTCTCTCGCTATGGAGTACCAGCTTCTGGTTATACAATGTCTCCATTAGGAAGGACCTCATCATTCCGATCCTGGTGCAGCCGGCCGGATCCACCTAGAAGTGTTGGGCTATCCTCGTGATGATGCCCCCCATATGCATAGTGTCCACCCTGTTCCGCCCCAGACACCGGGCGAAAGAGGTGGCAATCAACGATCCCAGAAGGATAAGCTCGGCTGGACTCCTCATCGAGTAGAAGGCAATGAGCCCTCTGTTTGTCATCAACTGGCCTTACTGGAGGCTGGGGATGACAGATCTAGTGAGCAGAGTGGGGAGAATCCTCCACTGGGTCTTTATCTTTATAGCATTGGTTCGACTCCCCTCGAACTCGCTCTGCTCGTGCTATGGGCGGTAGAGGGCTCTGCATGTGTCCTGATAGTTGAAGTCGACCGTGTACTGCCGCTCCGTCACCGTCATGTGAGCGGTGTCGAGTCCCATGGCCTGAGCGAAGCCATCATAGGTCAGCACTCGCGGCTGACCACCCAACATAAACTCCACCCGGGGCCGGCTCTTCTTGTTGGCCGGGACAATGTGGGAGAAGGTGGAGTAGAACTCCACACACAGCTCATGGAAAATCTCCTCGTCCATGGTCAGGAGCCGGCGCCACTAGGGGTGGGAGAGTACTCCAGTCATGGCGGTTCGACACCTGAACAAATTAAACATGTCCAGGTCCAGCCGCTAGTGAGGGCCGAACGGGCTGTCACTCTGGTGGGCGAACTTGTCGCCAAACTCCGGGTGGTTCACCAGGTAACTGATGAGCTCATGCTCCAAGTTAAGCATCCTGCACAAAAACAAACACACACCATACGTGGAAACATCCGTCATATACCGCTCATTGGGAGGAAGAGAGATCCCCCCCCCCCACAGTTGTTTTTCCACCATGGCTAAAACATTTAAGCTCAAACCACCGTGGCATGGTTGTGGGTATTTCACGGTTCACGCACACTAAAAGTTGAACCACAACACCTACCATGGTGGCTACTATCCACGAAACAAAAACAAACTCCACTTGCATTCATAACATAGCACTTGGTGGGCAAATTCTAAAAATAAATACAATTCGGTTCAAACGCGCCCACCAAGGCTAACTAAGCTCATGCAATAATCAATCCATCAATCACACGACCTAATTCACCTAAGTCCTCGCCCTAACTAGATTCGATCATGCCAAGCAAAAAAATTAAACCTCACTTCACTACCTAATCCGATTCTCCACAATTCACCAAGGTAAAGTTGAAAAAACAAACCTGGAGACTCAAGTAGGACGAGGGAGGAAGTGAGGTGCAAGCGAGGACGGTGAAAAACGGTCAGAAAACTGACCGGAGAGGGGTCGCCGGAGCTTCGTCGGAAGCTCGCCGGAGACTCGCCGCCGGTGACTTGGCCGGAAAAAATGCTCCAAATCTCCCCAAAATCCCAGCACAGGCTGGGTTTGAAGAGAGGAGGCTGGGTATGACATTTGTTTTGTGTTTTGCTCTCCGGAAATGGGGAAAAGATAGAAAAAATGACGGGTTTTCGCGTTTTTCAGGCAAAGATTTGATTTTTCCGGCGAGAAATTGGTCATGAAGTGAAGGGTCGCCGTTCACGCCCCTTTAGAGGCATAGCTCTGAGTTCACGGACGCGTTGCCCATTTCACGGTCTTAGCGACCTTGAACTCGCGAATGCGTTCGTGAACACGGAGTGGTTGACAGGTGGTGAACATGCATCAGCGCCCAGTTCACCGACGCGTTTGCCTGTTCACGGTCTTAGCGACCGTGAACTCAGCAATCCGTCTATGAACTCAAGTGAAAACAGAGCACTTCTGCAAATTTTTTGAATCAACCTATTCCTCCGTGCCTCCTAATTGATCACAACACAACCATAAACCGCAAAATCACAACACTCGGCACGGGGACACCACTTCACCACTCGAACCCTTCACAAGATACTAAAACGAAAACTAAGGAAAAGAAAACAAAACTCCGTTGGGTTGCCTCCCAACAAGCGCTTGTTTATCGTCATTAGCTTGACGGTTGGGGATCCATCACGACGTCAACCGTGATGCCACCGAGAGCGGATCCACCACACTCTCGGGGCGAGGCTTGTAGCCTCCCATCTCAGGCTCCTTGAGTTGGCCCTCTTGGTTGGCCAACATTGCTTCGGCCTCCTGTCTTCCAGGTCAAAGCTCCCTTCATCCTTCTTCTCCAAGCATTCAATCTTGTTCCTTTGGGCTTAGGACCCTTCTTAACTTCCTGCTCAACATCATCAAAGACAACACAAGTAACGAAGGGGTTTTCCTTGAGAGGCTCTCCTCCACTCTCATTCACATCATTGGAAACTACCCCCTTCACTTCATCACTCCTCACCCTAGGATCAATTTCAAGCTTGATTCTCTCCTTACCATCCCTCAAAATTAGAGTTCCCTCATTAACGTCTATCAATGCCTTGGCGGTTGCTAGAAAGGGATGACCGAGGATGAGGGGCATATCCGAGTCCTCACTTATGTCGAGAGTCCAGAAATCGGTCGGATAGCAAAACTTGCCCACTCTCACCATCATGTCCTCCACTATACCTCTCGAGCTAATGACCGAACGGTCGTCTAAGGTGATGCTAAGTTTAGAGGTCTTAAGTTCACCTACTTCTAACATTTTGAAAAGCTTGTAGGGCATCACATTCACACTAGCTCCTAGGTCCGCGAAGACATTCTCTATATGGTGATCACCAATATCAAGAGGGATATTAAAGCTATATGGGTCAGACTGCTTTTTGGGCAAGCGGTCGAGGAGGAAAGTCGAGCACTCCTCGCCAAGAGTCACGTTGGCGGGGCCTTCAAGCCTTGGATTCTTGATGAGGAAACCTTTGAGGTACTTGGCATATCTTGGCATTTGCGCCATGGCTTCGAGGAACGGGATGTTGAGGTGGAGGTTGCGTAGCATTTCCATGAACCCTCCACACTCGTTGTCCAACCTCTCTTTGTACATCCTTGTGGGATAAGGAAGAGGTGGCACATATCCATCCTCCGGCAATGCCTTCCTTGCCGCCTTCCTCTCATTCCACGAGGGCTTCTTCTCTCCCTTTTTCGGGATGGTTTCTTCCTTGTTAGAATCCTCATTCTCCACCACTTCTTTAGTGGCAACTTCCGGAACCACCTTCACACTTCTCACTTGAAGTGCATTCACCCCGGCTTGATTGGGATTGGCCACGGTTTGGGAAGGCAAGGCTCCCTTGGGTCTCTCAGTGAGGATACCGGCAAGGCTGCCGATTTGCACTTCAAAGCTTTGTAGGCTCGCTTGATGGCTTCGAAGACGCGCCTCAACCCAGGTAAATTTGGTGGGCGCCACATCCATAAATTGCTCTATCTTCTCGAACTTTTGACTACTCATACTCACAAAGGTGTTCACTAGGTCCTCAAGCTTGGATAACTTGTCGAGTTGATGTTGTTGTTGAAACCTTAGGGCACCTTGTGGTTGGTACGGTTATTGAAGGTTTGAGCCTTGGATTTCGGGCCTTTATAGGATGAATGTTGGCTGAGGTTGGAAGTTCCCCTTGGGGCCTTGGAAACCCGGGGGCCTTGGATTAGCCGGTGATGCCCAAGCAAAGCTGGGGTGGTTCTTGCATCTGGGGTTATAAGTATTGCTATACGGGTTGTTGACCCTAGCATTTGCCACAAAGTTGACTTGCTCCTCCGGCGTGGTTGCCTCCTTCATTGCTTGGCACTCCGCCATCTCGTGGCTAGTACTCGAGCACCAGTCGTACGACATTACCGCCCGTTTTCCTTGCCTTTTATCTTCAAGCATAACCTCAAGCAACTTATCCATCTTTGACTCAAGCGGAGCACTCGCTCCCACGCTTCTCACTCCCCTTTCATTGCTTCTTCTTCTACTTCTTGTCAACCCCCAATCATACCCCCTAAGGGCCATGTCTTCTAGGATCTCGGTTATTTGGGGCTGAGCCATATTCATCAAATTCCCCTGACACAAGGATTCAATGAGGATCTTATCTTCTTGCATTAGGCCTCGGTAGAATGTTTCAATCCGAAACTGTTCTTTAAACCCGTGGTGAGGGCACTGAAGAAAGTAATCGGAGTACCTCTCCCAAGCATCCCTCAATGTTTCGTCCTCTTCTTGCTCAAAATGTGTAATCTTCTTTCTCCACTCCGCCGTCTTCGAAGGCGGGCAATAATGAGCCATAAACTTGTTGAGAAGGTCGTCCCATGAGGTGATAAACCGAGGTGGGCGGTTGTTTAGCCACCTAAGTGCATTCCCCGAGAGTGAGTATGGGAAAAGCCTTAGTTGCAAAGCTTCGGTTGGCACACCATTAATCTTCAAGCTCCCCGCGAGCTCCAAGAATCTCTGCACGTGCTCTCTTGGTGACTCGCTTTCATGGTCGTGGAAGAGAGCATTACTTTGTATCATAGTCACTAGATCCGGCTTGATCTCGAAATTGTTTGGCGCCACCGGAGGATGTAGGATCGCAGATTGAATGTCCGCTGGCCTTGGGGCCATATAGTACCCCATCGTCCTCGGGGATCCTTCTTCTCCCGACGCTTCATTCATTTGGCGGGCTTGAGCGCCTCCTTCTTGTCTTTTGTTCCCCTCCATTTCCTCTTCAACGACGGGTTCAACTCCGACTTCTTCAACTCCTTCTCCACTAACACCGGGACTCAATTGTTGTCCCCCTCTTTCACTCCTTCTCCTTGCCTCGGCTAGCTCTCTCTCCCTTGCTAGGAGTCGGAGAGTTCGGTTTATGTCCTCTTCAAGTGGTAGCAAGGGTGCCGGGTTGCTCCGAGTCATGTACCTACTACACACAATCGGAAAACACCAAGTCTAGCACAAGCAAAGAACACACCCACTTGAAAAACTGGAAATTAAAAGCTAGATTAACAGCCAAATTTTTTCCCCCAGAATAACAGACCGTAGTCCCTGGCAACGGCGCCAAAAACTTGACTCGCACGAAACTTCACCACAATTAAACCCCAATTAGAGCCCAAGTTTTTAAACTCTAATCAAGTGCAGTATAGGGCAAGTATTTAGATATCGACCCGGGCCGGTCCGTCTATCCCTACTTTCATTGTTGAAATCATTATCTAGCAAATAAACTTTGGTTTAAAAGGTTTGCTAATTGAAGTAAAAGAAAACAAAGGTGATTGAGTTTGAAAACTCTTTTGTGGGAAAGTCACTCGGGTTTCGCTTCCCCCCTAACCGCTACCATGCTATGTGGATTGGAACGATTGCCTTGGGCACGTTAATTGTGAACTGCAGAGGAATGCATATGTGGTCGGAGACCAAGTCTCAATTGCTAAACCGAAGTGAGGATGAAAGGCCGTGTCACTCGACCCTCTCAGTTTAGACAATCCGTAATTGACTTATTCCCTTACTCAACTCTAAGGTAGGACGGTTTAACCACGATTAATCGAATTGTTTAATTCAATATTGAGGGTTGCCCTAACTCAACCTAGTTTAGGTGGCTTCGAAAGCGGAAGTAAAACCAACTTGATTGAGTCTCCCTTGAAAAGGGGGATTTTCCTCTCTAAACTAGGTTAAGGTGGCAAATTAGATTACTAGCACCTAAATGCACAAACTTAGGGGGAGGGGGGGGGGGGTGCTAAGCACAATAATGCACAATCCCTAGGATGCTAAGCACAAAACATGAACAACCCCTAAGTTGCTAAGCACAAGCATGCACAATCATGGTGAATAATGCCTCAAACATTGAATTGAACAATACCCAATAACAATCACCCAAACCACATACAAGAAAACTACATGGTAGAGTTAGGGTTTCACTACACCCAAGTGAAATGAGGTGTACTCCATGGTAGAAGTGGGAAGAACAAAAGGGAAAAAGGTGGAAACCATCTTTGGGGATGCCTCCTCTCTTCTTGACCCTTGAGTTGAGCTTTCTTTGGGGAAATCTTCCCAAAAATCTTCCTTGAAGCCAAACCCTAACCTTCTTCTTCCCTTTGGTTATGTTTCTTTCACTAGAGTGCCGAATAAGGTGTTTCTCACACAAGTGGGCTCTCCCCTCTCTCCTCCTTTCAGCTCAGCTTTTAAACCCGAGAAGAGTTGAGTTCACGGCCGTGAACCATCAAGCGCGTCCGTGAACTCAAGGTGTGCGCCAAAACGCTCCGCATCGCTCACGTTCGTTCACGGTCTTAGTGACCTTCACATTGGCTCTGGACGCCTCGCGATTCACGGTCAACTCCCCTTCTTCAAGGTCTTGCATGACCGTGAACTCCTTCAGTTAACCGTGAACTGGCGCTTTTTCACAGCTTCTCTCGATTTTCGATCCTTTTCGCCAATCTTTCGACTCCGAGGCTGGTTTCACCCGTTAAATCATGAAACACATTCAAACACGAAGAACCTAGCGTAAAACCGACCTTTAAGGAGCGAATTTGGCACAAACATCCAAGTAAAACGGGGGCAAAACATGTGTTAGGTGTGAATTTGCTCAAAACTCGGTTCAACCAGGTCAATGCGATTGAACCTGGTGTTGATGACTTTTGAGTCAGTAGCGAGTTTTACCTTTAGTGTTTTTCATTTCGCCTTTTTCTTTTGTTTGAGAAAGACAATTGAACCCAAATTCATGGGCATCCAACCTAATTTGACCCGACCAATGCGGGTTGAATCTTCTCAAACCTGCAATCAGTCCCAAAAGTTCATAGATGAGAACCACGATTACCTCAAACACAAAAAAACCCCCCAAAAGAGTACAACTATGTTTGGCCCGAATTTTAGAATTTTTATGTTTCAAAAGGTGAAGGCAAGCCAAACACCTCTAAAGTTTTGCTTTTTAAAAAGCTGAAGTTTTTCAAGCAGAAGCTCCGATTTGAAAATACAAAATTTTCCTTACCATATATTATTCTTTTTCTAGAAAACATAATTTTCTTTCATTTATATCATTGTAAAAAATAAATTGAAAAATAGTATTATTTAATATGAAATAAATCTAACGTGATCCATTTTATATAATTTTTTATTTTTAGAATTTGTATTAATACTTTATGTTAGAAATATTTTTTAATAATTTTACATAACCTCTTATATTAGAAAGCAATTCTCATAATTTTTCAAGCTAAACACTCAACTCTTTTTAAATACTTTTTGAAAAGATCTAGAGAATTTGCTTCATTCTACAAAAATTACAGCAGGATCAACCACTAGCGATACACATTGAAACAATAGCGTCATGAGAAAAGTTTAAACATAAATAATATATTCAACGACGCTTCTACCTTATGCAAGTTCATCGACTATATGCTATTTTAAATAACAAACCCATGAAAAGAATGATTAAGAATGGAATAAGATTACTTTCACTTTTAGGTCAACATTAAAACTATTACCCTTTAAAATATTTATTTTTCTAATACGAGAAGCGATAGCGAGCGGACTTTTGCTAGTTTGTATTATTTGGTGGGGAGTCAATACAACCCCGGCGGATTAGCCATCCACATGTTCACCGCTAGGCCAAGTGATGGTCAAAGGTTAATAATTTGCTTCCCTCTTCCCGGAACCTTCTATCCTGGCCCAGTCTGATAATGATATTATATATAAAGATCACAAAACACAATATTTAAGAGCGATTCGATTCAATTCGATAGTTTATACTTTATACATTAAACCTCACTTATAAGAAACCGTAATGATAACAACTTAACTCCTTAATCCATCCATTATTAGTACTACCCAATGCAGTCAAAAGCGTGATTCTACCTAGAAGCGGAAAAGGGGTAAAATCGTAAAACGTAGAATCAAAGCGTAAAAGCGTAAGTTTTTGACGCATACTGAAAAATAACTAAAAATCTATTAAGTAGGACATATGCTATGCAAAATATGAATGCACAGAATTTAGATAAGTTAATAAATACATGTGATTCATGTTTAAAGTAGAGCAACTTATAACATCTTAATAATAAGTTCGTAAACATAAATTTTAACGATAAGCCACTTTTCCCTCTATGCTAATGAATTTGGGAAAACCCTAGTTGGTGAATTAGATTACTCTATTGAAGTAGAATGCATCCAAGTACCTAGTATGTATCTTTTAATCTCAAATGTATCATATTGTTAGTGATTTACTTTAAAAATATACTTTTTATAATTAATTTCATGAAAAGAATACTCATGTAGCGAACTAAAAGCGTAAAAACGTAAAGCGTTTTGGTGAACTAGAACCGTAAAACCGTAAGTTTTTAAGTTTTAAAGCGCAATTTAGTCCGATTTTATACACTTAAGTTTTTATATGGAAACAAAAGCGTTTTGGTGACCCAAAAGCGTAAAATCGTAAGTTTTTAAGTTTTAAAGCGCGATTTTGACTGCATTGGTACTACCCAACTTACCCGGGATCGAATTCCACCAACCCATAATTAATAACCTTTTCAAACACCCCCTGGACAACTCATCATCCTATGCACCCAGCTGGCCAGCTTCTTCTCTCCATATACGAAGACTTTAGACTTCCAAGCTCGATTAAATATCTTAGTCAAGACGCCATTAATATGCAATGAAGTCTACTGTGAACTGGTCAATTTTTATGGGGCCGGGTTTCCTAGGTTTTACAAATCGCCCTTAATCTAGCTGTGCCCATGTGACACCCTGGACTATATACATAGTTGCATGTTTGTAAATCATTTCCCTTTGAGATTTTCCCCCACTCTCAATGGGATTACGAATCTTTGAACATCAGATTTGCGAAACCCATTAATAATAATCGATTCTCACACCATGTGGGTCTTGCCCGTACCTACAATATTGTTACAAAAACTCGATCGTGCCACCAACATCCCCGGGAACAAGCCACACGGTAATTGCATTATATAAAGAGACGTGACACGGGCCACCAAAAATAGCACCAAACTTTCCATCAATTTCCCCCATCACTAAGATCTAGCAGAACCACTCTTCCAAATCTACATATCCCAACATGGTTGTTGTTGCGTCGGCCAGCAGCTCCTTGTGGGGCACCAAGATCCAAATGCCGCGTTTCGAATCCAGGCCGAACTCGCGGCTAGGTTTGGGGCGAGGAGGAGGACGAAAGGTCCTCGCCCTCGCCAGGAACGATGGTGTTGTGCGAAGGAATGCTGCTGTTTCTGCCGCCTCCAGTACCATATCACCAACCAGAACCGCAACGACGTCGTCGTTGTTTCTGCCGCTTCCGGTGACGACGACAACGAGTAATAAGAGTATTATTATTGACGGTATTAACGGTGACGGATTGAAGCTCGAGTTCCAGGACCGGGTCAGTGGGTTTGCGACCGAGCCGGCTGGCGGTAGGTTGGTTCAGAATGGGCTGGTTTATCGGGAGGATATTCTGGTCAAGTCGTTTGAGATTGGTCCTGATTGGAAGCTCACCATGGGTGCTTTGATGAAGCATTTCCAGGTTCGTTTTTTTTGCTATATTTAATTTGTTTCCTTTTGTTATATATATATGGTGTTCTAGATATCTGATTTTGTACTGTAATTAATTAATTAATTTATGAATGTTCATCAGGATACGGCACTGAGCCACACTTCGTGTATGGGAATAGTGGAGGAAGGGTTTGCATGGACACCCTACATGAGAAGCAACAACCTCTGCTGGGTCGTCACTTTTACACACGTTGTTGTCAACCGATATCCTTCTTGGTAAGAAATCCGGTTAAATAATTAATTAAGGGGTTAATTAGCAGTTTTCGCAATGAAATTTGGCTAGCATGAAATAATATACGGAGGCTACAGGTGGCGGAGTCAGGATTTTGATATTTGAGAGACTGAAGTTTCTGATTCTGCATGTTATCGTAAATAAATGATAATCAAAACAATAAAAAGAAACTTATTTTTTAGTATTTTGGGCAACTAAAAATCTATACCATGCATGGTAAGTTCAATAAAAATAATACTTGAAATACCTAGGTAGTTGTTTGAAAGAAAGTATGTGTGAATGGTTTAAGTTATACAAATTAAATAATTCCATCGAATTATTTCACTAATGTTTGTTTGATTAAAATATGAACCCACAGGGGTGAGGTGTTCCAGCTGGACAACTGGCTCTATGAATCAGGGAAGAACGGCATGGGGAATGATTGGCTCCTTCGTGATGGGAAGACGGGCGAAGTCTTAGTTCGAGCCACCAAGTAAATAACTTTAACTCTGATATATATTTTTTTCCAGTATGAGTGATATGTTCGTAAAATATGGATGATATGTTATCGGATAATAAATCGTTTTTTTTTTTCCTTTTGTGCGCAGCTGTTTTGTGATGATGAACAAAAATACTAGGAGGCTGTCGAGATTTGTGCAGGAAGTGAGAGACGAGTTTGCACCACATTTGTTGCCGGTTTCTGATTCCGTCGCGCCCCGAGACAAGCGTAAAATAGAGCGTGTCACTTTGGAATCTGCAGATAATATCCGCGCCGGCCTAACTGTAAGCGATCCCTCATAGAAAAATATATTTAAGGGCTATCATAGAAAAATATATCTCAGAAAATTTTGATTTCGTATATATTATTGGATTTGCATGAGACCGCGACACGTACACTAGGGTTCGATGTCATTGAAAAACCAAAGATTACAAATTCTAGCGTTAATTTTCCATTCTTCCCAACATTTGTGTTTTTGTGACTACTTATTACCAATCTTTTTGTTAATAATGTTGGACTATATTGACTACTAGCTACAAGTAACACGGTTTCTCTTATGTACGTACAGCCTGTATGGAACGATTTGGATATCAATTATCACGTCAGTAACGTCAAATACATCGACTGGATTATTGAGGTACGTAATTAACTAAATTGCTACATGTACATAATTTGTATTCCTTAAATTTTTTTTTTTTAACTCAGTGGGATACATATGACCATGCAGGGAGCTCCACGTTCCATATTAGAGAGTCGAGAGCTCTGCGGGATGACATTGGAGTACAAGAAAGAGTGCAGGATAGACGACGAAATCCAGTCACTGTCGAAGATCGTCGCCGGGAAGTTGGAGGACGATTGTGTGGAGTTGGAGCATTCACTTTGCATGGGAGATGGATCGGAGATAATGAGAGCTAGAACGAGCTGGCGCCCCAAATCTAACGCCAGGGCCCCTGCTCCGGCTCGATGCGCCGGCGGCATATAAAACCCTAAGTGCGCCGGCGGCATATACTTTACAACAACGGGAACCCAACTTGTTGTGACCACTGTATCAAAAGGGGAAACTATAGTTAGTAGTAGTACGAGTAATATTCATGTCGTATATATTATTAATGCTAAAGATGAAAATTTTCACTGTGTACTGAGTCTTTTTTTTTAAAACGAGAAAGGCTTTTAGTATTGGGTCATACTGGGGGTTTATAATAACAAATATATATACATATTTGTATGGTTAACAATTTTCAGATCAAATATAATATCATAATTTTTAGAACAATTTTTTTTGGGCAAATTTACATATATACTATATGAAGTGACAACAAAGCTTAAATACAACAAACTTGTTTCAAGCGCTCATCAAGTTCTAACCCATGAATCCCAACCCCTGGAATTAGCTAACAAACTAACAATTCTCACTTTATTTGACCCAACTAACTGAAAACGACACAACATGACTCAAAACGCAACATATAAAGATTTCAAACAACATGATCCTCATGTGTGAGGCTTTTAGGTTTTAGGGTATTTGGGAGATTTGCAAGGCCACCAAGGGGTGTATAGGAGTTTTAGTAAGAGTAACTTGTAGCTCGCATTATGATGAAATCATAAAGGGTTTATATAAATTAAGCAAAATTCATCTGTAGGCGAAACTTTGACGTTTGTGACAATAAATAGTCACTTTTGGTGAAATACCAAATATAGCAAGAAATTTGAAAATTTTATGACAAATATAGGCATTTCCGATACATATTTTAACGGCGTCAGTGACACCGTCAGTTATGTTAACTTTAAGCTGCTTGGGATGCCAAATCACAACACAACATATAATTGACATGTCATTTTGAATTATAAAAAAAAATTAATTTTGAAATAAATAATTCTATTAACTCTTTTGATTATTTTCTCCATCCTCTCTCCAAGCGTCTCTCTCTCACCCTATCTTTGATTCCATAGGCCTCCAAAAGCCAAATGCAGAACCACCATAGCCAAAAGCTCCATGGAGAAACCCAGAATGTCATAGCCAAAAACCATATCATCCCCCGCATCTTCTGCCGCCGTCAAGCCTTTCTCGTCCAGATCCTGACTATTCTATCACCAAATTCGCCGCTTCCGTAGTCCCCGCAGTCACTGCTGCGATTTCCCTCTCTGTCTCGATTTATCTCCTTCTCCCATCCCATCTCCTCTGCTGCTTTGGCCTCGACTTTGGGAGTATACTCGAGCACGATTTGAAGGACAGCGACGAATGTTATAGAGCGTTAGGGCAAAGAGGAAACCCCAAATCTCTGAAGAACCAAATCGAGAAGACAGAAATGGGGATTCTAAATAGGTGGCAGAGACAGATTCATTTACAGCCGAAGATGGATAGAGGAAGTGGTGGGAGATGTTTCTCCTGGAGTTCGTGGATGTGAGAATGGAATTGGGATGTTATTGTTGCCTCATTCATATCGTCGGAACTGAGGGCAGCAAGAGTAAAATCTGTCAGAACAGAAGCGTGGCAATTGATAATCCAAACCAACACGAACGAACACAAATTTAACGTGGTTCACTAAAACAATGTGTGCTAGCTAATCCACGGACTGAGAACAAATTTCACTGATTTGAGGAGAGTACAAGTTACAAACCTAATTCCGGAATGGACAAACCAAACAAACTAACCTGACTGACCTTACTACAGAGTAGGGTGATGAAGAGCATTTATAGAACTCTTCTCCTAATCCCAAACAAAAAACCAAATACCTTTTCCCAAACATACAAGGAGGCCAAACCCAAATCCAAACAGAATAGGCCCAAAACACAAAACAAACCCAAATCAAATTCAAGTCATATTCTAACAATCTCCACCTTGACTTGAATTCTCTCTCAAATACCAGATGAACCAGACGCAACCAAAGTTGCCAGATGTACCCAGACACGATCCATATCGCCAAATTTACCCAGATGCGATCGTAATCGCCAGATATCCAGATGTGATCGAAATCACCAAACCCAAACGCGATACATATCGCCAAACTCAGATGCAATCAGAATTGCCAGATGTACTAACTCCTCCAAATTAGCTGTAATAGAATCTCCCCTGCCTCACAATGACCCTAAGGGCGGTCAACAACTCAAACCATTCGGCAAGTCCAATCCATATTGAGACTTGCCATTCAGAACCAAATTGGTGCACTTATCACCAACAGAACATGTCAAAACAGAACCTTGTAGATTATACCAGGCACCCCGCTTGACACCTTTCAAAATCACCTTAGAACCCTTGTAGACAGACAACACTCCACCTTCACCTTTGAAACTGAAACCCTTGCTGTCGAATAGACTCAAAGATATCAGATTCTTAGTCATCTCTGGAATATGTCTAACATTGTTCAAGGTGCAAACAGAACCATCATGCGTCCTCGTCCTGACGGAGCCTCTTCCAACAATCTTAAAGATAGCACCATTGGCCTTAGAAACATGTCCTCCATCTATCTGCTCATAAGTTGAAAAACACTCCCTGCTTGGACACAAATGATAATCAGCTGCAGTATCTAAATACCACACATCCTGATGATGTACATGTTCATTCACTGCTAAGGCTAAACCTTCAAACCAGCAAAATTCGAATTTGTATTCATCTTTATATTACCAGATTGTTGTCTCCTACTACTCGTAGCAACCAACCCAGATGCCTGATTTTCCAAACCTGAACCAGACGCCTTATGTCGAACCTCCCTAGTATGTAAAGCAGATATGACATCTTCCAAAGACAAACTATCTTTCCCAGCAATAAAAGAATCCAAAAAATTCTCATATGATTGTGGCAAAGATACTAACAGAATTAAGGCAGCATCCTCATCATCTACTTTAACATCAATATTTCGCAAATCTAACAAGATGGTATTGAGTTGATCTAGATGATTCCTGAGAGACGTACCTTCCTCCATACTCAAACTGAACAAACGTTGCTTCATATGTAACTTGTTAGTTAAAGACTTTGTCATGTATATACTTTCAAGCTTCAACCACAAGCCCGCAACAGTCTTCTCAGCAGCAACCTCAGTGATGATGTCATTATCCAAACAAATCAAGATTGTAGAGTGAGCTTTCTCCTCCAAAGTAATCCACTCTTCTTCATCTATACTTTCCTTCTTCAATTTTCTAGACAACGAAGCCCACAAACCCTGTTGTTTCAACAGTGCTTGCATCTTGATCTGCCACAAACTGAAATAGTTTCTTCCGGTAAACTTCTCAATCTTCATACTGATAGCAACCATTCTTACTATCAAACAAACTCCAACCAAACTTCTCACCAAAAAATCGAGACCAAAACACAACTACCCAAAGTCAACTTCAAAGCGATTCCTCCACCAAACCAAGCTGAAGAATTGAAAGCTACCTCCACAAAGCAAAACTTTAGTCCAGCGCCAAATTCCCAAAACCGCAACCAAAGGCTCTGATACCACTTGTAAGAACAGAAGTGTGGCAATCGATAATCCAAACCAACACGAACGAACACAAATTTAACGTGGTTCACTAACACAATATGTGCTAGCTAATCCATGGACAGAAAAAATTTCACTGATTTGAGGAGAGTACATTTTACAAACCAAATTCCGGAACAGACAAACCAAACAAACTAACCTGACTGACCTTACTACAAAGTAGGGTGATGAAGAGTATTTATAGAACTCTTCTCCTAATCCCAAACAGAAAACCAAATACCTTTTCCCAAACATACAAGGAGGCCAAACCCAAATCCAAACAGAATAGGCCCAAAACACAAAACAAACCCAAATCAAATTCAAGTCATACTCTAACAAAATCAATCCCACCGGGAACGACCGGCTTCTCCAGCGACGACAACTTGTCCATGCTCATCTGCCTCCTCCTAATCACCACTACGAAACAGAACAGCAACAACGATGAGTATCCTATTTTTATCGCCTGCGAGCTTAACGGAGAGGTGAGGATGAAGAAGTTGTGTGCGGAGAGGTGACGACGGCGGGGATTTGGGGATTATGAGTTTGGTGGCGGTGGGGATTTGGAGCAGATTTGAAGGCGTCGATCGACGTTGCAATCGCCGGCCACCATGAACAGAGATCTGAAGTCGTCGATATTGCCGCAGGAGCGGCGGTGAGTCAGATCTGGGGGTCGGTGGTGGCTGTTGCGGATTGGAAATAGATTGTGGTGAGGGTTGAATTTAGTATGGTAGTAAAGGTGGATGGAAGAGAGGAGGTGAGTGTGAAAGTTGGTGGTGGTTGTTGCGGATTGGAATTTGGGGAGGAGGAGGAACAGAGGCAAGTGATTTTGGGGAAGGAAAGTAGATCTAGGGAAGAAGGAGAGAGAGAGAGGGAAGGTTGGGTGGGTGGGAGAAGAACCGAGAGGGAGAGAGGAGATTAAAAAATATTTAAATATTTTCTTTTTTCTCTTTATTCCACCTTATATTTTTATTGACTAAAAGGTTGACATGTCAGCTTTTATGTTAGTACAGTCAGCACGTTAACTAAGAGCATCCACATTTGTATTGCATTCTCAATTGCAAAATGACATGTCATAGGTGTATGCAATTGCAAAACCAATTGCATTGATGTAGCTACCAATTGCATATATGCAAACTTGCAACAAATGCAATTGTATATGCAAGTAAAAAAAGCTTTAAAAAATGGGAACTTTTTATTTTATATTGTTTTCTTTTCTCTTTTACTTAATTTTATTTAATTTAAATATAATATTTAATTACATTTGCAATTGGAAGTTAATTGCATTGATGTAGGTGAATGAAATGAATGTGATGTGGATTGCAAAAAATTTGAGTTGACAATAAAAAACACAAATGCAATTTTTTTGCAATTGCATTGATGGAGATGCTCTAACATCGTCAAACAATTGGACGGAAGTGGCTATTTTTGGTATTTCACCAAACGTGGCTATATTTGGCTAAACCGTCAAAGTTTTGGCTATACATGTGTATTTTGTCTATAAATTACAAGACTTGGACAATAAGTAAGAGAACCACAATAATTGTAATACTAGAAGGACATGGAAATACTAAGAACTATACTAGAAGGACAAGGAAATATAAGATTATTCCTAATCTATCTCTAACACGCCCCCGCAAGATGATGGTGCGAATAACAACATCAATATTGACCAAATATGCCAATCTTGAAGAACACGCCCCTGCAATGTGATGGTGTAGAATGTGATGCAAACTCGTCGAACTCTCGTGCTTGAAGAGCGAAGCCAACTAACCGTCGTCATGGAGAACAAGAAATCATCAAAAGTTGACCAATATCGAGATGAATGAATTGGTTATAACGATACTAAAAATTATCAGAATTGGCAAGTGAAAATAACGATTATGATATGTGATTGAGGAATGGTTTGGGGGGTGGTATGTATGCTGGACGGACGGTTTGGAGATGACGACTTGGGATACAACATTTATTTATTTTTGGTTGAATGACACAACACCATAGCAAACGACAAGAAGACAAAGGAGCAAAGAAAATTATTTGGGCAATTTATAATGGAGGTTTAGAGTGCGGAAGGGAGATCGCCTGGTGAATTTGGAGTCATCCCCTCAGTTGGAGTAAAAAAAAAAGTTTTTAGGGTTTCTGGGTCAACGCTGTTAAGCAAGAGGCTCTGATACCATGTAGGAGTTTTAGGAATAGTAACTTGTAGCTTGTATTATTATGAAACCACAAAGGGGTTTATATAGATTACAAAACTTGGACAACAAATAAGAGAACCACAATAATTGTAATACTAGAAGGGCACGGAAATACTAAGAACTAACTAGAAGGACAAGGAAATATAAGATTATTCCTAATCTATCTCTAATAGGGTGGACTTGGTTTGTTCGATTTGAGTACCTTCAACAGGGCACTTTTGTGCGAGTGGCTTTGGAGATACATTGTGGAAAGAAACAACTGGTGGCGATCGCTTATTAAGTGCAAATACAAACAACCTCACTCTTTTTGGCAAACTCGGATTGTTAGAGCTGGATTCGGGAGTTCCCCTTGGGCCAATATCTCTAAAGAGTACAAGACATTTTGCAACTTCGTTCACCTTGATCCGGGAAACGCTACTGGGACCTTCTTTTGGTTCAATTACTGGATCCCTAAACTTATCTTCGCTGATGCTTTCCCTCGTGTCGTCGTTGTCGCCTCGAACCCCAAAGCTCATATATCCGATAACTATACCTATGCTGGTGAGTCTTTTTTGTGGGATATCTCTTTTAATTTTGATTTGCGTGGGGGGGGGGGTTTAAAGAGACAAAATTGCTCTGTTTGACACTATTAGATCCGTAGAGTTCGGTTATGCTGTTGTTAGTCCTTGCTGGCCTGTTTGGACTCCCAACCCGGATTCCTCTTTCTCGGTTTCATCCATATACAGGTGCATTGCTGCTGATTTGCTTCAGAGAGTCCCCAACTTCCCCTCTGCCTCGGTGTGGAAAAATGTCCTCCTGACCAAAATCTGCTTCTTCTTATGGACTCTTTTCCATAGAAGAATTCCGACACTTGATCTCTTAAAAAGAAAAGGATGGAAATTAGCCAATCGCTGTGAACTCTGCTATTCAAAGGAAGAATATGCTCATCACATTCTCATTGAGTGCGATTATGCTAAAATCATATGGAGCTTCATTAGTAAAAGATGCAGGAGTATTGAGTGGCCTCAAGGCGACATCATCGACACCATACGAAGATGACCCTCGTAGATCCCGAATGACATCGATGGCTGGTTTTATTTCTATGTGCTACACTGAATTTGTTGGCAAATATGGCTGGAACGTAATCGTCAGATTTTTCATGATCAACACCTGCCGCCTGCCATCATTGCATCGGGGTTGGCTGTCACAGGTGGAAAGGGAAAGAAGAAATTCGGTAAAGGGAATTCGAACAGAAACTCAAATTCTAAGGGTTCTGGTCCGCAACCAAGTGATGCATGTCACATCTATAAGGAAGTGGAGCATTGGAAGTACAACTGTCCCAGAAAGAGAGGGCATAAGAAGAACCAAGGTTCTGTTGCCGTGACAGAAGTGGACAACAGTTCTGAAGACGATCTCGCCTTGGCTGTAGATGAGAATGCACATGTGGGCTGTGGCGATGTGTGGTTTCTGGATACTGCAGCTTCATATCATATGTCTCTAAATAAAGACTGCTTCTTAACCTACAAGTAGATAGATGGTGGTAACGTGGTTATGGTGAACGCAGCTATCTCCAAGGTGGTTGGAATCAAGTCTATCAAGATTTGGACACATGATGGTTCGTTCTGTACCCTGAACGAAGTCAGGCATGTTCCACAAATGACGAAGACCCTGATCTCCATGAGTATAATCGATAGCAAGTGTCTCATTTTCAAGGGAAGAGGTGGAGTTGTGTATGTCTGCAAAGCTTCAAGGAAGATGTTGAAGGGCGTAAAACGTGTGACCTTGTATGCATTACAAAGGTATGTGTTTTTGGGTTTTGCTGCAGTTGCATCATCGCACGTTCATCAGGAAGATATGACCACTCTCTAACACATGAGATTGGGTCATACCTAAGTAAAACAAGTTAGAGATCATCAACCATTAATCTGGATAGTGGCTAGGGGAAATCATACCAAAGTGATTCCCAACCTGTGATTAGATTAACTTTAACTGTAGTTTGCTAGTGTAGTTATAGTTCTTCTATCTTAATATAGTTAACTTTAACTGAAACTGAGTAATATTAACTCTAGAGACCTCTGGATTTGATATTTATTACTTGTGCCACTATACTGCAGTCCCTTTTATTGGTTACAGTTGGCCATTGTTAGCAGTTGTGTTTTAGAGAGTCAAGTTTGTTGGCGCCATTGTCGGGGAATTTCTAGATTATTACGAAAGACATAAGTTTGTTAATTTAGCTTTTCTTTCTTTTTATTTTTATTTTCTACCCTTGCTTTTCACTTGGGTGTTTTGTTTTTGTTGGTGCAGATATGAAACATGGATCCTCAGGGCTTCTCCAACCATTGATGGTATCCACCACCACCCGAGTGGTATTACTCCGAGACTTCTTGGAGCAATCAAGGAAGAAAAGACTATGGATTCAGGTTTCAGTACCAACCACCTTTCTATGACGAACAATTAGAACCCTTGAAATTTCAAGAACAATATCCTTATCAAGAAGAAATTATCCCACAACCAGAGGGGTAATCAGATCTAGAGTTAGCCATGGCGGCCTTCACAGGCCATTCTGCAGTGCCATGCTACTCGTGGAGCAGTTTGCTCAAGACACTGAGAGATCCTTGACCAAGATGGACCTCCTAATAAAAAACCATTGCCCCTTCTGGCTCTTCATTTCTTCGTGAATTGGAGGAGGCTGTTCAGCGCTCAGCGAAGCAAACAAAGTGGGTTGAGCAAGTTTGTGCACAACTTGCTCAATATCACCTTTCTGCTTCCATACAAGAAAAGGAGGAGGATGAAGAAAGCTACAAAGACATTGGGGAGCAGACAGAAGTTGTCACGGAGAGCTGGCGTGATGTAATAATCAGGAAAGTCCTGTTGTAGCCGACCATACATTTCCACATCCCCACACCGAGCGTTGAAGAGTCGGGCATGAGTGAGGAGATGCAAGCTGATCTTATTGAAAACATTGCATGGCGACTTGCTTTCCAATCCATGCTAGAAAAGAAGAGAGAGAAAGTATGAGAAAAGAAGTTGTGGAGGATGACGAAAGTGAAGCAGAGGAAGTTCTTGATCTTTTCCAAGGGGAGGAATCAAATTCTGAAGAAGGAAGGGGGGTTGAAGATGCAATAGGCATCCAAGCGGAGGATGAAGTTGAGGTGGAAGAGACTTGCACCGAACATGAGTTACATGTAATATCTCCACCAAACTTCGAGGAGCTGCTTGGCAAGGGCCCATTTGCAATGTCTTTTTGCCAGACCAAGGCCACATCGACATCGGTCCCTCTTGGTGGATGCGATGGTGGTCAATCGATGTTCTCATATCTGGTTTGGGGCAATGAGACGAGATAAGAAGAGAAGAAGATGTCTCGAGGGTGGAGACTTCATCTGCATCAAGTGCACGAGCTTACATCACCAGATACACCACATTCTCGTAACTTGAGACTCCATCTCAATGATGAGAACCTCAACTTCAAGGAGGTTCTGGGGTGGACCGAAACTTATGAGCCACCGTTCAGCTCACGACCTGAAAGAAGCGCTTGTTGGGACTTGGGAGGCAACCCAATCAGTGGGGTTGCATTGCTTTCCCTATTTCTCTTCAGTTGAGTCACTTATGTTCTTTGATTTTAGAGTCAATAACTCAACCTTTTTTGAGATTTTGTGTGGTGTTTGTGTTCTGACTGCTCCCTCTACTCACCTAGAATACACCACTTGCCCGTCCACCATCATTCACACTTGATTTGGTAACTTCGTTCTACCCTCCTTATCTCTCATCCATTGAGAAAAAGTCATGCTTAAGTGTGGGGGGGGGGGGTTGTTCCATTGTGTTTGCTTGTGAATGTTTGGATGTGTTTGTGTGCTTGGAGCCTTGTCCACTATCCAAATCTTCGAGTTGAGGGCTCCCACTACGGATGTTTGCATGATCATATTGGCACTGTGGTTTATGTGGTGAATCGAATGGCTGTTAGCATTGATGCATGATAACTTGTTTGTGACTAACACAACCCATAATGATGACTGAGACGTGTAGTAGAGTAGTGTAGGGGTTCATTTTTTCAATTGTTTGCTTACCAACTGTGACTTGGATTAATCACTCATTTTCTAAGCCGTTTATGCATCTAGTCCAGGAAATCAGAATGAGAGATAGAGCATATAGGTATCCATGTGAGATTTGAGCCTGCTCGTTTCTTTCTTTTGCGATAGATCCCTCTTCCATGGCGTGTAGCATTCAAGTTGCCACTAATTAGGATGATGGAGGCATAGGATTAACCCACTACCAAATTGATTGTCCTGTTGTGTCATACCCCTTAGTCAGCCCCTTTGAGCGGTGTAACTTTCTTTCTTCCTGTCTACAATGAAGAATCTCCCTTATGCATCTCATAGAGGTTCCATAGAGTCGTTTTTGCATGTTTTCTGCTGAAAAGAAGATGAGGGTTGGAGGTAGTTCTTAAAAGTTGGGCATGTGCTTGCAAGGTTAAAAGAATGTATAAAAGTGGTGGTTCTCTCAAGAAAAGTAAAAAAAAAAAACGAATGAAAGCAAAAGGGAGCCACCACGAAAACAAATCTTAATCATGCTCATTAAATAGTGTTTCTTAGCAGCTTGGCTTGAAAATACTAACATGTTGTGACCTCCTTCACTCTTGGGCTCTAAAGAACTTGATTAATGCAGAATAGGAGAAAGAAAGTAATTGGGTCGAATGAATGTCGTTGTGTTTGGTTTTGGACCTGTGGAACCTTGTATTATGAATTTTTTCACCACCTAAAAGGAATTTTCCACATGTCCAAGACCCTAGCCAATCATCTGAACCCGTGTCTAAGACTTCCTGACTAGTTAGTGGTGACACCCTATATGTGAACTCTATCATTTAGAGGGTGCCGTCATGGTGAAGAGAAGTTAGGTATTGAGAGTATGAGTATGGACACATTTTGCATCGAATTTTGTTATGACCCCACTGGTCGAGAGTGAGTGATTCATTTTTCATATTATATACCCAATGAGGACCTAGATTGCTCGGTCTTGATTATGATGTCTTGAATTTTTTGCATGAGGTGACTGTTTTGAATGAGTGGTTGAGTCGAGTCTATGTTGGTCGGTGAAGAGAAGGGAGATTCTTCCTCTATCCAGTTTTGATGCCCTCGAATGTCATCTGTGGTGGATGTCAAGGTTGTTGTTGCTGTTATTCGTGTGTTGATGTCTAAAAGCCATTATGATTCATGTGTTTTGTGCATATATGATATGCCCCCAAAGTTTCCATGTTCAAAACATTTTAAGCTTCCTTGTATCTGACTTGGTTTGCTTGGGTACAAGAAAACGGTTAAGTGTGGCGGGATTTGATGACTCGATATTTTCACATGTTTTCCCCTTCATTTATTGATTTTCTAACTTGGAAATTGATCGTTCCTTGGCCTATTTTACGCTAGGTTGTATTCCTTTGTCACATTTCAGGTCCTAGCATGTAAAGTGAAGGCATTGGTGCAAGTTTCAAGTCAATCAGAGATCAATTGGCAACTCGGGAGAAGAAACTTGGGCATGAACCAAAGAATAATGAATTTCTACATCATTTTATTGACAAATAATCATGTAAGCTTGTCATTAAAAGAAAGAAGAAAAGACTACGAGCATGTGGAATTAAACGACACCTGAATTGGAGGTCAAACGAGTTCAAATGGAGCTTAGAAGTGCATGTTGGAAAATGTGCACAATCATGCAATATCGTGCTCGGCCGTGCGAGTTTTTCAGGGAGTTTTCACAACAAAAACCTCAATTTGCACGGCCTTTCAATTCAGAGGTGCGAATTTTAGCAGGTATAAAGGTTGTTTTGCCATTTTTGGAGAGGGAGAGATGGGTTTTGGATCCCAAACACCCAAGGGACGAACCCTAGAGAGAGAGCACATTGGGATCATTCTTGGAGCTATCTTGGATGATTTCTTCACCATTGGAGCTCGTGAATCATGCTTGGAGATGGAGATTGAAGATCTAGATCAGATTTCTGCATTCTCTCTCTTCTCTATAGAGTAACTTCCCTTCACTTAGGTTATGAGGAACCCTAGTTATGTTTGTTTGATTGGATGATTGTATGAGTACTCCTATTTGATAATCCTGTGTTCATATTCAATCTATGCAAGTTTTCATGATTCAATTATGCTTTAGTAGAGATAATTGATTCTGCTTTGATCTTATGAGAGAGAATACATGATTATGTCAATAGAGCACCATATATTGATAGTATTGGATCAATTTCTTTAGTCGAGGGTCAATTCACTGCTTTGTTTCGATTGAGAACCTTATTAGACAGAGGGAATCTAGTTCAGAACGCCTTAATCGGTTGTTCTAGAGAAGGATATGTCCATCTAGGAAATCGACTCAAGAGGGCCTTAATTTCTTTATTCGAGATTCAAGGTATAGTCAAGGATTCTCCGCATTGTGAATGCAAGTAAAACAAGTTAGAGGTCATCAACCATTAATCTGAATAGTGGCTAGGGAGAATCATACCTAAGTGAGTTCCCAATATGTGATTAGATTAACTTTAACTATAATTTGCTAGAGTAGTTATAGTTCTTCTCTCTTAATATAGTTTGCTAGATAATGAACTGAAGCTGAGTAATAGTAACTCTAGAGACCCGTGGATTATATATTTATTCTTTATGCCTCTATACTGCAGTCCCTTTCATTGGTTACACTTGTCAATTGTTAGCAGTTGCGTTAAGCGAGTCAGCTGCAAACTCTCAAAGGGAGTGAGTTTTAGCACCAAGGTGGAGAAAATCAACATGAGGATGTTTCTGCAGAGCCAGAAGCTTCAAAGTCCAGTGCAGGAGCTCAACAGTCTATAACTTCTGATAGACCAAAGAGAGCTACTGTAGGAGTACCTCTATAGAGGTATGGCTTCGAGGACGTGGTGGTGTATGCTTTTATGGTTGCTGAAGAGGTGGATGCGGGTGAACCGTAGTCCTACAGAGAAGCAATTTTATGTGGTGAAGCCGCTCAATGGCTTGCTGCAATGGGGGACGAGATGGAATCCCACGACAGGAATCAGACTTGGGAGTTGGTCAAACGTCCACAGGGAAGGAAGATTGTTACAAACAAGTGGATCAACAAGAAGAAAGAAGGAATCACTTCTGAAGAGGAAATGAAACTTAAATCCCGGGTAGTTGCAAGAGGCTTCTCGCAGAGGGAAGAAGTTGACTACAATGATATTTTCTCACCAGTGATCAGACATACTTTGATTAGGATGCTACTAGCAATAGTGACACATTATGACTTGGAGCTTGAGCAGCTAGACCTGAAGATAACTTTCTTACATGGAGAGTTGGAGGAGGAATTTACATGACTTAGCAAGAAGGATTCCACGTTCCAGGAAAAGAAGACTATGTTGTAAGCTGAAGAAGTCCTTGTATAGAGTTAAGCAATCTCCGACGGAGTGGTACATGAGATTTGACAGCTACATGCTTGAGCTGGCTACAACAGAAGTCCCAATGATTGTTGTGTATATCACAACAAGGCAGCAGATGGTTCGATGATATATCTGGTTCTATATGTGGATGATATGCTCATAGCGGCGAGGTCTAAGTCTGATATCTAAAGCTTAAAGGGGATACTCAGTGTTGAGTTTTAGATGAAGGATTTGGGAGCTGCTAAGAAGATTTTGGGTATGGAGATTTACAGGGATAGAGAGAAGAAGAAGCTTTTCTTGTCACAGAAGAGCTACATCCAGAAGATACTGTCCAGGTTTGGCATGTCTTCAGCAAAGCCCTTGAATACTCCTAGTGCTTCTAATGTTCATCTATCCTCAGTTTATGCATCGTAGTCAGAGGTTGAGAAGGAGTACATGTCGAGAGTCCTATATGCTAGTGCAATTGGTAGTTTGATGTACGCTATGGTCTGCACTAGGATGATCTTGCACATGTTGTTTGTGTTGTCAGTAGGTTCATGATACAACCAGGGAAGGAGCATTGACAGGTTGTGGAGAGGATCTTCCGGTACCTTAAGGGTACATCTTATGTGGGGATTAACTTCTGAAGTGATATAGAGTGCTTAGTGGCTGGTTATTCAGATTCTGACTATGGTGGAGATGTTGACACGATGAGATCGATGAGCGGTTATGTATTCAGTCATGGGAGTTCTGTAGGGATCTGGAAGGCAACTCTACAGTTGGCAGTGACATTGTCTATTATTGAGGCAGAGTATATGGCATTGACAAAAGCTGCTAAGGAGGGAATATGGTTGAAGGGACTGGTTGGTGATCTGGGTCTACATTATGATCAGGCAGTGGTGTATTGTGACAGCTTGAGTGCAATATGCTTGGCCAAGGATTAAGTCCATCATGAGAGGACTAAGCACATCGATGTGAGTTATCATTTCTTGAGGACAAAGAAGAGAATTAAGGTGAAGAAGGTTGGCACCGCGGATAATCCTGCTGACATGTTCACGAAGTCGGTTCCACATGGCAAGTTCCAACACTTCTTGGATTTACTGAATGTATTGAGTGGGTGAATCCGCCCTACGGGACATTGATGACAAGAGGGGGAGAAGGATCAGAGTACATAAGAGATTTCAGAGGAAGAGGATTCAAGTGAAGGTGGAGATTTGCTGATGTGACTTGAATCGGACTATCAGCATCTCGATGCCCGGTCAGCCAGACCCACCAAGGACAACGCCCCCAACCCACGGTGTATGGACTCATTGTTATTTGGGTCCGGGTTCTGGGCCTAGTGGTAACCGATTTTCCTTTACTAGATTGGATTAGGGCTAGACCTAGGAGAAGTACTATAAATACTTCTCATACTCCTCTGTAATCTGTATCTCCTCAAGTATAGTGAAACTGGCTCTCTCCTGTCCGTGAATCACTAACACACATTGTGTTAGTGAACCACGTAAATCGTATGTCGTGTGTGTGCGCTTTCATTTGTTGGATTGTCGAATTCTCCTATTTTTCCGATCCACAGAAAACCGTCATGACAGTAGGTAATATTAGCAATGATGGAAAAAAAAAAAAAGAAAGAAGATTGCAACTTTCTCCTTCTATTATTGCACATACCTAACCTGGACAATGAATCAAAAGATGTATAGGATATTGATCATGTCCGACCAAGGGAGTAGTTGAAATCTGGTAAGATTGAGATATTGTGATGTGACAACTTACCAACGAAACAGTTATGTTACTGGAGTTCCTATTACCATGCCATTCAATGGTTAGTGGGAGCGGATCTATTGCACAACCTTATCGTGAATAAGAATATAACCATGCATAAACTGTCGTGTCACATCACTATTTATACAAAGTCTCTTAACTTTCATCGCTTCCTTCCAGGCCTATCACCCTTGAGATCTAACCACACTTAAAATTAAGGGGTCAAATATCATTATTCATAAGTGCTTATGCACCCAACCCTTGAGTATTAAAGTTGGCAGACTGCGTCCCTCCCCGGTCATTGCCATCAATCCTTCTCCACCCGTGTTTCACGACTGTTATTTTAAAAATCATAAAGAGTACTATTGATCATGCTGTCAGCTCGTGCTTCACGATTTGCTAAGCCCTCCTTTCTCCCCAGAAGTGTGGCCGCTTATATTTAAACAGACCTTGATTCTGCACTTCTTTCCTCACCACTACCACCAATCAACACTAAAGCTAACAAGGAAAAGGGCAAAAAAGCAATGAGCCTTCTAAGCGGGAAGCTGGAGGCATGTTTTGCAATCAGACTCCCAGCGAGTCAACACCACGAAATCTTCAGTGCTAGGCCTCACCACGTCTCCAACATGGCTCCTGGTAAGGTCAACAACTGCGCTGTCCACCAAGGCGATTTGGGCCAAAAGGGCACCATCATTGAGTGGGACTATATCCATGGTACGTAAGTTGCTCATGTATATATACACATCAATTTGGATGTATATGTTAATGTAAACATGAGATTTTCGTATGTTCATCCAGAGGGGGAGCAGAAGCTAGCCAAGGAAATCATAGAAGAAATCGATGACGTGAATTTTTCGACCACGTTCAAGGTGATCGAAGGCGATGTTCTGAAGGAATACAAGGAGCTGAAGCTGGTGGTTAAGGCAACTCCACAGTCGGAGGACACCACCAGCATCATCCACTGGACTGTGGAGTATGAGAAGCTGAGCGAGGAAACCCCTGAGCCAATCTCCGTTCTGCACCTTCTGGTTCATCTCAGCAAAGATATCGATGATCACCATGCCAACAAGTGATCCGATCGACTCCAAATTAAAGGGTTATTTGCCGTGTACCCTTATTACTACTTTAATTTGTGGTAACGTAATGTTATATTGCTGAAGAATCATTATGATGTGTGGTTCTATATATACGTGATCCTGTGGATTATGGTATGTATAGTGAAATTTGAAGGCCTTTGTTCTTTGTCTGCTGTGGCATGCGGTTGGCCTTGTTGTTGTGCAATAAAAAAAAAATGTGTGCATAGTTCTGGAAAACATAAATTAATAATATCTGCGTATACGGCAGAAGTTGTTGGATTGATTGATCATAAGTATAGTTAATTATAAAGCGACCTGCGAGGGGCCATTACTGTTAGAAAATTAATGATAATGTTTCCTCTATTTGCTCCAATAGTTATGTATGGATGGCAATGGTTGCAACTTGCAACAAAGACTTATGAAGAGGGATGAGATATGGTGTCAACCTTTTTAAAGGGTTGGCAAATTAATGGTTACACATTTTCAATTACATTTTGAAAATTAAAAAATTATATTAATTGAAATTAAAAATTCATATTAGTTATACTTTTTAATTAAAAACATTATTACTATAACGATAACATTACCACTAGGTTATAAAACCATATCAATACACCTACAGTAACATCGAGGTTACACTGAAAACATTATCATTAGATAAGCAAATAATATAAGTACACCCACCATATCAGTACCACTGCATTGACAACATTACCATAACACTGATAACATGACAACTACACCGGTTACATTACCACTATAACGACAACATTACCATTTACCACTACATGTACCGCTACACCGATAACACTATAACTAGATCAGAAAACAATATCATTAAACCCAAAATATCGACACCATTACACTGATAACATCACTACTATCCCAATAATATGACCACTGCACTAAAGATGTACCAACAACACTAAAAAACAGTGAAAAATAGTACCATTGTTGAATAAAACAAGTACCACTATGAAAAATAGTACCACTTCAATAGAAACTCATATGTCAGTTTTCAAAATGGCGAAAGAGGACGGCGAGGGTAGACTATGACCTCGTCTAGCAAGGATGAAGTTCGACGACGAGCCAACGGAGAGTGGTGTGCGACGAGCACAGTGAGAAAAAGTGGCGTCAATGGTGTCGCTGTGTTGGAGAGAGGAAGGGAATGTTGTCCTCTCCGCACCAAATAGATCCGAAGATTCATCTTCGTCTTCTCCGCACCGTAGTGAGAGGAAGAGTCTACCGAAGAGTGTCATCATTGTGGGGAGCAGATGTAGGCCACGAGCAACGACGAACAACGGTGTCGAAGGCGAGGGCATTGCTGCTGTGGGGAGAGGAGAAGGCAACCAGAGTTTTTTTGGAGCAATTAAGGTTAGAGTGAGAGGTGAGGAGAGAGAACGAAAGCAAGAGAGAGAGAGGTCCAGATATTTTTTTTTTTGTTGATGAGGATTCCATTCTTTCAGGAAATGAGAAAGATGGTGGGAATCCTTGGAACCCGGCCAGCTCCGCTCCACTTAGGGACTTTGTGAGTGACCTGGGACTAATGACGTAGGTTTCAAGGGGGATCATTTCACTTGGACCAAGAAGCGGATGGGACATGCCTATGTTCGGGAGAGACTTGATCGGGCCTTATGTTCTCAGTCCTGGATGGAGTATTTCCTTGAGTTCTTGGTAAAGCATCACACAGATCAGTGGTCGAATCATAGAGCTCTTCTCTTATCCGATAAACCTGTCACGCGACAAAGGTTGTGTTTGTATGGAACGAGTCTATCCATGGATCGCCCATGTATAGATTATGGGCGCGGTTAAAACGACTCCGTCATCTTTTGTATGATTGGAGTAGGGCTGGAATGACCAACTCCCTGCGAAATATCAATTCTCTCCAGACGAAGATTGAGCAGATAAAGCACTCGATTCCTATTGATTGGGATAGGGTTAGGGACCTTGAAACGGAGCTTAGTCGCCAGTGGGAGGCTGGAGAGATCTATTGGCATTAGAAGTCTCGAGTTCGATGGCTAAAAAAAGGTGATAGCAATACTTCCTATTTTCATACAGTCACAAGGGCAATGAGAAAAAGAAACTTTGTGTCTGGGCTGCGTAATGGGGCTGATGAATGGGTCAACGATGAGAAGGGGAAGGCAGATATCTTTGTTGACGAGTGGCAGATTTACCGATTGCTCGGGCAGTCACTGAGGAGATGAATGCGACTCTTCTTTTCGGATGAGCTCGAGTCCGGGTTAGTCCTAGATCCCTGTGGGTTTCACATCTCTTCTTTGTGGATGATTCTTATATGTTCCTCAGAGAATCTGACACGCTAAAACACAACACCTAACAATGGCCAAGTGTAACCAATGAAAGGGACTGCAGTATAGTGGCGCAAGTAATAAATATCGAATCCACGGGTCTCTAGAGTTACTATTACTCAGCTTCAGTTCATTATCTAGCAAACTAGATTGAGGATTGATTAACTAAACTACTCTACTAACTAAACTAAGTAAAACTACTAATTACAGTTTGGGAACTCACTTAGGTATGATTCCCCCTAGCTCCTCAATTAGGTCCAAGTTGCAATTACCTTTGGTTGATCTACTGTTGATTAAACTGCGGAAGATCCTAAAGTAGCTTAAAATCTCTTAAGCTGACCAAGCCCTCTCAGTCCAACTACCCGGCAGACGACTAGTCTTCACCAGGATAGAAAGCTGAGGCTATGAACACAGAACTCCACTACTGGAATGAATTCCAGTACAAAGCAGTGAATTGATTGACTCTCGCACAACCAATTCACCACTATCAATCAAGGAAGCTCTCTTAACCTAATCAGATTCTATCTATCATAGGTTAAAGCAGACATCAAGAGAATTTGATCAAGATTCAATTGACTCAATAAATCATGCCTCAATCGATCATAATCAAACAATATAGCATTCAAAACTTCATACAAGAAAGATCCTAACACATGGAACTAGGGTTCCTCAAAACCTAAGTGAAGGTAAGTTACTCCATAGAGAAGAGAGAGACTGCAGAAATCTGATCTAGATCTTCAATCTCCATCTCCAAGCTTGATTCCCGAGCTCCAATGGCGAAGAAATCCTCCAAAATAGCTCTAAGAATGTTCCCAAGTCGCTCTCTCTCTCTAGGGTTCGTCCCTTGGGTGTTTGGGATCCAAAACCCAGCTCTCCCTTTCCTTTGGCTCGAATCTGCCTCAAAAACCCGATTCTGGGCGAATTACGGGCTGAATTACGGTCGTAATTCTTCCATGCCCGTAATTTGCCCAAAACACGCGTTTTGGTTATGTTTCAGCGCACCCAAAGCTCCTCTCGGCAGTGAAATTACGGGCATGGGAGGCCAAATTACGGTCGTAATTCTCCTGCCCGTAATTCTTCCTCCTCTCCTGTTCAAAGCTTTGTTTCTCCCTCGTCCGGACTCCAAATCAGTCGCCGTTTGAACCCAGACGCTCGTAGTCTCATCCTCTTTCTTTTCATAACAAGCTTGCCTGATTATTTGTCCATAAAGTGAGGCAGAAATCCATTCTTCTTCAGGTCATGCCTGAGTTTCTTCTCCCTAATCGCCAATTGATCTCTGATTGACTTGAAACTTGCGCCTATGCTTCACTTTATGTACTAGGTCCTGAAATGTGACAAAGGAACACAACCTAGTATAAAATAGGCCAAAGATGCGATAATGCAAGCTTAAACGATCAAGAAATAAAGGGGAAAACATGTGCAAATATCGAGTCATCAAATCCCCCCACACTTAACTGTTTGCTTGTCCCCAAGCAAACCTGACTCAAACCAATGCAACTCTCCAGACCTCTATAGCAACAAACAACCCCGATCGTCGGTAGAGGACTTTCTAGATCATAAAGCAACTTACGAGGTCAACTGGTCTTCTAAGACGTCCCCTATCTTTCTCAATGCGAGTACTAGACTCAAGCCAGGATCATGAGAAGAAGTAGAAGTAAGACGGTCAGTTCATGGATAAAGGGACTCACACCATTCACAACCAAGGACTCGTTGTACTAGGGTGCTCTTTCACTTCATTTCACCGTTGGAACCCCTTTTTCACTTTCATTTTACTTTTTTTTTGTTTCTTTTCCTTCACTTGGCGGGGGTTCCAACTGCAGTCTTTTGCACGGTCGACCCTTATTAGTCGAGCAAGAGCAATTTCTGTACATCTGGCGCTCACTAGAGTACTTCTTTTAACTCCTTTCCCTCAACTCGTGTGGAGGGTCAATGAAATTAAGGGGGGTCGGAAGCTCTATCCGTGCCCTTAAAAACACATCCTCAAGTAGGCAAACTGTTCAACGGGTGGAAGTTTTACTTGTACTAGAGACCGCTTAGCTTCACCTTGTAGGAGTACCCCACTAAGGATCACTAAAATCTCTTCCAAAACCCGATTTTGTGCAATGAACGGTGCCACACACGTTGGGTTTACCCCATGTTTAAGATTTAATGATTTTGACATGGAGGACCAACTGCATTTCATTTTTCACATGAGCACCTGTTCAATACACGAGTCCATAACACAATTTAAACAGAGTCCACATTACCACATGAATTTAACGGTCTTAGCTCCACTAATTCACAAAATCAACTAGCACAGCAGAGAGCCAGATAGGAAAAATCTTATACTTCAACATCCTCCATAGTGCTACACTACCTCCCTAGGTTGCACATTACTATAGAGACTGTCAATTCAAAGCATACTGAGCAGGTAATTTGCAAGGAAACACGTACTTGGAGCCCTCAAATTTAAAATTTTGGACAGTGGACTAGGCTCCAAGCACACAAACAGGGACAGTGGACTAGGCTCCAAGCACACAAACAGTCAAACATTCACCCGCATACATAATCGAACATCCCCCCACACTTAAGCACGACATTGTCCTTAATGGAGGAAAGATAAGGAGGGTAGAACGAAGTTACCAGATCAAGGGTGAATGATGATGGACGGTTTAGGTGGTGCATTCCAGGAAGAGAGAGTAATCAGAACACAAACACCACACAAAATCTCACAAAGGTTGAATTATTGACTCTAAAATCAAATAACAAAACTGACTCAACCGAGGAGAAATAGAGAAAGAAATGCAAACCGACTGGTTGGGTTGCGTCCCAACAAGCGCTTCTTTCACGTCGTGAGCCGGACGATGGCTCCTAAGTTTCGGTCCACCCCAGAACCTCTTTGAAGTTGAGGTTCTCGTCGATGAGGTGGAGTCTCAAGTCACGAGCATGTGGTGTGGCAGGTGATGAAGGCTCATGCACTTGATGCAGATGAAGTCTCCACCCTCGAGACCTCTTCTTCTCTTCTCTCGTCTCATTGCCCCAAACCAGATATGACAGCATCGATTGGCCACCATCACGTCCACCAAGAGGGACCGATGTCGATGTGGCCTTGGTCTGGCAAAGAGACACTGCAAATGGGTCCTTGCTAAGCAGTTCCTCAAAGTTTGGTGGAGATATCAAATGTAACTCATGGCCGGTGCAGGCCTCTTCCACCTCAACTCCGTCCTCAGCCTGGACGCCAATTGCTTCTTCAACCCCCCTTTCTTCTTTATGTGGTATCACCCCTGGGCAATGATCAAGAACTCCTTCTGCTTTACTTTCGTCATCCTCCACAACTTCTTTCTGCACCCTTTCTTGCTCTTCTTCTTCTAGCACGGATTGGAGAGCAAGTTGCCAAGCAATTTCTTTCATGAGATCTTCTTGCATCTCCTCACTCATGCCCACCTCTTCAAAGCTCGGTGTGGGATGTGGGAAGGGGTGGTCGGCTACGACAGGACATTCTTGATCATGATCTTCACGGGAGCTCTCCGTGATAACTTCTGTTTGCTCCACAATGTCCTTGTAGCCTTCTACTTCCTCCTCCTCCTCTAGTATGGTAGCAAAAGGGTGATCTGGAGCAGGTTGTGCACAAGATCGCTCAAGATCATCGACGCTCTTCTTAAGGCTCAGGAGGATCTCCTCTGTTTCACGATAGGCCTGAGTACAAAGATCCATCCTGGCACATGATCTCTCACTGTCTCGAGCAAACTGCTCAATGAGAAGCCTCAATTCACAGTTTGGATCTGGCTGTGGAGTGTAGCATGGCTCTGCAGAATGGCCCGTGAAGGCCGCCATGGGTAACTCCAGCGCCGATGGCCCTTCTGGTTGTGGGAGAAATTCTTCTTGGTAATGAGGTTGTTCTTGATATGCCCAGGGGTCCGGTTGTTCTCCGTAGTACGGGGGTTGGTACTGGAACCCGAATCCATAGTCTTCTCCTCCTTGATTGCTCCAGGGGGTCTCGGGGTAATACCACTCGGATGGTGGTGGATACCCCCAATGGTTGGAGAAGCCATTAGGATCCATGATTTAGATCTGTACCAACAAAAACAAAAACAAAAAACCCAAGTGAAAAGCAAGGGCGGAAAACAAAAGAAAAACGCTAAAGTAACAAACTTCTGCCTTTCCTAATAATCTAGAAAGTCCCCGGCAACGGCGCCAAAAACTTGACACGCTAAAACACAACACCTAACAATGGCTAAGTGTAACCAATGAAAGGGACTGCAGTATAGTGGCACAAGTAATAAATATCGAATCCACGGGTCTCTAGAGTTACTATTACTCAGCTTCAGTTCATTATCTAGCAAACTAGATTGAGGATTGATTAACTAAACTACTCTACTAACTAAACTAAGTAAAACTACTAATTACAGTTTGGGAACTCACTTAGGTATGATTCCCCCTAGCTCCTCAATTAGGTCCAAGTTGCAATTACCTTTGGTTGATCTACTGTTGATTAAACTGCGGAAGATTCTAAAGTAGCTTGGAATCTCTTAAGCTGACCAAGCCCTCTCAGTCCAACTACCCGGCAGACGACTAGTCTTCACCAGGATAGAAAGCTGAGGCTATGAACACAAAACTCCACTGCTGGAATGAATTTCAGTACAAAGCAGTGAATTGATTGACTCTCGCACAACCAATTCACCACTATCAATCAAGGAAGCTCTCTTAACCTAATCAGATTCTATCTATCATAGGTTAAAGCAGACATCAAGAGAATTTGATCAAGATTCAATTGACTCAATAAATCATGCCTCAATCGATTATAATCAAACAATATAGCATTCAAAACTTCATAGAAGAAAGATCCTAACACATGGAACTAGGGTTCCTCAAAACCTAAGTGAAGGGAAGTTACTCCATAGAGAAGAGAGAGACTGCAGAAATCTGATCTAGATCTTCAATCTCCATCTCTAAGCTTGATTCCCGAGCTCCAATGGCGAAGAAATCCTCCAAAATAGCTCCAAGAATGTTCCCAAGTCGCTCTCTCTCTCTAGGGTTCGTCCCTTGGGTGTTTGGGATCCAAAACCCAGCTCTCCCTTTCCTTTGGCTCGAATCTGCCTCAAAAACCCGATTCTGGGCGAATTACGGGCTGAATTACGGTCGTAATTCTTCCATGCCCGTAATTTGCCCAAAACACGCGTTTTGGTTATGTTTCAGCGCACTCAAAGCTCCTCTCGGCAGTGAAATTACGGGCATGGGAGGCCAAATTACGGTCGTAATTCTCCTGCCCGTAATTCTTCCTCCTCTCCTGTTCAAAGCTTCGTTTCTCCCTCGTCCGGACTCCAAATCAGTCGCCGTTTGAACCCAGACGCTCGTAGTCTCATACTCTTTCTTTTCATAACAAGCTTGCCTGATTATTTTTCCATAAAGTGAGGCAGAAATCCATTCTTCTTCAGGTCATGCCTGAGTTTCTTCTCCCTAATCGCCAATTGATCTCTGATTGACTTGAAACTTGCGCCTATGCTTCACTTTATGTACTAGGGCCTGAAATGTGACAAAGGAACACAACCTAGTATAAAATAGGCCAAAGAAGCGATAATGCAAGCTTAAACGATCAAGAAACAAAGGGGAAAACATGTGCAAATATCGAGTCATCAAATCGATGCAAGAATGTGAGAACTTTTTGGTGGTTTTGAATGAATATGAGGAACTTAGTGGGCAAAGAGTTAACTTGGCTAAATCTGCAGTTTGTTTTAGCAAGAATATTTGGCTCTCCGGCTCGGTGTAGGAGCGGTTGGTGTCCATGATAAATACTTGGGCTTACCCACCTTGATTGCTCAGTCTAAGATGGCTACTTTCCTCTATTTGGAGGAGAAGTTATTGGAATGCTACAGGGATGAAAACAGAAGGTGCTATCATGGGCGGCAAAGGAGACATTGATTAAATCATTTGCGTTCTCCTTGCCGTTACATGTTATGTCCTGCTTTAAACTTCCTCTTTCTCTTTCGCATTCTGGATAGGCATGTTACTAGATTCTGTCAGGGGGTGGAAGTGGGTCGTCCGCCAATTAGATGGATTTCTTGGTGGAACTTATGCATGAGTAAACATTATGGGTGGATGAGTTTTCAGCTGTTTGAAGCATTTTAATCAAGCCCTCCTTGCTAAGATTAGATGGTGTATTCTCAATGAACCTAAATCTCTCCTGGCCCAGATATATAAGGGCAAGTACTTTCTTAATGGTACATTTCTAACGGCGACTACTCGGTCACGCGTATCATGGGGGTGACAGTATTCTCCATGACCGCCTCCTCCTCCAGCGAGGACTTCGATGGCAGGTTGGAAATGGGGTCCAAGCCTCTATTCAACATTCCATTTGGGTTCCGTCTTGTCATTCCCACCCTCCTATGTGTAAGCCCCACGTCATTCCGAAGGACACCGACCCGAAGGTGGCTAAGCTTATAGATCCGGTGGGTGGTGGATGGTGTCGACATTCGATTGAGCAGATGTTTCCTCCTAAGGTTGTTGGGGACATCTTGGCGATTCCCTTGCCTCGTATGAGTGTTGATGATAGGTTGGTATGGCATGATACGTGTGATGGCATGTTTACTATCAAATCTGCTTATCACCTAGCGGTTGTGGTGGATAGATAGGTGGGGATGTGGCACCACAGGGTGAGCTGGATAGATAGGGAGAGTTGGATAAGAATGTGAGATCTCAAGATCCCACCTAAACTTAAGTTGTTCCTCCGGAGTCCGGAAAATCTTTCATCGTATTCTGCTTATCATGAAAGCCTTGATTGAGAAATGGTAAAGATTCTGCCTAGATGTCCGGTGTGTTGGGCGGAGTCTAAAATGATGGAGCACCTCTTTTGGGAGTGTCCAGTCGCTGCAGCTCTCTGGACTCTTTCGGGTTTGGACCATCTGGGGCAAGATTTGTCGAGAAATACCTTCCCTTTGTTCCTTAAGAAGTGCTTGCTTATGATGACCCCGTCAGATGAAGTTACGTGTTTGGTAGTGCTCCTATGGCGTATTTGGAAATCAAGAAATTGGGCGGCTTTAGAGGGAAAGTTGTTCTTGGTTTCTCAACTAATGCGCCAATACCATCAGCAGCTACATGAGTGGCTGTCTTTACCGGATGATAGAGTGGTCCTGGGGTGGGTTCCTTGGCAGCTCAATCAGGAGGAGGTGGATTTGCCAACTCTTGTTTGTATGTGGGATGGTGCGGTGCTTTCTAGGCTCACATTCAGCGGGAGGGCAGATCGTGAAGGATGGAGGTGGGAATGTGATGGTAGTGAAAGGAATGTTTTTTGAAGGCATTGTCGATCCTCTTGTGGTTGAGACTATTATCCTCCGCGAAGCTATTCAATGGTGTCGGAATCTTGGCATCCCTCAAGTTTGGTTTGAAGGTGATGCTAGGGTACTCATTGATAAGATTAAGGCCAAAGATGCGCGGGATAGTCGTGTTGGGTCTATTATCAATGAGATTTTGTGTCTGATGGGTCTGAATAGTGAGTTTTGTGTTCGGTTCACGGGTTGGAATAACAATAGGGTAGCCCATTCAGTGGCTAGAAAGGCCCTTTTTATGTCTCTGGCTTCGTGTCGATTGTATGATTATTGTGTCTGGGTTGGATCCAGGGTGTAATTTATGATCTTTTATCAATATATATATATATATATATATATATGATTATCTTTGGTTTAAAAAATATAAAAAATAGGAGAGGTAAATATGTGGTACTTTTTTTGTTCCAAAATTATCTTCCATTCAATCTATCAATCAGTTCAAAAAGGGAGGAAAGAGAAGACATCCAAAGGTATAGGGAGATGTTTTCAATTTTGCAAATCCCCTCCAAGGTAGTCACAATATCTCATCCCTTGTACAAAAAAGAAGAACAACGAACACATATAAGTTAGTGATGTATGTGTGGGATTGTTTTCGGAGAAAGGAAAAGAAAATATAGACCAAAATTTATGTGTGGGGTTGTTTCCTTAATTTGGATTGTTAGGATAGGGTATGAAAAAATAACAAAAATACAATAACACAATTTACGTGGTTTCCTTCTTCAAAATGAATGAGATTGCTCAAAAGAGAGTTGCGTCTCTTAGATTACTTTGTTGGCACAGTTACAACGGAGGCTCACAAGGCCTATATAGCACATGCAATCCCTTTTCCTAGCAACTTAAGGATTATTGTCAGGTACAAATCACTACACAAATGATCATGTTAAAGTACATCCGTAACATTTCCTTCAAGCGGATGCGTGAATATCATGAACACTAAGATTGGAGGCAAGGAAAAGACGTTGATCTACACCCAATCTTTTGGTGAACATATTTGAAAATTGATCATGGGATGATATTTTGCATGGTACAATCTCCCCTCAAATGACGTGCTCATGCAGAAAATGAAGTCCATCTCAACGTGTTTTGTGTGCTTATGAAACACATGATTGACTCAAAGTGAGACAATTAGGCCAAATTGCTTCATTTGGCTGTACATAGTTGTTCTGATATTGGTCAATCGAAAATATCTGAGGTGGTAGTAGGTAATCCCAATTGACGCATTTTTATCCCCTTTCTTCCACATCTGGCCCCTTCTTCTCTCTCTCTCTTTCTCTCAGCAGAGACAAACTCGTCCTCCTCTCTTCTTTTTCTCTTTCTTTGCAACAACAAACTCATCCTCCTCTCTTTTTCTCTTTCATTTCTCACCCTCTCTCTGGCAGGTAATTCTCTGCCCACTCTTTCTTTCTTAATCTGACTATGAGAAAGTGAACTTTGTGACAGGGACGAGATGAAGGAGAGAAGAAGACGGAGAGCTCAAGGGGTTTTTTTTATGTATGTATTTTTTTTTTCTTTTTTAGTTAGTCATCACTAACTAATACCTAACAAGTTCTTGATGTATGGATTATGCATGCAAGATGTATGATAAAATGGGTCAATGGACTTGGAACCCATATTTAGCTTTTACAGATCATCTTCTTTTTCGATTGTCGAAAAAGTGTATTTTCATTTTCATACCTATCTTTGATAAAATGGGTCAATACATTGTTTGATGTATGAATTATTCATACAGATCTCTAATAAGAATTTGGGCTTGCTGGATTTAGGGGTCGTTTGCTTCAAGGATTGTTATCATGGATTTGACACTAAAAACCTAACCATTAGGGATTTAACCACAATCCCTTGTTTGTCTGTCACAAAATTTTTATACAAATCTGTGGGCCCCACGGATTTGGGTTATTTTTTTTGTTCCAAATCCGTGGGGCCGCGGCTTTGTAAATCCCACATGATTATTAGGGAATTGGTTATATGCAGAAAAACCAAGATGCCAATTGACACTCCTATCCTCATTATTTTTCATTAAATAAAAAATGCCCTCTCTATCACTCACATATCTGTCGCTTCCACTCTCCCTCTGCCCATTGAACGCCAAACAGAGGAGCTGCTGCGAAGAGGAGTTATGCACCAAGGAGCAGCGCGCACGAACAGCGGAACAGGGACTTTCTTCTACCGGCGATCAGCCTACGTTCAGGCGGCATAAATCTCCGGCAGCGAACCCAGGTGAGCACTCCCTTCCTTGCAATCTCCCTCTTGTTCGATGAACCATTTCTGCTTTTCCCAACCTGCACAAGGATTTTGCAAATAATCTACAACAACATGAACTACTTGAATCATTTCCTACTTGTACTCTCTAACTCTATACGCTCTATCTTCTGCTTAATGAGTTCCAGTTCAATGAACAACTCGGCTTGTTCATGTATTCCAGTCCCATCCTTCATCGCTCTCCTTATCAAACTGCGGAGCTGTCTATTCTCAGCTTCCAACCTTGTAACCTTTGCAGTCAACATTGCGGTTGCTTTAAACACCGCAGCTCTAATTTCATACCATTCAAAGTAACGACACCCTTTTTTAGCGTCTACGTGACTGAACTGTGGGCATCCAAAAAACTTGCGATTAGGGTTGCTAGAGGTTCTGGAAATTCTTCTAGCTGCTCGCAACCCACAATCACATAGCACTTCTTCCTCCTCGTAATGGAATGCATCCGAAACTGCTATCTCCTTTCCTTTGCTTGCCATGAGATGTCTGGAATTGGTAATTGGAATTTCTTCTGCTACCGTGAGAATAGAAATCATCAGATAAAGCAAATGCAATCACATAGCCCACAATCAACATACCTGCTGCCAAAAAGCTACGAGGAGAAGGAGAATGGACAGGCGGCCGTTTCCTTCAGGGCGATCAGAAACACTTTGGGGAAGAAGGAGAATGGAGAGGGCTCGTTTCGTTCAGGGAGTTCAGAAGGGAAGAAGGCCTTTTTCGTGAAAGAGGAAAGCAGGGAAACGTTATACACAATGCCAACCCCCATCCTTTACATGGGTTAAAAAAGGGCAATAGCGTAAATGCATTTTTTGTTTCTAAAACCCAAACCAATAAATCCATGATCAAAATGAAGAAACGAACGAAAGATTTTCACAAATCCAAAATTCCCCAAATCCCAAATAAAACCTTAGGTTTTTAAATCCCACATTTAAGTAAAAACCCTCATTTTATAATCCTTGAAGCAAACGACCCATTAGTGAATCTTCTCTAATTATAGTTTGGCACAGTTGAATTTTCAAGATCAGAATTCATGTTAAATAAGTCGCTTTTGATTGGTCTGAATATATATATGTTTGCCTTGTTATTTAACATGAAACTATTGTTGCACTTTTTCCCTTTTATTTTACCCTTCTTCATGTTAAATAACAAGGCAAACAAGACAATTTTAAACAAATATCACAAACAATTATCTCATTTTTAAAAATGAGATATTTTATCCAAATTGTCTTATTTTGTAAATGTTCTATATGACTCCTAAGAATTATACACCATATCTTAAACCATAAGTATATGCATATAGGACATTAGGTAAATTTCTACCAGAACATCTCCGATAAACACGAGCAAGGACGTGTCTTACAGCATCTCCATGGGTGCAATTGCATTTGTATTTTTTATTGTTACTTCCTTTTTTTTGCAATCCAACTCATCTTAATTTCATTGCACCACATCAATGCAATTAACTTGCAATTGCAACTCATTTTTTTAATTTAATTTATTAAAACATAAACACTCAAATAATAAAATTAATGAATAATTTAATAATAAAAAAGATGATATGGCTTGCATTCCATTATTGCATTATATGAAAGCTTACAAATATGAAATTGTCCTCTACATCAATGCAATTACATTATGTTAGTTTGGCCTGTCTCACTGTCCCCTTTTGGGCTTTGTTCTTCTGTTCGTCCCAGTGCAGATCTGGATGATTTTGTTTATCTCAGAAGCTGAGATGATTGCTTTGCCTCCTTTTAGGAGATGATCTACTTCATATCTCATTAAGTTCTGAATCCTTCTGCTCAGAGTATATACCAGTTCAACATCACATCTATTTATTCCATACTTCCCAACTGCTTTTAGTGTGGCACTGTGCCGAGAACCACCAGAGTTCAGAGAACCATCAGATTTGCAGCTAGCCCTCGTTTTGAACCCTTCTTATTCTTCTGCTCAGATCGCTTCAACAGCGACGAGTCAACTAAGACTGACCATCAACAATAAGTCTCAAGGCTCCAGTACCTAAATTACAGAAGGGATTTAATGCATCTACTCAGCAACAAAGAGCAAATTGAGAGGAGAAGTGGTGCCATACCATTAAGACCTGGAAAAAACAGAGTTGATAATAGTCTTTTCAAACCCCCTTTACGAGGGTATGGTAAACATCTTGAGCCGCACAACTCCACCTACATAGTTATGAGAAGCTGTACTACTAGATTAGCAATAATACCATGTCAAATCCAGGCAACCCCCAAGACTAAGGAGGACGTGGTAAGATTACCAAAGAGGAGATCTGTTATAAGAAGAACCCAGCTTACAAGGGTCAAGCCACAAAAAAGTCTTTGCATCCATTACTACCAAGAACCAATTGCCCTTGATACCAAACTCAAAAACAAAAACATGAGCATTAATGTCTGATCAATCAGGCAGATGACTGGAACTTAGACATCGTTCCAGATGTTGAGAGAGCCTCAAGCAAGAACACATTGGCAGTGATGGTGTACTCAGAGCGCAAGATCAGCCTCAGAGCAATGAAAGGTATGATAAGGGCTGCCTGGGTCGATGCTCCAAAGCCTAAGTTACAAGACATGCCAAATATGCAACCGATGGAGGAGAATTCCTTCACCATCGACTTCGAGAACAAGGCTGAAATGGAAGCCATCTGGGAAGATCGCCTCTTGCCCATCTCGGGATCCCTGATCCAAGTGAAGAAGGTTACAGGTTTGGAGAATGCTAGTGACATTAGCTTCAAGTATGTTGATTTCTGGGTGCAGATTCACAATCTGCCAGACGCGTTCCGAACCGAAGGGAATCTATCTATGATGAGCCAAATGTTCCACAAAGTAGCAGACATTGATCGAGCTGCTCTTCAAGCACAAATCTACAGAAGGTTTGTTAGGGTCTTTGTTGAAGTCGACACCACAAGACCCCTCCCGGATGGATTATACATCCGACACCAACAAAGGCGGATCTGGATCGAATTCAAGTATGAGAGAATGTTCACACTCTGCTACTTCTGTGGGAAGATTGCTCATACTCGCTTGGAGTGTGAGATGTAGAAAAGGAGTGAAGAATCTGGTCAATCCCTCCCAAATATTCAGAGATAGGGGCTTTGGACTAGAGCCAGTTCTCCGATTTTCTCGCTGAGGACGAACCAGCAATGTGAACTGATGGTTGTTCTGAGTAGGGATGTTGGGTCAACCTCGAACTCTCCCGCCGGTCAACAGAATTCGTCGCCGCAGAACAATGGTCGCGGCGCGTGTCTCAACACCGATCAGGTGGGCCCAATGGCACATCAATCCCCTCACTCAAGCTCTGCTCAAAACTTCCTGTTGGAAACGGGTATACTCTCCAACCCCAACTTTTTCTCACCATCCCCCATAAGCCTCTCACCTCTTTTCCAAAACCAAGACCTGACTGCCTCTTCCCCTCAAGGAATCAACGTAGCTAGAAATCTGTTTGGAGGGTTTTCAGCCGCCACTTTCCCAAACACTATCAACATCAACCCCAATATCCCTTCCCCACCTATGTACTTCGACAACCAAAGCCCAAACCATTTCCCATTCCAGGCCCATGGCAACTATATTGTCAGCCAAAATTATTTCCAAACAGGCCCAAGTCCAAATCAAGTTCTGAGTAAGAACCCAACTCACGGCCAGTCCTCAAGGCATCGAAATGGAAGCCCGAACATACAGAAAAAGAAGAGGAAAGCCAACCATCAACGTGAAGAAGAAACTGAAGGACATGGGAAGAGTCTCTCTGGCTTTGATACAGCCAAAACAGGGGAGGTAATTGTCGATGACGATGCTGATATTCCTCCATGTTTCGAACATGGATTTGCTGGGGTTTCGGTGGCCGAGTCCAAGCCACCAGGGGCGCCATGAATTCCCTAGTTTGGAACTGTAGGGGATTCGGGCAGTCCCCCACAATTCATCAACTTAAGAAGATGGTTAAGAAGTTTAAACCAGCTTTTGTCTTTCGGTCCGAAACAAAGAAGAAGGAGTCTTATATGGAGACCACGAGAAGATCCCTAAGTTTTGCCGAGAAGTTTGATGTTTGTCCTAATGATCGGGCTAGTGGTTTGGCCCTTTGGTGGGTGCCGAATATCAGTATTCAAGTTTTAGATAGTAGTAACCATTTTATTGATGTTTATGTTGATGTCAGTGGGGGTTTTTTTTTGTTACTTTTGTCCATGCTCCTTCAGACCCTACTGCTTAGAGAGATTTCTGGGTTCAGATTGGGAACCTGAGAGCTAGTGTTGAGGAAAAATGGGTAGTTATTGGGGATATAAATGTCATTTTATTTTCGAATGAGAACCGGGGGGTGGAGTCATGAGGAATGACTCTGTTGTACCTTTTCAGAACTTTGTAGCTGAAAATGCGCTAATGGATTTGAGATTTAAAGTTTATCCTTTCACGTTGAAGAATAACCAAGAGGGTGAGAGAAGAATCAAATAAAGGCTTGATAGAGCTTTTTGCTCTACATGCTGGTTGGCGCTCTACAGTAATGCCAGTTTATTTCACGAGCTTCCCATCGAATCGGATCACAGTCCTCTGAGACTGGAATTTGACAGCAACAGGTTGAGAACCAATACCCCCTTTCGATTTGATGCTAGATGGCTCCAAAGAGAGGAGTGTCATGCTATTGTTAACCGCATTTGGGAAGGCAATGGTCCTTGTCAGGAAAGGATTATTAAGTGCAGACAGGAACTAAAAGAATGGGCTAAACAAATGCATTGTGACAAAAATAAGAGGGCAGATGAAATTCAACAAAGACTACAAAAAATCCTGAACTTGGAACGTTCACATGACATTGTGGAAGAGGAGAAAGCTCTCATGAATGAGCTTGCTGCAATTTGGAAGGATCAAGAGCTCTTTTGAAGCCAAAGATCTGGAGTCGATTGGCTCCAACACGGAGACCAAAATACCAAGTTTTTCCTGCCTCCACCATCTTTCAGAAACAAAGGAACAAGATTACTTCTCTTAAGGATGATGTTGGCAATATTCTATCGAGTTCGGATGAGCTTTCAAATCACATTACAGATTTCTACCAAGCTCTGTTTACCAAAGATAATCATTTTGATGGCTCGGCACTCCAAGAGTTCCCAAGAATTGTCACTGATGAAATGAATATGGACCTTTGCAAAGATCCGACTCTTGAGGATATTAAAGCTGCTGTGTTTAATCTGGAATCCACAAAATCGCCAGGACCGGACGGTTTTGCATGATTATTCTTCAGAAAATACTGGACAAAAATCGGGCTGGATTTCTATAAGGAAATCCTTGAGTTTTTCCTAACAGCAGTGATGCCACAGGGATGGAATGATACTCACATTGCTCTTATTCCTAAAGTTCAAACCCCTGATCGGATTACTCACTTTAGACCTATAAGCTGTTATAACTTCCGATACAAGATTATTTCAAAAATCTTATCAAGTCGGATGAAGAAATGGTTACCTATGTTGGTTTCTGAGATGCTAGCTGCATTCACAGGTGGAGGACTCATACAAGACAACATTATTATTGTCCACGAAATTCTTCACAATTTCAAGAATTGGCGGAATGGTGACTGGGATATGATGATTAAATTGGATATGCGCAATGCCTATGACTTGGTAGACTGGGAGTGTCTTGATCTGATACTCAAAGCTTATGGTTTCTCTGATCAGTGGCTGAGATGGATCAAATCTTGTGTCAGCACAGTCAATTTCTCGATACTTCTGAATGGGAGCCCAACGGAGCCTTTCACTCCGACTAGGGGAATAAGGCAAGGGGATCCAATCTCTCCATTCCTCTTCATCTTAATGTCTAATGCCTTATCTTTCCTCATCGATAGAGGGGTTTCCAGAGGTGACATTAGAGGAAGTAAACTCAATCAAGATTGCCCTCATATTTCACATTGCCTCTTCGCAGACGATATTGTTATCTTTGGGAAGGCTAGTGTGAATGAAGATGAACAAATTCAGAAAATCTTACATAACTATGGAAAGACCACAGAACAAGAGGTCAATGCTTCGAAGTCATCAATCTTTTTCAATAAGAACACGCCCGATGCTTTAAGATCCCTAGTGGTGAACAGATTTTGTTTCCCTCCTTCTATCTGTCACGATAAATATCTCGGTGTTCCTACGGAGTGGGGGCGATCAAAAAAAGAAACCTTTTTGTTCTTGCTAGAAAGAATGGAGAAAATTGGAGAATCATGGAAGAGCATCCTCCTTTCCCCAGGTGGTAAGGAAGTATTGTTGAAGGCTGTTATTCAGGCTATTCCGGCTTACATTATGAGTATTTTCTTCCTCCCTCGATCCTTGACAAACAAGATGGATTCTATTCTTAAGCGCTTCTTCTGGTCGGGCTCTATGAAAAAGCAATCCATTCACTGGGGTGATGGGAGAGTTCTGGAAAAGCCAAAAGAGGAGGGAGGCTTGGGTTTTAAAAATTTACACCTTATGAATTTGGCTTTGATCGGTAAATAAATTTGGAGGATGTTGGATAACCCGGAAGCTATGTGGGTCAAGCTCTTAAAGAGACTTTACTTTGCTAACGGGGACCTTTACTCAGCTAAGAAGGGTAGAAATGGATAATGGATTTGGAACGGATTCTGTGATGTGAAGGATAAGATGTAGATTGGATTTCTTAAAGGGATTATGTCTGGTGAGGGAACCAATTTCCATAAGGACCCATGGGTACCTTCTATTCCCAACTTTTCACTATCCAACCTGCAGCTGGAACCATCTCAGGTCAGCGATTGGATTGTTGCCTCTTCTAGAAGTTGGAATTCCGATGCTATTCGAGCAGAGGTCACTGAAGAGGTGGCTCAGGCTATTATGAGAGTTCCAATTGGTCCCTCGGAGGCGGAGGATAAGTAGATATGGAGGTACACCGATTCAGGCTCCTACACAATGAGATCATCCTATAGAGCCTTTCGGGAAGTGAGGGACATAAGTATTCATCCTGTCAATGATTATGGAGCTCGACCTAATAGACAGGATTGGAGGTGGCTATGGTCACTTTAAATTCCTCCCAAGCTCCGGTTCTTCAATTGGAAAAACTCGAAGAATGCTATTGCGACTCAAGCACGCCTTTTCTCGCGCGAGTGTGCTCCAGCACCCACCTGCCCTTTCTGCACTTATCAGGATGAGACTGTTCTCCATTGTTTTTTGCATTGTCAGCATGCTCATAACACATGGTTACTCTTTGGATCACTGACAACCATTTCCTAATCCTGATATGTCCTTTGCAGAGTGGTTCTTTAGACTCAAAGATCTGATGTCGGATGAGCAGATTGCCCGCCTTGTTTGCTGTTTATGGAGTATTTGGAAGGCTCGAAATGGTTTCATCTTTGAGAGCAGGGCTATTTCCCCACCCAACACAATGACTTTAACTAATCGTGAATTCATGAACATCAACGAAGCTTGAGAGACAACCTCACTGTCCTCGATCCTGAGATCAGCTAGTTGTCCTTCTCAGCCTAGGGGATCCCGTCGAAACCCCTCACCACCTGGCCCTTTTGAACGTTTTGTGCACTATGACGGCTCCTTTGTTTCGGAGTCTCAGTTGGCGGCTTGTGGGATTATCATTGCTGATGCCCATGGTCAGGTGATTGACGACAAGGCTGAGAGATTCTATTGTTCCTACCTGATTCAGGCAGAACCATTTGCTATTTTGGGTGTTGTGGTGTTGGCGGCCCAAGAGTCCTGTCCGACGTGTATCAAAAGCGATTGCCAACGTTTGATTGTGGCTCTTAATCAAGACCGCTGCGATTGGCCTTGGCAATGTCGTGCGACCCTAACCCGACTTGTGTCTCTTCTTCAGGGGGCTCCTTGGATCAAGTTGTCCTTCGTTCCTCGGCGATTTAATTCTCTTGCGGATTGGGTCGCTAGGAATGCTCGACTTGATCTCTTACCACTGGATTGGATTGTCATTGCAAATATGATTTCGCCCCTGTTGTAAACTTTTGTTTCTACTGGTTTGGTTAGGTATAATAGAAGATGTTTCATTATGAAAAAAATAAATATAATTAAATTATGCAATTGCAAATAAATGTCATGGCATAATGCAATTCTAATGTGGATGCTATTGTTAAAACACGAGGATTTAAGGGCCGAAAGTCGATGAATCAATAAGCCCACCAGTATGCTATGATCCAGGCCCAAGATTACTCTACGATGTACACGTGACAAATTGTATATGGAACAAATATCTGATATCTTTAGACATTAGTCCTTACATTCTCGCCACGTCGACAACATTCATCACTTCCTCTACAAGCAGAACGATTCATCACTTCCCCCACTAATTTACATATTCCCATCCTCTGCGTCTAAATTTCTTCTCCATTCCAAACAATCGTCTAAAAAAAAGTACTAACAAAATGAGCAAAGTTTCATTCCCAGAGCCGCATCCGATACTCCCCTCCGCCAAATCACCACCAGCAGCAGCTTCCCACAACCACCTTCCTCCGCCGCCGCCTTCCGCCGCAACTTCCAGCTGGTTCGACGACGCCTGCATTCTCGACATGGACTACTTCGTCAAGACCATCTCCGGCATCAAATCCAAAGGCGTCCGCCCCGACCTCATCGGCTCCATCGTCGCTCACTACGCCTCCAAGTGGCTCCCGGAGCTCTCCCTCTCCTCCTCCGCCGACGTCCCCGCCGCCGCCGCCGCCGGCTCGGAAGAGAGCATGACGGTGCAGTGGATGAAGAAGCGGTTCTTCGTGGAGACGCTGGTCGGAATCCTTCCCCCGGAGAGGGACTCCGTGCCGTGCAACTTCCTGCTCCGGCTCCTCCGTACGGCCAACATGGTGGGAGCCGAGCCGGGGTACCGAGCCGAGCTGGAGGCGAGGGCAGCGTGGCAGCTGGAAACGGCGTCGCTCAAGGAGCTGATGATTCCGTCGTTCAGCCACACGTGCGGCACGGTGCTCGACGTGGAGCTGGTGACCCGACTCGTGAAGATGTTTGTGGGGATGGAGGAGGCGGCGTCCAAGCCGTCGTCGAGAAGCGGGGTGGGCGCCGCGGCGGCTGCGAAGGTGGCTCGGCTGGTGGATGCTTACCTGGCGGAGGTGGCCATGGATTCGAATTTGGGGTTGTTGGAGTTTGTGTCTCTTGCCGGGTCGCTGCCTGACCATGCACGTACCTCCGACGACGGACTCTACCGCGCCATTGATACATACCTCAAGGTGAGTTGTTTTTCGTTTTTAAGTACCGGCTTTTTCAGTCAACCATTATTTTTGGTACTTAGAAACTTTTTTTATTTTTACATAGTGTCTTGAAACCATAAATCCAACAACTAGTTTGGTATAATCATCTCAATATTTGATTTTTAATTGTAACTTGTGGATTATATCATAAACAAACATGAATAATTGACCGAATTGGAAGTTATTAGCCCTCTCGTCCACGAGTCTAATGATTGTTTTTTGTTTCTAACCTCTTCGCTATAAATCTTGCCACTAACAAGGGGTGTCAGTTCGGGTACCGAAACTCGAAAAAACTCGTAAACTCATAACCAAAAAATTACTGAAACCGAACCCGAACCCGATAAGAATTTGCGGGTTCCGGTTATCCGAAATCCGAAAATTTCTTATCGGGTTCGGGTTCGGTTAAAGCAAAACCGAAACCCGAACGCCTAAGAATACGGGCTGAGTTTTATTCGTTGGAGGTTTTTGGCCGGAACCCGAAAAACCGATAAGTAAAACCGAACCCGAAACGAACTCGAACCCGAAAATCCAAAAATGTATATAATCGGGTCGGTTTCGGGTAAACCCGAATGGACACCCTACCACTGACTGATATTGTAGTTTTCCCTAGCTTTTATGCCAATAATCATCCTCGTTTAATGTAAAGCCGATTGAAAAGTCTAGAATTAATGAAATAGTGAAACATGGTCAATCCAATTATTTTATTGCTGATTTTCAATCAAGAGATTTCGTGTTCACAATTATTAAGTCACAGTCATAGTCACACTTCACTTTATTTCGTTTATTTGTAGCCTACATCTAAATATGTGAATCCTTTACTTACTCTACCTATAGGAATGCCAATCTCAACATCTCAAATTACTTTCTTAATCTATTTAAACATATGCAATAACATTTTTTGCAAGATGATGGAGTGAAGACAATAACATTTGATAACTATTTCTATGGGCATCCTAGATAATACTCCCAAGATATATATCAACCCAAAATACATAGATATATTGAGAAATTGAAGGGAATTAAAAACCTTATCATCACCCAACATTCACAAACATATGTGTGGTCGATGTAGAAATAACAATGGACAAGATGGTATGGAGCATCTGTGTTAAGGAGGGAATTTAATGGGGCTCGTGTCCATAGCGAGGAGGAAGTTAAAAAAAAAAAAAGACAAAGAAGCAAATTAATAGAAGAGACGAATTGGTGCATATGTCCAAAATACTCGATTGGGGGGACCGATGGTAAATCACCAGCACGAGATTCTCTTCTTTTTTTTTCGGTGGATGATTTGCTTAGCTAGCTAGTTGGCTTTGTATTTTTTTTTTTTTAACTACGTGACATAACGTCATGTTCATCACCAACGTAACATTTGTGTACGTTATCAGGCACATCCAGGAGTGTCAAAGCAAGAGAGGAAAAACCTGTGCAGGCTCATCGACAGCCGAAGGCTCTCCCCTCAAGCATCCGTCCACGCCGCGCAGAACGAGAGGTTACCGGTTCGAGTCGTGATCCAGGTGCTCTTCGCGGAGCAGAACAAGATGAACAGTCGACACATCGAGTGGAGCGGCTCGTTCAACAACAACGAGTTGAACTCGGTGACGAACATGACGACCCGAAGTCCCAAACCCGACGGGGATAATGTCTCGTCGTCGTCGACTCGATGCCACTCGAAGCGCGAGGTGAACGCGCAGCAGTCGGAGATACGGAAGCTCAGGGAAGATGTGTTGAGGCTGCAGGGCCAGTGCCTTAACATGGAGAGCCAGATGGAGAAGATGGTGGAGAAGAAGAAAGGGATGATGTCGTTCAAGTGGAAGAAGCTTGGGTTCTTGACCTCTTTCAAGACCGGTAGTGTGGCCGACAAGATGAACAATGTTGTTGATGTTAATGAAGAGGATAGAGATGTTGTGATTAGTGGGAGTTTGGGGCGGCAAACGCCCATGGATATGAAGGCTAAGCTTGTGAAGAGGAGGACTCCTCCTAGGTGGAGAAAATCCATGTCCTAGTTGGTTCACATTGGGATAGAACACATTACTTATTGTTGTGCTAGCTACTACCTTATTGTGTTTTTTTTATCATTTTATTATTCTTAATTCATATGATTAGAAAAGCTTGCTTACTGCTGTTCTCCTTCAATGTAATTCATTACTTATATAAAATAAAAACATTGAATCTTAGTTGAATTTAAATAATTTAAAATTTTATTAAGATAAGATATATACATAAGTTTCACGTTGTGTCTAAATTATTACGAATGACATACGTCTTCCGTTATGAAAGACTCACATGCAATTTTTGTTTAGTCGATATATACAAAATAATTATTTGTCCGTAAGCTTTACGTAGTGTCTTAGTCATTAAGGAAGACTCGTGTACCTATTATAGAATGTTGTTACATAAATACTTCGTATTGTGGTTTAATAATAAAATCAAGTTATAGTAAGTAACATTGATGAATTTGTAATTTATGTAACTATTGTAGAACTTTGTTACATTAATCTTTTATAATGTGTGGTCTAGTGAAAAAATAAAATTTTGAAAAGTAACATATGATTGAAATCTATGTCAAAGTTAACTAACTGGTATGTCAAAGTTAACTAATCATGAGCTTATGGTAAAATTGGATGTAGGAGATAAAATCTTTAATACAACGTTGTTAAGTAGATATTTTATAGTGTGTGGTCTAATAATAAAATCAAATTTTAGAAAGTAATATTTGATTAAACTGTTATGTCAAAGTTAACTAATCACGAGCTTATGGTTAAATTGAATGTAGGAGATACAAAATATTACAGAAGGTTGTTATATATGCTTAACTAATATTATGTAAATATATAATAAGCATTGTAACTCACAATGTTACATATGCTAAAATAACTAATATTATGTTAATACATAAAAAGTAGGAAGTAGGAGTGGAAAACGGTGCGGTCCAGACCAAATCATAGACACGATCTGTGGTCCAGACCAAGAAATTGGAATGTAGACCATGGACGAGATCATATGCTATAATAGATACAAAACAAGGTAAACCTTATATAGATTCAAGATATAATGGTTAAAATAAAAGGTTGTGAATAATAATTAAATCATATTTGTTTAATTGGTGTTGAAGTAGTCGAAAACGGTTTACTAAAACAAAGAGCACAGAACGGGATGGTGTTCTTTAAAATAAGAAAACAAAGGTTGATAAATTTGTTTTTGTTGAAAACTAAAATTTAAAAAGTTAATAATAAAAGGTAGATACAACAATACGACAAGATTTCCAGTCCAACAAATTAATACGACAAGATTTCTAAAACATTGATAAAAACGGATTGTTGATTCAAAAATTTAATAATAAAAGGTCAAATCTGGTATAACCATATAGATCATGAAACTGGCTGTAATATCACTGATATGACCGACATGATTGATTCCTGGCTTCTAGATAAAATGACGTCGTTTTAGTGAATTTAATTAGCAAAAAACTTTTTGTAATTTATTCATGAATTCGAAAGATAAATGTTAATGTTATTTGTTGGATTCAAAATGTTTGATTGTGGACTTTAAATTTCGTATATAAATATGAATATTTAATTTCTTCTGGTTTTTTACTTTATTTAAATATGAATTGTGATTGTCTTCATATATATTTTATATGTGCTAAAATTTATTTGATGATAGTGATTTCTTGAAATGATTTTGTATGTCGACATGAACCGACATTAAATCTATGTTACCCTGATGGCCTGGTCGAATTATATCCCTTGGCAAAACAATATAAGTCGTCTGACAATTTTGCTTATAAATTATAACTAGCAAAAGGCCGCTCGCTATCACTTCGCGTATCAGAAGATAAATATTTCATGTTGACCCAAAAGTAAAAGTAATCTTATTTCATTCCTAATCATTCTTTTCATAGGTTTATTATTTACAATAGCATATGGTCGATGAACTTGCTGCATGCATAAGGCAGAAGGGTCGTTGAATAGATTATTTATGATTAAACTTCTTTAATGACGATAATGTTTCAATTTGTATGGCTAGTACAACTCGCTTTTGACTAGGTTGAACAAAGTTTTGGACAAATTCACACTTGACACAACCCGCCAATTACAAAAACAGATAAAACTCGCTCCTATCGAAAACCTGTAAAATCAGGTTTAAGTCGCTTTGGTCAGGTCAAATTAGGTTGTATACCCATGCGTTTGGACTCAATTATCATTCTCAACCAAAAGGAAAAGGAGAAAAAAAATACTAAAGCGGATAAAACTTGCTTATGAACCCAAACTCTCAATACCTCGTTCAACTCGCTTTGACCGGGTCGACCAAGTTTTAACAAATTCACAATTGACCCAACCTGTCAATTACAAAAGAGGATAAAACTCTCTCTCGATACGAAACGCATCAACAATGGGCCAGAGTTCAATTGTCATCCTTAACAAAAAGGAAAATGAGAAATAAAAAAAATATTAAAGCGTACAAAACTCGCTTTCAATCTAAAACTGGTCAACAACGTGTTCAACTCGCTATGAACAATTTTTTAACAAATTAACACTTGGTACAACTTGCCAATTACAAAAGTGGATAAAGCTCGCTCAATATACAAAACTCATCAATACCTTAGATTCGGGTTCAATTGTTTTCCCAACCAAAAGAAGAAAAAAAGAGAAATTTATAAATGCTAAAGTCAGTTTCAAGTCGCTTGGACCGGATCGAAGAAGGTTGGATACCCATAGATTTGGGTTCAATTGCGATCATGCTCAAAAAAAGGAAAAGTGAAAGAAAAAACACTAAAGCGGACGAAACTCGGTCCCGACACAAAACTCACCAGCATTGAGTAGATATGGTATAGATTTTCGGTAGTGACATTGGGAAACGGTGGAGGGGGACAACTTAGGATTCTATCGACATTGTTTTGAGAAGGTAGTGAATTGGTGAGCGATGTTGAGGATTAGACAGAGCATATCTAGTATGGATCTTTGGTCGCGACCATGGTCAACAGTAGAAGAGGTCAACTCAGGATTCCATCGACAGTGTTTCGAGTTGGGTTGCGAAAAGTGGATAGTTGCTGCAATAGGGAGCTAAAATTCTAGTTGACAATAATTGTTATGGACAACAGTATGGACAATAGATGTAAACCTAACGAACACCATTGTGTTTGGGTTCAATTTTGATCATGCTCAACAAAAAGGAAATAGAGAAATAAAAAAAACACTGAAGAGGATGAAACTCGGTCCTGATACAAAACTCATGGTAGCGGCCTTGGGAAACAATGGTGGGGATCAACTTAGGACTCCGTCGACAGTATTTTGAGATGGATTTCGAAATGGTGGGCAAAGACGATGATTTGTGTTCAAGTTAGGGTACCCATGTTTTATGGGTTCAGTTGTGATCAGGCTCAATAAATATTTTAAATAGTAATAGTTTTCATGTTGACCCAAAAGTTAAAGTAATCTTATTTCATTTCTAATCATTCTTTTCATAGGTTTGTTATTTATAATAGCATATGGTCGATGAACTTGCATAAAGCAAAATGGTCGTCGAATTGATTATTTATGTTTAAACTTCTTTAATGACGCTAATGTTTCAATTTTTATCGCTAGTACAACCCATTTTGACCAGGTTGAACAAAGTTTTGGACAAATTCACACCTGACACAACCTGCCAATTACAAAAACAGATAAAACTCACTCCCATAGAAAACATGTAAAATCAGGTTTAAGTCACTTTGGTCGGGTCGAATTAGGTTGTATACCCATGCATTTGGACTCAATTATCATTTTCAACCAAAAGGAGAAGGATAAATAAATACTAAAGCGGAAAAAACTTTCTAATGAACCCAAACTCTCAACACCTCGTTCAACTCGCTTTGATTGGGTCGACCCAGTTTTAACAAGTTCATAATTTAGCCAACCTGTCAATTACAAAAGAGGATAAAACTCTCTCTCGATACGACACGCATCAACAATGGGCCAGAGTTCAATTGTCATCCTTAACGAACACGAAAATGAGAAATAAAAAAATATTACGGCATACAAAACTCGCTTTTAATCAAAAACTGGTCACCAACATGTTCAACTCGCTTTGAATATTTTTTTAACAAATTAACACTTGCTACAACCTGCCAATTACAAAAGTGGATAAAGCTCGCTCACAATACAACACTCGTCAATACCTTACATTCGGGTGTAATTGTCATCCCAGCCAAAAGAAGAAAAAAAGAGAAATTTATAAATGCTAAGGTCGGTTTCAAGTCGCTTTGACCGGATCGAATAAGGTTGGATACCCATAGATTTGGGTTCAGTTGTGATCATGCTCAACAAAGGCGATGATTTGTGCCAAAAGTTATAGACGGAAACCTAGCGAACAATAACTAAACACAAAGGTTGTAGCGTGGAGAGTGGAGAGTGGAGAGTGGGGTAAAAGAGTGGCTTGGAACTTCCCCACTTGCACTTGAAGGAGTGTGAGAGCCACTAATGAATAGTAACTCAAACCTAGGCTTTTATATATTAACAAATTAAAACTTGGTACAACCTGCCAAATACAAAAGTGAATAAAGCTCGCTCACAATACAAAACTCGTCAATACCTTAGATTCGGGTTCAATTGTTTTGCCAACCAAAAGAAGAGAAAAAGAGAAATTTATAACAGCTAAAGTCGGTTTCAAGTTGCTTTGAGCGGATCGAAGAAGGTTGGATACCCATAGATTTGGGTTCAATTGTGATCATGCTCAACAAAGGCGATGATTTGTGCCAAAAGTTATAGACGAAAACCTAGCGAACAATAACTAAACACATAGGTTGTGGGGTGGAGAGTGGGGTAAAAGAATGACTTGGAACTGCCCCACTTGCACTTAAAGGAGTGTGAGAGCCACTAATGAATAGTAACTCAAACCTAGGCTTTTATTTATTAATAAATTAACACTTGGTACAACCTGCCAAATAAGAAAGTGCATAAAGCTCGCTCACAATACAACACTCGTCAATGCCTTAGATTCGGGTTCAATTATTTTCCCAACCAAAAGAAGAAAAAAAGAGAAATTTATAAATGCTAAATTCGGTTTCAAGTTGCTTTGATTGGATCGAAGAAGGTTGGATACCCATAGATTTGAGTTCAATTGTGATCATGCTCAACAAAGGAGATGATTTGTGCCAAAAGTTATAGACGAAAACCTATCGAACAATAACTAGACACAAAGGTTGTAGGATGAAGAGTGGGGTAAAAGAATGGCTTGGAACTTCCCCACTTGCACTTGAAGGAGTTTCAGAGCCGCTAATGAATAGTAACTCAAACTAGGCTTTTATATATTAACAAATTAACACTTGGTACAACCTGCCAGATACGAAAGTGCATAAAGCTCGCTCACAATACAACACTCGTCAATGCCTTAGATTCGAGTTCAATTGTTTTCCCAACCAAATGAAGAAAAAAAGAGAAAATTATAAATGCTCAATTTGGTTTAGAGTCGCTTTGACCGGGTCGAAGAAGGTTGGATACCCATAGATTTGAGTTCAATTGTAATCATGCTCAACAAAGGCGATGATTTGTGCCAAAAGTTATAGACGAAAAACTAGCGAACAATAACTAGACACAAAGTTTGTAGGATGGAGAGTGGGGTAAAAGAATGGCATCGAACTTCCCCACTAGCACTTGAAGGAGTGTGAGAGTCACTAATGAATAGTAACTCAAACCTAGGCATTTATATATTAATTAACATTTGGTACAACCTGCCAAATACAAAAGTGGATGCTCATAATACAACACTCGTCAATACGTTAGATTCGGGTTAAATTGTTTTCCCAACCAAAAGAAGAAAAAAAGAGAAATTTATAAATGCTAAAGTCGGTTCGAGTCGCTTTGACCGGATCGAAGAAGGTTGGATACCCATAGATTTGGGTTCAATTGTGATCATGCTCAACAAATGCGATGATTTGTGCCAAAAGTTATAGACGAAAATCTAGCGAACACTAACTAAACACAAAGGTTGTAGGATGAAGAGTGGGGTAAAAGAATGGCTTGGCACTTCCCCACTTGCAGTTGAAGGATTATGAGAGCTACTAACGAATAGTAACTCAAACCTAGGCATTTATATATAGATTCAGATTCAATTGTTTTCCTAACCAAAAGAAGAAAAAAAGTGAAATTTGTAAATGCTAAAGTCGATTTCAAGTCGCTTTGACCAGATCGAAGAAGGTTGGATACCCATAGATTTGGGTTCAACTGTGATCATGCTCAACAAAGGCGATGATTTGTGCCAAAAGTTATAGACGAAAACCTAGCGAACAATAACTAAACACAAAGGTTGTGGGGTGGAGAGTGGGGTAAAAGAATGGCTTGGAACTTCCCCACTTGCACTTGAAAGAGTGTGAGAGCCACTAATGAATAGTAACTCAAACCTAGGCTTTTATATATTAACAAATTAAAACTTGGTACAACCTGCCAAATACAAAAAGTGAATAAAGCTCGCTCACAATACAAAACTCGTCAATACCTTAGATTTGGGTTCAATTGTTTTGCCAACCAAAAGAAGAGAAAAAGAGAAATTTATAAATGCTAAAGTCGGTTTCAAGTCGATTTGATCGGATCGAAAAAGGTTGGATACCTATAGATTTTGGTTCAATTGTGATCATGCTCAACAAAGGCGATGATTTGTGCCAAAAGTTATAGACGAAAACCTAGCGAACAATAACTAAACACAAAGGTTGTGGGGTGGAGAGTGGGGTAAAAGAATGACTTGGAGCTTCCCCACTTGCACTTGAAGGAGTGTGAGAGCCACGAATGAATAGTAACTCAAACCTAGGCTTTTATTTATTAACAAATTAACACTTGGTACAACCTGCCAATTACGAAAGTGCATAAAGCTCGCTCACAATACAACACTCGCCAATGCCTTAGATTCGGGTTCAATTATTTTCAAAACCAAAAGAAGAAAAAAAAGAGAAATTTATAAATGCTAAATTCGGTTTACAGTTGCTTTGATCGGATCGAAGAATGTTGGATACCCATAGATTTGAGTTCAATTGTGATCATGCACAACAATGGAGATGATTTGTGCCAAAAGTTATAGACGAAAACCTATCAAACAATAACTAGACACAAATGTTGTAGGATGAAGAGTGGGGTAAAAGAATGGCTTGGAACTTCCCCACTTGAACTGGAAGTAGTTTCAGAGCCACTAATGAATAGTAACTCAAACTAGGATTTTTTATATTAACAAATTAACACTTGGTACAACCTGCCAGATACAAAAGTGCTTAAAGCTCGCTCACAATACAACACTCCTCAATGCCTTTGATTCGAGTTCAATTATTTTCCCAACAAAAAGAAGAAAAAAAAGAGAAAATTATAAATGCTAATTTCGGTTTAAAGTCGCTTTGACCGGATCGAAGAAGGTTGGATACCCATAGATTTGAGTTCAATTGTGATCATGCTCAACAAAGGCGATGATTTGTGCCAAAAGTTATAGACGTAAAACTAGCGAACAATAACTAGACATAAAGGTTGTAGGATGGAGAGTAGGGTAAAAGAATGGCTTCGAACTTCCCCACTAGCATTTGAACGAGTGTGAGGGCCACTAATGAATAGTAACTCAAACCTAGGCATTTATAGATTAATTAACACTTTGTACAACCTGCCAAATACAAAAGTGGATAAAGTTCGCTCATAATACAACACTCGTCAATACCTTATATTCGGGTTCAATTGTTTTCCCAACCAAAAGAAGAAAAAAAGTGAAATTTATAAATGCTAAAGTCGGTTTCAAGTCGCTTTGACCGGATCGAAGAAGGTTGGATACCCATAGATTTGGGTTCAATTGTGATCATGCTCAACAGAGGCGATGATTTGTGCCAATAGTTATAGACGAAAACCTAGCGTACAATAACTAAACACAAAGGTTGTAGGATGGAGAGTGGAGTAAAAGAATGGCTTGGAACTTCCCCATTTGCACTTGAAGGAGTATGAGAGCTACTAATGAATAGTAACTCAAACCTACGCTTTTATATATGGAGTCTGTTTCAATTGTTTTCCCAACCAAAAGAAGAAAAAAAGAGAAATTTATAAATGCTAAAGTCGGTTTCAAGTCGCTTTGACCGGATCGAAGAAGGTTGGATACCCATAGATTTGGGTTCAATTGTGATCATGCTCAACAAAGGCGATGATTTGTGGCAAAAGTTATAGACGAAAGCCTAGCGAACAATAATTAAACACAAAGGTTGTAGGATGGAGAGTGGAGAGTGGAGAGTGGAGAGTGGGGTAAATGAATGGCTTGGAGATTCCCCATTTGCAGTTGAAGGAGAATGAGAGCTACTAATGAATAGTAACTCAAACTTAGGCTTTTATATATGGATTTTGTTTCAATTGTTTTCCCAACCAAAAGAAGAAAAAAAGTGAAATTTATAAATGCTAAAGTCGGTTTCAAGTCGCTTGTACCGGATCGAAGAAGGTTGGATACCCATAGATTTGGGTTCAATTGTGATCATGCTCAACAAAGGCAATGATTTGTGCCAAAAGTTATAGACGAAAACCGAGTGAATAATAACTAAATAGAAAAGTTGAAGGGTGAAGAGTAGGATAAAAGAATGGCTTTGAACTTCTCCACTTGCACTTGAAGGAGTGTCAGAGCCACTAATGAATAGTAACTCAAACCTAGACTTTTATATATTAACAAATTAAAACTTCGTACAACCTGCCAAATACAAAAGTGGATAAACCTCGCTCACAATACAATACTCGTCAATACCTTAGATTCGGGTTCAATTGTTTTCCCAACCAAAAGAAGAAAAAAAGAGGAATTTGTAAATGCTAAAGTCGGTTTCAAGTCGCTTTGACCGGATCGAAGAAGGTTGGATACCCATAGATTTGGGTTCAATTGTGATCATGCTCAACAAAGGCGATGATTTGTGCTAAAAGAATGGCTTGGAACTTCCCCACTTGCATTTGAAGGTGTGTGAGAGCCACTAATAAATAGTAACTGAAACCTAGGCTCTTAAATATTAAAATAATTCCAACCAAAAGGATAAAAAAGAGAAATTTAAAAATGCTAAAATCGGTTTCAAGTCGCTTTGACTGGATCAAAGAAGGTTGGATACCCATATATTTGGGTTGAATTGTGATCATGCTCAACAAAGGCGTCGATTTGTGCTAAAAGTTATAGACGAAAACCTAGTGAACAATAACTTAACACAAAGGTTGTAGGATGGAGAGTGAGGTAAAAGAATGGCTTGGAACTTCCCCACTTGCATTTGAAGGAGTTTGAGAGCCACCTATGAATAGTAACTCAAACCTAGGCTTTTATATATTAATTAATTAATATATATATAAGTGAAGTATGGTTACTGTTGCCTAAATTACATTTTGATATCCCAAATTTAATTAAATTACAACTTAGTCATTATAATATATATTTTATATTTTAATATCTCAAATTTAATTTTAATGTAAAACGATTGAACAATTATGTTTTGGTATATAAATTTTATGAGATTTTCATACCTACAATTTTTCAAATTTACATATTGGTCCAATCCATGAATCCAATCCACCATAAGATAAACGTATAAATTTAGGTTGTACCATACAAGATGTTTTATCACTCAACTGTAGGAGAAGATTCCACCATTTTATATTTGATCGTTACGGGAAACATTAAATAAATAATAAAAGCGAGATGACTCTAAAATATGGCAAGAGCGGATTTATAAATTCATTTAGTACATTTACGGGGGACTAAACAAACGTCTACTAACTACATGTAACAACATATGCGACATCTACATAGGCAAGTGTCAATAAATTGCTACGGTGAAAATGGTTGATTGTTGTATTGACGGCCAACGGTGTAGAGAATTAATAATTAAACCATGAACCATTATTTTTTCAGGTCAATGTTGAGTCCAATTAAACACATTGTTGTATTCCTTCTGCTTCTCTTTAGAGTTTTTCTTTTTTCACCCGGGCTAAAATTTTCAACAACGCATGGAATTTTCAACAATTATACACATCAAATAAATAGTGTCCTATTTTCTATAAAAAAATAATTATCATCTTAAATACATCACTATAAAAGGAGTTAAGCCTAAACTATGCAAATTACAGTTGGATACCTAAACTTAATAGATCTTTAGATTTATACCTTAAATTTATTTTTTTGGCATATAAGTCCTCATAATATTGATGGAATATTACATTTTAGTACGTAGAATTTTTATGTATTACATTTTAGTACCTAAACTTTTAAAGTTCTACAAATAGGTCTAATTTTTGTATGTGTAATTAAAACACTCTCGACTAAATGAGTATCAATACCTAACTCATACACATTTAGATTATGAAAGTAAATATCCGTACACTACTCAAACTCATCTACAAACTTCCAAACCCATATATACGTCACCCATACCCTACCCATAATCAATGGGTCTATATGGGTTTAGGTAAATATCATTTATTAGTCAAAATTTACAAGATTTTTTAAATTGGAAGTTGACCGCCAAATATCTCTATTCAATCAATATTACTAACAAAAGTGCTAATAAAAAATTAATTTTAGGATAATAATATTAACAAAATACTATAACGGGTCACATAATACATGCCCGTAGACCATCTTCGTCCCGCGACAAAGCGCGGAATCGCCACCTAGTTAATATATTAATTAATGCTTGCAAACGATCTACTAACTGCTACATACACAAATGGCACTAATGCAACATTTTCTGCCATCCAGGAAGAAAGTGTAAGAAAGCTTTCTCTCAAATTTGTGTACAACATGCTTTTCGCCTATCAAGAGCATGATACTGTCCTAACTTTAAAATGTTGGATTTGAATGACGTGGACTTCTTATCAATCTCCTCCTCCCCTCTAATTGTAACAGTAATTTGTGTATACTGTATAGCTAACCATATATTAACTTCTGTAATATATCGTCAGAAAGCAAAAAATTTATGATATTAACATTTTGTAAAGGAACAGTGAAACCACTACCAAAATGTGCAAAGATTTCAGAGAATCCTTCACTTACATCACTCAATATTCTGTTCCTCTCAATTCATCGTCCATATCTTCTCTTCCCCTCCATACCTTCAATTGAGTTATCTTCTCTCCTTACCTCAACTTGCCTTGATTCCTCCCTTGCTCCAGGTATTTGATCTATAGCTACTTTTCACTGTGCAATGGGGGTCAAGAATTTTTATGTCTTTAACTCTGGAATTGATGAACTGGGTTCTGGACATGGTTCTGCAAATCATTCGCGAGTTACTGGGGTGAATTTTTATTTTCCTTCTTTTATTAAAAAGTCTGAATCTTTTTGGTCTTGAATTCAAGCATCTAACTAATTAATGGAGGTCTTGAATAAATTTGATAGCTTCGATTCCTTCATTTAATTTATCCCCAAATTCATAATAGGGTTATCCTGCTGATGGTTCTTGTTGAGCTTATGTGTTTCCAGGAAGGTTACCATGTCAAGTGAGCCAGTCAATGTTAACGAATTCAAAGCATTGGCTGAAAGAGCCCTTCCCAAAATGTACTTTGAGTTCTATGCTGGGGGAGCCGAGGATGAACACACGCTGAAAGCCAACGAGGAAGCTTATCAGCGAATCACGTTACTATCTCTACTTTGACTCAGTTTCAGTTGCATTGCTTCAAAGAACAACAACAACAACAAAACGCACTTTTGGTAATTATCATCTCTAATGGCTTCAGGATTCGTCCAAGAGTTCTGGTAGATGTGAGCAGAATAGACATGAGTACTAGAATGTTGGGTTACTCTATCTCATCTCCCATTATGGTGGCACCTAGTGGCCTCCACAAGCTAGCAAATCCAGAAGGTCATCGAGACGCTCTCTGTCTCTTAAACCCAATGAGTTGGTTTTGTTTTAGATTCCAAAGTTACAGAGCCTTGCTTTCTGTTTGTGTGTTGCAGGAGAACTTGCCACTGCTAGAGCTGCTGCTGCTTCTAACACCATCATGGTTACTAATCGAAAAACTGCGATAAGCTAACGAACTCTGCATTACATTATCCTCTTGTACATATGTTTGCCATTTTAATGACAGGGACTTGCTTTTAATCGTTCCAGATTTTATCGTTCGGGTCTAGTTACAGTGTGGAGGAGGTTGCTGCTAGCTGCAATGCAGTTCGTTTCTTCCAATTATATGTACTTTACTTCCCTCTAAGTTCTTTCTTTTCTAGCTGGATCCTAACTGGAGATCTTATGTAGGTGCTATGTTACTTGATTTAGGTGTACAAACAACGGCATGTAGCTGCCAACTTGGTGGAGAGAGCTGAAAGGAGTGGATATAAGGCTATAGTGTTGACAGTAGACTGTCCAAGAATGGGTCGTAGGGAGGCAGACATAAAGAATAGGTTCTCGTCTTATTGCATAAGCAGTGTTCTTTCCGGTTGGGGATATTCAATCCTGTTCCATTAGCCAAAGAGTTTGTAAGGTTACTACACATGTCAAACAGGTGTAACTTTTGTGCAGAATGATTGTCTCAAAGCAGAAGAATGTCGAAGGCTTGGTATCGACTGAGGTTGACGCTGTAAGTGAGAATGATGAACTTATTTATCTATCCTGCCGATTGATTGTTTTTCAGGCATTCTAGGATCATGATGAATGCTGCTTCTGCAGGATGGTGGCTCAAACTTGGAAGCATATGTGAATTCTACCTTGGATCCTTCTTTGAGTTGGAAGGTGGCCAAAACAGTAGAGGACTATTAACAAATTTTTTCTTTCTTTTTTTCTTTGTTTTCCTACACAACAGAAGTTTCACACATAAATGGGCAGGATGTAGCGTGGCTGAAGTCCATCACAAAGTTGCCAATTCTGCTCAAGGGAATAATCACTCATGAAGATGGTAACAAGTTCAAATACTCGAGAGTTTTTTAGGATGATGACTGCAACATGTTGTTTTACTACATGCTTGATGAACTCTCATTGGCAGCACGAATAGCTGTTGAAGTAGGTGCTGCAGGGGTTATTGTCTCAAATCATGGAGGTCGTCAGTTAGACTACAGTCCAGCCACCATCAATGTCGTTGAGGAGGTGCTAAGCTTGATCCATTCATTAATAAGTAAGGTTTTCTTTTTCCTAGTGATTTGACTGTAACCATGATCCTGTGGGTTGTCAAAATGCAGGTGGTTCATGCTGTGAAAGGCAAGATTCCGGTGATAGTGGATGGAGGAGTGAGGCGAGGAACCGATGTGTTCAAAGCATTGGCATTGGGTGCACAAGCAGTCCTCGTAAGCTTCCTACAACTGCATTCATGTCAAAGTTGGTCCGGTCAGGTTTCGATCCTACCAGCCATATATCTTCAGCTTTTGCTCATGTTCCGTGTGGTGTAGGTTGGAAGGCCGATCTTATATGGGTTGGCTGCAAAGGGAGAACATGGGGTGAAGCAAGTGATTCAGATGCTGAAGGAAGAGTTGGAGCTCGCTATGGCGCTTGCTGGCTGTACTAGCCTCAAGGACATAACAAGGAGCCATGTAAGGACCGAGCGTGATAGATGTCAATCCATGCTATAAGCTGCATACTATTCCTTCAGAGACCATACATCATCCTGTGAGGGAACAACACCACAGAGGAAGGCTATATTCAATATGAACATTGTTACAATTGAATAAGCTGTAACTTTCGGATGGGGGCATATTGCTCTCCTAGTAAAGCCTAAACAAGGGGAGATTAAAACAGATATTATATATATTACAATGTTTTAGTGGTCTCTCTCAAACAAAGTATCACACAACAAGCTGTTATCAATTTCAGCAGTACAACAAAGCACTCACTCAAGAACACGAACATACTAAAGAATCAGAAAGAATGAACTATAGATAAGCACACACACAAATGCCAGTAAGCTAGCAATACACCATTAGACTTCTGCCATCCATGAAAGCAAGAAAAGAACTCCCACATTTTCATCACCAACTTGCTTCACCGTATTGATTTCTTCTTCTTCAGCATGGATTCAACACCTTTTCTCACACTCGATATCAACAACGATGGAGACGATGGGATCCTTCTCAATGTCTTGGCGCTCTCAGACCTTACGAGTCCCTTTTTCTTCCCTTGCTTTCCCTTATCAAAGTTCTCATTCCTTGCAACAGTCAGTTTCTCACCTGCTTCTTCATGGTGCTGCTGTGTTGGCTCTCTCTGTGGGAACTTGTTGTTCAGTTTTGTGATTATGTCTTCAGTAGTACTGATGCTGCTTCTCCTGTAGGGTGGTGGAGGTGCAGTTTTTTCTGGTTCAAAGTCTTCTTCAACGAAAGCGCTGCCCTCCAGCAGCAATTGCAGCCACTTGTCTACATTTCCCTTCCCCCTTTGGTTCTTCCTTTCCGCATCTTCTTCAACTTCGACATCCTCCCTTTCTTTTCCTCGAATCATCGGCAACTTAGTAGCCACCTTCTCCTCCTCCTCCTCCTTGGGCTGCTTCTTTTCCTCCTCGTCGATCTCGAGAGCTTGAAGCTTCTCCTCAATTAACACTTGGCTCTCCAACTCAGAAACTAACCTGTCATGCTCATCATCAACTTCTTCTTTTACCTTATCCTCTACATAACCAATAGCTTTGCTATGAACAAAATCATCAACCTCTTGTTCTTCTTCTTCATCATCAACATCATCTACTCTCAATCTCTTCCTGGCTTGTTGGTCTTCCTCCCATCCATGCCTTATCTCCTTCTCAAGCTCATCCCTTTGCCTGAACTTCTTGTGAAGCTCCTTTTCCGATGCATCACAGATCGCCTTCTGCGCCTCTAACCTTGCCATTAAAGCACTCGTTGCTGCTTGATTCAGCCTCACTTGTTCCTTGTACACCACACTCCTGTCACCAAAAACAGAAATATTAGAAACTTAAAGGAGTTCTGATGAAAAGGATGTAAATTTTTCTCTCTTAGTTCTTACTGGTGCATAGCATCTCTGATCATCTTCTCTAGCATTGTCCTGTAAGAAGATTGTGCCTCCGCTAGCCGCCTGCACTTCTCTGCCCTTCTTCTACGCTTAGTCAATTCCAATTCCAGGTCTTGAATCAAAAGCTTTTCAGTCTCATTCCCTCTCATTAACTCATCAACTTCACCATCCAAGTTTCGTATCTCTGCCTCTAGCTTCTGAGCCTCTTCTCTCTGCTTCAGGGAATCTCTTGCCTTCACTATCGCTTGGTATGGATTCAGAGCAAATTCAGGGTCATCGTTCTCTTTCAGCCCACCTCCCTTCTTTGAAGCTGTTAAAGCAACCAAATAATTGAGGTTAGCCAAATGATAAATAGAAATGACGACATTTCACATTCATTCGTGGGTTCAACTTACCAACTATGGGAGAATACGGTCTAATCTGTTTGTTATGGTCTAACGACTTCAACACCATATCCTGTGTCTCTCCTCTTCTTCTAGTGACGACGATGGCAGCCGGAGCAAGGCCAAGCTCGTGCTTGGATTCGGAGAAATGGTGCGGGAAGGAATGTGAATCAACAGTTTGAGAGGAGTTCAGCTCTTCATTCTCGCCTTCGAGGAACAGAAACGAAAACCCTCTCTTCCTAAAATCTGAATTGGACGACGCGAAGATGGATAAGAACTGGTTTACAGATATTCCTAGCTGAAGATCCCACCAGGGAACTTGAAATTCGAGCTTGTTATGCTTCCTTCTGCACACTTGCCATTGCAGGATCCTCAGATTGCTCGGAACTGTCAGTCCTCCTCCTGATAAAACAGAGCATCCATTTACTTAAGCAGAAAAGGAAAAAAAACAGAGCGTTTGTAAAAGCAGGGGAAAAACAGAGCATCCGTTATTGTACTTGAGCAAGGAAACCAGTGGTCGATGTCCCAATAGAGAGGAGAAGCCTTGTCGGCATGGAAATAAAGAACATTTCCATACTGGTCGACTCGGATTGTCTCCGGATCAAATCCAGCGTTCCTGAGAAAAAAAAGGAGCTTACTTTGTCAATTAGAAATTCGAAACAATTTGGGGGGAATTGGATGAAAGAGGGTTTTGAATTTTGATGGTTGACATGTACCCAAGATGATTGAGCTGTTTCCACAGCAAGCTGACAAAGATCTTAGGCTTTGCTGTTGGTTTAGCCTTCGGATCGACAACTGGAAACATTTGTTCCAAATCTCTAGCTCTTTCGATCTACACAAAAAGGGAAACCCCAGGAACAGAGTGAGAAAAAGGAAGGCCAGTTATTTGATCATCATCCCCGCCATTGAAGTGAGCTTCAACTGAGAGGGTTTTGAAGAGAGTGAACAACTAAGTAGTACCTGGTGGTGGTGAATTGGGTAGTAGGGAATGAAGGTGAGAGGAGGGCCTTGGTTGAAAATGCCGACGCCGCCATCTCTGCAACATTTGGCGTATGATTTCGGGTACCCAAGTGCGCCGTCCACCGCTCTGTCTGCTTCGTGGAGCACGGAATCGGAAGCCATCGTTTCAGTGGATTGTGGACCTCGAACGGAAGCTGCAGGTGAAGTAGATAGTGTGATAGGGAAGACGAAATGCAGAGTTGGTTTTGGTTTTGGTTTTGGTTTGAAGTGAGAAGCGGGGTGAGAAGAGACCAACGGTCGGATTCTCTATTTTCTTTTTCTTTTATATTTTATCCCTTTTCATTTCATCTCAATTTACGTTCTGAAAGGAAGTTAACAGATTAGGTTAGAGAAAGGATTAAATCAATGAACATTTAATTAAGTGATGCTGAATAATCAGTTTAATGTTCATAAAAATGATTTTTTTTCTTCTTCTTTGTTTCGAAATTCGGAATGAATGGGTGGCATAACGGCTATGTACAGAAAAAAGGGGTCCACTATCCACCTGCTGTTAGTTTTGTTAACTTTAATGAAATTCATGCCAAAATGGGTCCCTATCATCAATAAGCCCAGTGGGTGTGAGGGCCCAATTATTCCCAGTTTCTTTGGTTGTCTTCGGAGTTTGATTGAAAGGCCAATCGCGCGGATTGGGGTTTGGTCTTAGTTTCCAGAACCCGACCGGAAACTGAATCGAAAAAGTTGGTGGTTTAGAGTTTAGTGATTAATCGTTACAAAATCGTTGGTGAACCATTGATAGAATCGTTCAGGATTATTACAATGCTAGTCGATAGTGGATAATATAAAGTCGACAACAAGGTTGAAATATGAGAAGAAGAAGAAGAAGAAGAAGAAGAAGAAGAAGAAGAAGAAGCATATATAACGTTAATAGGGTAATGTCTATTTTTTATCCAAACCTTTTCAGATTCTTTTATATTATCCAAACTTAACGAAATACTAAGAATTATCCAAATGTTAACTTTCAGTTAGAATTTTTTTTAGTAATATTGACTTGACAACATGATACTGACTTGAAAGAGACACATGAAGGTCAAGATTCCAAAATTTTAGTATTTTAACTAAGAAAAAAGTTACAAAATTATAAACGATAACATAAAAATGATTAAAATTTTGATGCATTACGAAAATTTTGACTAATTAATAGCATTTTAATAAGTTTGGATAATATAAAAGAATCTGAAAAAGGTTTGGATAGAAAATAGATTTTATCCAAGTTAATAATTAGGTTTGATGGTCTTAGTTTATATTGAAGTACTTTTTTTTGTTAAAATAGTGAACCATTTAAACTGCGATGATTCATCTGATTTTATGTTGAACCGTGAAAAATCATTTGATCCATCAATAATCGTCCAAACAATTAATCCAGTTCGGTTCTTATAACAATGGGTTTGATTCATTAACCGTTAAAAAAAAGAGCATGGTTCATTAGAGTTATGAATTAGTTGGGTTACGGTTTTTAATTGGATTATGGCTTATGGGTCAATAAAGCTGCAAGTTATATCTCGGAAGAGTTGAGGCTGGTGAGGGTTGAGGGATAAGCTGCCAGCGAAGGTGGTAAGATTGTAAAAGCTCTGGAAGAGGTTGCTAATCCGACGTTGCGAGCCCAATCGAGGACCAGACGCCAAGGGAAGCTTCTCGACAGAGATCGCCGCATCTTTCTAGGTCATCCTAACTAGGGGTGGGAAACTCCTCCTCCATCGATTTATCCGCTATCAGATCTCACTTCGACGGAATCTCCTCCTCCATCGCCGCGCTAGAGCAACTCGTCGCCGAGAGCTCCTACTCTCTCCCTTCCTACGAGCTCCGATCCGCCCTCAAATCGGTCGCGGAACTGAAGCAGCGGTTGGAAACTCAGAGCGCCGAGCTTCTGCCGAAGAAGAAGTTCTCCTTCAGGAACAAATCCGCCACCGCGCACGAAGTTTGCTTCCGACGATGCGAATCCGACGGCCGGCAGTTACACTTTAGGAGGCTTCAGTTTTGGGGTCTGACGGTTACAATTCCAGAGCAACGGTTACAAATCCAGAAGTGATTCCAACTGCTATCCGTTTCAGATACGCTTTCTCTTTCCTTCCTAATTTTAATATTTATTTATTTCTAGAAATATAATTCTAAAATCTTTTTATTTTATTTTTCTTAACTGCTCGTATATATAAATTTTTCATTAACTTTTCTGTAAAAAAAAAGTAATAAAAAATGTTTTTCTTTTGACCTTGTTAGCTTTTGATTCGGAGTATCCGACTAAGTCTCAATGGCTTGTTTAAGTCCATTCAGTGGAGCTTAGTTGTCCTCCAGTATGGGCGCTTGTGTGTTTGTTTGTTTTTGCAGGGGCACGTAGTTTTCCCTTGACCATACAAACATCCATCCATTATGATTCAATCTCGTGATGTGGCGCATGCGACAGGTGGAGCGATCTTGGAAGAGATTTGTTTGGCGTCTGTGTCTTTTAATTTCTTTATTTGTACCTTTACGCAGAGGTTGTACAACAGGGCTGCCCACTTAGTGGCTTCTAATGCCCTTTCATCGACATCTCGATATTGTGTCGACTGTCGCATCTGGTTTTCTAGCGTCCTGTAATATCTATTTCATTCCCGATCTATGACAAAAAAAAAAAAAAAAGCTGCAAGTTATAGTGAGTGTGTGGGTCAATAAGATTATGAGTCAAAATCGTTGCAGGGATAGCATTCTTATAGACTAAAGTATTGATTCAACTCGTACCAAAAAAAAAAAAAGTATTGATTCAACTATAAATTTTGAAAGGATTGAAATATTTTTATTGAAATAAATATGTCAAAATGACTTGCAATGCAATTGTCATAATGTACGAGAGAAAAAAATACTTGGTGTAAATAAAATAAAGGTTTAATATACTTGTATGTCCAAAACTTTCACGGTTGTGCCAATAACATCCAAATTTCCCGGAATACCACTTATATCCATGTTTTAAAGTTGTTCTTTGCCAAATTTATCCATTTTCCAATATTTTTTTTTGTTAAATACACTTGTATATCCCAAAACACCATTAAAGAATGTGAAGGAATTGGATATAAGTGGTATTTCGGGAAATTTGGATATTATTGGCACAACCGTGAAAGATTTGGATATACAAATGTATTTCGGGAAATTATATAATTATATATTGAAACTAGGATGATTGTAGATTAGATAGTCGAGGCTATTAATAAAAGAAAAATACACTTTTATAGTTATAACTCTAGCATTTGTGATGATAATAGTCAATTATTTCAAAAACCTGAAATATTGCCAAATTCGGGATACTCGAAAGAAAAATATATTCATTTCCTTTAAAATTTTAACAGCATTAGGAATATTGTCAGTTACGTTAATGGCATGCTGATGTGGACGTCATTTCAAATCCAAATTGCCATGTTATATAACCTTTCAGTCACGTCATATTTAAAAATATATTTGTATAGTCAAAACTTTGATGTTAATAACAAATAAATCATATTGTCCAATAAAATCATTACATGTAAGATAAGTCTTAGATAACTTAGCTATTTCGTCCAATATACAAAGAAAGCATAACTTAGCATTAAAAATAACCAAAGTTAAGAAGTTTATGAGGTAAAATGCTAGAATATGTCTAAGTAATGGGTCTAAGATATTTATCACTATGACGGTATCAATGACATTGTCCAATTTGAAGTGTAAAGTGGGGTTTAGTAGATTGCCTTGCATGCTTATAAAAATTCGAGTTTTATCTATACATTTAGGGACATTCTTGTGAGCTAATTTCAAACAAATTTTAATTATACCACACTCTCCTATACATATATATACTCAATTTGCTTTGAATTGCTAATCTTTATGTTTGATCTAGAGAGACTAGTGTAGCACTATAGAAGATGTTAGTATATAATAAAAATATTATAATCATTCGAAATGTGTTGGTTAATATGCATACTAGTTTTATTAGGAGCACTTGTACAGTGCTGAGACTCAACTATGTGATGGATTCAAAATTGTTTTACAAACTCAACGGAAGCTCTTTTTTGACAGCATTGCAAAAAAGTAATAGCAAAACTGTTATATATTTCAAATGAGGTGTGGGGTAATCTAAATAAATATTTCACATGATGTGACTAGTTATCAAAACACTTAGATCGACAGCAAAAAATCTCCCTCACGATCAGAGTGTTGTTTGAGAATTATGTCTAGAGGGCACAAATAAAACTTCTGATACCCTTCTCTACATTGCCTCTCCTCATGGACTTGATAGAGAAGTGACATTTATTTCTACTCAAACCGCGAGATTGTAAGATAAAAAAAAATCCCCTTAACTTTTGCCAATGTAAACCGCACAAGAAAAATAAAGAAAAGAGTGAAAGTCTCAAAAAATTCAAAAAAGTTAAGTCGTTAAGAAAGAAGAAAGTTGAAACAAGGGAATCCATTTTTACTAAACATAATAGTAAGTTATACTTCATTGAAAATTTTAGGGTAATGTATATTTTTTTTATCCCAACATTTTTCAGATTCTTTTATATTATCCAAACCTTTTAAAATGTTATTAATTAGCTAAATCTTTCGTAATGCATTAAAATATTGGCCATTTTACGTTATCGTTAATAATTTTGTAACTCTTTACTTAGTTAAAATACTAAAATTTTGGAATGTTGACCTTCATGTGTCTCTTCCAAGTCAGTATCATGTTGCCAAGTCAATATTACTAACAAAATTGCTAACTGAAAGTTAACATTTGGTTAATTCTTAGTATTTCGATAGGTTTGGCTAATAAAAAAGAATTCGAAAAAGATTTGGATAAAAAATAGTCATTACTCAAAATTTTAAACAAACACATAAATAAATAACAATATAATTTTATGATAAACATTATGTTTCATCAACCACTGACCTAGCATTGGTCAAAGAGTCAAAACAAAAATGTTTTAGGTTGTAATAGTAAGAAATATGTATTAGAGCGACTTATCGTAGCCACAAAATTTTATTTTCATATTCCACTGAACGAGGTGATTTCAAACGTCTTAATTCATATGTATGTGAAATGTCACAATATTTGTATTGGTTTTAAAATTTTAATAAAAAATAAGGGGTGCGTCAAGTTTCACTTGGGATAAACACAATTTATCCGGTAATCAAGTATATTTATCTAATAATCGGAACTCTTTAATAATTGGTTGAGAGTTTGTCCTAACTTGAGAATCACGAATTGTATATGTTTTATAAGATAATAAATTTGAGCATGACAAATCTTTTATATACTATTTTAAAGGGGACGTGATATTCCTTCAAAATATGATTTATGATTAGAGAATCGAAGCATCATAGGCGACCCTGCTAAGTATTGAGAATTTTTAATATAGACATATCGCATACTCACTTATGAAGAAGATTAATTTTTTTTAAATATATAGATAAATTAATTGATATGAATGATAAAATGAAATCCTCTCCGGCCAACGGGATGGGTAAACAACTAATACCTACTATTCTCAATTGTACTGATACGAGGGCAATGTCCTCACTTAGGTGGTTATTTCTTGTCTCTGGTAGAGCTCGTAAGTGCTAGTTATCTACTAACTAGGATCAAAAGTCATGTGTCATCATAGAGGTCTAGTGAGGAGCGGATAAGGTGCATAGCCTTGTGGTTAATAACCCCATGCATAACCCAATCAGAATCCGCCACATCAGCGCACCTTCTCTCGCCCTGGAAAGCCTTTAATTCCCCCCCCCCCCTAATTTTTAACGGATGATTTCTCAATCGTTTTAAGTTGGAATTTAAATTGTATTTGCACAGTTAGATCAGATTAATTGTGCTTCTCAAAATGATATCCACTTTGATATATTTTGGAACAAAAAAATTTGAGCCAGTTATTACCAGTCTATTTCATATGGTATTAACTGGTATTAAATAAGAGCACAGCGAGAGGTATGGATCTTATTTAAAAAATTAAAATCCGAGTTAGAATGAAACATATATGATCCGATTAAAAAAAATAGAGGAAATAAAATGTCTTTAATTTGCAACCCTTATATCAGCAGCCACTTAAAAGAAGGGTCCATATTTGGTTACTCATAATTATGCACTCTAAGGTTATGCACCATATTTTGAACTGGTCTAGTGAGTTGTACAATTTTGAGTATGGTTTGCTAAGGGTCAAGAAAATTTCAAGTGTGGGGTTATTTGATTACACGTAAAACATACATTTATAAAACCTCATTTTATTACATGTTTCCCCATTTTCCTATATCTATTTGGCCATATAGACTTGGATTTGTTTGGTAATTGCTCAAAGGTGTGTTTACTAGCCTCTAGGTATGTGTTTATGTTGTTGATACCTTTTGCGCATTTGTCCATTTTTAGGCTATAGTACCCTAATGACCACCTTATATGAGCGGAAGATATGGGTAAAAGCGAGATAGACGTAAGAAATAGAGTTGGATATCAAGCCCATAAATGAAGGCCCAAATTATCGACCATAAGCCATAATGACTTTTTAAAACTGAATGACTAAGCGTCGCCCTGATTTTATTATTATCGCCCTAACTTAATATTTACAATTACTAAATTACCCTTAACAAAACAAAGAAACCGTAGAAGCCCTAGTTGTTTTTCATCTCCTCCCAACGATCGAAGGCGGTAGCCTAACCTGTAGAACAAAGCTTCCTTAATCATAAAGCATACCAATAAATACCCTTGTTTTGTTACTAAACACATTTCAAGAAACCTCCATCCAGTTTTAGGTTCCACCCAGACAATAAACACAAAAATCAATACCATAACTACACTTCAGTCTTGTTTCATAGTTTATTTCCACATTGGTTTTGTTCTTAATAGGATATGAGTAGTGATATCATAGAACTACCACTTTAACAGGGGATCATTTGACGAGGATGGCAAGGCAAGAAATGGACATGTCTTGATAGAAAGTAAAGAAAGTAAAAAGGAAGCAACAAAACTGCCAATGTACCTATCATGTTAGTAGACCCTTCATCATGTTGAGAGGATAGATGTCCTTGTTGAAAACCATCTTGCACATCGAATTCAGTCACAATTCTCAAATTTCTTAAATTCCTTGAACTTGAAACCATCTGTCACATCGAATTCAGTCACATCGGATTCAGTAATGAAAACACCGCCAGAAAGACAAATTCAGAATATTATAACAAAATTAAGGGCCAATCGTATAAAAGCCTCATGTTCCAATCATGCATACACTTCCACTAGATTGTTGCAGCAAGACAGAGCTCCTTTCAACACAGAGAGCAAACATAAATAAAGAAGTTATTGTCATAACAGTAATGCGGTAGCTATCAAAGCTTCTTTACAACATGAGATTCCTAAGAAACCTTTGAAAAGCTTCCCAGTTAGAGTGAAAAGTAAGTCTTACCATTTCCATGGCCAATTCCTTTAATTATTGCGCAACAGCTTCAAAAGCAGCAAGATTTTGCAACTTGCCAGTTCAATATATTGGTTTGGTGCTTCAGTTTTAGTACACAATGCAACTTGCCAGTTGTTAGAGGCATCTGCTTGGCTTTTTCATTTTCCAAAGATGAAAACCATTACACGTCAATCTTTGCCATTAAATTAAACCACAAAACAAAATAGGGAACGTTGAAAATAGTAAGAAAGCAGTATGTCCATACCGATCTCAAGTAGAACTTTGTTTGGTAATATATAACCAGTACTCTCATCTGCAGTACTCCAACCAACACCAAAACACATTAAAAGAACACAATTAAGCAACCCATGGAGACATCTTTGTCTCCTCTGTTCTCATAACATTATAATGGAAGGCTAAAACAGGCACTTACAAAATGGCCAGCTCAATAGAAGTGAAGGTTCTTGTAGGATTTGAACAACCCTTTTGTTCCCCCTTCCCCGCAATACAGAGCAGTTCTCCTCTTTGCTGTGAAAGTAGAAAATGTCCAAAACCAGTGCCAGCGTAACGGCGCTGCAAATATAGACATATTCTATGGCCATCTCACAGCTACTGCCAGCAGCTCTTCCAGCAGTTCCTCCATGTACCGTAGAGGCTACAATCATCAAGTCAGATTTTATCAGGAAACCTACTACCAGAACGTTATTTCGGGCGCTTCACGAAGAAAAACATTCAGAAGCGTGCATACCCACTGTGTTGAACCATCCACCACATTCCTTGGATCATCATGCACCTAGAAGCCGATAAGAAAGCCCTCAGAAGCTTTTAGTACATAACTCTAATGAAATTTGTCAAATTTCCACTTTGAAGAGGTAGCATTGCATAGTATGGCCCAACATGAGTGTCTAGGCTAGTTAAATTTTAAGGGTACCTCCAGGAAAATTGCATCCACCCCAACAGCTACTGTTGTCTTGCTATGCATGGTATTAGTTCGCGGAGGCCTCCGCTGGCAACTCCTCCACCATCCAACTACATCAACCAAAACTGTATAATTATGGTGACCAAACAAATATACCAACACAAAACACAAATGAAAACTCGTTCATATTATTATTAGGGAGAGGAAGGAAAAGAGATACACACAACATGTACCTCCAAATCGAATCAAGTCATCTGCATAAGAAAGAATAATTTCAAGTAAGAGATCTCATTTTGATGGAAAATCAAGTTCGTGGATTCATAAGGTTCTATAGCATCATTATAACTCTAGTTAAAGTTAACTTACTGCTTTGAAGTCCCATAAAGTGGAGTTCTCCCAGAATATCTTATAGAATCAACATCCCGGAAGAAAGAAATGATCATGAACAGGTCAATGAGAAAGGAAAGTAAGGTGTCAGTGAGATGTATTCTTATTTGCAGTATACAGCTGACTTCAATGATTATTTTGTTAAGAACTATCTGTATGCACTGAACGTATGCAAGGTAAATAAGAAATTCAACAATAAGCTCTGAGTTGGTTTATACTACAAATCCGAGTTCAGGTTGTTGTTTCTTCCTTTGAATCATTCTGCACAATGATGCAATTGATGTTCTTTGAATCATGCATCTAGTGAGTCTTGCACTGGAAGAAACGTCCATTTATATGAATGGTCATATCTTCTCAAATTCATAACACACATTAGAGTGAGATAAGAACAGAAACGCGAGTACACGAGCATCCATTCATATGGTCTCCATGAATGCATCATCCTCACTCAAAATCCAGCCACACTAGCTAAAAAGGAAGCCTCACTCAAAATTGGAGCTAAGAGCTACAAACCCTAAGAAATTCGATCTGTAACCTAACCAGAATGAGCTCGCTCGCGCGAGAGAGGAGAGCGCAGGCGAGGAAAGTAGAGAGCGAGCCAGCGAGAGAGAGAAAGAGAGAGAGGGAGACAAGGAAGAATATTACCTTTCAGCCGGAGCGAGCATATCGGACAATCGCCTGTCAACCTAATCGAGCGAGGAAGATCGAAGAACTGACGGCCGGAGTGAGCGAGGAAGATCGAAGAATCGACGCCGGAGTGAGCGATGAAGATCGGAGAACCGCCTTTTCAACCGGAGAGAGCGAGGGAGATCGGAATCGCCCTTCAGTCGGGATGAGTGAGGAGGGAGATCGGATTTTTTTTTTCTTTGGATAACTTTGGGTGTCGTTTTGTTTTTGTTTGAATAGATGCAAAAAAATAAAAAAAATAAAAGGGGAAACAGGGGCTTTCTGATCGAGAAGTGGAATAGGGGCTGAAATTTAGTTTAATTAAGTCTTAGCAAGGGTTCGGAACCCTTGAAAGAAGAGTAGCCATCGAAAATGTAAAAGGGAACAGAGGTTTTCTTGTATAGAGAAAGGAGCTTCAGCTCAACAGAAATTTGGTTTAATAGTTAACAAGGGTTCTAGTACCCTTGGAAGGAAGGGTTGCTATAAAATATTCCGGAAAATTTAGTAAGGGTTGCAAAACCCTTGCTATAGAACCCTTGGCATAAAGTCTTTTTTTTGTAGTGCGAAAGCGGTAGCCTTCCATCCCCGATGAACACCTATCCTGTCGTCGTCGGACTCCTCCTTGGGCAGCGATCGTTCCTTTGTCCTGCCGCCGTTCAACCTTGGATCAACTAATTGGCGACGAATTGAAGCTTGCAGTTAGAGAGGAAAGGTGGAATTGATCTAAGGGGTGGGGCTGGTTGGCCTGGTGGAGGCGGAGCTTTTTCCCCCTTTCCCTTGCCGAATTTGCAACTGAATATGTCCTTATTATTAGTTTTGTGATTTGGGGTAGCTTTGAAAATCCATGTATGTCAAAGAAGATTATACCCTTATTGCAACGAAAAGTAGATGCAGATGGTCTTGGAGGGTGGTAGCAGACGGTGGTTGGTACTGGTAGCGGTGGCTGATGGGCGGAGATGGTAGTGGTAGATTAGTTTTGTTTCTACTAATAATAAGAATGGATATAAATGCAATTTTAATATAGGGCGATTATAATAGTTAGGGCGACAATTAGCAATCCCCTTTTGAAAAGCTAGAATGCGAGGTAAAACTCCATCGGCAAATAGACCCGGCCAATAGACAATGTAATATTCCGGACCTTTCCCAATCAAGATTTGTCCGCTTTGAGCCTTGATCCACACGGATTTCGGCTTGGGGTGCAATTAAAGCTGACTTCCAATAAAGTCACCCATCCTTATTGTGAGAAATTTTACAATGCTATATAGTATTGATGCTATAGGATTTTGCCTTTATGGTACAACTTAAAACTGTACATTTACGTTATGGTACAATTTCAGATTGTACCTATACTTTTTGTAGAAATTCTTTTATGGTACAACTTGAACTTGTACTTTTATGTGATGGTACAACTTCAAGTTGTAAAGTTGTACCATAACATAATGATACAAATTGCTTTATGATACAACTTAAACTTATACATTTAATGTTATGGTACAACTTTAAGTTGTACATTAAAGCACCAATACTATATAGTATAGTAGAAGTGCTCCCTTATTGTACTCCACACTGAACACGTTTAACTCCGAAGTTCTTAAAATAACTCTTCCATTAATTCACCCCAAAACACTTCTTGTCAGTTAACGCCAGTTTCTTATTTATAAACCATGGATCTCTCCCGTTCTTTGTAGATGTGAGTGTGCCGCCTAAAGTGTTACAGACTAGTCAAATTAAAAAAAAAAAACTAAATAAGAGGGGAAAAAACATAATTAAATAAATATGCCGATTGCATAATAATTCAGCTACTTTCGTTACTTATTCCCAGTCAGGATTGACTTATTGACGGCACACAAACCTCCCCAGTGTATAAATTCCCAGCAGATCAGAAAACAAAGAAACAATAGAATTTGTCGCCAATTAAACATGGTTATTGTCATGTTTTTCAAGCAAGATCTCGACCCCGGGTGGCTTCTTCTGGATCCTCTTGTTGTTGCTTCCTTGCAAGTGTGGCCTTGTAACCTCCGTACAGGTGAGAAGCGAATCCCCAGAGGCAGAGTGCCAAAGCCATCCCTTTCTCTGCGCTAAACCCTTCTCTCAGGAAGATCACAGCAAAGACCTGTTGGACTGGGACCAACAGTGACGACAAGATGCCAGCAAATAAGGAAGACGATGTCATCACCACTCCAAGAACACCAATTATGTTCAGCTGCAATGCTACTACTGCCAGGAATACTATGAGGTAGTAATTCGTCTTCCCCAGCCCGAATTCCGCCGCCTCTTTGCTCATTGTCTGCATTATATATGATTGACATCTAGTTACCAAAACTTAGGAATCCAGTGCCTAAAATGGTGGTAAAATGATGCTTACATCTTCTAGTGGTACTTTTTTTTCTTTCTTTCTTATGCTGTTTGTATACTATATAATAACATTCGCCAACTACGCGACGAGTGAACAAATTATCTGGCTTGATGATTCTTTCCCCCCATCCTCTTTTTGGAGATGTGATAGAATGATGCTCACTAAACAGCTGCTTTTCAGTATTCCCAAAATGCTACATGAGGGAGAGAATCCAATCATCCATGTTTTATTTAAGCTAGATAATTGGTCCACTCCACTCCTCCTACTTTGCCAATATTTTTATGGAAAAGATTTGGTGGCACTGAAACAACCATGTCACTTAATCATTAATTCACACATTTTTGTTTTTATTCACGTAAATATATACTTATTATTCACACCATATTTATATATTGGTGTTTATTTAGGTGATAATAACGATTATTCATGCAAACGGTAATAGTTATTCACACAACTTGGTGTTTGTTCGCATATATATTTATGCTTATTTATTCATGTCATTGTAAATTAATTTTTGAAAATTTCAAATATATAAAAATGAATTTCGTTGCGTAGATTATGATCAGTGCTACTCATTTTTACAGAAAAATTGAGAATCCAAATTTAGTTTCATAAAATATAGTCGATATAAATTATTTAACGAATTTCATTTGCCTGAAAAATCATAACTCTTACGTGATATTACGTTAATAATAATTAAATGATGTAAATTAATGCAAAAATGAGTGAGTTAGCTGTTGTGGCTCTTTAGACGACTAGGCCGGTAAATTAATTGATGTCAAATTCATTTTGGTAGAGTAAAAAGTGGCTGCTCATATTATATACAAGATAATAATTTGTGAAGGGTGGATGTAGCTAGAAAGCGACTAGGGTAAATTAATTGATGAAATAGGAATGTGTAACATTTTTTTTTTTATATGTTCCAATTTGTGATCATTTTAATTAATATCGATCGAAACCATCGTGACAATTTTGATCGACTACCCATACTATTAGCTAGCCATAATTGTCCATATGACCATTGAACAAATATGGCCAAACCTAACTCCAAAAAAAGTTACAAGATTATTTAATATCATTTAGACAACATGTAACATTCGTACCTGAAAGTCTCTATTTACGATCATGGGAACGGTACAGAAGAAGGTGGCCGCCACTAAAATCACGAACTGTACTTGCATGGCCACATCGAAGTCGACGGCCACGCCGCCGGCTTTCGCCTTCGCCTGAGCGTACTCCACCAGAGTCAAGAACAGGCCGTGAAAGCACGCCGCGCCGACCGTCATACAAAACCCCAACACGTACTTCCTCAGAGTCTCCCCCTCGGGCACGTCTTTCTCCATGTGTAGCCCCAAAGCAGCCGATCCCAGCGTCATCAGAACGACGGCGTTCACCGAGTACGGAGTGAACTTCTGACGCACCACGAGGTAAGCCGAGACGGCGGTGAAGACGAGCTGCGACGAGCTGATGAGGGAGTGGACGGAGACGGGAAGGTATGCGGCGCCGTATGCGTAGAGGTAGCAGACGAAGCCGACGAGGAAACCTAAGAGCACGCATGAGATGAATAGCCGCCTGGGAAGGCCGAGCTGGCGGCGGCGGTGGGCCAGGGCGATTGGGATGAGAAGGATGGGGAAGCCGGCGGTGTTGGTCCAGGCGGCGAGCCACCGTTTTTGGCCGCCGTGGGTGAAGTAGATTCGGAGGAGCATGGGGCCACCGACTTGGCCGATGGTGAGGATGAGGGAGTTGAAGAGAAGGGCTAGGTGTGTTTTCATTGGCGTTTTGGTGTTGGTTTCGGCTTCCATCTCCATATCTAGTGTAGTAGTGTGGTTGAGATATATCTATCCGGTTGAGTCGCGGCAGCTTTTGTATATATAGAGAGGGACATTGAGATGATTTATTTTATGAAGTTAAAGATCAAAGACTTGCTAGTTACGTTGTGTGCATGTGATGTAAAGAACTAAATCTACATAGATGCTTCAGCAGCTGCGGGGGAAGCAAGTGTAAATCGTGTGAGAATATTTGGTTCGACAAATTTGATATGACTTGTATTGTATGGTCGGATTGGTGCTAAGGGCAGTATCTGTTTCAGGAGCAAGTGTGCGGGTCCACCGCATTTGACCCGAAGTTCGTTACGTGGGTGGGTCAGTATAAGGTGGATGATGGATTGTGCCGGGTGGGTTGTGGGCTAGTGGGCGGGTGACCCGTGGCGTAGTCAGGATTCCGTTTAAGGTGGGTCCACCTCAAAAAAAAAAAGATAAAATAATTTTTTTTTAATATAATCTTACGTTTAAAACTTTTGATAAAATAAAATGCATTAGCAGTCGAAAATATCAAGAATATCACTCTGCATATATACCAAACAATCATTGATTTAATTAGTCATAGTGTTTCAAATGGTGTTCTTTGTTAAAAACCGTTAGTATCAATACCTCGAGTTGCTGATAGAGTTTTAATAATAAATCTTATACCAACCAATAATTCATGATTTACATAGTCGTTTGATTTCGAATGATGTTCATAAAAAAATATTTAGTATCAATAAATCGAGTTGTTGGAAGATTTCAATAATATATTATACCATTTACTACCATGCTAGCTTATAAGAAAGTCAACTTATACGAAATTGATATTTGCACAAATATGTATACTGTATGCTTAAGAAATGAGGTCCCCAAGATTCAAACACAAAACTTTTCGACCAACTATTATCAATTAAACGCGACCTAGTTTTCGATATCAATTAACTATCGTACCTAATTTAACCATTTTCCCCCGAACCAGGGTGGGTCCCGGGACCCACCCCTTTACCCTCTCCCTCCGCCACTAGGTGACCCGCTCAACCCAACAACAAAAAGAACAAAGTCGTTGGTGCTAGAGAGTGGAGAGTGGAGACGCTGATGACGGAAACTATGGATGCTCCTGGAGATTGAATCTCAAAGTCAATCTTGCAAATCTCGACTTCCCTTTTCTTGCCTTTATTTTTTTTCCTCTCATTCTTGTGCCCAAATCACCTATCTTTCATTCGTTAAATTATTTTTCTTACTTTCCTGCACCTGATAATCATCTCCGTCCGTGCAAAACTCTTTTATAATAGAATTTCTATCCAATTTCAGAATTAATTCGATTTTTTTTCCTTCCTATTTCATCTTTCTGTTTCCGCCCGATAACTCTCCACCAATTATCTTGCAACTTGAAGTGAATCTCAAATTTGGATGGTGAATGGATGTTGAAATTAATTTTTATTTTACATATTGACATTATATAGGGGGTTCTGAAATATAAATGAATCATGTCAAGTTGACTCCTTTATATTATGTACATTGTGATGTGAGTGAATCCACAAACCCATCCGCATTATCCGCCATCCACCCAACCCAACACGAAATTAAATGTGAGTGGGTGGTGAGTTGAAAATTGGCAATTCGTTCAAACGTAAATGAATGCATTTTATAGTAAAAATCCGCCCGACCAACACAATCACCACCCCTATGTGAGTGTATATCTTTTACTTGTGTTCCAACCAGCCTGATTCCTCCCCTAATCCCCTGGTTTCTTTTGGGACAGAAGCTACTGTCATAATCATCATTCCTATGACCTTTACAAATTAGGTAATTCAAATGTTGTATGATTTGCCAAGCTTGATGTTTTTAACCCCTATCCCAAGCTAACTTCAAGTCCTTAGCCTCCAAGTTGGATCAGGTCCTTAAACTTCATTATTTAAGGAGGTTCTTAAATCATTTTTATTGGCTGATACTAGATTAGGTAGTTAATGAGGGTTTAGTAGTTAATAGTTAGTTAGAATAAATAAGATATTATGAAAATATAATTAATATTCTCTTTCTCTCTCCCCCTTAATCTTCTCTATAACCCTCTCTGTCCACTACAATTAAAAGGAAATTCGAAATTAATTTAATTAAATATTATTATTTAATATTTAATAAATTCGAACTTAATATTTTTATTCTTTAAAATGAAAATTGAAAATTAAAAATATATGCTCTCTCTCACTTAGTGGCAATTTGCAATGCAGTATTAACATTTTGCAATGACATTATCAGCATTTATGAAATGAATCGTTATTATTATACCTCATCATTATTAACGACTTCAATATACTTATCAATTTCTTACAATTACATTATTAACAATTTTGGATCAATTGTTACTGTTTTATAGTTTCGTCATCAACGCCTATGAATGCATCATCAAAGCTATGTAACATGGTAATTAACAGTTGAATAACAATATCATTGATTTACAACATCTTTAGTACTAATGATTCACATTTTCACATCATGTTTATAACTATCTAGTCATGGCCTCTTCCAATAATTTCTAATGACGTTATTAACATTTTATGAACATTTTATGTTCATGGGGATTCACAACAATTGATACGGTGGGATGGTGGGAGGCAACTTGGCGCATGATCGGGGTGGAGCTCTACTGGAGGATGCTCGGAGCTTAGCTTCTCACTTCAGCTTGATTTCTTTCTGCTTTGTTTTTCGTCGACTAAATAGGGCTGCCCATCATGTGGCACAAAAGGCCCTCTCATCGGGAGTTCGACTATTGGTCGACTCTCGCGCTTTTCTTTCTTACACCTTGTGACTATCTTTTCAACACTGACTTTGGGGGAAAAAAAATATTGTTTTACATTATCATTCTCAATGATCATAAAGCACAATACTTATTTTCAACATCTTGGGGACTTGTGACATAGTCCACCTGTGTGATTCAGTCAAACAAACCTTGTCAAGGAAAATATTAGCTCAAGCAAACCAACATTCACGCCTCAACACCAAACTTTTAATAACAATACAATAAATCATTGATAACTAAAAGTATTTCGTAGAAAATAAACACAAAACATCAATGTAAAAATGTCCGACTTCAACATTATAAATGACATCAAGCTTTTAATAAAGATATTAAAAACCATTAATAACGAATGATCAAGTCACTGATAAGGAAATAGATTTGTTATTAAAAATATTAATAATATTCAGATACAATGTTTAATGTCAAATAGCACTAAAAACACACTAATAAGTAACATGTGTTTAATGGATAATGCATCCAAAAACTTTGAAATGATATCAACTAATGATTGTTAAGTACCTTACTAGATATTATTTTGATAATGCTTATACACACCTATTAATAATGACATCAACTACGTTACTAACTTAGACTGAAAGATTAATAACCATAGTTATATCATTAAACGTAAATTCACTTTTGTTAATGTCATAAACAAACGAATACCTAACAAGTATGCTTCTTGATAATGACAATTGACAAAGTTACAAACATAAACGAAAAAATATTAATAATTCAAATTACTAAACATAAGCAATGTTACAATTTACAAATGAAATAAATTTTTGCTAATGGTTGTATTGTGCTTGGAAGAAAACATTGATAATAGCACTTCAAATGATTATAAATCATTGCGAACGAAATTGATAATACGATGTAATAGTAAATAAACTTCAAGTATCAACAAATTGAAAACACAATTTCACTTTTGCTAATGTTACAAACAAAACATAATATAAAATGTTAATAATGTCATATAAAATTATTAAAAAATATGTCGTACAACATTAATAATAACACAAATGAATACCTAACAACGAAAAATCCTAAACCCATGCAACGAAAAGTCCTAATGATTATTCAATTTATAAATATTGATAATGTCATTACAAAATGTTAACACTAATCGAAAGTTGCCAAGATGTGAGAGAGGCATATATATTTCAAATTTTCATTGTAGAAAAAGAAAATTATTAAATTTGGATTTTATTAAATATTAAATAATATCAAATAAAATTAATTTCATATTTATTTTTTAATTATAATGTAGAGAGAGGGTTATGGAGAAAATCATGGGAGGAGAGAGAAAGAAAATTATTAATTAATTATATTTGCATAACCCCATTTATCCTTAACTACCTATTAAATACTAATCTCATTAACTATCTAATCCATTATCAGCTAATAGGAAGGCTTTAAGATTCTCCTTAAAAAATGAGGTTTAAGGACTTGAACTCATCTACTTAGCCTCCCCTTGCCACATCACGTTGAAAAACCATAGTTCAAAAAGGCACGCATAACTTTACGCTTAGACACGCCTAGGCGTAAGGCAATGGCAAAACGCCTCGCCTAAAGGTTTCACGCCTAATTAGATACTGGAACACGTCAATGGAGTAATAGGACATATAAGTATCTCCTAAACATATACTAGATGGAGCTAGAAAGTCAATATTAAAGGAGAAAATTTACATTAACTAAGAAATTAATTTTCTCTATCAATATTTTCAATAGCTCAAGAACTTTGTGAGCTATTGAGCTATGATTCTATGAATTCGTGGGCTATGTTCTTGTCATTAATAGTTGAGTAAATTATTAATCATTTTAACCGAAATGAGGAAGTATTGTAAATTATTATTTCATTCATCACGCAGTACGAATAACTATTTTTCTTCCAACACCTAGGCACGCTTAGTTTACGCCTAGGCGAGCTAGGCGCTAGGCAAAGGCTCAACGCTCACCTTACGCCTAGTGCCTTTTTGAACCTTGTGAAAAACAATGAAATTGTGCCGTGTATGAATTACGATTTTGTTAATTAATTGTTTTAATTATTATTTTTATCTTGTTGACTAAACCACATCTTCTGAAATCTTGGATCCGTCACTTCCTATAAATATGGACAACAACTAGTGTGGAATAAAAAAAAAATTACAAGAATAATTTCTATTAAGTATTAGATTTGTAACTTTTGCTGTCTCTTCCATTCCTTTTTTTTTTTAAATTAATATATTCCATTGCCTTTACCAACGAGAACAAAGAAAAAGGCTTTAGCACTTGACGCAGATTTTAACTAAATTTTATTTAAAACTCGAAGCACGAATATTGTCCTTTTGAACTGTTTCAAAATGTGAGTACAGCATGAATAATATCTATAGCCATTTTCTGACGAGAAAGGAACTTAAACTTTAAGCTAACAGAATCGAAGTGATGTACGCATGCAAACAATATGAATATGATTCTTCTCTTAATATGAACTTTGATGTCTTGTTCAATCTAGCCTCAGATTCAGAGTACTCTTTCGAAATTATATCATGCTTCGAGGGATCCATCTCGTTTTGATGATCTCTGCAAACTAAGTGAAAGAAAATTTTCACCATGACTCAATAAAAATAAAAAATGCAATAATTTTGAATTGCGGGTTGTTCGGCTAAACCCAACGGGTTAATTACTTATTATCTAATTTAAGATTGTCTCAATTGTTTGTTTCATAATTTTGGAAAAAGTTTTGACAGCAGGGGCATGGGTCGTTGAACTGTGTTAGGACATAAACTATCCGGAGGTGGTATTCTAGTCATATTTGATGGTGCTATATGAAGTGAAATCAAAGAAGTGCAACCGTCTTCGTTGGAATTTTTAGGTGATGGTTCGACTTGTTTTCCTTTTACTGAATTATATGATGGTATTTCAGATGCCTTTGTTGCTTAACTAGTTTTTCTTTGTGAAGATATGAGGTGGTCTCTAATGAATAATTTTTTTTGTTACATTTTATTGCAACTCGCAATTGGTCATCTGGCTGGTTGTGTCGAAGTGAGCTAATCATATGCTGGCGGGGTCATCCCGGAAGAAATCTATTCTCTTTTGTTATCTGTTTTATATTTTTTTACTCTTTGGAACTTCAACAGAATTGTCTACTTGGTGACAAAACAAGTTCCTTCACTGGTGGTTCGGTTGCGTCGTAAACTAGCTACTAACATGGGGTTATTGTTTGCCTTGTAGTTGTAACTTGGTTTCTCTACAATGCCTACTAGACTTATCTTTGATAAAAAAAAATGATAATTTAAAATTGGCATTGCCAAATTATGGGCTTAGCACTGCAAGAAATACGATATGTATAGAGAGTAGAGACAAAGAAACTGAAACTCTTTGGAGCACTTCAACCGGGCGTCGTGGAGACGCTTGGTTCGCTCCTTTTACAGGCGAGTATTCTCATAGGCGTGGTAATGCCATTCTTCCAACTCCAACAGATGCAGCTTATGTTCCGTACCTGCAGCGCTCAAATCTAGGTTTAGCAACTTAAGGGCCCAAAAGGCCTTGTGCTCTAGCTCAACAGGCAGGTATGGTGAAGTGCCAATCGGCATCTTGTAGGCTGTCTTATATGCTCATAAAGCATCATCGAACTCGGTGGACCAATCCTTGTGGGACTGATCCATCGTCTTTTCAATTATGAGCTTAAGCTCCCAGTTCGTCAACTCGGCTTGACCATTCGTCCGGGGACGCTAAGAAGTCATCGACACCATATGCTTAATATCATAGTGAGAGAGGAGTTTAGCGAATTGCCATTGAAAATGGGTTCCTCGTTCGCTAATGATGGCTCGAGGTGTCCCGAATAGGGAGTAGCACTGCTTCAAAAAGGAGTAGACACGTCTGGCATCATTGTTGGGCATGGCTTGAGCTTCTGCCTACCGCGAGACGTAGTCCACCGCAACCAAGATGTAAACATTACCAAAAGATGAAGGGAATGGGCCCATGAAATCGATGCCCCAAACATCAAAAATTTCACAAACAACATAAATATGTTGGGACATCTCATCTCAGGAAGAAATGTTTCATGACCTCTGACATCAGCAACATCTTTGAAGAGTGCGGGCCAGTAAAAGCCCGACTGTAGCACCTTCTACGCCTTATGGTTCCCACCATGATGATTGCCCGTTGGTCCCTCATGACATTGAGACTGGATGCCTCCCATCTCGTGCTCCATGATGCATCGCTGAATCATGCCATCCGCTCCAATCCTGAAGAGGTAAGGATGCTCCCAAAAGTAATGCTTCAGGTTAGAGAAGAACTTGCGCTTAACGTGAGTGATCATCCCCTTAGGTAACTGTTTTCCCACCAGATAGTTGGAAAAATCAGAGTACCAAGGGGTGACACTCTCCACCAAGAACATCGCCAGCAGTCGCTCATCTAGGAAGGAGTCGTTGATCTCTTCCACATTTTCCACCGGAGGGGCTTCCAGCCGTGTAAGATTATCTGTAGCAACATTTTTGGCTCCTTTCTTATCCTAGATCTCGATGTCAAATTCCTGCAGCAGCAAGATCCAGCAGATGAGCCGAGGTTTGGCGTCTGCCTTGGTCATCAAGTACCGGATAGCAAAGTGGTCTGTATAAACCACGACATGAGATAGCACATGATTAGGTCGGAACTTGTCAATAGCATACACCACGGCGAGCAGCTCCGTCTTGATGGTGATGTAGTTCTCTTGTGCATCATTCAGGGTGTAACACCCTGTTTTTGGTTTAGGGTTCGATTAAGATTTCGTCACGGTGTCGACGAAATCAAATTCGGACGTCGGATGAGGGAGAACCGAGTCTCCCAAGTTTGCGGAAGAATATGTTAACGATCAGGTATCATTCTTGGGAATTCAAAAAGTTGGAGGATTAAATGTGTAATTTTCAATAGAGCTCGTGGTCAACTGTGTTGACTGGAAAATATCAGTCGCGGTACTTAGTACTTCTAAACTAACAGAATATTTATTTTGGCCATAACTCGACAATTGACGTCCGATCGAGGAACTGTCGACGTCTATGGAATCGTGGGAACGAGGAGAATTAAATGGAAGCAAGTCATGGAATTATTAGAGCGGAGTCTGAGTCGTTTTCGACAGATTTGAGGTGAGTGTAAAGGGGGTAAAATCTCCGTCGATGTCTTTTAGTTTATGCCTTTTTAATTCAGTTATGTTATTTAATTTTCAAGGAAGCGCGATTATGTGTGTGAGGCATCCCACCGCCTACTTAGGGTGGAGGCACGCGTTGTGCTATTTATGTGATGTATGATTGATGGTAATTGAACCCCTGGGCGGTTGGGCCACTACTGGACGCGGTAGATGGTCGGGTCACTACTGGACGGCGAGACGTAACACAGTAGTTGACGGGCATGGACTGGACGGCGAGACGTAACGCAGTGCCATTGCCGAGTTTGAGTATGCAACCGGACGGCGAGACGTAACGCGGTTGGCATACTAGGGTAGGACACCGGACGGCGAGACGTAATGCGGTGGTCCTAGTGTTTTGTGTTTGAGTTAAGGATAAAAGTTGAGAACTTCTATGAGTTAACGTTGGAATAAAGTAATAGGATGAAAGTGAGAACGACTTTCGTCTATGGCAGAAACCCGTTAATAACATGTTTTAGTAAGGAGGTTGCTTAGGGCAAGACCTTAGGAAATAACGACGAGACTGACCCCTTCTCACTCACCAGGTTGAGGAAGGGTTAGCAAAGGTGGATCCCGAGAAGAGGCAGTGTGAGGCGAGCTACTGCACCAGCATGGACGAGACCCCAACCAGGAGTTAGAGCTAGAGTTAGTTTAATTATTTTGTTTATGGTTGTGAGTATATGTACTGGAGATTCAAGGTTCAAGATTTTGGGTTAAGTTGTTTTAAGTGTTTGAGATTGAGATTTTGCCCAAGTGTTGGGGCTTTTTGATTTAAAATTAATAAATAAAGTTAGTTTGTTTATTTTAAAATGTGGTTTGGGTTGCTCCGGAGTAACCGGTTTTGGGTTTGAGTTGTGGTTTGATTTTCGAAAAAGGTCGGGACGTTTCATTTTGGTATCAGAGCCGGCACTCCTCTGTTTCTTGGTCTCCAAGGAGTATTGGAGTGACGATCTGAGTTTTTCAAGGGTTCAGTTTTTAAAGGAAAGGAAAACTGGGAGTGTCATTTAAAAGTTTGGCCAAACGAGTCAAAGTCTTTTGAGGATTTTTTTTTAGAATCTCCAGTATACTCTAATCATGATAAGGAAATACCGTTAGGATGCCCTATGGGGTTATGATACGTCTCGAAAAGGAGAAACAGCAGATCCTTAGAGGATCGTTTAGTGAAACCCCTTCATCAGGAGTCCGACAAGTCTTCAAGGAGCTCGAAGACAAGTTTTGGAAAAGAAGGAGACCGCCATCCAGTTAAGCGAGGTAAAGAAAGGCTAGAGGTGTTACCAACTAAGCCGAGGTATGAGGAGGGATTCGAGAGACCCTACGGGTATAGTAATCATGAGAGGTCGAAAATCCAAGGGACACAAGGAGCATCGTCGGACCAGGATAGGATAAGAGTTAGAATCTCGAAACTTGCCTAAGAAAAGTCATCAAGCCAGTTGAGGAAAGACAAGAAAGTAGAACGTTCGAGAGAAGTTCTAATAAATGTCAAAGAAGGCAAGTAGAACTTTTGAGAAGGAATGACGGGGAGCTAGTGAACTGAGTTCGAGCATCAAAGCAAGAACCAAGCATCGATAAAGGGGTTGTGAAAGTAAAGGAAGTGTAAATCCCTATAGTAGAAGGATTACCACAGTAAGATTTTGAGCTAATGCGGTGAACAAATTTCGAGGTCGAAATTTTTCTTAAGGGGGGAGGAAATGTGATACTTCGACTCCGATTTAAGGGCCAACAACGATTGCTGAATGAGCTGGACCAACAAAGTGAATCGATAATTTTGTTCCATCGCCAGATGGGGGAATTAAAAGGGACAAGTAGCCACTCAAAGCTACTCGATGCTAATGAGCTTGTTGAGAATACCTTTTATGGTCAAGAGGAAATAACTTGAGGTAAGGTAAACTATACGGGATAAGCAACGGACATCATCAAGGTTCATATAGCGAGAGTAAATTTTTGAGGCAAGGAAGTACAAGAATGGTGTTGACAGAGGAAAGAGATTCAAGCAAATTTCGGGGACGAAATTTGTGTAAGGGTGGAGGAAATGTAACACCCTGTTTTTGGTTTAGGGTTCGATTAAGATTTCGTCACGGTGTCGACGAAATCAAATTCGGACGTCGGATGAGGGAGAACCGAGTCTCCCAAGTTTGCGGAAGAATATGTCAACAATCAGGTATCATTCTTGGGAATTCAAAAAGTTGGAGGATTAAATGTGTAATTTTCAATAGAGCTCGTGGTCAACTGTGTTGACTGGAAAATATCAGTCGCGGTACTTAGTACTTCTAAACTAACAGAATATTTATTTTGGCCATAACTCGATCAATTGACGTCCGATCGAGGAACCGTCGACGTCTATGGAATCGTGGGAACGAGGAGAATTAAATGGAAGCAAGTCATGGAATTATTAGAGCGGAGTCTGAGTCGTTTTTGACAGATTTGAGGTGAGTGTAAAGGGGGTAAAATCTCCGTCGAGGTCTTTTAGTTTATGCCTTTTTAAGTCAGTTATGTTATTTAATTTTCAAGGAAGCGCGATTATGTGTGTGAGGCATCCCACCGCCTACTTAGGGTGGAGGCACGCGTTGTGCTATTTATGTGATGTATGATTGATGGTAATTGAACCCCTGGGCGGTTGGGCCACTACTGGACGCGGTAGATGGTCGGGTCACTACTGGACGGCGAGACGTAACACAGTAGTTGACGGGCATGGACTGGACGGCGAGACGTAACGCAGTGCCATTGCCGAGTTTGAGTATGCAACCGGACGGCGAGACGTAACGCGGTTGGCATACTAGGGTAGGACACCGGACGGCGAGACGTAATGCGGTGGTCCTAGTGTTTTGTGTTTGAGTTAAGGATAAAAGTTGAGAACTTCTATGAGTTAACGTTGGAATAAAGTAATAGGATGAAAGTGAGAACGACTTTCGTCTATGGCAGAAACCCGTTAATAACATGTTTTAGTAAGGAGGTTGCTTAGGGCAAGACCTTAGGAAATAACGACGAGACTGACCCCTTCTCACTCACCAGGTTGAGGAAGGGTTAGCAAAGGTGGATCCCGAGAAGAGGCAGTGTGAGGCGAGCTACTGCACCCAGCATGGACGAGACCCCAACCAGGAGTTAGAGCTAGAGTTAGTTTAATTATTTTGTTTATGGTTGTGAGTATATGTACTAGAGATTCAAGGTTCAAGATTTTGGGTTAAGTTGTTTTAAGTGTTTGAGATTGAGATTTTGCCCAAGTGTTGGGGCTTTTTGATTTAAAATTAATAAATAAAGTCAGTTTGTTTATTTTAAAATGTGGTTTGGGTTGCTCCGGAGTAACCGGTTTTGGGTTTGAGTTGTGGTTTGATTTTCGAAAAAGGTCGGGACGTTTCACAGGGTCTTCGACGCGTAGTAGATAGGATGGAAATGCTTGCCACGTGTCTGGCCCATAACAACTCTGACGGCATAATCACTCGCATCACACATCAGCTCGAAAGGGAGAGGCCAATCAGGAGTCACCATGATGAGTGCATAGGTAAGCTTCCCCTTCAAAGTCTCAAATGCAGCTGTGCACTCTAGAGTGAAATGAAAAGGTTCATCTTTCTCTAGCATGTTGGTCAAGGGCAAGGCGATCTTCGAGAAATCTTTAATAAATCTCCTGTAAAAGCCTGCATGGCCCAAAACGGGAGGAGGCAGCTTGCTGATCGTCTCAATCTTTGCACGATCTACCTCAATCCTCTACTTGGAGAATTTGTGCCCGACCACAATCCCTTCACAAACCATGAAATAACACTTCTCCCAGCTAAGTGCCAAGTTCGTCTCCTCGCACCTCTTCGGGCAAGTTCCAGGTTATGGAGACAATGAGTGAAGGAGTCTCCATAAACTGAGAAGTCGTCCATGAAGACTTTCATGATCTCTCCAACCAGGCGATCGAAGATCACCATCATACACTGCTGGAAGGTCGCCGGTTCATTGTAGAGTCCAAATGGAATCCTCTGTTATGCAAAAGTACCAAAGGGGCAAGTGAAGGTGGTCTTCGCCTAATCCTCCGGTGTGATTGAAATTTGGAAGCACTCGAACATGCCATCCACGAAGCAGTAGAAATCTTGTCCCTCTAACATCTCCAGCATCTGATCAATGAAAGGAAGTGGGAAATGGCCCTTCCTGGTGGCATCGTTCAAGCGCCAGTAGTCGATCCAGACACGTAAGCCGGTCACAGTCCGCATCGGGATAAGCTCATTATTCTTGTTCGGTACTACTGTCATCCCACCTTTTTCAGGACCACCTGAGTGGGACTGACCCACTTGCTATCAGATATAGCAAAGATAATCCCAGCATCCATCAGTTTCATGATCTCTGCCCGGACCACTACCTCCGAGTTAGAGTCAACCTCCATTGCGGCTGCCTGACATGCTTAACCTCATCCTTCATAAGAATTCTATGGGAGTAGAAGGATGGGCTAATGCCTCTAATGTCAGTGATCTTCCACGCCATGGCCCGGACGTACTTCTGCAACAGAGCCACCAGAATGCTCTTTTGCTCGGGGGTCAGTTCTGAGCTGATAATGACCGGGAGCTTATATATTCCCCTCCCGGAGAAATGCATACTCATGGTGAGAGGGGAGGGGCTTAAGCTCTAGCTCTGGTGGTTCCTCCAAGGATGTGGCTATTTGGGGCGAGATAGAGATCGGCTTGAATGGCTGCTCTCGTCCGCTAGCTGCTCCTCCAACTGCAGCTCATGTAATTCCTGCTCCCCTAGCAAAATCATCAATAAGCGCCTTGGTGGTGGCGAGAAAATGTTTACTCATAATTAAAGGAACATCCACATCCTCACTAATATAAAGAATAGCAAAATCAACAAGATATGAGAGTGACCCTACTGCAAGTATCAAGTCCTCTGCAATACCCTTAGGACGCACAATAGATATATCCGCTAACTGTATGCTCATCCTAGTGTCACTGGGTTCACCTAGGCCTAGCTTCTTAAATAATTTATATGGCATGACATTAATGCTAGTCTAAATCCGCCAAGGACTTTCCTACATGGGTCTTTATGCTTCTTCGGTAGCTTGTTATGCAAGATGACAAAACACTCTTCGTTGAGCATCACGGTCGACCGCTGCCCAAGATTCCTCTTTTTGGTGAGGAGACTCTTCATGAACTTAGCATACTTTGGCATCTTCGACAGTGCCTCAACGAAAGGCATACTGATGTTCACCTGCTTCAACATTGCCATGAACTTGGCAAACTCAGTCTCCAGTCGGTCTTTGTGCAACCGAGTATGGAAAGGAAGCTGAGGGACATAATCTTTCACCACTGGTTGTGGCTTAGGTGCAGGCTGAGAGAGAGCTTGCCCCTGCCTGGACAGATAGAGAGGTTGCTGCTGCTGGAACTGCCCTTGCTTGGTTGGTATGGCGGTCTCTAGAAGTAGGGTGGTCACTAGGAGACTGGTGGCTTAGGATCACTGCCACTATAAGAGAAGTTAGGATGCTGGCGCCACCCCACCTTATAGGTGTTGCTATAAGCGTCAAAGCGTCTAGCATTGCCGATGAAATCCAGCTGCTCTTGAGGTGTAGTAGATTCCCTCATCGCCTAACAGTCTTCCACTGTGTGGTGGCTGCTCTCGCACCACTGGCAGTACATTGCATGTTGCTGCCCTGTACAGGGAACCATCCCATTTCTATCAAGTGTCGTGACCAACTTAGTGACCACTCTCACCAGATCGGACGACGGGGTATCCATGGCATGCACACCACGACTTAGTGCTCGCTGCGATCTTTGTACAGAACCCCAATCATAACCCAACTCAACCATATCTTCAAAGAGCTGGTTGAACTATGGTGGCGTCTTAGTCAGCATGTTGCCAAATAAACCGAGTCGATAAGCTACTTATCTTCAAGAAACAGAGACCGATAAAAGGTGCCCACCTCGAAGGCTTCATTGAAACCATGAGTGGGACACTTTAGGAAGAGACCTTTGTATCTCTCCAAGCGTCTCGAATAGTTTCTTCCTCCTCTTGGGAAAAATGTGTAATCTCCTTCTGCAATTCTGCTATTTTAGAAGAAGGATGATAGAGAATCTAGAATTTGTTGACCAGGTCGGAGAATGTAGTGATTGACCCTGGAGGCCGATTGTCCAGCCACAGCTTGGCTTGTCCCTCCAGAGCGCAGCTGGATAGCATCTTGAGGGACCCCATTAATCTTGATTTCATCAATCAGCTCGTGGAATCGCCGCTAGTGCGCACGGGGACACTTGCATGTCTTCCCATGGAACACCTGAACCTCGCAGCATGGTGATAACAGAGGTGCTCACCTCAAAGTTGTTGGCAGCAACTTGAGGGTGTTGGATGTTGGACCTCATGTTTGCTGCCCTGGCGGTCAAGTAGTAGCTCATGGTATGCTCCTCGGAGACAACCACCTCGACAGCATTGAGGTCACCCATTTCCTCTTCGCTCTTAGATCCGTCGGCGACAACGACCTTATCCAAGTCTTCCTTCGTAGCCAAACTCGGTTTGAGGCAACAAGTCCGTTCGATTTTTGGGTCTAACGGATGTAGATCTCCCGACTGGCTACAGGTCATGCACTACCTGCACACAAACTATAAACACAACCCGTAAAGGCAAACAGGGGAAGGAAGACAAATGCAGAAAAGTAAGTGCTAAAGTAACAAACATTCACGTTTCTACAATAACCTAGAGTTTCCCGGTAACGGCGCCAAAAACTTGATTCGCTAAAACACAACACCAAACTACGACCAAGTATAATCGTAGAATGAAAATGCATAAGAGTGGGTAAGTTTTACTTATCAACTCGGGGCCTAGATGTACTGTCTACTCCGTGATTATCTATTATCTAGCGGAAAAAGTTGAGTGAGAATGATTTTAAAAGAAAATAGCAAGTAGTTCGGTTTTTCTTATTCAAGAGAAAAGGCACTCAGGATTGATTCCCCTAGCTCCTCAGTTAGGTTCAAGTTGTAATTCCCTTTGGTTATTTTACTGTCGATTAGGCTGCGGAAGATCCAAAAATAGTTTGGAATCTCTTAACCTTACCAAGCCCTCTTAGACAGAATACCCGGCATGTGTCTAGCCTTCACCGGTATAGCCTGCTAAGGAGATTCACACAGTCTATTCACAACTTTTCTAAATTATTGTTGACTACATTGCTTATTAACTTTTCTAAATTATGTGCACTCATCGATGCTAATGAATTTGGGAAGAGCCTAACTGGTGAATTAGATTACTCTAATGAAGCCGAGAATACATTCAAGTGCCTGATATGTATCTTTTAATCTCAAATGTATCAAATTGTTGGTAATTTACCATTAAAATATACTTTTTATAGGCGAGTTCTACGGTACCCAGGGTGAAATCCGGAGTACCGCATACCTTGAGTAAGAAAACGCTATCTAGAACTTGAATTGACTGATCTTTCGGGCATGATATTATACTCTAACCCTTAAAGATCAAAATCTAGGTCTTAATTCTCTAATTCTTATACCCCCAAGATTAATTTAATTAGAAACAATAATTGACGGTTATGATTCGTCCAAATATAGGCAAAAAAATCAATGCACCATTTAGGGTTTATAGTTTATGATTTAGATAATTAGGACCTAGGGTTGACTCGTTAAGAGTTAGGGTATAGTATCATGCCCAAAAGAATACCATTTAGTGAATTAAAAGAGTAAAAGCGTAAAGCGTTTTGGTGAACTACAAGCGTAAAATCGTAAGCTTTAAAACGCAAATTAGTCCGATTTTGTACACTAAAATTTTTATGTGAAAACAAAAGCGTTTTGTTGATCTAGAAGCGTAAAATCATAAATTTTAGGGTTCATTTGGTTTTGGTGATAGTTTGCTTGGGATAGTTACAATGCATGTAATGTCCACAATGCATCGTTTTTTTTTTTATTTTCTGCGCAAACAATACATGCATTGTTTGCTTGATTTGACACAAACTATCACTCAAAATGAGTGATAGTTAAATCTCAAGTTTTCGTTGAGATTGTTGAGATTGTTCGATGGAGATTGTTGTGTTTTCTTCTTCTTCCAAATATGTCCCTAACTTTTTATATGTGTTGCTTTTTTATATTTAAAACAAAGGGTAAAAGTGTCATTTCACCCAAAAAGTAATATACTTTATTTAAATACTACAATAACTATCACAGAAACCAAACGATGTAAACTACAATACACCAATTTTCTTATATACATATATATTATTATACATGCATCGATGACAATACATCGATTTAACTATCACCGACACCAAACGACCCCTTAAAGTTTTAAATTGCAATTTTAACTACATCGGTCGGTTATCATTTCGGCCTATCATGACCAATTTATCGCCATTTTTCCTCTAAACCCCTTTTTCTCTCTACCTCCAAAATCAGCACATGTTGCACCACCCGTTCAACAACCAGTGTCATCTATGGTGGATCCCCGCAGGCCGCAACAGTACCTCTAGCTTCCTCTTTGCCAACACGTCTTGATGTTGCAACTTCAGCAGCGTCATTCGACGTGACAACCCGCCCCCACAATTGCAAATTATGCACACGCCTATGACTCTTCCTCCATTCTCCTTGAGCATCCCACCTGCCATCTCATTCACTGGTTAGTGTGAACCCTGACAATGGCTTCATCATTTATGTAATAACTCCATTCATGCCTCTGACATGGGGAGTTGGAAATTAAATTGGAGGGACATGAGGAGCTGGCAATGGTGTCGGTGCACCCTCCCTATCACAAATCCTTCTCTTCAGTTCAATAAATTAACGATCCTTCTTCCCCCGATCGCCCGGAAATTGCACCATCAAAGCCATTCCTCCCAATCTCAATACCTCCCATCAGTACTGCTAACTCTCAAGACCAGAAGTTCATCCCATCATCATCTACTCACTCCCTCCTTTGGTCCATTCACCTTTCATCATCGCCATAATCGTCATCACCGAAGGAAAAGGAAGCAAGCCGTAGCTACTGACTTGATACCTTCCATTCTCTCTCGACCAGTAGGTAAGCAAAACGAATCCCCTCTCCATTCAAGCTTCAAGGCTTCATAACTAACAAGCAAATGATCTTTCTACGGCGTAGCTTCGGCGGCGAAAGAGCGGGGTGACCAAACGACGATTCAAACAAGGAATTGAGGTCCTAAGGCTTCCTACCTAGGCCTAGACTCGTATTAGAGGTAAGGAAGCTCAACCCCTCGTGCTAAAAGCACCATTTTTGGTGAGTTATTCGACTTTGTTGGAATCTGGGAATTTAGCGACGGAATTCCAGGTCTTTAGCAACGGTTATGGGGTCGTCGCTAAAGGCCAGTCAGTGAGTAGAAATACCAGACCTTTTGAGACGGATAGCATGGGTAATTCGTGACAGACTCCATACCCGTCACTAAAAGAGCTGTAGGTTAATAAGTATGAATTATGTATATTTATTTAGTCGTTAATTAAATAGGTATCTTAGTAGTGATTGGACTAAGGTATTAAATAATAACTATAATTAGATAAAATGGTTTAGTTGAGTTAATCAATTATTTTATCCAATAATATAAAGACCATAATATGATAAGAGGTTTTTAAGCAACTTAATAGATTAAGATGATTTAAGTATTAGTTAGAAAATATTAGTTTAACGGGTGTGATATTGGAACAATTTAAACCAGAAAATGATATTAGCAAGTTAGATTAATCTAAGTTAGTTAATGGGTAAATTAACTAGTTTATTCATTAGAGAAATATGTGTTATAATATGCGCTTCTTGAATCCGACTAGGTAAGTGAGCTTAGCATGATTGTTTTTCAAGTATTTAAATTGGCTAAGATCTTGAACTATTAGACTTATGTAGCAATATGATTTTAGTATTTTAATTGGTACGTTAATTAGCCATACTATGCAAATATCGCAAGTAGCCCCACCGATCAAGTACCGTCACTAAGAACTCGAAACCAAACCGATCTAACTTTGGTTTTCGCCATAGGATCAAGAGGTGAATCACCCAAGCAAAGGACACCAATCTTCACGTTGTAAGCGTTTTGAGTTAATAAGGTGCGTGGTTTAAGGGGGCTAGTTAGTATTCCATTCAGAATTATTTATTGCGCATGTTATTCGAGTTAATCGGAATGCCTTATACGATATTTATGTGTCGAGTTATGCGTTTATGAGATTCATGTTCAAGTTTATAAGCAAGCAAGATCATGTTTTAAACCTCACTTAGCTAGCCGCACACGGTCACCTCATGTTATGATTAAGGAGGTTACGAACCCTACTCCTGGGTAATAAGGAGGTTACGAACCCTACTCCTGGGTAATAAGGAGGTCACGAACCCTACTCCTGGGTAATACGATCATGTTTAAGTATTTCGGTGATCGTGGTGGCGTGCTAGTTAAGTTGAGTTCGGGGCCCCCTTTTCGTAAAGAATGTATGTTTCAAGAAAAATCATTTACAAGTCCAGTAAATATTTTATGCATGAACATTTGCAACCATTTGCATTTTGCTTCATTTTCATATTATGTAAAGAATGGAATTAGGATTAGGACTGACCCCAACGCCCGCATTCAGGAGCTGCTAGAAACCAGGAGCTTGTAGACCACCCACAGGTGCACAGTTGCTGTTCAGGATGTCATCAGAGGGGTTAGTGGCTATGGAAGTTTCATGAAGAACTTTTAAAGTTTATGCATTGTTCGTTAGTGGACTTGAGACGGATGTTCGCTTTTGCTGATTAAGAATGTGTTTCCCTTTTGAATTTGGATTTGATTGATGTGATATTTCTTCCGAACTTTTCATATTGAACCTTTTATGGTTATTAAGGACATTTCGGTAAATTTATGAGACCGGCCGGTCTAGGGTGTTACATTTTGGTATCAGAGCCGGTTTCCCTTTGTCTTCACTTTTAAGTGAGATACTGGGAAGTCGGTCTCCATGTGTTTTTCAAGCTCGAAATATTTTAGAAACTTTTTAACCAAATTTTCATGGAACCCAAAATTGTTTTAGAACATCCAGTCTCGTCTACTAATAAGTACGATGCCTTCAAGGTTCTGATGCAAGTCATTGCCCTCATGTAGGAGTATGAATATGGGAGGCGCTCCGCAAGGTGGTGGTCGACGCCCTCCTCCAAATTATGTCGCACTCAGGAAAATGGGAGTCGTTGACTTTGAGGGATCTTCTGACCCTGAGGTGGTTGATGCGTGGCTTTTGAAGCTCACTCGAACCCTGGATGAGCTTCGTATCGACAATGATGAGGATAGGATTGCCATGGCGGTACACGTACTCCAGGGGACAGCAAGAGATTGGTGGCATCTCCAACCAGAAAGTGAAGAAGTACCTCTAGCAATCACCTGGAATCGATTCATAAAGATGTTTCTTGATGAGTATATCCCCGACTCCATTCGAGATGACAAGAGAGAAGAGTTCATGAAATTGAAGCAGGAGTGGGGGCAGACTGTTGCTGAATACACGGAGCAATTTAAGAAGTTGTGCAAATATGCTGATCCCGCATATCGAACAGCGATAGGGATGCGAGATCGTTATATTCGAGGCTTGAGAGCAGAAATTAAGAAATGTATGGGAGAAGCGGAAAGGGTATCTCAACCCATAGCTTATCGGGCTGCCCTTCGCATCGAGAAGGATGAGAAGATGGCTCAGGAAGAAAGGACTGCCAGATTCGATGTCCGGAAGAGGAAAGAGTCCACCTACTCAGGTAGCCAGACTCTCTCAACTCACCCTTCTAAGAGAGGACCTGGTTCTACCCTCCATCTGCCTTCCCATAGCAAGGCAGGCTCTAACAGAAGTGCACCCACACAGTACCAGACACAGCACCCGCTCTGTCAATTTTGTGAGAAACATCATCCGGGGGTGTGCAGGTTCAAGCTAGGCCTCTGCTTTGGCTGTGGTCAGCCGGGGCATAAAAAGGCCAATTGCCCACGATTCACGGGACGCACTATGGCAATATCCGAGCCTTCGATTGGTGGAGGAAGGATGCAATCAGGCGGGAGATTCAATGATAGAGCAACCACCACCAGCAACACCCACAACAATCATCGCGACCAGAGTCAAATGTCCAAAGCTAGCGGGCAACCCAGACTCTTTGCTATGGGGAGAGAAGAAGCTAACGCAGCCCCTGAGGTTGTGACTGGTATGGTTTATATTCATAACCATCCTGCTTTTGCCTTGATAGATCCTGGGTCTACGCATTCCTTTGTATCTACTGCTTTTGCTAGAACCTTAGGGATGGTACATGTGCACCTCAATCAAAACATGGGGGTGCGTACACCCGTGGGTGATACGTTGATAGTTAATTCCATAGTCAGAGAGTGCATAGTGGAAGTCGCTGGGTATGAACTGGAGGCAAACCTTATGTTACTTCCTTTTGATGAATTCGATAGTATCTTGGGAATGGATTGGCTATCCAAGCACAGAGCGATAGTTGATTGTTTCAACAAGGAGGTTCGATTTGACTTGGAAGGAAGAGGAATGGCTGTTTTCAAGGGGATACGTAGGGCCATTCCAGGAAGTTTGATATCTGCAACCACAGCATTCGCACTGATTCAAGATGGGTGTGAAGCTTATTTGGCTCATGTCACTACCACACCGGAAGTGAAGCTCGAAGAGGTGGACATTGTCAAGGAGTTCCCAGATGTGTTTCCAGAAGATCTCCCTGGTTTACCCCCAAGGAGAGAGATCGAGTTTGACATTGAAGTTGTACCGGGTACTGCACCAATTTCGATACCGCCATACCGAATGGCGCCAGTAGAGCTGAAGGAGTTGAAGGAGCAATTGCAAGAACTACTGGACAAAGGTTTCATTCGCCCTAGCATCTCTCCATGGGGAGCCCCAGTGCTATTTGTCAAGAAGAAAGATGGCAGTATGCGGATGTGTATCGACTACAGGAGGCTAAATAAGGCAACGGTGAAGAACCGATATCCATTACCCAGGATAGACGACTTGTTTGATCAACTTCAGGGTGCCTCTGTATTCTCTAAGATTGATCTAAGGTCAGGTTACCACCAGTTGCGGGTGGCTGAATCCTCTATCCCAAAGACAGCCTTCCGTACTCGATACGGCCACTACGAATTCTTGGTAATGCCTTTTGGGTTGACCAATGCACCGGCAGCATTCATGGCACTAATGAACAACATATTCCATGAGTACTTGGATAAGTTTGTCATTGTATTTATTGATGACATTCTCATCTACTCGAAGAGCTACGAGGAGCACAAAGAACACTTGAAGATCACATTAGAGATACTGAGGGAAAAGAAACTCTATGCAAAGTTCTCTAAGTGTGAATTCTGGCTAAAAGAAGTATTATTTTTGGGCCACGTGGTTTCTGGAAGAGGAGTTGAAGTAGACCCAAAGAAAATTGAGGCAGTGGTTAATTGGGCACCTCCGAAAAATGTTCCAGAATTGAGAAGTTTTCTTGGCATGGCTGGGTACTATAGAAGGTTTGTTGAGGGTTTCTCTCGCATTGCTAGACCTCTGACCCAACTACTGCGCAAGGGAATGACTTACGACTGGAGTAAGGAATGTCAGGAAGCATTTGAGGAGCTGAAGAGAAAGCTTACTACTGCACCAGTACTCACGCTACCATCAAGCGAGGGAGAGTATGCCATTTATAGTGATGCATCATACAAAGGGTTGGGGTGTGTTCTTATGCAAAATAAGAAGGTGATCGCTTATGCTTCGAGGCAATTACGACCACACGAGGTGAACTACCCAACCCATGATCTAGAGTTAGCTGCAGTCGTGTTTGCTCTAAAACTATGGAGACACTATCTTTATGGTGAGACTTTCAAGATCTTCACGGATCACAAGAGTTTGAAACATCTCACGGATCAAAAAGAGTTGAATATGAGACAAAGAAGATGGGTGGAGTTGTTGGGTGATTATGACTGTACCATTGAGTACCACCCTGGGAAAGCTAATGTGGTGGCCGATGCACTAAGCAGGAAGGAGCACGGTCCAATAACTGAGCTTGTGGCACTCAGGGCTATGAATGTGGAACTAAAACTGGAGGGCGCTACTAGCATGATGGCTAATTTGAAGATTAGACCACTATTGCATGATCGAATTAAGGAGAAGCAAAAGGATGATCCAGTTTTGGCCAAATTTATTCAAGAGGTACAAGATGGGAAGGATACTAAGTTTGAAATCATAGATGGGATGTTACTCTTCCAGGGTAGAGCTTGTGTACCTAACATGGAGAATTTAAGGCAAGAAATCCTGGATGAAGCTCATTGTGCACCTTATTCCATGCACCCAGGATCGACCAAGATGTACCGGACTCTGCAAGAACATTTTTGGTGGCCCAATATGAAGAAGGAGGCAGCTGAGTTTGTGCACAAGTGTTTAGTCTGTCAAATGGTGAAAGCAGAGCACCAAGCTCCAGCAGGGAAGCTAAAGCCACTTGAGATACCAGAGTGGAAGTGGGAACACATCACCATGGATTTCGTCTATGGATTACCGAGGACGGAGTGGGGTAATGATGGAGTTTGGGTGATTGTAGATCGTCTCACTAAGTCAGCACACTTCATCCCCATCAAGTTCAAGCCAGGGGTGGATGCATTGGCAGACTTGTACATACAAGAGGTGGTACGACTACATGGAGTTCCCCTAACCATAGTATCAGACCGAGATCCTAGTTTCACTAGCCAGTTCTGGAAGTGCCTTCACAAGGCTTTGGGAACCAAACTTCATTTCTCAACTGCCTATCATCCTCAGACTGATGGACAGACAGAGAGGACGATACAAACGTTGGAGGATTTATTGAGGGCTTGTACATTGCAGATGAGGGGATCGTGGGACAAGTATCTCCCTCTGATGGAGTTTGCTTATAATAATCAATACCACAGCTCCCTAAAGGCGGCACCATATGAGGCCTTGTATGGGAGAAAGTGCAGATCTCCCCTATATTGGGATGAGGAAGGATTAAGGCAAATTGAGGGCCCACAACTAGTACAAGACACAGTCGACAAAGTTAAGCAAATACGAGAAAACATTAAAGCGGCTCAGGATCGTCAAAAGAGCTATGCAGACAAGCCAGGAGAGGAGAGGACTCATGAAGTGGGAGATAAGGTATTCTTGAAGGTTTCTCCATGGAAAGGGGTTATGAGATTTGGAAAGAAGGGCAAGTTGAGTCCAAGATACATTGGACCATATGAAATATTGGAGCGGGTAGGCCCTCTGGCGTATAGGCTCGCACTACCTCCAAATCTATCCAAGATCCACAATGTATTCCATGTCAACATGCTCAAAGGGTACCGATCCGACCCAACCCACATCGTGGAGTTAGAAGATATTCAACTGGATAGTGACATGACCTATAATGAGATACCAGTCGGGATCATCGACCGCCAAGATAAGGAGCTACGAAGGAAGAAGGTTCCAATGGTGAAGGTGGTGTGGAGGAACCAAGGCACAGAAGCAGCCACTTGGGAGATCGAGGAGGACATAAGGAAGAACTATCCTGAGTTGTTTCTTGACATACCTTTGTAATCGGTATAATTTGATTATGATTTGTTGGCGGTAATAAGATATGATCGGTAATAAAAGTGAAGAATCATGAACTTCTTATGAACTCAGTTTCTCAATTTCGGGGACGAAATTTTTATAACGGGGGAGGAAATGTAATAACTCCATTCATGCCTCTGACATGGGGAGTTGGAAATTAAATTGGAGGGACATGAGGAGCTGGCAATGGTGTCGGTGCACCCTCCCTATCACAAATCCTTCTCTTCAGTTCAATAAATTAACGATCCTTCTTCCCCCGATCGCCCGGAAATTGCACCATCAAAGCCATTCCTCCCAATCTCAATACCTCCCATCAGTACTGCTAACTCTCAAGACCAGAAGTTCATCCCATCATCATCTACTCACTCCCTCCTTTGGTCCATTCACCTTTCATCATCGCCATAATCGTCATCACCGAAGGAAAAGGAAGCAAGCCGTAGCTACTGACTTGATACCTTCCATTCTCTCTCGACCAGTAGGTAAGCAAAACGAATCCCCTCTCCATTCAAGCTTCAAGGCTTCATAACTAACAAGCAAATGATCTTTCTACGGCGTAGCTTCGGCGGCGAAAGAGCGGGGTGACCAAACGACGATTCAAACAAGGAATTGAGGTCCTAAGGCTTCCTACCTAGGCCTAGACTCGTATTAGAGGTAAGGAAGCTCAACCCCTCGTGCTAAAAGCACCATTTTTGGTGAGTTATTCGACTTTGTTGGAATCTGGGAATTTAGCGACGGAATTCCAGGTCTTTAGCAACGGTTATGGGGTCGTCGCTAAAGGCCAGTCAGTGAGTAGAAATACCAGACCTTTTGAGACGGATAGCATGGGTAATTCGTGACAGACTCCATACCCGTCACTAAAAGAGCTGTAGGTTAATAAGTATGAATTATGTATATTTATTTAGTCGTTAATTAAATAGGTATCTTAGTAGTGATTGGACTAAGGTATTAAATAATAACTATAATTAGATAAAATGGTTTAGTTGAGTTAATCAATTATTTTATCCAATAATATAAAGACCATAATATGATAAGAGGTTTTTAAGCAACTTAATAGATTAAGATGATTTAAGTATTAGTTAGAAAATATTAGTTTAACGGGTGTGATATTGGAACAATTTAAACCAGAAAATGATATTAGCAAGTTAGATTAATCTAAGTTAGTTAATGGGTAAATTAACTAGTTTATTCATTAGAGAAATATGTGTTATAATATGCGCTTCTTGAATCCGACTAGGTAAGTGAGCTTAGCATGATTGTTTTTCAAGTATTTAAATTGGCTAAGATCTTGAACTATTAGACTTATGTAGCAATATGATTTTAGTATTTTAATTGGTACGTTAATTAGCCATACTATGCAAATATCGCAAGTAGCCCCACCGATCAAGTACCGTCACTAAGAACTCGAAACCAAACCGATCTAACTTTGGTTTTCGCCATAGGATCAAGAGGTGAATCACCCAAGCAAAGGACACCAATCTTCACGTTGTAAGCGTTTTGAGTTAATAAGGTGCGTGGTTTAAGGGGGCTAGTTAGTATTCCATTCAGAATTATTTATTGCGCATGTTATTCGAGTTAATCGGAATGCCTTATACGATATTTATGTGTCGAGTTATGCGTTTATGAGATTCATGTTCAAGTTTATAAGCAAGCAAGATCATGTTTTAAACCTCACTTAGCTAGCCGCACACGGTCACCTCATGTTATGATTAAGGAGGTTACGAACCCTACTCCTGGGTAATAAGGAGGTTACGAACCCTACTCCTGGGTAATAAGGAGGTCACGAACCCTACTCCTGGGTAATACGATCATGTTTAAGTATTTCGGTGATCGTGGTGGCGTGCTAGTTAAGTTGAGTTCGGGGCCCCCTTTTCGTAAAGAATGTATGTTTCAAGAAAAATCATTTACAAGTCCAGTAAATATTTTATGCATGAACATTTGCAACCATTTGCATTTTGCTTCATTTTCATATTATGTAAAGAATGGAATTAGGATTAGGACTGACCCCAACGCCCGCATTCAGGAGCTGCTAGAAACCAGGAGCTTGTAGACCACCCACAGGTGCACAGTTGCTGTTCAGGATGTCATCAGAGGGGTTAGTGGCTATGGAAGTTTCATGAAGAACTTTTAAAGTTTATGCATTGTTCGTTAGTGGACTTGAGACGGATGTTCGCTTTTGCTGATTAAGAATGTGTTTCCCTTTTGAATTTGGATTTGATTGATGTGATATTTCTTCCGAACTTTTCATATTGAACCTTTTATGGTTATTAAGGACATTTCGGTAAATTTATGAGACCGGCCGGTCTAGGGTGTTACAATTTATCATTGCTCTCCTTTTTTTTTTTTTTTTTTTTTTTTGCTTGAAAGCAACAGGAAGGCGTGGATTGCTTGTTAAGATCCTATTAATTTAGTGTATCATAGAAAGTAGTTTACTTGTATGGCTAAGGGGAAGCACAATTTGAACATCTTTCTCCATTGCGAACAACCTTGTTAAATTGCTTGTTTTGAATTGCGTTGGAAACTAAGTGTAAAGTGTAACTTCAACTACAGTTTGGTCTTGCAACACTCTTGTATTTCTCGAGTATTCAACTAGAGAGACCCTAGTGAATACGACCTCAGAAGTTTAGTTCTATAGGTATCTTTGATACTGCTTTCTGCACATCACGGGTCAGCCCACTAGTTTGCAGATGTGGATAGTAGAGTTTGTGATCATTCAGTTTTTAACATGTCATGCAATAACCATTTGGCATTGTATAGAACCATCAACTCTGAGTACAGAGGAAGGAGAATATGCAACTTAACCGAGTAGCTTTTGCAATATACCCAAACATTTTATTCCCATCACAACTCATCACTACCAAAGAACTGGCAAGCTGTTGTGTCCTCTTTCAATGCTGAAGAGAGCGAGAGCGCGAAGCAGAACACCTCACTCCACCATTCCAATGTTTACCAATTCTTCTAACCCGAGTCTCAGCCTCTTAGCCGCATCCTTGCAATCATCCTCAACCAAACCTCCGAACGAGATCCTGACATGGCCTGGACACCCGCATGCACCACCCGGTATTACAACCACGCCATGCCTGTGAGCGAGCCAGTGTACAACTTTTCCGTCGTCAATATACTTCTCCGGCAGTTTGGCCCACAGGTATATTGCGCCTTCGCCACCTTTCACAGCATCTTTACCTAGTGGAGACAGTGCTTCCATGAGGATTTCCCTGTTCTTGACCAGATCTTTGACTCGCTCCGTCACCCACGTGGGACCCATTTCCAGAGAGTAGAGGGCAAGATACTGCGAGATTATCGAAGCACAGATCGGTATGTTGTCTTGGATTTTGAGGAGAGAAGTCGCAAAACCTTCCACTTCTGAAGGGTAGGCTATCTGTAGGTGGTTCAATGAGTTAAACTCGGCTCAAAGAAACTGTCTTTTTCATACATAAAATTGAGAACAGGAGGAAGATACGATGGTTACTTACATATCCAACGCGCCAGCCCATCATTCCATAGGCTTTCGAGAAGGAAAAGATATTGACAATATGATCTCCTTCTATGCATGTGTGCTTTAGACCATCGTACATAAAATACCTGCAAACTCAAATTGTTCAGGGTCACACATTCCGGCACAATATTAGTAAACGCATTGATCAGTATGTCACAGTATAGAAAAGAGCCGGGGAGCAACTTCTGTGTAGTCGACCCTGTCTGTGGTTGCATAAGAACTGAATTCTAACCCTTGTAAGTAGTCAAAATTTTAGGCCATGTAATTTGTGTCCTCCCTTTTTTAGTAGCTATTCATTAAATAATCATTGTTATTACGATTTCCAGAAGAACCCAGTTTTTCTATCGTGACATCATATGCCTCATCTAAAAACTCTGTATATACAAAATGTTATGATATCCCTCATTAGAATTGAAATTAGAAGAAGAGTTTATTGAATCTATAGGTAATACGTCAAATTGTTAATGATGAGGCTGTCCTCAAAAGGACACACTGCCTCCACCACCTTCCTCATGAAAACCCAAAAAAGCTTGTTTTCTATATTATCCAAGACGTAAGGATCCTAGAAGCTTGAATCATGAACAAAATACAGCAGATCAATTATATTCTGAAAACATTGAAGCAAGGAAGATCTCGGCCCAAACTTCCCATCATGAAAATTTTAAAGATGCTTCAGTACCAAACTAACACTAGACACAGCACAACATAGATCAAAACAAAAACTTACTCATATGTGTTATCAACAATAAGCCAGGATCCAGCTGCTCTGCAAAGCTCTGAAATCCTCTGCTCAAGACAAAGAAAAGCCATATCTTCAACATAGGGACATATCATAATATTCACATTCATTGATGAGCATGAGTGCTGCATTTACGATATTTTGGACTGAGGCCGATGAAGATTACTAGCAACAAAGAAATCTGCCTTTCATCTTTCAGTCAATATAATTTCCAAATGTCCACATATATTACCTTAAGGAGGGGCTCTGGAATATAGGTCCCAGATGGATTTCCAGGATTAACTACAGTAACGACTTTTGGAACTGGCTTGGTAGTCGCTAGTGTCTTCTCCAACCAATCTGCGCACAAAAACACACTTATAGATGCTTCACTCAAAGAGGAGAAAATGCAGCAAGAAACACATGTATCACACATGGCTCCAATTTGAGAAATGGATTACAAATTGTATCATTTGAACACCTACAAATCATACATGTGGTGCAAAAAAATTATGGTGGGAAAAATTTCACGCTGCTGTCTATTATTTACAAATACCGCGTCATTTACTAAGATCCCAAGTTTGTTTAGAAATTTCTACGCACATTTGGAAGTTTTAATACATCTTTACCTATAGCCGACAGTATTATTGCCCATTTAAAGCAGTAATCGTATCCACTGTCTCTGCGAATATCAGCAAAAGCTGATACAAGAAAATCCGTGTGTTTTTTCAAAGAGCTTTCATTGAATTCTGTTGCTTTATTTGCACCACAGCTAAAATTTTGATTGCTTGTTCATTACCAAATTTTGATATTGTAAAGCTAAAGCAGAGCTCTCAATTCCGAACACGTAGCATAAGCAGTTGATTCTAGGTTACATTAGTTGGAGTTCGAGAGACATTCCATTTCTTTGGGCAGCAAAAGGTAGAAAAATGTATACAATGAAAGGTGCCTGAAGATTCACCTGCATCAGGATAAAGCGTCTTTGGGTCTCCTGGACCTACTAATATATTAGTAACACCCGTCATCTGGAAAGACATGTATGCATTGAAATAATAGGGGGCGAACATAACTGCTGAGTCCCCAGCATCACACAGGGCAAGCACAAGATTGACAAATGCCTGCCATGGCAAACAAGGTAAAGGGTAGTAAAATTTACCATTGAAGTATGTATAGGAACGAACTAACCAGAATGCCAACTCACTAGAAAATTAACTAAATACTCTTACATTGTCTTTTACAGAATTTCCACCCAAATTCCCCAAAGATTTTGTAAAAATGGACTAAAGCATTTCCAAAATGCACAGTTCATTACCTGGTTTGCACCCGCAGTAACCATGACTGACGATTTCGTCAGCTTGTTTTCACTTTGCAACTGCAAAACAAATTTGAGCAATTGAAAAAACTGTATGAACTGATGAAAGCAACAAATCCATCTTTACGAGTTATGAAAATCTCAACCAGAGAACTACAGAGGATTCTGATCATCACAGTGGGGCAATACACTTTACTTCACAGGATCAAACCTTGTCCCTTTTGGAGACATGAAAAAATTAGCCGACAAAGTTACAGACATACATTCTACATTGAGTACCTTTTGTAGGAGTGCCTCTCTAAGTTCGGGAATGCCCTCATCAGCACCATAACGGCTAATGGAAGGCTCCCATATAAGCTCTTTTACCTTCTCCATTGCCTGCTTTGGTGGCTGCCAATAGACCACCCCCTATCAAATATTTCAACCAAGATAACGGTCTATGAGCATAAATGTTCCTGGTATGTTGAGTTTGCGGAGAGGAGAGGTGATTAATAAAATAAGAAAAACATAAAATCAGCAGAACACTGAGAGAGCACAGACTCAGACGTATAAGAGAGCAATAAGATTATTTCTGCTTCTGCTAATAAACCTGCACTCAACTCAAGACTCTCTTTTTATAAAAAATTGAAATTAATCTGGTAATCAAGCACCAAAGGTGAGGCTAAACCAATAGAAGGGAGACTGGCTTGGGGGTTAGGAACCTCAAACTTAAATTGGGTGTTAAGTTTGATAATCAGACGTTGCAACAATAATTGATAACTCCTAAATCCTCTCGGATTCCCAAAAGCAAAATTTATAGTTAATCAGGCAACAAGACCATTTTTGTAATGTAAAGATCTCCACATCTTTTCTAAGTGATAATCCACCCACGACGCTGATGTCAAACTCCAACATGGAAACATGACTAATGGCTTTGCACACTCTCTTTATAGTTTCATTGGCTTCTTGCTTTCCAATGAGCAAATTGTTAAAATGCACTGCCAGAAAAATCAAATCTAACACTGTTCCCTGGTATGAATACTTAATAGTCAAGGTACTTGGTAAACGTCAACACTAATGAGATTCCCCTAGCAGCTGGTTCATGTTCTTAAGCAGTAATATAGACAAAATATGAACACCTTAAATTCTGAAAGAGCATACCTGAGCTAATGAAACTGCATTTTTCGCACCTCGGACCAATTCCTGTATCTGCAGAACAGATGCAACGCTTTTCAACTAACGTTCTTCATAATTGCCCAACCAATTCAATCATATGACAGTTTGCAGAATCTGAGGTGTCTAGAGACAAGTGATGTAACTTTCTCTTGAGAAAAGGCAAGCAATGGATATATGTATATCTGCTGCCCACTTTTGCTCAAAACCTTAATAACTATTACCCAGAACAAAAAGAAGAGTACCCAAAACAACAATAATAATAAAGAAGACCACTCTCAAAGCCAAAAGGCGATCTCTTTTGAACCAACACTTCCCCCAATACCTGCTTCTATAGATAAGCACATGCAGATACAAAAGTTCGTGCATACAATCTGGGAAAAGAACAACACAATTATCCATTCTATCGAAGCCTTGGCTGCTTGAATATTAAAGTACAAACCATTTTAAAGAAAAGTGCAGAACCCCAGATGAATTTGGCACAACAAATCAGTACCTGAACCATGACAGGCATTTCGGTCTCCAGAGCCCTCCTGGCAAGCTTTGCGCACGAACCCATCTCCGCAATTCTAAAGCTTTCAAAGACAAACCAACCAGAACCCCCAAGGAAATTGATCAATTCCTCTCAAAGGACTTTCCAATTTAACGCCAATTGAACTGAAATCCCACCTACCGCAATTCCCACAAGACGCCAACCAAATATGAACAATAGCTGGTCCGGGACAGATTAAGATGAACGAGAAAGACTCTTTCTTTCTTTCTTTCTTTCTTTCAGGCGGAGTGTGTGAGTCACCCGCCAACCACTCCGCAAGGAAAGCAAGGTAAAGCAGAAGGCAAATTTTTCATTCAGCCTGTTTATTTTGTGTTTGGTTTCTTCCTCACCTTGTCCACTACCCACAAGAAAACAAAACGGCGAAAAAGGACAGACACTTTTGCTTCAAAGATGGCTTTTTGAATAAAAATAAAACAACTGATACCTGTATAAGAAAAGAAAAGAAAAGAAAAGGGTTGTCACTTTGCCAGGACAAAACAAGGATCGCTTTCTCAGTAAAAATTATTTCTTTGACTACAGAATTGCTCGGTAATAATATTTACAGTAGCATCTCCGGCACTTACGGCTGAAGAACATACATAGTGCAGCAGAATCACATGGCGTAAGAATAATTTGGCCAAAGTAACATCGAAAGGATAAAACTTCCGTGAAACCGGGGCTTTTTTCACTTTTCTTTGTTGATCATTGGCTGGATACCGAGCCCGGTTGTTAGGTGCTGAGCCACGAGACCCGACGTTTGCCTCGTAGTCAAATCCCCACGAATCCAGCGAAAATTTTGGGAACATCAATTGCTGCTGCTGGATTTGCCTGGATGTATCCCCTCGATAAACACTGTGAAGCGAATGAAGCCCTTGATATTAGTGTTTTCCGCGTGGAAAATGTTCCAATTCCGTGGATTGCTCTTATTTTCTTTAGACAACGATTTTTTTGGATAATTATTTAGACAATGATTTTTTTTTTCTTTTTCTGATCGATATCAATAGAAGACAAGAGTTATTCATACAAATCTACGCAGGACCCTTACAATATTATCTAATGAAGCCGCCCAAAAAATCGAAAGATTCTAGCTCTAGACGAGACAAAAGCAGTGCTTTACGCGCCAATCTATAGGCAGCAGTGTTGGCAATTCTAGGAACCGCCCTAAACTCTATACAAATGGACAACGAGCTAAGGATCTGACGACACTCTCGCAACAGCGGACCACCAATCGAGTCTTCTATGATGCCTTGCCGGATCTGCTTGACGACCACTTCGGAATCACCTTCGACTACCACGTGAGTAAAAGATCTTCAGGTGATGATGGAAATAGCATCTCTAATGGCTAGGAGCTCTGCCAGGGAAGGGTTGACTATTCCTTGATGCTGTAACCCGAATGCCAACACCACATGTCCGTCTGACCCAAGGACAACAAGCCCAGACGAACACCCGGTGGCACAAACAGTAGCGTCGAAATTGATCTTCAAGTAATCGTCTGGCGGGGGGACCCAAGTGATGGTTGGATGGTTTGGACGAAGAGAGATGTGGGGTTGGGGAGGGAGGAGAGTGTTAGAGATATCAAGGACCTGGTTGTAGAATTGTCTGGCTAGGGAACGAACATGAGGTTGTTAGAATTCAAAAATCACTTTATTTCTAGACTTCCAGATTCTCCAAAGTAAGCAGACGCATTGGAGAATGTGGAATGGGGAGGTCTCAGAGACCATGACAAGTCGCCACCATAGACTAAAGTTAATAGTCGGGGCGGTCTCACTCAATCCCACTAAAGTCCACAATCTAGTGGCTAGGGGACATCTAAAGAATAAATGTTCAATGTTTTCTTGACTATTCGTTTTCGATTTGAGGCCAAAGCTGATTCATGAGCCAGGTGATAGCCCTATTTGACTATTTCTAAAGAAATGAGAAACCATAGTTGATGCACTAAGGAAGACTTCATTGTTTGAAATTGTAGAACATTGGTTAATACCGTTAATGACATGAATTTTGGCAATAAATATGAGACTAAACAATAAATATGTCAATTAATTGTTACCTACACATTTAGAAAAAAAAATTAATGCAAAATAAATTTAGGACTGAAAATTCGCAAATTACTCGCCAACGGCTTGTAACTGTTCCGACAATTAATTGCCAATACTCTCCGACGGTGGAGGTTTTCGGACGAGTTCGCCGTTTGTGGTACCACACCGTAGACTGTTTCCGGCCATGGTTGGATTTCAGACGAGGGCCGCTTATGTTAATCAAAAGAATTATATGAGTCATACTCTCCCACTCGCGGGAGGTTTCCGGCAATAGTGCTATTTTCAGCCAAATCCAGGCCGTTCAATGGTGGCTAAGAGCCGTCGTTATCTTGCTAGGCTTCCGCCCATATAGAACACTAATTAGTGCCAATAAAGAAGAAGGAGATGATGGTGAAAATTTTGGAATCGACGAGATCTGCAATTTGATTTCCACATTTGGCCTCCTTGATTGCAAGACTAAAAAATCAATTCTCATTACAATAAAATTACTACTAATCCATATAAGAAACACTACTACACTATTACTACTAATCAAAATCGGAAATCGCTACGGATCTTTACAATTGACAATGCAAATATGAGAACCGGAAGGGGGAGGGCGCATGCAGATTTGATTAAGGGATTTGCCTTCAGGGGCATATCTCTCTGTAATCAAAATCACTACTCTAGGTAATCAGAAAGAATAATCGAAGTCAATATTATTGGTAATCAAAACCACTCTTCTCAGACGGGATTTGCTTCATGTTATGTCTCCTCGAAGGTGAAATGACTCTTTGGTGGAGGAGCGCGGCGGCATCAAGAGGATGCAGAGAGAGTTTGTGGGTGAGACGTAGACAATGATTAATAACACGGTTTACATTTTTGAATTTTTTTTTCCTAATTACATAGGTTCTTATAAAAAATTCTCAATAAACTACTGTTTTCCCGACGAGAGAATCTAGATGGAACATAATTGAATGCACCTTTGACTTCCAAACAAACAATTAACAAACGTAGTTCACACCTCTTTGAACAAAGTTCAAACAAGGGTGTTCAATGTTCTTGATGAACTACGAGGCAAACTAAATTATATTAACCCTATCCTATGGAGATTCAGTGAGAGCTCCGAAACTATAACTATGGCTATGACTACATTTGCAGAAGAAAAGGAAAAGATAAAGATAAAGTTTGACAATTGGTTGTCTGGTGTGATTTTGGCGAACCTTTTCTCTGTCATCTGCACCTCCTATTTATAGCCACCAAAAGTAACTGCCCCGAGAAACTTCTTTGCTCACGTGGAGTGACAGTTACCCTCTCAACTGCTCTGACGGTTACCCTGACGTTGGATGTGCCACCCTCTTCAGTCTTGACCCCCTCCTCTTGAGACCTTACTCTCTGCTCTTGGTATCTCCTCCGTAGCTTTGCTTGTCTATAAAGCAAAAATGACCAAGGCATGAAAGCAGATTGCGTGCCCCATATGGGTGGGTACTTGAATCACATGAGTTAAAAATGGCAAAAATATTTCACCATTACGAGAGTAGGGAGACGTGCTCACATCACCCCCTTGACCACCTCATGGGGGTAGTATCTAGGTGACCCGTTGATCCCACCTCCTAATCATACCATAGAGATGGTAGGTTGGTGGCCCCCCTGACCACCTCATGGGGCGTACATTGACCCCCCATTACCATACCAAAGTGCCCCCTCGCCCTGGCCAAATTTGGCCATTCATCCTCCTTTAAACAAACTCATGGCACCATCATTCTCCCTACTTAGTCATATTTCACTCCATGATATTGCACCACGTCCCGGGGATGGCAATATGATGACCACCCCCTTACCACTTTCTGAGGGTGGAGGTAAGATGCCCACCCCCCTTACCACATCCTGGGAGTGGCAATATGATGCCACCCCCTTACCACTTTCTGAGAGTGGCGTTAAGATGCCCACCTCCCTTACCACTTTCTGAGGGTGGCGGTAAGATGGCCACCTCCTTACCACGTCCTGGGGGAGGCAATATGATGCTCATCCCCTTACCACTTTCTGGGTGTGACGGTAAGATGCCCCCCCCCCCCCCCCACCACCACGTCCTGGGGGTGGCAATATGATCCCCTCCCCCGGGGCACATCATGGGGGTGGCTCTAACACTTAGCTAAATTTTGGAACATATGGCTAGAGTGGCACATGATGAAATTGGGTTATAGGCCCGAAAACCCAACTCATGTGGTCTATCTTAATTGATTAATTGTTATAATTAAGTTGGCCTTGTAGAGCCATTTAATACCTTGTATTTAACCAATGTGGTACAAGATTAAATTTTGGTGTAAACAACTACACATGTTTGGGGACTGATCGTTTCAGTCAAAACTGATCTCACTGATTGCTTGACACTGCAGCGATCTATAACAGATCGCTTCTGACCTCAGCAATCTGTATTTGATATATGAAAAAAAACCAAACGACAATAATTTTGTGCTCGATTATCAAATTAAGGTGAATTTTTTTATATTTTATATAACTTTTCGAAATGTTTGCAACTAAAAACAAACAAAAGTGGTATGTTCGAATTTCGTCTTCAAATAAGGTCATTTTTTGCCTCAAATAGGCCGTTTTTTATTTTGTATAACTTTTCAAGATCTTCACGTTCCAAAAAATCACGGACCTTACTCTGTGATTTTTTTTTTACAAATCACAAAGTTATAAGAAATTTTAAAAATACAATAGCCCCTGATAAGCTATGCAAAATAAAATATTTATGATGATCTAATGACAGAACACAAAGTTATGCGAAATCACAAAATGACCTTATTTGGAGACGAAAGTCAAACATACCACTTTCGTTTGTTTTTAGTTGTGATCCAAGCGACCTATAGGGATTCTTGCTTTAATAGAAGATCCAACATACGACGAACAATGCAAGCTTGATTCCAGCTTTTGAGATCTTTCAATCCCAAACCTCCTTCTTGCTTAGGGTATGTGATTTTGTTCCAACTTATTACTGCTATTCTTTTGCCTTTTCTACCACTCCCCAAAGGAAGTTTCTACAAAGCCTTTCAATTTATGCTATGAATCTTTTTGGTTATATGAAAACCACCATCCAGAATTTCACTAAGCTATAAAGAACGAAGATTACGATTTGGAGTTTCCCAACATAGTTTAGTAGCTTGGACCCCCAATTTTGGATTCTACTCATGATCTTGGCTATCAGGGGATGCCAGGCTTTAACATAAAGTTTATTTGGACTTAGTGGGATGCCTAGGTACCTTCCTGGAAAAGTACCAAGCCTATAGCCCGCTCTTTGTGGCATAGAATTCATACACTCTTGAGAAAGACCTTCACTAATCACATATGGAAAACATTGACTAAGTCTAGAGGAAATGATCTTTGCTATACATTTGTTTAAAATGTTACAGTAGGAGATAAGTCGAAATGACTTCATTTCTTATGGATTGTTAGTTTTAGGTAATAGAGCCAGGAGTATGGAGTTTACCTCTTTGCGAAAGCTTGCCTTTGTAAAACAGTATTGAATGGAAACAACTATTTATTCACCCACAATAGACCAAAAAACATAGAAGAACCATATAGAATAACCATCTAGTGCAAGGCTTTCTCACCCTTAAAGCCAAAGATTGTCTTTTTGTATTTCATAAGAGAAGACCAGTCTACAAAGATCTCTGGCTTGCTCTGGATGTAACTTCTTCTGGAGGAGACCCCTAAATAATCGACATGCTTGTGAGTCACTTGAGGATCAGCTTTCCCTAGCCAACCTTGATAGAAGGAGACTCCTATAGCACTCATTTATTCATTCTTGATAACTCTTTTCACCATTATCATTGATTAATGATCTGATAATGTTCCTTTGCTGGCAAATCTTAACTGATATGTGGAAGTAAGATGTGTTAGAATCACCTTACCTTAGCCAAATATCTCTGGATTTCTGACAAAGGAAAGATTCTTCTGCCTGCTTTAGCTCCCTCAATTCTTTACTTTTTTCCTTTTCAATATCAAAAGTGTCAGAAGAGGGATGCGTATGTGCCCTTGCTTGAGCATACTGCAGTTCTTGTTCCTTCAACTTAACACTGTCTCTTATATAAGAGTACTCCTCTTTATTTAACGTTTTGAGTAATTTCTTCAACACCCTCAACTTCTTATACACCATTTCTAATGGGGAACCTTCAACTTCAGCAACCCAAACCTCTTTCACCAAATCATAAAAACAAGGGTGGGGAATCCAACATTTAAAGAATTTGAATGGTTTGGGGAGAGATTTAATATAACTATCAGTATCCAAAAAAAAAAATTGGACAATGATCAGACAATGAAGGCTCTAATAAATCAACCATACTATTAGAACAAACATCCAACTAAGACAGGTCAACAAAGACTCGGTTCAACCTTCTAGCAATAGGATTCCCAGATTGTTTATTGATCCATGTAAACCAAGAGCCAGAAGACTTATGTTCAATTATCTCAACTTGATTTTGCCACCTTTGAAGTCATCCATACTACTAGTACTCAAGTGAGTTTGAAGCCTTACTAGGATCATAAATTGCATTAAAATCCCCTAAAATAACCCAGGAAAGATGATCCAATTTCAACTTATCCAAATTATTGTAAAGATGCCTTCTACCGGACTCCTTCTTTGAAGCATAAATAAAAAAGATGAAGAAAGGGGTACATGAACCAACAATAGAGTGTATGAATTGATCAGAACTATCGAGAACTCTCATATTGACATCTTGTTTTCATATTAACCATACCTTCCCCAACCCTTTCAGAAGAATCTGGTGAGCTATAACTCATAGGCTTATGTTGAAGCTCTTTTGGACTACCAGGTAAACCTGATGCTTCTTTGACAACTTCAAAAAAATTTACCTTTGGATTTCCAATTGATGAATGAAGATAACTAAGCACTGCTCTATTTTCACTACCCACTTCAACTCCCAACTCTAGGTCCTTAACACCCAATGAGCTACCTTCATTGATGATACTATCTTTGCTTACAATAGCTTGTTTACCAGCCTGAATATCATTATGTACCAGCTTAAAGTTTATTTTAGTCTCCTCACTAGCAGGTGCAACCTTCACTTTGGGTACCCACTTCATTCCTTTGTTTGGTAATCAATCACAGTCATGACCAAATATTTGACATTTAGAGTCGACAGTTGGCTTATTCATATATTCAACTTCAACCTCAAAGGAGGGGTCATCATCTTGATACAGACGTACTTAGGAGGGAAAACCACAGTCAGTAGTTAAATCCACACAAATCTTAGCAAAACCTAATTGAGTCCCTACTATAGTCGTATGATCCAGCCAAAGTGGAGTACCTAGAGTGCTAGCGATCCATTCGTGACCTTCAAATGAGTGATATTCAAGAGGAATGACCTAGTTTCTTACCCAAATAGGAAGCATTTCAAGCAGTGGAGTAACGGCTGGATCCCAAGCACCCATTTGCTAAAATACATCGGGTTCTCCTAAAAGTGCATTGGCCTCTATTTGAACACCCATTTGCTTATCGACGAAGCCAGGAATTGAAAGACCATTCCGAGGGCCAAATTTTGACACCCGAACTACTCCGTCCTTCCTCCACAGAGAAGTTGCCCACTGCTGAAGAATAGCAGGTTCAGGCAAAGCATGATGAATTAAGCTATCAGACAATCTTTCCAACGCTCCTCTCCTTGTTTCTTCACTTCACGCAGAAGACGAAATCCATCTTCCTTCTTCTCTGGTGGACGATAGGCTATCCGATTTGCCAGATCAACCTCAAAAAGTGACGCACAGGTGACTCCCTTTCCAATAGGGGCTGAACTGGGCGGCTAAGTCACCATGGCGGTGAAAAACTTTCAGAGAGAAGAGAGAGAAAACTTTTCCTTTTTTTTTGACAAAAGGTAATCATATATTGATTCAAAATATAGAGATAGCTACATCCTGGAGTTCAGCCAGGTCTGAAAATCAAAAGACCGACTCGTAGACGGATACAAAGTAAGGGCCTTTCTAGCCACCGCATGGGCTACCCTATTGCTATTCCAACCTACAAATCGTATACTAAACCCAGAGTAAGTAGAAAACACTACACAATTTCTTCAAGAATAACCCCAACTCTATTATCTCTGGTATCCGCTCGAATGATCTTCTCGATGACGACTTTGGCATCTCCTTCAAATTTCACGTCCAGGAGGCCATGGTCCAGACACCAAAAGATAGCTTCCTAGAGTGCAAGTAATTCAACCACCATCGAATCATCAATTGATATAAACTGAGTCCCCTGAGCCATAAGGATCTCCCTATGAGGGCCAAGAAGAACCATCCCACTAGCCGAATGAGACTCCGCGCACGTAGCCCCATCCCACATACAAACAACCGTAGGGGCCTCGCCCGGGCCCATGGGATGTAGAATAGGAGAGAGACTCGGGGTTACGCAATCTACCGGCAAACGCTCTCATTCCTCACATTGTTGGTGAAGTTGGCGCATCAAGGCAGGGAACCCAAACTGTTTGCCTTCAAAGACAACCCAGTTTCTGGACTTCCAAATCCGCCAAAAGATAGTAACCACCGACAAGAAAACAGAAGGCTGATGGATTATAGAGAGCAACCTTGCCCAAGATGTTCCAGCCCCGAGTAATCCCAAAGTGCACGCGCTAATGGAGAGTCAAGAAACAAGTGTTCCATTGTTTCCGACTCCCCCCAACACACCGGGCAGCGAGGAAGCACAATGACTTTTTTTTCAATTCGGGCTTTTGTAGTAAGGAGGATTCGATGAAAAATCTGCCAGACGAACACCTTCAATTTAGATGGAACATTGGCCTCCCATAGACGAATCCAACTGGCCCTATCCATCCAGCTAGCCATAAACCTCCAGCAACCATTCCTCTTATCCAGATCAACAGCTAAATGATAGGCGAACTTAACAAAGAATACTCCATCAGTCGTGCCATGCCAAATAAGACTATCCTCCACATTATGTCGTAGAAGAGGAATAGCCTTAATTGCTCGGCACGTAAGAGGATCAAACCACTGTCCCAGCTTGTTGTCGCGCCATCTCCCCCCATTATGGCAGATAACCTCAGCAACCAGCGGGCCACCCCCCTCAGGAAACAGTTGAGGGTTATACACAGGAGGGTTAGGATGCAGCCTAGGTATCCAGTTTGAAAAATAAGGGATGTCGTCTGCCTATTGCCAATTTGCCATCATAGGCCATTTTCTAATAACTGTCGCCCATAGAGAATACTTTGCCACCGTCAAGAAGGACGCGAGCGTGCTTTGGCCTTGAGAAAGGTCCCAGTAGGAAAATATTTGCCTTTGTAAACTTGGGCTAGTAAAGATAGGGGTTCATTAAGGATATGCCACCCGATTTTAGCCAATAAAGCCTGATTAAAATGCTCAAATCGTCAGAATCCCATACCCCCCATCATGTTTGCTTCTGCACATATTATGCCAGGATATCCACTAAATCCTCGACTAATCTTCAGCCACACCCCACCAGAAGCGAGCTACGTGCTTATCCAAAAGCCGACACAGGGATAGAGGTAGCTTGAAGCAAGACATTACATGCAACGGCAACGCTAAAGTTATGGATTTGATCAATGTTTCCTTAGTCACCCAAGATAACGTATGTTGCTTCCAACCTTGTAGTTTATCTAGCAATTTTGCTTCAAGATAGCAAAAGGTAGCCATTTTCGATCGGGCAATCAGAGTAGACAATCCCATATATTTATCATGGACCCCAACCACTCCTACTCTCGGGATCTCAGCTAGGAACTCTTGGTCTTCTAGGGCGACATTTTTGCTAAAGCAAACCGCCGACTTCGCCAATTTCACTCTTTGGCCACTCAGCTCCTCATATTCATTTAATACTTCAATCAAATTCTCACATTCTTGGAGAGTGCCCCTAAGGAATAAATAAGAATAATCTGCAAAGAACAAATGAGAAATATGAGGAGCGCGGGGGGCTACTTTCGCACCTTCCAGTCTCCATTCCTCTATTTCTTTTCGTAGGATAGCAGCAAAGCCATCCATACAGAGTACAAACAATAGAGGAGAAAGAGGGTCACCTTGCCGGAGCCCCCGGGAAGGCGAGAAATTACCCGATGGGGTGCCATTCATGAAAATTGAGAACGAAGTCGATTGGAGGCATTCTTGGATCCACCCTCGCCATACGGAGTTAAATCCCATTTTTTCAAAACCGGTAGCAGAAACGGCCATTCAACTATGTCATAGGCCTTTTCCATGTCCACCTTTAGAGCCATGTACCATTTCTTGCCGCGTGTTTTGATTTTCAGATAGTGCATTAACTCGTGACCAGCGAGAATATTTTCAATGATTTGCCTCTCACGGATGAAGGCATTCTGCCCTTCAGAAACAATTCGTGGTAGGACCTCAGCAAGCCTAGCAGCCATGATTTTAGTAATAATTTTGTAAACAAACTGACACAAGCTGATAGGCCGCAGTTGCCTCATATTCTCAACATTATCTACCTTGGGTATTAGGGTATGCCATGTATAATTGAAACTACGAAGCATTCTACTAGTTGCAAAGAACGAGAAGAAGGCGTCAATCACCAAGTCGCCAACAATATCCCAAAAGGCTTTGAAAAATTTCTCAGTGAAACCATCAGAACCCGGAGCCTGCTTTGATCCCATGGAGAAAACTGTTTTTCTAACCTCATGGGGCAGAACCTCTACCGTAAGCATTTCATTCATTTCCTGTGGTTACGCTCTGAGCAAGGCACGCCACTCGCTCAAACATATTCATCACATGGTTTTCCGAAGTGAAGAGATTCTGATAGAAATGACCGGCAATATCAGCCTTCCCCTTCTCCTCCGTTACCCAGTCTCCCTCATCATTACGCAAACCGAAAACAAAGTTTCGTTTCTGCCAAGTCCCGGTGACCGTATGGAAATACGAAGTATTCTTATCACCCCTTTTCAGCCAACAAACACGAGATATTTGCTACCAGTACACTTCCTCCGCCTCTCATTGTCTGTTAAGTTCCAATTCTAGAACTCGCACCTCCTCCCAGTTGATCGGGTGGATTGATTTGAGGTGTTCAATTTCGCTTGGAGAGTTTTGATATTACGAAGCAAATTGGTAGTGCCTGCCCTGCTCCAATCATAGAGAAGATTCCTTAGATTCTTAAGCTTCTCCCATAGTTGGTACATCGGGGTCCCAGTAATGGTTTCCTGCCAAACATACATGACCATCGCCCTGAATTCAGGGTTATCAACCCATCGAGCATCGAACCAGAATAAATGTCGACTATTACGAGCGTAGGGTATGTCAGAGAGGAGCAGAGCCCGAAGGTCAGAACCGAGGGCCGTAAAATGTTTGACAAGGTTATCAAGAAAGAGATCAACCCACAATTGGGAATAGAGGGCCCTATCAAGTCGTTCTCGAATACATGCATTCCCCAAATGTTTGTTTGTCCATGTGAAAAGATCACATCGGAAGCCAGGTTCATGGAGTCCAAGATCCTGGACAAATTTGCGGAGACTAACCGACTGCGCAGCACTCCAAGGATTGCGCCATCCTTTTTCATTTTCATGCATGGTGGTATTAAAGTTACCAATAACCACAAAGGGGATATGGATAGTATCACAAACCTCTCGAAGATGAGCCAATTGGGTGGCTCTTGTTGAGGGATTACAACTAATGTAGACACAAAACACAACATATGAAAATTCAACTTCATTAATTTGGACACCAATATAGAAATCGGAATGAAAAAACACCGAAGAATCAACTTCGGGGGACCAAACTACAACAAGACCACCAGATGCATCAATAACATCAACAAAAAAAAGTGTGCGAAGACTCAAACCCTAATCCCCGCATAGGATGGGAAACTAATATCCGGCGAGCTCTTGTTTCTGAAAAGAAGACATGTGCCGGTTTATTCGAATGAACTAAACCCACACCAGTTTGGAATGTAAGGGATGGTCCAATTCCTCTTACATTCCAGGCCAGAAGCCTCATTTATCTCTCTTGGACCAATTTAGGCCAGTTTCCTCCACCGTAGCAGCAACATGCTTGTCCTCCACAAATTGTTTTTTCGGTGTAGGGGGGTCGCATGATTCCCCATCCACCACCTGGAATGGCCATTTTTCTCTCTGATTTTCGAGTTATCATAATGAGAGCCATACTCATTCAGATCTCTAAGTCCTCCATTCATCCTAGGGGATTGCTCCACCCCATGCCCAACAACTTCCATACATGGCTCCGCATTCTGCTGAGGAGTAGCTTGTGTAGTTTGAAAACTCATCCCAGCCTCGAATGCACGCACAACCTGCTGAACATGGACATTGTTAGCTCGTTGGGATCCGGTCTTACCAGCAGGCCTTTTACTTTTTATCTCGAAGCAATGTGCCTCTCCCTCCGGACTAGTCTCAGTCGACTCTGCCAGGCCATCACCTCCGGGCATCGAATTGAGGAAAGCTCTCACCGGGTGGGAGCGACATCCGTTACCTCACCCACTGGAAATTCCACCCATGTCCCATTATCATCAACCGAATCAGTTGTAGCATTCCCAATGTCACAACCATTAGTTTTCTTCTTGAGTTTCCCCTGCCTTTCTTGGATACCGCATCCCTCGAGGTAGCCCCTATCGCGGTTTCAGCTTGGAGGCTCGACGTAGAGCATCCTGGAGGGGTGGCTCACCCTCCTTGCTGTCAGCAAAGGGATCACTATTCCCTCGGCCAGGCTCAATCTACTCCTCAGCCACTACGCGCCCTATGCCATGTAGGGAAGCAAATGAAGGCGACATCTTATCCTCCGACTCAGCCTCCAACAGAAGCCTCCTCCTTCGAGTTTGCTCAACAATAGAAGGATGCGAAGTATACTGATCCTGGCCCGTGCTGGAATCTTCTCGAGGGAGGTTTATAGGTAGCATCCCCCGAGAGCTCTATCCTGCCCCCTGGTTGTCATCTGTAGCGCGACAAACAGGTCTTTTAACTCTAGCAGTAGAATTCTGAGGCTCCTGTGGGTCCATAGACGCACGAGCCGTACCATGCCTCTACTTTCCCTTGGGTCGACGATGCATGCTTTTTTCCATACACACCTTGCGCGAGCGTGAGATCTCTCGCAGTGGGAGAGAGAGAGATGCCTCCTCCATTACCACTGGTCGATGATGTTGATCATTTGAACCGAGACTTCCTCCATCCCTGCATCCTCCTCGATTCCTCCTCTCTGCGAACGAGATTGGGCGGGTTACGAGGCCCTTTGAGGTTATTATTGACCCACATGGTCTTCGGCAACCCTTGGAATGGAGGGTTATATCATCAGCATCATAGACCCTTGTTCCCAACTTCTTGGTCATCATATGCGGACCAAAACGTTCCTTGCGCGTTGGTGGGTCAAAAGCGCATTCATGTTGAAAATGCCTCACCCTTCCGCAGTGGAAACAAAAGGTGGGGAGGTGTTCACGTTTCAGCCTCACCCAAAAACACCCCGTCTCCTCACTGGTAGCCATCAATTGGGATCGCAGGGGATGAGAGAAATCAATCAGAGCTTTCACCTTGAGAAAGTATTTCCCTGTGTCTTGGCAAGAGTAAACTCCCGCTTCGAGAACATGGCCGATGGTGAGATCCCGCCACTTTCATGCCAAACTTCGCAGTGCAACAATCTTCATTCACGTCCCATAGTTGCACACGAAAAGGGGCCACAACTAGCTCCTCGAACGTGTACCTTGTGATAGTCGGTGTCCACATACAAAGGTGGAAAATTTTATTATTCACCACCTAGGGAGTTCTCTTAAGGATCCAAATTTTGGATTCTTCATTGGGGAGAACGAATTCAAATAAGCCATGCTTAGCCTGCAGAACTTTGATCCTTCCCTTGCATTGCCATGGTGAATTCACCGAATCTCTTAGTTCAGTGGGCGTGACACAAGCAGTAGTGAAGAGGCGTCCAAGCAATGTATGTGAACTACGGACTTTCACTGATTGGACTTCGTCTAGTGAAAATTGCACCACTTGATCTTCACTCACATGCCTAGACATATTGTCCTGCAAAGACCATTGGGATCCAAGGAAGGGAGATGAATATTCATTATCAATTCTCAGTCAAAAACTCGGCCCCAACCACATTGAGCCGCATCCGGGAAGGTCTGAACGAGGGCAAAGGAAGGTAGGGCCAGGGCTGTTATAGCATTGGAACGAAAGAACAGACGTACTTCAAGGGGTAAGGAGTTACCTGATTTGGGCTGTCCACCAAGGAAAGTTTCGGGTCTCTCTGACTCCCTGCTCCGCTCGCAATACTCAATTGGTAATGTCGAGTCGGCTAGGGTTGTATAAATAGAGCGGGGCCTTCAAACTATCCTCCCCATTTAGGTCTCCTTCCACCAGTTCTCCTTTTCGGATATGACACCGAGTGGTTGGACGAGGGATCAGCGGATTCGTATCCAAACCAACCAATGAAATATTAAGTATATTCAACTGTTCTATATTATTATAAGATTTTCTGTTGCAACAGTGGATATTATGGTAAGGGTTTCCACCTGTCCAGGCCGTAAAAATCGGCAACTGAACCCCCACAAATTTCCAAACCCTACTGTACCGCCGTGTCTGTTCCCGCCAGTCGGAGACGACACATTGACGCGGGAGGTTTTTCAGTTTTGATTACAGAGATGTTTGAATCATCACACCCTCTTCAGATGGCCAAGGACTTTGAATTTGACCTTTGTTCTTCCATGGGGGAGACAGTCTGCCTGAGAGGGTGGCTGTCGTGTTGGTGGGTTTCCTAGGATGATCAAATCCATTTCGGTACGTCAGATTAGGAGCACTATCCATACAATCCAGATCGTCCGATGAAGGGAGCTTGAAATGCCACACCTCCTTGAGCGAAACCCTACGACACTTGTTTGTTAAGGAGCAGTTTGTATCACACTCCACCAAGGTATTCACTAACTCGCATTTTCTGACCTTGTTCTGGGATCGGAGCTCTCCCCATGATTGTCGATTGGGATAAAAATTCCATCTCCAAGGCTTACATCGATGGGGGGAGGAGGTTGGGATCGTCCTCTGATCTGTAGACGAGCAATCTGCCTCCCACGCCTCCCGGCACGGGGGAGGGGTGCTTGTCCGAGTCCATTTGGAACTTGGGTACGCAGACTTGATGCGAGAGTCTCCGTCACCGCCGCGAGAAGAAGACGACCTAGGAAACGACAGAAGCAGAAGAGAGAGGCAAGAGCGTCTCTTCATATTTTGTTTTATTGTTGGATAAAAGAGGATATATGGTATGAAACTAATTATGTCTTAGTCATTACGGAAGACAACATGACTAACTCAATCCACAAAAAGTGTGAAAATTCTTGGGGAAAGGCAAAGTGATGATGAAGCATTGAGTTTGTTGTTGTGGACATGATGATGATGATACCTATAGTAATATGTAATAGTTAGTACCTACTTGTATTCAAAAGTACTACAACATCCATCTAAAGAATCTCGCCAGAGAGAAAACTTTTCCTTCTAATAGTTTTTCAGCAAAACACTCAATTGCCAATTTTTTTAAGTACTTCTAACATCTGTTATATTTGTTTCTAAAAAAACCTCCATAAAATTTTCAAACTCAAAGTTTAGACATTGGAATTCGAACAACACAACACATCCAATTAGATGTCTAGATCACATTCTCATAAATCTTTTTTTTTTCTTTACATTTGATAATCTTATATTGATAAAGTGATCGGACAAATTACAACCTGGTATGTAACTAGCAAAGGAAATCAAAAGAACGACACATAGTCAAATACAAAGCAATGGCCTTTCTAGCAACCAAATGGGCTACCCGATTGCTATTCCTACCTACAAATTGTACATTAAGACCATTCAAATTCTCCAGCAAAACATGAACCTCCGCAAGACTGGCTCCAAAATGATTATCTTGTGCATCAGTCAAATTTATCTTATTGATGACCACCTTCGCGTCTCCTTCAAACCGAACATGCGAGAGACCACAATCCAGACACTAGTGGATGGCCTCGCGCAGCACTAAAAGTTCAACTGTACGCGGTTCATTGATATCCTCAATATGAATTCCCCGAGCCAAGACAATCAAATCACTCTAATCCTTGATAATTATTTCCCCCGCCGAGTGAGAGCCCTTCCTTGTTGCACCATCCCACATGCAAGTTGCCAAGACCGGGGTTGATGCATTCACATTTGCAACCGACGGATTGGGGAATGAAGTCACTTTGTCCGCTGTTAAACCTATCTATTTTTGGACTTGTTGATGATACTGCCGCATCAAATATATAACACATAATTGTTTTCCCTTCAAATATAACCCAATTCCTGGATTTCCAAATCACTATAGGGCCACAACAATAGTAATATTATGGTGGGGTTGATTAAGCAGCAACATCAACTTTTTAAGAAAGATATAAAAGTTTTGGCGAGGGAGCCTTTAGCCTAGAGATTCTAGGCTAGTATGATCCAATATTGCCCTTGCCATCGAGCACTCCAAAAAAGATGATCCCAATCTACATTACAGTTACATACAAAGATTCACAACTATTTTCTGAAGAATATATAACAAAAACATGACAATTTTAATATTTTCAAACAAATATAAATTTCAAAATAAATGAATTAATATGTCACAAAAGAAAAATGATGGAAAAATGTGTTAAAAATTAAATCGTAGTGACTGATTTCTACCATCACCAAAGTTTAGTAACCATTATCGTAATTGAGCCAAGTTATAGCGAAGGGCCGAAGGCGGAAGTGAGTGCGGTCTGCGGCTTGCTTAGGGCTTGACTGAAACTCGACTGCCGAAAGGGAAATAACTCTGTAGTAGCGGAAAAGGAGAAACCAGCGATGGGGAGCGAGTCGAAATCCAGCGGCAACACCGCTCCGAATGGCGGTGGAGGAGGAGGGTTCAAGTCGAGGTTAGAACATGCCATGTACAGTGGGGACAAGAAGCATGTCTTGGCTGGGATAGCCGTAATATCAGTCATCTTCGGCATCCCTTGGTACCTCATGAACAGAGGTTTGATTCAATTCTATACGCTCTCTTCAGCTTATTCGTTTATTCGCCGCGAAGGTTCTAATTTGTAGCTGTTTATAGGATATGATAGTAGAATGAACTGGAAATTTGAGATGATAATGAAGCCTGTGTCTTGATTGTAGTTAGTGGGTACTTGCCGTTTTCTCAACTTGGGTAGAATGTTGGAGTTGTTCGTTTGACAGCAAGTTTCAAGCTTTCCAATTCATTTGGTGATAGGATCCTTAAGGTCAAAGAATAGTGTGTTGTGAATGTTCAAGAAAATTGGAATTCTGGGCTGGTTTTGGGTACTCGTTACTTTTTCGTAGGTGACGAACGCAGCAGATGTAAAAGCTTGAGTTGCTTTCGAGAGGTTCCAAGTTAGCTGAAGGGGCTGGTATATGAAGTTCTGGAACTCTGGTCCTGTCCTTTTTGTATAGTTTCACTAGTTCTGTGTGGATTATAGTAAGGTAAGGAAGCAGTATTTCTTGGCGAGTTAATTGGGGGAAAGCATAGGAATATTCGCCATATGGTCGCTTGTTGTTGCTTATTTGTTTTGGAGTATTGTATTCACCATATGCTCGTGAGAATGAACGTAATGCCCATATTTAGGCACGGGGTTCAGGATTCCCGCTAGATAAGTGGACGAAGGAAGTAGTATGTTGCCCGAGAAAAGTTCATATCTGATCTGTTGATGGTAATTCACAATTAGTGTGGGGAAAGCTATTTACTTATAATTTTGGTCAGTATAGATAAGGTAAAGGGTTCAATAATATGCCAATATCATGATGATAGAAGCTAAAGAGGGACTATGAGGGATAGGGCACAAAAGTTAGTAAAGTAGAAAAGATACTTCTTTGCTTTATAATTAAGTGGTGATTGAATCTTGATTACCTGGATATATGATGTTAAGTTTGATCTCCCAAGGTTCATGGAGTTTAGTGGTTAGAAAAATCAAGATTTTGCTAATGTAGATGTGCCAGTCATGGGAATCCCTTTTCTCAATATTTCTCACAATGCTCTGGTGCTGTCTTTTTATGTTGTGCTTCAATGTCACGAGTAATGATTCTGCATCGTTTTTATTTTGCTTGAACTTAACAAGGCATGGCATCTTATTTGATCAACTTCTGTACGAGTGAATTATGGGCCCTTGCAACATAAACTTTATAGGAACGGGTGGTGTGGCAGACATGGAATCTATTTCTTTATCTCCCTATGGCAGTTTGGTAGCCATTCAGAGCTTAACTCGATAGCTTTCTGTATGCTTTATCTGGCAAGTTGATCTCGTGTTTTACCAAACGTACATATACCTGATTATCAGAATGGATTTTTTTAATTTTATCTGAGCTATTGTACGGGGGACATCAGTAGTTCTATCAATCTGTTCCCTCAGCAATTTGGAGGAATACATTTGTTATTCTGGTAGATAATAGTTGTCTTGAAGATTCCAACTTGGCCACTTGGGCTTCAGTTTTGGGAGGGCTGTTGTCTTTTGAAGAGTACTTGAGAGATTCCTAGTTTCGCATTAGCTGTACCCTAACTTCTTGGGGTCTCTGTTTCAAAGAGTCATCCTGTCTTCATGATTGAGCACTTTAGGCATTTGGAGGGGGACACTTTTTCAGTACTTCATGCTGATTCTTGAACTAATCATAGGAATTTGGCTCCTTTGTGCATCTAGCTAGCTTGAGATTTGAACCTGGGATGTGATTCAGAAGGAAATGTGTTCTTAATTTTCGAATTGTTGATGGATAAATTAGTAATTCTTTCATGTTTCTTCATTCCAATTTGGTGTAAACTTCAATCAAATGATCTCATTTCTAGTTGTTTACAGGATTCAATTCTGAACTCTGAATGACCAATAATGTTATGGCAGCTGCATAAGTCTCTAGTGAAAACTAGTATTTCTTTATTACTCTCTATCTACTCTCATAGTTGATTGACTATTTGATTTAGCGTTTTTGGTACATTCTAATCTTGGTTCTATTCTTTCCGTTTTATCGTCGAACGTGTCCTAGAAGGGACTAGCTTGTAGTTTGTTGCCAATCTGCTACTCTTCTTCCTTCACCATTAGTAATTTAGGAATTTTGGCTGCTATTATCTGTGAGTTACCCAGCGTTGTAATCTTTTTGTGCAGGATCAAAGCATCAGTCGCATCAAGATTACATGGACAAGGCTGATAGGGCACGGAAGGCAAGACTTTCTTCTGGTTCTTCAGCTAGCTAATCTCAGCAAACCTCAAAAACCCTTTTCATAGGTATAAAGACGTGTTGTTTGCATAGTACAATAGCTAAGTCATTTTTTTTTAGCAAAAGGAAAGACAGCTATTAGTCGAGATTTCTTGTCTGTGGCTACCTCAGTTATTTTGTTTTCAGCTGGCTGTTAGCAGGTCAGGGAATAAAGCATACATTATTTTGTTTTAGTGTTAAATCAAAATGAAGATTCATGTTTTGATGGCCTGGGGCACAGTGTATATGGATGATTCTTATCTGTGTAACCATCAGTTGAGAAGTTCGTCCAAGTTCGAATAATATGATTGCAGTCTTGGCCATATCGTTTTACGAACGAACAGTTCTTGTCCCGCCGGAAGACCAGCAATCACTGTGCATGTCGAGCAATGTTCATCTTGTAAGCACCGGTGAATCGTTGATTGTGGATGGTTTTATGAGCATGTATGATGCATTATGGAATCGACTGCACATGATGATCTGGAGAAGATTTGGCCAGAATGCTTGTTGGTTCATCTTGCTCTTCGAGCTGGAGTAACTGAAATGATACGTTGTAGGAGACATTCTAACTTTATCCTAGTGTAACTCTGAAAGCTAGCCTCGAAAATTCGAACTACTTTGGCGCGCGACTTGCATTTGAACTTCGAAAATTAGATTCATTTGGCGAGATCCAAATCAAATTTGAAATGCTGATAGTGAGATTAGAATAAGAAAGGGCACTGGAAACTGAAAAGCCATCAAAATTCAAATGACAAAGGATCAAAGGAAGCAAAAGGGAGGGCATACTGGTAATTTCGGAACAAGCCTTCTTCCCCGTCTCTGAATCGTTTAAACGTCGCCGTCAGCTGTTCTCACTTCGTCGGGGGAAGTGGTTGTCGCGCGCTTAGCCGCAGAAAGGAGGAGAGCGGAGAAACCAGTTTAACCGAGAGAGACTGACACAGTCACAGATCCAGAGAGGGAGTGAGAGAGATTCAGGAAGCAAGAGAAGTTATGAAACCCTAGATTCTCTCTGTGCTTGTGGTTTTTGAAAATGGTGGGAACGTCACTGGCTGGAGTGCAAGATCACTTGAAATTGGCAAGGGAGTACGCTCTTGAAGGTCTCTACGACACTGCGGTTATTTTCTTCGATGGCGCCATTGCTCAGATCAACAAGTAACTCTTCTTCTTCTTCTTCTCCGTATCTCTGTCTTCATTTGACAGTGTTTTCACTGCAATGCTAAATCTGTATCAGATTTGACAGCTTTCAAGGTTCATTTTTTACTTCTCTTCTGGTTAATTAGTTGGTTTGATCGAGAATTGAAGCTGGATTGATACATTTCGAGCTGGAATTTGTGTCTGGAATCCGTATTTGTGTTCACATTGCTTTCAGTGAGAATGCTTATTCGAATGTGATGATTAGACTCGCTCATTGAATTTGATTTGGAGCTTGTTATCAATGCCCACGTTTCAGGCACCTAAACACACTTGATGACCCATTAGTCCGCACGAAATGGATGAATGTCAAGAAGGCTGTTTCAGAGGAGGCAGAAGTTGTGAAGCAGTTGGATGTGGAGAGAAGGTCATTTAAGGAAGCCCCTGCTGCACGCCGTGCTGCTTCCCCACCAATTAATACTAAATCATCATTTGTGTTCCAACCTTTGGATGAGTATCCAACCTCTTCTGGTGCTGGTGCTTCTATGGACGATCCTGATGTGTGGAGGCCACCAAGTCGAGACAATTCAACTAGGAGACCCGGAAGGCCTGGCCAAGCGGGGACGAGGAAATCACCTCAAGACGGAGCTTGGGCACGTGGTGGTTCAACTAGAACAGGACCAGCTGGTCGTGGTGGAAAGACTACAGCTTCAAGCAAGGTGAATACAGGTGTACGCGCATCAACGGCTGGAAAGAAGGGCACTGCAGCACCTGGAAAGTCTGGCAAGGCAGATTCAGCTGTGAGTTCGATTATCACATGGGAAACCTTCATATATTTCCGTCTATATTTGCCTTCTATTCTTTCTCGTATTTTCGTTCCTTGATAAAGTAACAGGATACTTAGTTTTGATCCTCTCATTACTTGTAGGTTTACGAGTGGTTTATTCAAGATGTTGAATGTTTGAGATGTTAGTTAAGTACAGTAGCAAGAACTTCCCACAATACCATTTACGTTGTCATTTGGATGCTTAATCTCGTATGGATTCCTTTTTGTCAATCTGGACCTACGACCATCTTGACCAAACATCTCTGTATGCACATTCTTTAGATTGAGGATGTTGAAGATGGAAAATCTAAGAAGGGCCAATACGAAGGGCCAGATGGCGACTTGGCTGCAATGCTCGAAAGGGATGTCTTAGAAACAACCCCTGGGGTGAGATGGGATGATGTTGCTGGACTTAGTGAAGCAAAAAGACTTCTGGAAGAAGCTGTGGTCCTTCCTTTATGGATGCCTGAATATTTCCAGGTATGTTTAAAATATTACGGCTAACTGGAGAATTTTTCATGAGTTTTATTTCAGCATTTCATTCTTGAAGTCTTATGAACTGCATTCTCTAAATCAACATCATTAAGCTTGCATAGAAGTTTCTTTAATAAAAGACCTAGGATCCTCCATGTTATTACTGCTATTCTAACTTTTCTTTGGACAGGGCATACGAAGACCATGGAAAGGTGTCCTTATGTTTGGACCTCCTGGTACTGGAAAGACTTTACTCGCCAAAGCTGTTGCTACTGAGTGTGGTACAACATTTTTTAATGTTTCATCTGCTACCTTGGCTTCTAAATGGCGTGGTGAGAGTGAGCGTATGGTTCGATGCTTGTTTGACCTTGCACGTGCATATGCACCAAGCACCATCTTTATTGATGAGATTGATTCTTTGTGCAATGCCAGAGGGTAAGAATTTTTCCCCCGGTTTTGAAATCTCTTAAGTTAATCACATGGGTGTCACTATGTGAGTTTGACTGCCTTTTGGATCAGTGGCTCATAATTCATTACGTGAGGCTCTGTGTATGGCGAAACAGTAAACCTTGACGAGAGTAATGACTCTAGTTAACTGAATTAACTTCTATTGTTCAGTGCTTCAGGGGAGCATGAGTCATCAAGAAGAGTAAAGTCTGAACTTCTCGTTCAAGTTGATGGTGTAAGCAATAGCGCCACAAATGAAGATGGAACCAAGAAACTAGTGATGGTCCTGGCAGCTACTAATTTTCCATGGGACATAGATGAAGCTTTGAGGTTTGGCATCTTTCCTTTTGTGTATAGTTTCTTTTCATGTCTGAGCTGTTTCTTGTTTCCTAATTTTGATATGTGCAATGTAGGAGGAGACTGGAAAAGAGAATTTATATTCCACTTCCAAACTTCGAAAGTCGCAAGGAGCTTATTAAGATAAATTTAAAAACTGTGGAGGTATGTCCTTTCAATTCATCTATTTTACTAATTGGTCTTGTTGGTTAGATTTTTTTGCATCATAAGCTCAATCTGTTGCTAGCAAAGTTAGCTGAAGCCTTGAACCCTGAAATAAGTTAAACCCTGATGAGAGATAATCATGATCTATACTGCAAAGATAAGTTGCCCGCTTGCATCCTAGGGTAACTTTTGTGACATCAACAGAGTTCCAACCGGAGAATTTCCGTTTCCATTCTCAAAAAGAATCTAGTCCTAGTTCTATCAGACAGTAGACATAGTTGGAACACAAGTAGATGTAATATTTTGAGTAGTGGTAGTCTGTTTGGCTTCTTGAATCTTAGGTCTTTACAAAGAACACACTTAAGCTCCCTAACAATTGACTCATGGGCTTTGAATAGGTTGAGTGCTCATTTTCCCCACCTATTCTGATGAATGCTAAGAAATAATAACAATTAGTTCCCATTGGCTGTTTCTGATTGTTGATGGAGCCTGCTAAATATTATCCTATGCAAGTTTCTGTTCATGGATGCTCTTATGTGTTGCAGTTCGCTACAATTCCCTCTCCCTTTTTTTCTTTTTGTTTCTTTTTCTTGGTCAGTGTTACGTTGTAGGCTTTTGTTGCAGCAGTTACCTCCAACTAACATTTCCATATCTTATTCTTAGGTGTCAGTGGATGTAGATATCGATGATGTGGCTCGGCGGACAGAGGGGTACAGTGGAGATGATCTTACAAATGTGTGCAGGGATGCATCTTTGAACGGGATGAGGCGCAAGATAGCAGGGAAGACACGAGACGAGATCAAGAACATGTCCAAGGACGAGATTTCCAATGATCCTGTAGCCATGTGTGATTTTGAGGAGGCAATTAAAAAGGTTCAACCTAGTGTTTCCCAAGCCGATATAGAAAGGCACGAGAAGTGGTTTGCTGAATTTGGATCGGCATAATGGAGGAGGTACAGTAACGGAGCTGGTTTAATTCCGATCGTATGTGTACCCTATCATCGTCCTCTCATTTGGTCTTCTGGTTTTCTTGGGCTGCTCTTCCTCGTTTATTGTAATTCTATTGTGTAATCTTTATTCGTCCTTGCGCTATTTCTCACTGTGTGAACTCGCTTCCCTGCAAATGTAATTGAGTTGCTTATGGGAACACGGTCTCTCAGCCGTGTGAACTTAGCGACCTGATGGAGTGAAGTACGATTTCAAGGTGGTAAGACACTGGTTTTGTTTCATAATATGTTTTACACACAACTCTTTGTACTTTTAGGTAGAAGTTGTGGAGTGTAGGCAAAATGCCACTTGGTTATCAAATCGCTGACTTTCGTGAAAAGTGATCAGATTTGGTCGAAATCTCATTGTTAAGACTAAGACCTATTGTTTTGGTCCTTTTGGATTGAGATTATGATTGATATTAGAGTTTTATTTAGTATTTGGAATTATGAGATTGATATATATTGAAATGTCGATAGAATATTGAATTTTTTATTATTATTTAGGAATGACAAAATAATTCATTATCCTCAATACCCAACTGAATATGAATTGATTTTTTAGGAAAAAATTCAGCCACTATTATTTTTGGATGAGTTTTTCCCGAGCCCCACAAAGAGAGTAATGAGTTTGGTGCAATTTTCCCAAACTGTATATTGCTTGGTTTCCGACACAACTTTTGATATGGTTTTACAATCTTTGGACTATGGTATTAACAAAACGACATTTAATTACCTTAATATATGCCAACCCAACCCAATACAAACTAACAAATAACTAATAGTGGAATTTTACAATACTTTAGTTTTTTGTCTTTATGGTACAACTTGAAGTTGTACCTTTTACGTTATGGTACAACTTCAGGTTGTACCTATACTCTCTTATATGAATCCCTTTGTGGTTCAAACTAAAGTTGCACATTTATGTTATAGTACAATTTAAAAATTGTACAATAACATAAAAGTATGAATTCTCTTATAATACAAGGTAACTTAAATTTACAATTTAATAGAAGTGCTCATAACCAATTAGGCATGCAAATAATTAGTAAGGCATGCAAAAAATAATTAAATCCCATATCAAATAATTAATAAGGCATGCAAGAATCATCAATTGTCATTACCAGGAAGTCATTCAATTCCATTCATCACATCACAGTATTGACTAATAATTATTGAAAAAGAGAAAAAAAATAATCTATTTACTATATAATACGAACAATGCGCTAAGCACTCAACATATAAATCTTACAGTATTCTTAAACAAACAAAGGAAGAGCAAGCAAAAAAATACCAATGGCGGTGTTCAAACATTTATCTTCTTCATTTCCAGTTTCACTGCTGATTTCCTTCTGTGCCGCCATAGCCCTTTCCACCGCAAGTTTCAGGGTCGAGCTGGCACCGCCGGAAATCATGGCGCTGTGTGAAAAATCCATCAACCACACCTTTTGTCTCAACTTCCTGAACTCGACTGCCGGGATACCGGCGGCGGATCTCCTCGGCGCCGGCAAAATCACGCTCAACGCCAGCCTTCACGAAGCCAAAGACACCCGAAACTACGTGAAAACACTGGTGGGGCAAACAACAATCGATCCGAAGCTGAAGCAGAGCTACGAGACGTGCCTGGACAACTACGACGTCGCCATTGGAGCCATTGCAGAAGCGAAAGCTTCGTTGCTCAGCGGAGATTACGAGACGGCGAATATCGAGATTTCGGCGGCGCAGACTGATTCGGATACGTGTAATGACGAGGTGAAAGGGGCGGCGGCCGAACTGGTTGAGAGGAATGACTACTTGTTTAATGTTCTCGATGTCGCTCTGGTGATAACTAATAAGTTGGCCGGTTGATGGGATTAATTGACCATTGTTGGTGCATGTTGAAGTGGAGGAATATCAAGTTATTTTCATTCAAGAAGTTTTCCCAAGTTTGATGAATTATCTGATAAGAAGTATTACGATGCTTTCCATGTACTAAGACAAAAACCCTCTCAAAGAGGATCTGACAGAGTTATGGATCAGCAAATCCAGAATGAAGAAGGATTGCAGAAGAGCAGATAGAAATGCAGTCGTTTAGAATAGCTTCTGTCTGTAAGAGGTGCTGCGACACCGTTTTCTTTATAGCTGAGATTAGCCGTTAAAACATTGTTTAGTGTTTAAAACTAGCCAGTGACAGAGAGACACTTGGCAACTATCTGTAATCCTGGTTTATGAGCTGATATAAAAAGAACAGAGCAGCACACTGCTGTCTCTGTGATTTCGGCGACATTCTCAACCCTAAACAAAGAAAATCGTCATGGTATCAGAGCGGCCGTTCTGAGGCCGTTTCCGCAACGCGATGTCCAGGCAATCCGAGGCTGAATCGACAGATGAAGCTCGGCGTGCCAGTGGCGTCTTCAACAACACAAATTCTCCATTTGGGACTGCTGTAGGTGACCAGAGCGGCAACAATGGAGTCATCGTCTTTGGTAACCCACTCTACCTTAACCCAAATGAGAATTTCACTCAACCCATCGTGTCTGAGTCGTTGGATGGGACTGAAGAAGGCATTGAAAATGAAGCACAAGTTATGCTTCATTGATGGATCTATGGCGATTCCAGCCAGAAACGATCCAAGCTATCTTCTGTGGGATAGTTGCAATATAGCTATAGTTACTTAGATTCTTAATACACTGCAGAAAGACATCAAGAGATCAGTTATGAGTCATGAGAATGTCAAAACCTTGTGGGATGAGCTTCATCGTAGGTTTGGTCAATTAAATGCAAATAGATTGACGAATCTAGAGGATGAGATTCATCGTTGCAAACAGGGTTCCATGGCTATCACTCAATACTACACTCTAATCAAGGGATTATGGGATGAATACTCAGAATATAGTCCTATTGTTGAGTGTAATTGTATTCAAGGAAACCCAATACCTTGCACTGCAGTGGTAGCATACAACCAGAAGCAGGAGACTGATTATCTGATCAGATTTTTTAGGGGTCTGAACCCAGAGTTTGAAGGGGTAAAGAAACAACTCCTGATGCTGAAGCCTCTACCCACAGTAGCTGATGCAGTGGATGATTTGCTGCAACATGAGCAAGAGTTGAAGGCTAACACATAAGGAAGTGGTAAAAGGTCACAGACTGTGGCACTTGCAGTACAATCTGAGGCTACCAAGGCAGCTGAGTCTACTGAAAGGAATCAGGGCAAGAAATACTGCAAGTTCTGCAAGAAGACCAACCATAACATTGAGGAATGCTGGACTTATAAAAGGAAGGTTAAAGAACAGGAACAGGCAGGTGGAGTACAACCTGGACTCCAGAAATTTGTTGGTTCAGTGTCACACAGCAACTCTAGTGGCAGTGAATCACCATCTGAAGGCAATTACCACAGTGAAGGCAGTATGGTAAGTCATCCTTGTTATAAACGCGCTGCTACAGATCGGGAAATCGCCGGAATCGACAAAGCAAGAATACGAAAGCGAGAATCGAAAACACGACACACGATTTACGTGGTTCACTAACACGATGTGTGTTAGCTACGTCCACGGGCGAGAGAGAGCCGATTTCACTATATCAGCGAGACCCCCGATTACCAGTCGTAGCGGCTGATAGTCCGATTCAAGTCATATCAACAAATCTCCACCTTGACTTGAATCCTCTTCCTCTGAAATCTCTGATGTACTCTGCTCCTTCTCTCTCTCCCGCCATCAATGCCCCGTAGGGCGGAGTCACCCACTCAAGACATTCAGCAAGTCCAAGCAGTGTTGGAACTTGCCATGTGGAACCGGCTTCGTGAACATATCAGCAGGATTATCCGCGGTGCCAACCTTCTTCACCTTAATCCTCTTCTCTGTCCTCAAGAAATGATACCTCACATCGATGTGCTTAGTCCTCTCATGGTGGACTTGATCCTTGGCCAAGCATATTGCACTCAAACTGTCGCAATACACCACTGCCTGATCATGATGTAGACCCAGATCACCAACCAGTCCCTTCAACCATATTCCCTCCTTAGCAGCTTCTGTCAACGCCATATACTCTGCCTCAGTAGTAGACAATGTCACCGCCGACTGCAGAGTTGCCTTCCAGCTCACTACAGAACTCCCAAGAGTGAATACATAACCGGTCATCGATCTCCTCGTGTCAACATCTCCAGCATAGTCTGAGTCAGAATACCCAGACACCAAGCACTCTGTATCACTTCCGAAGCTAATCCCCACATCAGGTGTACCCTTAAGGTACCGGAAGATCCTCTTCACAGCCTGCCAATGCTCCTTCCCAGGTTGTATCATAAACCTGCTGACAACACTAACAGCATGTGCAAGATCAGGTCTAGTGCATACCATAGCGTACATCAAGCTACCTACTGCACTAGCATATGGGACTCTCGACATGTACTCCTTCTCAGCCTCTGACTGTGGTGCATAAGCTGAGGATAGATGAACATTTGAAGCACTAGGAGTATTTAAGGGCTTTGCTGAAGACATGCCAAACCTCGACAATATCTTCTGGATGTAGCTTTTCTGTGACAAGAAAAGCTTCTTCGACTTGTCCCTGTAAATCTCCATACCCAAGATCTTCTGAGCAGCTCCCAAATCCTTCATCTCAAACTCAGCACTGAGAAGCCCCTTTAACTTCTGGATATCAGACTTTGACCTCGCAGCTATGAGCATATCATCCACATACAGAACTAGATATATCATCGAACCATCCTCTGCCTTGCTGTGATATACACAACAATCATATGGACTTCTGCTATAGCCCAGCTCAAGCATGTAACTGTCAAATCTCTTGTACCACTGCCTCGGAGATTGCTTAAGTCCATACAAGGACTTCTTCAGCTTACAAACATAGTCTTCTTTTCCCGGAACCTCGAATCCTTCTGGCTGAGTCATGTAAATTTCTTCCTCCAACTCTCCATGTAGGAAAGCTGTCTTCACGTCTAGCTGCTCGAGCTCCAAGTCATAATGTGCCACTATTGCTAGTAGCACTCTGATCGAAGTATGTCTGACCACTGGTGAGAAAATCTCATTGTAGTCAACTCCTTCCCTCTGCGAGAAGCCTCGTGCAACCACCCAAGCTTTAAATTTCATGCCCTCTTTAGAAGTGATTCCTTCCTTCTTCTTGTAGATCCACTTGTTTGTAACAATCTTCCTTCCCTGTGGTCGTTTGACTAGCTCCCAAGTCTGATTCCTGTCATGGGATTCCATCTCATCACCCATTGTGGCAAGACACTGATCAGCTTCACCACCCGAAACTGCTTCTCTATAGGACTGTGGCTCTCCTGCATCCACTTCCTCAGCAACCTGAAAATGAATACGCCACCATGTCCTCGAAGCCATACCTCTGTGGAGGTACTCCTGCAGTCGCTCTCTTCGGTCTACCGGAAGCAATAGACTGTTTAGCTCGTGCACTGGACTCTGAAGTTTCTGGCTCTACAGAGACATCCTCATCATGTTGATCTTCTCCACCTTGGTGCTCAAACTCACTCTCATTGAGAGTTTGCAGCTCCACCTGCTTATCAACATTCCTGCTACCAAAGCGGTTAAAATCGGGATTTTACCTAAAATCGAAAACTGGGGTAAAATCGGAATCGTAAAATCGAATCGTAGAATCGTAGGATTTTAAGTACCATATAGAAATTAACATATGATAATATTAATAAGGTAAATAATTAATAACAAAAAGACTTATAACATTTAAAGTGATAATTTTCAAGATTAATGTTCCAAAATCATCATTTTAATTGTTATTTAATGTGTAACTAAAAATAATTTACGAGGAAAGGATAGAGCTCATGGGGTTTGGCTCTTGCTTTTCATGTTGTGTCTAGGTAGTTTAACTCAAAGTAGTATTCCGACATCGTCTACTAAGCATGATTTAAAACTAAGAATAACTGAAATCCAATAAAATAATTAATGTCACTAGTTTGGTACAAATATATTCATTAATAATAATTTGTTAATAATGATGTTAATTCTTACGCACTAACAATATTCTGATAATTGTTTTACCGATGAGTTAAACAAGGAGAAGGGAAGGGGGTTGACCAAACCCTAATTAGTTTTTTTTCTTCTTTTCAAATGTTCTTTTAATAGGAAAAATATATGAGAAGATCCCCGTCATTGCCCTTTCCACCGAAACAATTCTGCTTCTTTTGAATTGGCTCAAGCTCCCTATTTTGTTCACATAGGATCAAAATCCCGATTTTGATACGATTTTAACGATTTTAATCCCGATTTTGAACGATTTTAAGGTCCATCGATTTTATAGTAAAATCAGGATCGGAATCCCTAAGTAAAATCCTAAAATCCTACGATTTTACGATCAAAATCCCGATTTTGACTGCATTGCCTGCTACCTTCAGCAACAGTAACCTTCAACATGGGGTTAAACATAGACTTCTCATCAAATATCACATTTCTACTAAGTATAACTCGATGCTCAGAAGGTGACCAGACTCGAAATCCCTTAACTCCATCTCCGTAACCCACAAATACACCCTTCTTTGCCCTTGGGTTTAGTTTATCCTCATCCACGTGATAATAAACAGGACACCCAAAAACTTTCAGTGAAGAGTAATCAGCAGGCTTACCATACCACACTTCATAAGGAGTCTTACACTCGATACCTGTGTGTGGTCCACGGTTGATCAGGAAGCACGCCATGTTTACTGCTTCTGCCCATAATCTTCTCTCTAGTCCAGCATTAGAAAGCATGCACCGTGCTCTCTCCAACAATGTCTGGTTCATCCTTTCTGCAACGCCATTCTGCTGGGGTGTATCTCTAACAGTCCGATGACGGGCAATCCCTTCATCCTTGCAGAATTCGTTGAACTCAGAACTGCAGAACTCCAGACCATTGTCCGTTCGCAGCTTCTTGATCTTCTTACCGGTCTGATTCTCCACCAATGTCTTCCACTGCTTGAACTTTGTGAAAGCCTCACTTTTCTGCTTCATCATGAAAATCCAAGTAAATCTCGAATAATCATCAATAATAGACAGAAAATACCTGCTGCCTCCAATGGATTCAACTCGTGAAGGACCCCAACAGTCGGAGTGGAGGTAATCCAGTATCCCCTTCGTCCGGTGGATACCCTTCTTGGGAAACTTGCTGCGATGTAGCTTCCCAAACACACAATGCTCACAGAATTCCAAATTCTGCACCTTGTGCCCGCAAAGAAGATCCCTCTTCGATAGAACTTGCATCCCCCGTTCACTCATATGCCCCAGTCTCATGTGCCAGAGAGTGGTCATATCTTCCTGTTGAACCTGAGACGATACAACTGCAGCAGAACCAGACAACACAGACCCTTGTAATGCATACAAGGTCCCACGCTTCACGCCCTTCAGTACCTTCCTCGAACTCTTGCAGACATACACAACTCCACCTTTTCCTTTGAAGTTGAAACCCTTGCTGTCGAGTAGACTCAAGGAGATCAGGTTCTTTGTCATTCGTGGAACATGCCTCACATCATTCACGGTACAGAACGAACCATCATGTGTCCGAACCTTTATGGACCCGATTCCAACAACCTTGCAGACAGCTCCATTAGCCATGACCACGTTAGCACCATCTATCTGCTCGTAGGTTGTGAAGCAATCCCTGTTCGGAGACATATGGTATGAGGCTGCAGTATCCAGAAACCACACATCACCACGATGTGCCTTCTCATCTACAGCCAAGGCGAGATTGTCTTCAGAACTATTGTCCACTTCTGCCACGGCAACTGAACCTTGTTTCTTCTGTTGCCCTCTTCTCTTGGGACAGTTGTACTTCCAATGCCCCACTTCCTTACAGTTGTGACAAGCATCACCTGGCTGTGGACCGGGACCCTTGGGATTCTTGCTCGAATTCCCTTTACCATATTTCTTCTTTCCCTTTCCACCTATAACAGCCAAACCCGATGCCTCACCACCTGTACCAGATCCAGACGCCTTATGCCTGATCTCTCTCGTATGAAGAGCAGACCTGACATCCTCCAACGACACGCTTTCTTTACCGGCAATAAAAGAATCAACGAAATTCTCATAGGAACTCGGCAAAGAAACCAGCAGGATTAGGGCAGCATCCTTGTCATCAACTTGAACATCTATATTACGCGGATCCAGCAAAATAGAGTTTAGCTGTTCGAGATGTTCCCTCAAAGGCGTACCTTCCTGCATCCTCAAGCTGAACAACCGTTGCTTGAGATGCAGCTTGTTGGTTAGAGACTTCTTCATATAAAGACTCTCCAGTTTCAATCACAAGCCCGCGACAGTCTTTTCAGCAGCGACTTCAATGATGACATCATCAGACAACGATAGCATGATGGTCGAGTGGGCCTTCTCCTCCAGGGTATTCCACTCATCGTCATTGACCGCTGCCTTCTTCTGTTTCGCAGACAGCGGCCCCCACAGCCCTTGCTGTTTTAATAAAGCCTGCATCTTGATTTCGAAACCAGGCTCTGATACCACTTGTTATAAACGCGCTGCTACGGATCGGAAAATCGCCGAAATCGACAAAGAAAGAATACGAAAGCGAGAATCAAAAACACGACACACGATTTACGAGGTTCACTAACACGATGTGTGTTAGCTACGTCCACGGGCGAGAGAGAGCCAATTTCACTATATCAAGGAGATTACAGATTACAGAGGAGTATGAGAGAGACCCCCGATTACCAGTCGTAGCGGCTGATAGTCCGATTCAAGTCATATCAACAATCCTCCTTCTGGTTTTACCCCAGAAGAGATGAACAAGCTAAGGTATTTGTTGCATTATGGTGCTAGCAGCACACCACCTTCTACCACTGTCCATACTTCACCTTCACCCCCAACCTCACCTTCTATTCAACACCAAGCCTATTCTGTGTCCCAGTACCTACCCCCATTTCCAAATTACTCAGGTAAATATGTCTTGTCCTAAGCTATTCAATTCAGTACCCTTAAACCTGATAGCTTGTGGATCTTAGACACAGGAGCATCTGATCACATAACATGTTCCTTAGACCTGTTTACTGAGTATAGGAAGGTACAGGACATATTTGTCCATTTACCAAACTCCTCTAGAGTCTTAGTGCCCATTTGGACTTTTCCTATATAATGTTCTCCTAGTGCCCAGTTTTTCCTTCAATTTGGTTTCAGTAAGTAGACTTACACATGACTTTCCTCTTTCCTTACACTTTCACTCTGATATTTTCCAAATCCAGGACCTTCTAAACAAGAAGACGATTGGTTTAGCAAGTGAAATTAAGGGACTCTATCAGCTTACCTTTTCACAACAGACCACCAACCTACCACCAGATCACCACCAAAGTCAAGGAGCTAGTGTTTTCAACTTTAGTACTCAACAAGTAGACTTGTGGCACTGGAGATTAGGGCATCCCAGCAATGATAGACTTAGCATGTTACAACACATAGATCCATCTGTAACTAGCTCTAAAGTAGATCATTGTAACATTTGTCATTTCTCCAAACACAAAAGACTACCCTTTCCTGTCAGCACTACTAATGCAGACAAACCTTTTCAACTTATTCATGTGGATATATGGGGTCCTTTGTCAATCAATTCTTATGATGGATACAGTTATTTTCTTACCATTATGGATGATTGTTCAAGGGCAGTTTGGGTTTATCCGATGCACCATAAAAGTGAAACCAGCGATCTCTTTAAAGGCTTTTGTTCTCTTGTTAAAAACCAATTCAACAGTACAATACAGATTGTTAGAAGTGATCAGGGAAAGGAATTTGATATGTGTGAGTTTTTCCTGAATGAGGGTATTGAACACAAAATGTCTTGTGTATACACTCCTGAGCAGAATGCCAGAGTAGAACGAAAACACCAGCACATTTTGAATGTGGCTAGGTCTCTTAGGTTCCAATCTGGCATACCATTACAGTACTGGAGTGATTGCATACTACATTCTGTTTATCTGATAAATAGAATGCCTACCCCCATCCTTAACAATCTGTCTCCCTATAAAGTCTTATACCACAAGCCTCCTTTCCTTGGCAATTTGAGAGTTTTTGGCAGTTTGGTCTATGCTGGTACTCCTTCTGCAGGCAGAACTAAGTTTGCCCCTCGAGCCAGGCAATGTGTCTTGTTAGGTTTACCTTCTGGGATCAAAGGATATAAGCTTCTTGACATCAACACCAACCAGGTCCTCATCTCTAGGGATGTTGTGTTCTGTGAGTCAATTCTGCCTTTTAGAACAGTTGATGAATCTTCCTCTTCATCTTCTTCTCCACCTCCTGACCCTACTCAGCATACTTCACAAGTTGACCCCACTCCTCCTCCTGGTCTGGTCATACCTAGTTCTTCTATCTCAGATTCTCAGCCTCCACCATCTCCTGAATTGGCCGTGGCTGAAGAGGGGGATGTAGTGGTAGAACATGAAGACCAAGAGATAGTAGAACTTGAACCAGAGTTGGAGCCTCAGCAGGATTATGTACCACCTGCAAGACCTAAGAGGAATTATCACTTGCCTGGCAAGTATGCTGACTATGAATTGGATTCGACTTTACAGTTTGGAGCCTTTGGCAGTCACAATGCTGCAACTGCCAGCAGATATCCAGTGGTTCTAAATGTGGATCATCTCAATGCTGAAGATAGGAAATATGCTTTGAGTGTAATCCAACTAGAAGAGCCTCTGACATATCAAGAGGCAATCAAACATGAACACTGGAGAAGAGCCATGAGGGAAGAATGGGATTCTTTAGAAGAAAACCAAACATGGGATATAGTTCCATTACCAGCAGGGAAGAAGGTAATTGAAAATAAGTGGGTTTACAAGATAAAGCTTAAGCCAGATGGATCTCTTGAGAGGTTTAAATCCAGACTAGTAGCTAAAGGGTACACACAAGTCTATGGAATTGATTTCCTAGACACCTTCTCTCATGTGGCCAAAATAAACTCAGTAAAAGCACTTCTGGCTATTGCTGCAGTAAAGAATTGGACACTGGAACAGATGGATGTATCAAATGCATTTCTTCATGGAGACTTAAATGAAGAAGTTTACATGCAGCTACCACCTGGTTTGGATTTAGAGTATTCTGGACCACAGAAGATGGTATGCAAACTGAAGAAATCATTGTATGGACTGAAGCAAGCCTCTAGACAGTGGTTTGCTAAGTTGAGTTCTTTTCTTTTGAAAAATGGTTTCAGTCAGTCTGCATCAGATTATTCTTTATTCACAAAGTGGATTAAAGGCAGAATTGTGGTAATGCTCATCTATGTTGATGACATTATAGTAGGAGGAGATGCCTTGAAGGACATAGAACAGGTCAAGAAGGTTCTGTGTTAGGAATTCAAAATGAAACTTCTAGGTCCCTTGAAGGATTTCCTTGGTTTGGAAATAAATAGAACTGCAAATGGCATAAGTGTGTGTCAGAGGAAATATTGCTTAGAGTTGTTAAATGAGACAGGTTACTTGGAGTCTAAGGGTTGTCAAACACCTGTAGACTACAAAGTGAAGTTGTCAGCAACACAGGGTACCCCTTTGGCAGATGCAGAGCAGTACAGGAGGTTAGTGGGAAGGCTCCACTATATCACCATAACAAGACCAGATTTGGCATTTGCTGTCCAACAGCTTTGTCAATTTCAGAAGAAGCCTCATGAAGAACACTTGCAAGCAGCTCATAGGGTCCTAAGGTACTTGAAGAATGGACCTGGTCAAGGAATTCATTTTGACAGTAATGCTGAATTGAAGTTGACTGCTTTCTGTGACTCGGATTGGGCAAGCTGTCCAGACACTAGAAGATCCACTACAGGTTATTGCACTTTCTTGGGAAAATCTCTGCTAACATGGAAGACTAAGAAGCAGACCACTGTTTCTAGATCCTCCTCAGAAGCTGAGTACAGGGCTCTAGCAATGACTGTGTGTGAGATACAATGGTTGAAGGGACTGCTAGAAGAACTGAGTGTTAAGGTGCCCCTACCTATCACTGTTTACTGTGATAACAGATCAGCAATTCACATTGCTGAAAACCCTGTGTTTCACGAGAGGACCAAGCACATAGAGATCGACATTCATGTCACCAGAGAAAGGATTAAAACAGGTTTGATTAAGTTACAACATGTCAATACTTTGAACCAGCTTGCAGATATCTTCACAAAGGGATTGGAGCAAGCAAGGCTTAAGAATTTGCTAGTCAAGTTGGGAGTCTTGTTGCCTGCCACAACTTGAGGGAGGCTGACAGAGTTATGGATCAGCAAATCCAGAATGAAGAAGGATTGCAGAAGAGCAGATAGAAACGCAGTCGTTTAGAATAGCTTCTGTCTGTAAGAGGTGCTGCGACACCGTTTTCTTTATAGTTGAGATTAGCCGTTAAAACACTGTTTAGTGTTTAAAACTAGCCAGTGACAGAGAGACACTTGGCAACTATTTGTAATCCTGGTTTATGAGCTGATATAAAAAGAACAGAGCAGCAAACTGCTGTCTCTGTGATTTCGGCGACATTCTCAACCCTAAACAAAGAAAATCGTCAGGATCAGAGAAGTACCACATATTTTTTCTTATTACATGGCATGTAGTAAGAAAAGAAATCCTCAAAGGAGGATCCGAGAAGTACCACATATTTTATCGAATAAGAAACGAGAAGTAACACATATTAGTGTAAGATGGAAAAAAAAGTATAAGAGAACGAGTCGTGTGTGAGTCGAGAGGAGGTAAGAAATTTAACTTGTAGGGATTTAAACTGTGATAGTTTGAAAGAGAGGAAAGTGTGTTATCCACTACTACGAGGAATATTTGGAATACATGTTGGTGTGGTATTTCGGTCAATTCCCATATAATGTGGAATTGGAGTATACGCTATTCTCCAAATATCATATCAGGGGACAATGATTCGTATTTGTGAAATAACTTAGTTTTGTGTTTTTAATTATTCCCTTTTTGTCATCCCTATTTTCATATAAATTAACCCCAAAAATATCACTGTTTTTGCTTTCCAACTTTGTTAATGGCTTTTTCCGACCATGTCTTTACGAATTCATCTTCATTTTCTTCTTCGTGTTCGTTGTCGTCGGTTCTTCAATGTCGTCCAGTGAGTTTAGCATGCTTTTCTTTTTCGTTTATATAGTCAAAGAAGTCTTTGAAGGAGACATCGACCCATAATTTACGTTCTAACAGAGTTAAAAAAAAGAAGAAAGTTGATTTTTATTTCTTTAATAAGGGAAGAGTAAATGAGTATTTAACCATTTTGAGTGAGAATAGTAAAAACTTAATATCAAACTTTCTAAACTTATCCAAACATCGTATTTGATGAAATATCACATGTCATATACTATGGTATTGTGAAAAGTAGCAATTGACCACAAATACCACATTTACACAATATGCATTCCAAATGACACAAATTCTCAATTTTATTATAAATTTTGTATCTACTTATAAGTTATAACCATATCTAGACGTGGAGGGGGCTATAGCCTCACTATAACCTGTCTCAACCACTGGGAACAAGAAATAAGATTTTTATTTTAAAACTTTGAAGCAATTTGAGTTACGGGATCAATTGCTTCATGCGAAGTTTTCTACAAAGAATGAGATGTACTCGATTCCTCACAAATTCTTATATAAACAATTGATTAAATACATAGTATAGTGGCTAAGTGCAAATTTCATATTCATGGGGTTGAATCTATTTTATGACTCGGTTCTATGTAGATGACATGTTAAAACCACATCATGGATAATTAGATATAATTTGAATACCGTTAAGTCAACGGTTCATTCTAACTATCAGCCAAAAATTATATACCGACCCAAATCACTATAATTGTTTAGGAAACTATTGTCATTTCAAAAAGTCTATATTACAATTGGCATTTTTTTTTTATAGTTCAAGTTTTCTAGTTATATTTACTCTAAGCAAAACAAATGAAACTCCAAATCATAATGAATAGAATGCGACGTAAAAATTTAATGTAAATGATTATATCATTATACATGACTTTCAATTTGAATTATCCACATCAACCTTCCCCTCCTTCCCTTAAACTTAAACACTCGCTCTTGTACCAAGCTTAATTAGTGGTCAAATAAACCTCTACATGTGCCAATTACCCTATCATAATATCATCATCCCCAATTTGGCAAGGTCAAATAAACCTCTACATGTGCCAATTACTCAATGCAATTAGTTAATTGCCAAAAATTAGTTGAAACCGAAATATTTAATGTTTGCAGATTCACTTAGACCCCCTTTTTGGAAATTCATGGTCAAATAATAATTCACAAGGCTCAGCATAATTAATTAATTACCATTCTTGTCATCAAATGATTCACTATATAACAACACCAACCCATCATCATCCTCATTTCGTCACAGTGCCCAGACTAATTTTTACAGAGCATTATTATAATCCAAACAAACAAATACAATGGCATTGTTCAATTACTCGTTATTTTCCTTAGTTTCAGTGTTACTAATAATCTTCTGTGCATTTAGACTCTCCGCCGCAAGTTTCAGGGTAGAGCTGGCGCCGTCCCAGGTCGCGGCGCTGTGTAAGGAATCCATCAACCACACTTTCTGTCTCGACTTCCTGAACTCGACCGCCGGCATACCGGCGGCAGATCTCCTCGGCGCCGGCAAGATCACCCTCAAAGTGGGCCGCGACAAGGCCCTAGACGCCCGCAAGTGCGTCAAAGCCCTGCTGGCCCAAACAACTGATCCAAAGCTGAAGGAGAGCTACAAGACGTGCATGGAAAACTACGGGGATGCCACCGATGCCATTTCCGCCGCAAAAGCTTCGCTGGTCGCGAAAGACTATGCTACGGCGAACATTAAGATTTCAGCTGCGCAGACGGACGCGGACACTTGTGACGACGAGGTGAAAGGGCTGCCGGCGGCGGCGGAATTGGGTGAAAGGAACCGGTACTTGTTCAATCTTCTCAACATTGGTTTGTTAATCACCAATAAGTTGGGGGGTTTTCATGAATAATTACCGGTCGTTGTAGGTTGTTAATGGATTGTTTGTAATCGGAAGAAGAAAGTCTTTGAGTTTCAGAGATCGAGCATGCCGGTTTCCCGGTGGCAGAGAAAAATTATGATGGAAAATTGATGTCAATTTTAGTATTTTTATCGATGGTTCATGAGGTTTACTTGAACAATCTGATAAGGTTTTCCCCCTATTATGAGATGCCAAAGTATGATTACCTTTGAGTCAAAATTTGAAATTAGATGTGAATATATAAGTAAATAATTATAATTAAAATTGACTAATTGAGTAGAACGGGGAGAGCCAAGTGGTGAAGGCTACTGGTTCAGGCTTATCGTCGCTGAATAAAATCGAATAGAATAAGTGAGAAAAGAGAATCCGATTAGACATTTTTCCAATAGGAGATTTCATTTTTAGTGTAATAATTAATTTTATAACAATAAAATAACAAGAAGTAAGATTTAGTGCAGTTACAAAAATCCTTATGTCATTTCAGTGTTGTGATTTCAAGTCCTTGCATAAGTGTAGATAGCGAAATATTTTTTAAGTGCCTATCTTATAGTAGTGATCATCATGAGAACTAAGAGCATATTGTATATGAAAATAGATATTTATTAAGTTTTACATATACGTATGAAGTACATTTCTCTCTCTATCTCACAAGTCCACTACCACCTTCTCCCTTACTTTTGCTTCTAAGACCACTTCTTTACGTTTTTCTCAATTCTCCAAGCAAGAATTTGGGTTTATTCAGGCACAAGGAGCAAGGCTTGCATCTTTATGATGGTTTTCCTTTCCCTCTTTTGTGTTTTCCCTCATCCTAGTATGGATTAGTTCCTTTCTTTCACTTGGGTATTTGTAAACTCTAGCTACTATTATGTAAATACTTGTATGAATGTGTGTGGTTGTGTTTTAATGTGAATGTGGAGGTATTATTCGGAAATGATTGTGTTGTGTGAAAGCCTATCAATCTAATTGTCATTCTAACCTAGCTTAGAGAGGAGATCTCCTTAGGTCAAGAGGCTCCATTGGAGATGGATGTTCTTGGGAATTTTATGTCTCCTACGCTAGTTTAGAGAGGAAACCTCCTTTGTTTCCAAAGAGGCTCTATTAGAGCTGGGTTTGCTTGGGCATTCAATGCCTCCTAAGCTAGTTTAGAGAGAACCCTCCTTAACCTAAGAGGCTCTATTAGAGATGGGTTTTCTTAGGCATTCTATGCCTCCTATTCTAGGTTAGTTAACGGCCAAACCTCCTATTTCGTATTAAGGACTTAGGGTTTGGTTGTGGGTGGCCGTCCGAACTCCAATTCGAGGTTGAAGTCTAACCATTGTTTAGTCGATAGGTTGAGAGAGTCACATTCGTGGCTTGGATGGTATCCCATTGCTCAACCTAGAGGCGAAGAGGGTAGCTTTGACTGCTTGTTAGACTTCCCTGCGGTTTATGACCCACTAACCACACAGGGTCGTTCGAGTCTTCAAGTCGTAATTGTTAGTTAGGGGGGGCAACACCCAGGTGAAACTTTCTCAACTAGAGTCAAATCCATTTTACCTTTGCAAAACAATTTAGTTTTAGACACCAAAACTGATTCGCTAGATAATGTTTCAAACAGTCAAAGTAGCGGTACATGGACCGGCCCGGGTCGATATTTAAACATACTTGCCCTATATTGTACCCTTCTAAGGTTTATACTTAGACCTTATGTGAGATTTTATTGTGATAGTCAGAGCGAGTCAATGAACCATCACTACTTCAAATGACCTAGTACCACTTTAAAAATAAAACAAGAAACCAGTACTAAATTATACACAAAATGAAACACCTGACCATATTTTACATTAGATCCATATCATTTAAAACCTCAAAGCAAGCACGACTGTCAATTGAAAATCATTAAACTTCGCAACCCTTTAGATTACGAATACTTGGGTCTAAAAAACTCAAACTCATGTACACATGATACTAGAGAAGATTAACTTCTCCCATAAAACAATTAACATTCATGCCGAATTTTGAGTCCACTGCCCACCTCATTGATATTAAGTCCAGTCCGAACTTGTCCCTTGGCCTCTAGTTGGTAATCTCTGGAACTGGGGAAATTATTTGATGGGAGTGAGACATCACCTCAATGAGTAAATCTTAATATAATACCATAATTAATATAAACAGAGTATTAGGCAATCATGACAATTATCTTACATTTTCGCATTCAACTATACCATTCTAAACCACGATCATTATTATCCTAATACATCACACATTTTCTCTCATAGTACAACGACATACAAAACGACAATCATCAACGATAGCAACATTACAAATCACATATCACATTCTCACTTACGTCATACATACATCACCCAAATAACACACATATAACGAAACACAACATTCATATCACATCATATATAACAACTCCATAACCATCATCAACAGCAGATGCATCACCCACATATAAACAACATTCATAACAAGCATTTACACATATAATGTATTATGCAACACATCACAATTCTCCTCTAGCTAGTCATGCTCTACATAACTTCTTTCCCCACCACCTTCTCCTCCTCCTCTTCAATTCCTAAGCTCCTCCTCGCCACCAACCTAAGGCATTAGTGAAAAATCTCCCATGGCCCGGGAGATCGACATTAAGCTGATAATACACTCAAGTCCTTACGAAGAACTTATCACATCATTACTTTTCTACGCTTAGTGCATGACTTGTCGTAGAGGTCCAAATATTCTCAACACACACAATCATAGAAGAATGCATTTCACTTCAAAACACATCAATTGCATCATCATTATCACAATCACCAAAGCATCATCATCATTATCAACATCACACTTATCATAATCTCCATAGTCATCAAATCATCACAATCATCACTTCATAATCATCACCATAATAATCGCTATTGTGATCATCAACACCCTCAACCGAGTCATTCATCCATACAACAAGAATTCACAATATTTCACATCATATCACATCAAATGACATCACATCATCATCGTCATATTCATCACTCTTATCACCATCACCGAGACATCTTCATGTCTCTCTCATCCATAATTCATGCACATATCACAATATTGTCATCACAATCATATCAATCATAAACAAATCATCATTATGACATAGAGGCTTATCTAGCATCATTTCAACCACAATCATATCATGATTAATCGTACCTTTTCATATCCATTACATATATTCCTTTTCATATCCATTTTAAACACACACTTAAGCACATAACAACAAACCACATGTCCAAGCTATTTATCTTGTGTTTGGACCGCTTCATGAACCAAAATACTACGCTCATATTAATTATACTACTATGTTAAAGTTTACTCACGGCTTATGTCGTTACTCAGTGATTCCATGTCCTTTGAACGATTCTCCAACTTGATCCTTATCTTTAATAAGATTATAACACATTAAATAATCCATAATAGACATAATAATCACATGTATGCATATGAAATGGTTAATTAACTCAAATTAGGTTTAAATCCTAAATTTCCTATGCAATGTATCAAAACTCGGTCTGCCTCCCCTGAAAAACTCGAACGAGTTTTAGGTGGTTCCTGGCCGAGTTTTCTTCCTTTCTATCACCAGTGAAAACTCGGTCGTGGGCCTCTAAAACTCTCTCGAGTTTTCTCCAACCTTATGGCCGAGTTTTTCATCCTCGCCTCTGGCCAAACTAAACTCGACCACGACACCTAAAAACTCGGTCAATCCTTCTCAAAACTCCGTTATGCAGTCTTGGACCCCAAAACTCGAGCTTATCTGAGTCCATCTTCGATAGTGAAAACTCGGCCAGCTGAGTCAAAAACTCGGTACATTCTATGGCCGAGTTTTCCTACCCGAGTTCACCATTTTAGCCATTTCTCCCTCAATTCTTAACCAAATCAATCCATTCATTTTCCTAATTAAAACTAGATTCATAGGGATACGACATATCAAAATTTCAGATCATTTGGACCAGTGGTTTGGATTCTAAACTCAATTTAAATTGAAGGTTCAAAACAGATTTCAGCACATGTGCCCTGTTTTATACATACGGACTTCAATTAATTGCACATCAAATGAACTCTGAAGATTGCCATATTTTTTACATATATACCTCAGGTTGTGATTAATAAGTTTTAAGAAGGAAGCTTTCAAAAATTCATTCAATTTCCCATTTGTTTTCACTCTCCAACATAACTTCATCAAGGGTCCTAACAATCCATCTCATTACTTCTACCCCAAGTTTTTATCGTTAAAAGTTCTATCACCCTTCTGCTGAATTTATCCCCATGATCATCATCATTATACATGCCTCAAGGATTCTAACCCCTTTCCATCTCTATCCTCCGCTTCCAACTAAATCAAGAAGTTTAATTTGAAAGGAGAATGAAAGGAAGACATGACCATACCTTGCTTATTATGATTTTTTTCTAATCATCCTTCTTTCTTAGCTTTCTGCTTTAATTTATAGCTTACCTCTTCTCCAAGTTTCAGATTTTGAAATACTTCTTGATGGTGGTTTGGAGATGGCAGGAAAGAGAGAGCAAAGGAGAGAGGGAGAACGAGAGTGAGGAAAAGGAGGAGATGAGAATGCAGAATTTTGTTTTGTACTCTTAATCTCTAGAAACCTCTCTTAGTCCTTTAACACTTCTTTTCCCCACTTTGTTGCTAGAGTTTTCCAGAAGAAGAATGGAGAAAGGGGTAGAGAAGAATGGGGAGAAGAGTGTGTGAAAGGGGAAGAGAAGAGGTAGAGATGCAGAATCTCTTTTCCCTCTTAATTTCTAGAGATTTCCCATCCCACTCCTCCAGTTGGGCCAATCAAAACCACTTCCCAATTAACCTTTCTAACCCAACTCTAACTAGGATTTTTCTCTTACCCAACTATTAGCTTATTGTTAAGTGGTTCAACCCTTAACCCTTCTTACTGAAAAATCGCTATTCTTCCATAGCTAACATAAGCTCAACCAGAGCCAACTAATCCCAACCTTCTATAACAATTATTATAGTAATCATGTCACTAATTTATGATTTAAAATCATATATAAAAGGGACGAGTATGTTGCAAAACACTACCAGTTTAGAAAAATCAATACCATAATATAAAACTCAAATACAAGTTTTAAACAAGAAACCTATACCAGAACTTAAAAACACTACGATATCATAAATACAAAATACAAAACTAAATACAAAACTCCCAATCCCAGTTCAAACAAAACCAATAATAATTCAGGATCATGATACAGATATCGGATATGAGTTTTAAAAAAGACAAAAATGAGAAAGTAGCATACATAAAGAGATACGAGAGGGGGGGGGGGGGAGGAGAGAGAGAGAGAGAACTCACCAATGTCGTTAATAGGAGAAATGTCGATATGATTTTGTGAGGAGAAGTAGGGAGACAGTAGTGAAGATAGGAATGTGGTGAAGCTGATGCTGAGGATGGGAGGGTTGTTGCCAGCACTGCCTAAAAGTTGTTGCTGTTTATGCAACGGTTGTCGTCGTCTTCCTCCATCCAGTTGTCATCATCTTCCACCAGGAATTTAGGGAGAGAGAATTGAGGGGGAAGCAGCTAGGAGAGAGAAGGGAGAAGAGAGTGAATCATTTGATTTTGGGATGAGAGATGGAGATGAAAGTCATATATGAAAGGAGCGGTAACTAGCGATTGCAGTAAGTTTTTTTGTTTCCAAAATATCACTGGAACAATTTTGACCGCCATATAAAAAAACTAAAAAAAGGAAAATGGACGATGTAAAGGTAGGTTGTCACCGTAACCTGCTCCAGTACTAAGCTTTGCTTGTAGAGACATACTACCTTCCACCTAGAATGTCAATCAAACGAGTTGGGCAGGTTAAACTTAGGTTTAATCGATTAGTTGGGTTATAGGTTCATCAATTGCAGGTTTGTATGGTTGCACGTTATTCAAATTGCATATCAATTGGGCCACGTGCTGTTCGGGTTGTGGATTGTTTATGTTGCGAACAAGTTGGGTTGTAGATTATTCGGATCAACCCATTGAGTTGCTTCTTATTTATTAGTTATTACAAAAATATAGAAACCAAATATTTTTTGATGCCCAATAAAAAATTTCATTAGGCTCCAGGTGCTTTTAAGGCCCTCTCAAAGTGTACTGTATCAATTACAATAGATGTATATGGTAAACAATCTCCATTGACTATCTAGTAAATTAGGGTGAGTGAGTGTGTCATTTTATAATGGTACAAATGCAATTCGATAATTGGTCCTATTAAATTTATAAATACTAAATGAAAATGTGTCTGATTGATATTTGGACAGGACCAAATCGGGTTATATTTGACAGACTGTAATGTTGGTCTAGTCCTTGATCCTAATATTTTTTACTTTTCGACTGTGGTTCTCAATGTCTGGTTCGCTTCAGTTTGAACCGAACCATGGCAGGTTCCTACAATATTGTCATAATATTCTGATATCAAAAGCCTATAAAAGCGATTTTAAAGCTAGATTCTAAGACTTTTACTATGCTTGAGGGCTGGGCATGCAAATTTTTTTAATAAAAGCTACAATATTTGGAGCTTTTGACTGCATTGTTAGAAACAATAAACAATAGATACTCAAGAAAGGCTAGCATGCTAACACTTTTTTTTTTAGCATGGTGCTAACATTAGCTCCAGCAAATAGTAACATTCGTTTGGATGACTTTTCCATTTAAATGAGTTGACCACAATTAATGAAGAGAAAAGCAAGGAGGGTCACGCTGGTCATTAATAAAAATTAGGCGAAGGAGATGGGGGACGAACCGTCATTTTTGCATTAAATGTGAGGAAGGGAGGGGGACCACCAAAGGTGGTCAGAAACTTCTCGAAGAAGGCTAAAACCTCAAAGTAGGCCAGAACCTCCTCATAGTAGGCCATAAGTTTTTCATATCAGGGTAGAAGTTTCTTAGCAGTGGATCTGTTTGTAAATTTTAAAATGTTTTGGTACCAAAATATAACAAATAAAAATTCCAGGTACTCAAGTGTAATTTTCCATTGATTTTTAGGACTAAAATGTAATAAAAATTAATTTTGGATATTATATATTAATATCTATTAAGTTTAGGTATCAAAACTATAATTTGTAAATGAAACATAGAAAAGCAACTTGAATGGAAGGAGGAGGAGAAGGTAAAAGGACGGGAAAGGAAGAAGAGATAGTTACTATAGTACTTTTAAAGTAACTGTTAGTATGGTGCTAACACTTAAGGGTGTTAGCATCCTATTCACTCCCATAAATAATCACAAAATCAAAACTTATATTTTTGTTTTCCACTAATTTCTCCATGTAATTATTTGTAATTCAACAATAACTGATATTTTTGTACATGTATATCTATCTTTTCCAGTGATACAATACTATACACAATTCGAAATCAAATTACATTCAATCTTAATACTAAATCCGTTAAATCAAATTCTGTTGTCGCACAACTCATTAATTTCACTAATTTCCCCGTGATTGATTGTTATCCTATTTAAGACTGCATAACACCTTATTTAATCTATTGTCGCTTCAATAGGTTACTATTGACATGAAATAGGTTAAGTTATTAGGGTTTCTCCATCACTAATAACCTAATTAACTACGAATCAATGTATTGATGGCCAAACAATACAAAGCATTAAGAAATTCCATGCAATAGAGATTGAAATAAAAAAAATTCATTCATCAAGTCTAAAAATAACTACATCCTAATGGTTTTCTCCAAAAAATGGAATTTAGTTCACCCTAATAATAAAACACACTGATTTTGCTAATTATGATCCTAATTAAGGAGAAGGGACGAAATACTCGAAAACAGCCAAACCCCTAGCTGCGATTCGTCGCTCAGCTAGCTCTCAGTAGTTTCTTTGCTCTCCTCTAATTATCTGCTCCGATAATTCCAAAAGAACCCTTGAGCCTTCATTTTTGTTCCTCTCGCAGCTCTCCTTCGACAATTCCTTGTTGCACAGCTGCTCCAAATCGATTCCGTCCTAAAGGCCCCTACATTTTTTCTTTTTTTTCATTCCAGTTATTACCTTTTAATCCTATCATATTCCAATTTCCTTTCACTAATACCCTCTTCTGATCAGTAATCGGTTTAACCGGTTATCGAACAACCAGTTATCGGTATACCGGTAGAGACGAGAGGGAGTTCGACAATTGGTACCGGTTACGAACCGGTTATATCGAGAAACAACACTCGCACCACAACTTTTAAATTTTTTTTTATTTAATTCTTTTTTACTTCTTCCTTCTTGCCCCTTCTCGATTTGGGTTTCAGGAGAACCTCCCACTTCCCCACCGTCCACTCCACCATCATCGACAACCGTCCTGCTTCTCTAGTCGGCTTCTCCTTTTCCCTTCCTCTCCGACAAGCCTTCTTCCCCTACTAGCAGCCTTGTTCCCTCGTTTTCATCACCATCTTAGTTCAGATCTGCAACAAAAATAGGGAATTGAACAAAATCTGGGTCGAAATGCTAGGTCGCTAGCAAAATTTGGGTCCCTGGCAAAGCGGCGAATGAAGAAAAAAGGGATCCATGGTGTATCGCTGGCTAAATACCCATCTACCCTCGTCTTTCCCTCTCCCCTGTTGGAAACGACAAAGAGAAACAGAGGTCGGAAGAAAGACGATGGTGCATCTGGTGGCAAAATCTTGAGGTCTGAATCTGATTCTGATGAATCACTCGCAATGGCAGCGACGCGACGGTGGGCGGAATATCCGCTCGCATGCACCGCTTGCGAACAGGATTTGTTGGGTGACGATTAGAGAAAGAGGAGGGTTTGGGATATGAGATGGAGAAAGAGAGGAGGCTTGGGGAGAGGATAAGAGAGATTCAGAGAGATTATGTGATAGAACGTTATTTACACATGTTTTTACCCCTGTTCTTACACCGTTTGAGGTGTTGATTCTCGTGTTTTAGGCCGATTTCAAGTTAGGTTGTGCTTGTTTTTGTTATTTCAGGTCCTAGTACGTGAATGGAGGCTTGGGAACGAGTTTGGGGTCGATTGGACGAAGATCGGACGCATCACCGAGCTTCACGAGCCAGAGGGGGTGAACTTCCAGACGCTATACACCCGCCTCGCTCGGCCAGGCCAGCATCCCTTCTCGGCGGGGAAGACGAAGGTCAGTACATTGCAGATCGACAACCGCATCCTCCACCACATGCTGGCCAAGTCTTACACTCCGGCCTCGGACAGTGCCAGCGCCATCACCAAGCGAGCCCTATACTTCATTCAGTCTCCTGCTTCGAGAGGAGCGCGGGGTGAAGTGGATCAAGGGGTTTCCACAACCCCAGATCCCAGAGGATGTCCAGCCGGAGGTTCCAGAGGGTGAGGCAGGTAAGGATATCCACCCAGATGATGTGGACGCTGCTGCTGATCCACCACAGACTCGCTTCCATTACGGGAGTAGCAGCTCCGCTTTCCCGGGCCAAGATTACTTCTCCTACCAGTTCGAGCAGTTGCAGTTCCAGAACCAGCAGATCCTCGACCAGCAGATGCAGTTCCAGCAGCAGTACGCGAAACACCAGGCCGCGTACCAGAACAGGATGGCTGCTTATGATGAGCGCCTGGACATACTCCAGACCCAGCAGTACGATTCATGTGTTCTGTGCCTTTATGACTTGTCCCCAATGTTGGTTGATTGAAATTTGTAAGCTTACCTTGTGTCTGACTTGGTTTGCTTGGGGACAAGCAAACGGTTAAGTGTGGGGGAGTTTAATAAACCGTTATTTACACATGTTTTTACCCCTGTTCTTACACCGTTTGAGGTGTTGATTCTCGTGTTTTAGGCTGATTTCACGCAAGGTTGTGCTTGTTTGTGTTATTTCAGGTCCTAGTACGTGAATGGAGGCTTGGGAACGAGTTTGGGGTCGATTGGACGAAGATCGGACGCATGGCGAGGTTCTAAGGAAGCCACACGGGGAGTCCTGGGTATCACACGGCCGTGCAAGTTGCAATTGCGGCCGTGTGACTTTCGCCGAGAGCAAACACGGGCATCCCAGGAAATCCACACGGCCGTGCAACCCTGGCCGTGTGAGATGGCTGAAGATCGACTTAATGGTACGCTGTGTTTCCACTCGCACGGCCAAATGGGTGAGCCACACGACCGTGTGGCCTGCCCGTGTGAGTCGGGAAATTCTGGTTTTTCATCCAATTTCGAGCAAAAAGTGGGGGAATCGGATTTTGAGAGCAAAAACAGAGCCCTAGAGAGAGAAAGTACGAAGAACACATCCTAGAAGCTATCTTGGAGCTGGGTTTCGTCAAATCGAGCTTGGAGATCGTCATAGGAGTGGAAATCATCATCCCGGAGCAGATTTTCCTCATCATTATGAGTATGACTACTCCGATTACTGTTTTCTTTTCTCTCTCTATGGAGTAGAACCCTTCTCTCACTTGGGTATGAAGAACCCTAGCTCCTTGTGTTAGGGATTTGATTGTAATGACTTGGGATAATTATACTGTTTGGTTTTAATCGAATGATGCAAGTTTATTGAATTGATTGAAGTCTGATCAGCTTTTCTCGATTTCTGCTGCAACCTGAGATAGATAGAATCTGATTAGGTTGTTAGAGCCTCTTCATTCGATAGTAGGAGATTGGTTATACGAGAGTTATCCAGTTTGCTGCTTTGTACTGGAATTCAATTCCAGTAGTGGAGTTCTGTGCTTATTGCTTCAGCTTTCTATCCCGGTGAAGGCTAGTCGTCTGCCGGGTAGTTAGACTGAGAGGGCTTGGTCAGCTTAAGAGATTCCAAGCTACTGTCGGATCTTCCGCAGTCTAATCAACAGTGAATCAACCCAGGGGAATTACAATTGAACCTAACTAAGGGGCAGGGGGACTCATTTCCGAGTGACTCTTTCCTGCTTTAGAAAACCGAATCATTTCCTGCTTTCTTACTGCTTTTGCTTTAAACAACAATCAATCGAATTAGTTGGCTAGATAATAAATAATCACGGAGTAAGTAGTAGATCTAGACCCCGGGTTGATAATAGAACTTGCCTGTTACTGCATTCCCGGACTGCGATTATGCTTTGTTTCTGCTAAAGTTTATGTGAGTGTTGGAGGTAGTGCTTAAAAAATGGGCAGGTATTTGAAATATGTGCAGAAGTGGTGGCTCTCTTAAGAAATGAAAAGAAAATGAAAGAAAAACAAAGAAAAAATTGAAAGCAAAAGAGAGCCACTACCAAAAATCTGAATGATGCCCAGTGAGTAGTGTTTCTTTGCAGTCTGGCTTGGAAATGCTGACATTTGTACCTCCTTCGCTTTTGTGCTTTCGAGATATTGAGTAATGCAGAATAGCAGAAAGGAAATACCGGTTTGTTGGACTGTGATCGTGTGGGTTTGGAAATGTGGAACCTTGTGCTATGAATACTTCCACCACTTAAAAGGCCTTTTCCCCATGTCCAAGACCCTAGCCAGTCATTTGAACCTGTGTCTAAGACCTCCTGATTAGTTAGTGGTGACACCCCATATGTGAACTCTAGCATTTAGAGGCTGCCATCATGGTGAAGAGATGTTAGGGATTGAGAGAAATAGCATGCGCATTTTTCGCATCAAATTGTCCTGACCCCACTGGTCGAGAGTGAGTGATTCATTTTCATATTCTATATACTCTTGTACCCCGGTGAAGACCTAGATTGCTTGGTCTCTATTCTGATGTCTTGAGTTGGATGCATGAATTGACTGTTTTGAGTAAGTGGTTGAGTCAAGTCTAGGTTGGCTGGTGAACAGAAGGGAGACTCTTCCTCTACTCGATTTTGCTGCACTCGAATGTCCTTTGTGGTGGTTGTCCAGGTTGCTATTGAGGTTGTTCATGTGTTGATGCTTGAAAACCAGTACGATTCATGTGTTCTGTGCCTTTATGACTTGTCCCCAATGTTGGTTGATTGAAATTTGTAAGCTTACCTTGTGTCTGACTTGGTTTGCTTGGGGACAAGCAAACGGTTAAGTGTGGGGGAGTTTGATAGACCGTTATTTACACATGTTTTTACCCCTGTTCTTACACCGTTTGAGGTGTTGATTCTCGTGTTTTAGGCCGATTTCACGCTAGGTTGTGCTTGTTTGTGTTATTTCAGGTCCTAGTACGTGAATGGAGGCTTGGGAACGAGTTTGGGGTCGATTGGACGAAGATCGGACGCATGGCGAGGTTCTAAGGAAGCCACACGGGCAGTCCTGGGTATCACACGGCCGTGCAAGTTGCAATTGTGGCCGTGTGACTTTCGCCGAGAGCAAACACGAGCATCCCAGGAAATCCACACGGCCGTGCAACCCTGGCCGTGTGAGATGGCTGAAGATCGACTTAATGGTACGCTGCGTTTCGACTCGCACGGCCAAATGGGTGAGCCACACGGCCGTGTGGCCTGCCCGTGTGAGTCGGGAAATTCTGGTTTTTCAGCCAATTTCGAGCAAAAAGTGGGGTAATCGGATTTTGAGAGCAAAAACAGAGCCTTAGAGAGAGAAAGTACGAAGAACACATCCTAGAAGCTATCTTGGAGCTGGGTTTCGTCAAATCGAGCTTGGAGATCGTCATAGGAGTGGAAATCATCATCCCCGAGCAGATTTTCCTCATCATTATGAGTATGACTACTCCGATTACTGTTTTCTTCTCTCTCTCTATGGAGTAGAACCCTTCTCTCACTTGGGTATGAAGAACCCTAGCTCCTTGTGTTAGGGATTTGATTGTAATGACTTGGGATGATTATACTGTTTGGTTTTAATCGAATGATGCATGTTTATTGAATTGATTGAAGTCTGATCAGCTTTTCTCGATTTCTGCTGCAACCTGAGGTAGATAGAATCTGATTAGGTTGTTAGAGCCTCTTCATTCGATAATAGGATATTGGTTATACGAGAGTTAGCCAGTTTACTGCTTTGTACTAGAATTCAATTCCAGTAGTGGAGTTCTGTGCTTATTGCTTCAGCTTTCTATCCCGGTGAAGGCTAGTCGTCTGCCGGGTAGTTAGACTGAGAGGGCTTGGTCAGCTTAAGAGATTCCAAGCTACTGTCGGATCTTCCGCAGTCTAATCAACAGTGAATCAACCCAGGGGAATTACAATTGAACCTAACTAAGGGGCTAGGGGGACTCATTCCCGAGTGACTCTTTCCTGCTTTAGAAAACCGAATCATTTCCTGCTTTCTTACTGCTTTTGCTTTAAACAACAATCAATCGAATTAGTTGGCTAGATAATAAATAATCACGGAGTAAGCAGTAGATCTAGACCCCGGGTTGATAATAGAACTTGCCTGTTACTGCATTCCCGGACTGCGATTACACTTGGTCGCAGTTTGGTGTTGTGTTTTGGCGTGTCATTATGGTTAGGTGTCTTGGAGAGAGAGAGAGAGAGAGAGAGAGAGAGAGAGAATGGTTAGGGAAAACTGAAAGAAAAGAGTTGGGTGTGTGCTGATTAAGGAAAGGGAGAGCTGTTTTTCGGTTATTCGGCATGTATAACCGGATAACTGATGGTTATTAACCGGGTATAACCCAGTATACCGATAGCCATATGTTGGCTACCGCATATCGATACATTCGATTAACGGTATAACCGGTAAGCTGCGTTACCAATTTGGTAACCGGTTATATTGATAACCGAAAAACCGATTACCACCCATACCCTCTCCTAAAGAATTTAGCGCATCTCGATCTAAAATAAACCCCCATTTTATTTTTGAATGCCACCTGGGCCAATAATTCCTTTCCTAGTTAAGCAAAGGAAAAAATGACTCCCCTAGTGGAATTCACCGGTTTACTAAATGAAGGGGCTCACCCTCTTGTTATGTTTTTGCTTGTTGGGCAAAGGTGAAAGCCGGCCAAAATATTCTTTTGTCGTTTGTTTGTGATTTCGAAGTTTGCTTGTGCTACCACATTTTATCATTTTCTTCAGCTTAATGGTTCAAAAAGTCACACCTAACCTTACGTCCACCTTATGCTAGCGCCTTCTTGAACCTTGATTGAAACACACAAAACTCATGGCCCTGGGGCCTCGACGCTGATGGTTTTATAAATTATAGCCATTACAGGGTACTAACCATGCAATACAATATCCATCGTGAATTCATATTCCGATTCCAAATTGGAAGAGATAAAATTAAAAATAATCAAAGACTTTCAATTATCTATTAGCAACTAGCAATACATCAAACACAAGCACCACAAGATTATCATCATTCACAAATATCAAATAAACAAAAATAGTACAGTGCGAAGTTCACACTGTCGACTACAAAGGGGAGTCAGAAAGGGGTCGCTTTCGTGTTGTGACTCTTTAATACATATGAGACTTTGGGTGGAGGGTTGTTTTCAATAGGTGAGAATTGGGATGTTGGAAATTAGGTTTTTGGTTGGTCTTGAATGTTTGAACTTTTCCTCTTAGCCAAAACCTATGTGGTTATACTGATAGGCGGGTATTGATTTTCTTATCGGTTAATCACTACTCGATTAGTCGCTAGTGGTTAATTACTGTAGTTATTAAATCAGATAACCGACACCAAACCACTAAAAAGTTTTCGAACATCGGTTAACCACTAACCACGAATATCAGTTAAAACCAACTAACCGTTTACCAACCCTAATACTAGGTCCAAAGAAGTTATCTTTCATTATGCCTTCTTGAATTTGACTAAACTTAGAAATGCTTAGGAACCACTTACAAATGACTAATGTGTATTTATTTCTCTTAATACAAGCAGCGGCGGATCTAGGGGGGCCGCCCCCGGGCCACGACCCAGCCCTGCCCGAATTCAAAGCTCGTAAAGTACTTGTAAATTTTTTATTTTGAATATATATTTCAATGTTTATAGGGTTACGGCCATCCCTCTCCATCGCTTTTAAAATGTGGCCCAATACTCTAACATGTTACGGATCCGCCGCAGAATACAAGAGTAACCAATCCTAATACTAGGTTGTCCGAAGTGACACGATTGAAAGAAGATACTTATTTCCTTCCCATCAAATATGACTATTCTATATAAAAAAAAAAACCCTGATGGATCTGGACTACTCCTCAAATATATTAATTAAATCGAAGACCTTTTTTTCGAACACACATTCAATCATTTGTCCGATCGATGTCATGGATCCATATTTTTGCAAAAAAGAGGGTGCATGATTGCATTTTCATTCCAAAAACCGCCAAAATAGAAAACACTAGCTTGGTCGGCTGATTGTAACAATAATGCAGATATGGCAGCTGGCCGGTCGCCGTAATTAGAATCCCCATACCGCATATAGAAACCAAAACTCGACCACGTAATTTCCGTTCCTTATAAAAATAATTACAGCTACCCAGAAAGGCGGTGACAAGACAGGTTTTGTAGAACTTTCATTTCGGCCTTTTTCGATTATGTTTGGATACGCTGGTCGCTATGCGAAGAGGGACTGCTACTGGTTAATTGACTGTTCTTCTAGCTTTCGACCGCACTAATAGGAATGGTCCAATTCCTTCAAGACACGTCCACCATGTACCTGGGCAAGTTCTATATATAGACTAGATATACGTCGCGAAGTACTCATTCTGCAATGATAGTTTATCATAGAGAAACTTTCGACATGGCACGCTGAACTTTTTGCAGAATTTGTACTCAGAAAATTTGGGATGGACGTGAAAGATAGAGTTGTTAAGCAAATGGTACGATAATGGATAAGTTTTGTGTTCAAATTTCGTTGAACTATATTTGTTAACCACATTATATTTGTATATATATGTAAATTTCAAATTCATATGTAGGTTCACATAGATTTTGAAAATTGTAAACATTTGGGTAATCATGTAAAAAGAGATATTGAGAAATCAATTTAAGAGTCGAACCCACGACCACAAAAGTCAAGAAAAAGTAAGTGGATCGACGTCTTTTAGTGGAAGTTATCATCATCAAGTTTAGTTTTATTGTCAATGTTTAGTTTAAACTTTAGTTTGAGTTATGTTTTCATCTTTGTAGTTTCCAAATGCAAGCTTGCACTCTTTGTCTTGTAGTAGTGCCAAACTTTGTCTATTTAAACCAAAGGGTAAATGAGAACACCTAGGGGGTTTTAGGGTTTCATTTTCCACATAAAACTTTTAACATGGTATTCGTAGGGCTGTCCATTTGGTTTTGGTTTTTTGGTTTTAACCGAAACCAAACCAATTGGAAAGCTAATGGTTTCAGTTTTTTGGTTTTAAACCAATAAGCAACTTAATGGTTTTGGTTTGGTTAAAACCGAAAAACCAATAGAAACCATTAAGAAACCAATAAGAATAAAATTATTTATCAACAATTTTTTTTTGTTGGTTTCTTTTGACACGCATGCCAACCAATAATTTGTAATGGCCATTTACCATTATTATGACGTTTATTCAATAAAAGGGAGGGAATATGAATAAATATGAGTGTATGAGTACATATTGGTGTTTTGGTTGACCAAAACCATTAAAGCCCTTATTGGTTTTTGGCAACCAAAAACCAATAAGGACCTTAATGGTTTTGGTTTTGGTTTTTGGGATTTGGTTTTTGGTTTTTGGTTTTTGATACTTAATGGTTTGGTTAACCAAACCAAACCAAATTGACAGCCCTAGGTATTAGAGTATGGTTAGACGAACCATAGCAGCCACCCAAAACCAAAATAAGTACTACGTCCATTTTCTATCATATATGAAAATATCTTTCCAAAATTCCAACACTAAGTTGTTCATCCATTTCTTCTCCCAAATTACTCTAATTCAACTAACTCTCCCAACTGTCTTCCACTCTTACAACCCCCTTTCTTCTTTCTCCTTCATTCTTCATTTTTTATCGACTCCAGAAAACTCCTAAGCCGACAATAGAAATCTAGTTCGCCATCGTCACTTCACCTCCCAAAGATCCTTTCCCATTCGTCGTAGTTGGAAAACTCTTCCCCTTTATCGCTAAGAATAACCCAATCGTGGAGGCAATAGCGGCACCAACATTAAACAAAGATTCAACTCTGGTGACTATAGAACTAAAACATCCTCAACAACTCGAACCTTAGATTTCCCACTGTAAGTCTCTCACTTGTCATCGCCATCTCTTCCATACATTTTCATATCGTCAACTCCAAAATCCAACAATCCACTACGACAAGGGAAGTGTATCATTTGCATTACCATGAGTCCTGCTACTGTGGTTCCTAAAACAACAGGGTGATTAGGAAAATTTCAAACAGCTCGACCCCAAATTATAGACAAAGTGAGTGAGAGGCAAGCATCACCATCTAGCATCGGTCAACCCATATCAGACGATGTCTGATTTCAGATCCGAAACCCCTCTTCTATCTCCGTTAGTGGCACCCAAAAAGGGTTGGAAGAGTCATTCAAGTTATCGAGATTCTTACTAACTGGTAAATACCCAGAAATCCCCAAATCAACTTGTTCCGGAAGCTGAAGAAACTCAAACAAGTGAAATGCCTCTTTGCCATACCCATTCTCCATGGTCTCCATCTTTTCTGCAAACAAAAATGAGCATCACGAGTTTATTAAAGATACTGAAGATGCTTGGAGTGTAGATGAAGGAACCGGATCATGCTTCCTAGCAATCCTGATGCAACACTGAAGAACCCCTTTGACTACGTCGTGTTTCCCTTAAAAGTAACTAAATAGCTGAGTTGAAATGATATCGTCCTTTATCAGTGTTGCCGCCTTTACGGTTTTACTGTATATACATACGTGTCTTGTTTCGATTGGTAGATAGATAGTTTTTCAGTTTGTTACCGTTTTATAGCTGTGAATAAGGTTACTTTCCCTTCGCTTCGTGAAGAAGGAGCTGATCTTCTTCTTGATAGATATACAAGCCTTGAGCCACTAGAAACCCTATGGGTTCCATTCCAATACTCCTTTACAAATCCTCACATGGTATGAGAACCTGGTTAAGGCATTTAGGGTTTTCTCTTACCCATTTCGAATCGAATTCTTATTTCTCGTCTAAACATACATTGAGCTACCTTCCTTCCCTTAACCATGTCTGCTACCGGAGCTACATCTACTGAGGTTTCCTCCACCGTAGCCACTAGCTCGATGATGGTGTCGACCGGCACCAATCCATACTACATCAACCCCAACGAGGCACTAAAGTTCCCAATCAAACTCACAGGCACAAATAACTACAAACTCTAGAGTCATACAGTACGTGCGGGTTGCTCTGAAGAGCAAGAATATACTTGGATTTATTAATGACACCTGTTCCAGATCCCGAACATGAAAGCTATTTAACTTGGGGGCAAAGCAACAAGATAGTGTATTTTCGGATTATGGGGTCCCTGGAGCCTTCCCTGATCAATAGTGTTTCGTCACAAGACAATGCCAAACTTTTGTGGGATGATTTGAGGTAGAGGTACGGCCAAGCTGACAACATCAGAATCAGTGATCTGTAGACAATTGTTTACACTCCGAAGCAAGGTAACAAGTCCATGAACCAATTTTATTCTGAATTGAAATTCCATTATTAAGAATTGGTTTAGTTTTTACCTATACCTAGTTGTCTGTGTGGTGGACATAAAAGGGATAAGAATTTTCCTTGCATTACAGAGTCGACTATGCAGAAATACAGGGGAAATGAGTTTGTTACTCGTTTTATTACTAGTCTGAGTGATTCTTATGGAGGAGCGAGGACTAATTTGTTGATGGTGAGTCCATTACCTACCATGGAAATGGCTTTTCAATCTTCCATTCAACATGAAAGGCATGTTGCCAAACCTAGTAAAGATTCTAAAGTGGATACAATAGGTCTCCTTGCTGCTAACCAGTATAAGGGAAAACAGAATGCCAAAGGAGGATAGGGTCCTTTATTCTGCAGGTACTGCAGGAAAGACAACCATGTCATTGCAAATTGTTATAGACTTGAAAGGAAGAACAAGGAAAATGGCACCTCTTCCAGCTTTGCAGGACATATTCAAAGTGTTGACAACATTGGGGGAGGGATCTTGCCCAAACCAGAAACCAAAATTGCTGAGTCTAGTGATGGATGTTCCAATCTAAGGCTGTCAAATGATGATATTAGCAGACTTCAAAGGATTCTGTCTTAATTTGGGCCATCCAGTGGTCCCTCTTCACCTGATTTAGTTGGTCCAAATTTCAATGGACAACGGTGAATTCTGTGAGCAGGCTTTTATCTTGTGAATCCAAATGATACTAGTAAATTGACTAAATTCACACTCACCTCATATTTCCAACAACATCCATTAGAACTGGTTAATATGTGGTTCTTAGATATATGAGCAACATATCATGTTACTCGCTCAATTTCCATTTTTATCAAACATCGATCCATTATGAATGTTTTCATTACTTTACCTAATGTATCTAGAACACCTGCTACTCATTCGACCAGTGTTAGATTGTCACCTAAATTGGTCATACATAATGTCCTGTTTTTTCAAACCTTTTATTTCAACCTTGTTTTAGTGAGTAAACTCACTCAATCCTTACCCATCTCACTCTTTTTTAAATCAACCATTTGCTCTATCTAGGACCTTCTAACCAAGAGGATGATTGGTTTTGCCCAAGAGACTAGAGTTCTATACCAACTTATACCTACCTCAGAAGACAATTTCACCCATGTTAGCTCTCTCAAGACTCAAAATCTCTCACCAAAGACCTTTGATGTGTGGCATTGGCGATTGGGACATCCGTCAGAGTCTAGAGTTAAGAAATTGCAGAAGACCATACCTAGTAAAGACTTAGAATCTTTCCATCATTGTGATGTTTGTCATTTTTCTAAACCTAAACGTCTTGCTTTACCTTCTAGCTAGTCTGTAGCAAAAGAAGTTTTTTTTTTATCTAATCCATGGTGATATTTGGGGGCCTTCAACCACCTCGAGTTACAATGGTTTCCATTATTTCCTCACCATTGTAGATGATAAATCAGGTGCATCTGGACATATCTTACGAAATTCAAAAGTGAAGCCAGATAACTTTTACAAGATTTTTGTGTCATGATTCAAAGTTAATTTTCTAAACAAGTGAAAATGATCGAATCTGATCAAGGATCAGAAGTGCATATACCATAATTTTATTCACAATATGGTATAATCCACCAAATGTCATGTGTTGACACTCCACAACAAAATGCTAGAGTTAAAAGGAAACATCAACATATACTCAATGTTGCTAGAGCTCTAAAATTCCAATATGGCCTTCCACTTAAATTCTGGTAAGATTTTGTCCTTCATGTTGTTTACGTTATAAACAAATTACCATCATATGCTATTTCAAGCAAAATACCTTATGAAATATTGTATGGCAACCCTTCTAATCTATCGAACCTTAAAGTCTTTGGGTGTTTATGTTATGCTAGCACATCAGGGCATAATAGGACAAAATTTAATCTAAGAGCAAGACAATGTGTATTCTTGGGATTTCCTGCTGGGATAAAAGTGTATAAGCTGTTGGATTTACAAGAACAGAAAGTATCCATCTCTAGGAATTTTGTGTTCCATGAGAACATTTTACCATCTTTATCTACTTCATCTACTGAGGATAACACAGATGATTCCATCATCTTTATCCCACCTGCTCCTTTCATTCCTCTTGTTCCTTTTCCCATGCCAACTTCTTCTACTTAAATATCTACTCCACCATAACCTACAACACCTATCCTCAAGATGCCAATAAAGCATGGGACATTGTTCCTCGACCTCCCAATAAGAAGGTAATTGGAAACATATGGGCGTATGCCATCAAATTCTTCTCTGATGGCTCTATAAAGAGACACAATGCTAGATTGGTAGCTAAAGGGTTCACTCAGATCTATGGAATTGACTTCCTAGATACTTACTCACCAGTTGCCAAGCTCAACTCAGTTAAAACCCCATTGGCAGTTGCAACAGCTAAACACTGGGATATGTTCCAACTGAATGTCAGTAATGATTTCCTGAATGGAGATCTTGACGAGGAAGTGTATATGGGACTTCCACCTGGAATAACCAAACCCGATTATGTGTGTAAACTCAGGAAATCCTTATATGGTCTCAAGCAGGCATCTCGCCAATGGTTTGCTAAATTAAATTCAGTTCTTCTGGCCTTTAGTTACACTCAATCACACATCGACTATTCTATGTTCCTCCACCAATCTGCTGCTGGTACATCTATTCTTTTAGTCTATGTTGACGATTTCATCATTGTTGGTGATGATTATCTAGTATGCAAGCTTTGAAGGAACATCTCATCACCCAATTCAAGTTGAGGGATCTTGTCTCTCTACATTATTTCCAGGGAGGGACTTCACATTTGTCAGAAGAAATATTGCACAGACTTATTGACAGACACAAGTTTTGCTGATTCTAAACCTGTCGTTACTCCAATTGATATGAGACCAGATTATCAGCTGATGATGGTCCTCTTTTGGACAATCCTGGTTTATATAGAAGGATTGTGGGTCTTCTCCATTACTTAACCATCACAAGACCTAAAATCACTTTAGTTGTACAACAACTATGCCAATATTAGGAAACTCCTACCACAACTCATCTCCATGTGGCATACAGAATTCTCAAGTACCTCAAAAATTCCCCAGGTCAAGGATTGTTTTACTCTTCATCATCTGATTTGACCTTGCAAGGGTATAGTGACTCTGACTGGGCATCATGCCCTGATACAAGAAGGTTAACTATGGGACATTGTGTCACACTTAGAACTTCTTTAATTGTTTGGTAATCTAAGAAACATCGTATTGTTTCTAGATCATCATCACAGGCTGAGTACATGGCTCTTTATTAGTTAACCTGTGAAGTTGTTTGGATGAAAAGGTTATTACAGAAACTTGGCATTGATCATCCTAAACCTGTTAACCTTTTCTGTGATTATCGATCTGCTATATCCATCGCAGAGAATCCAGTGTTTCATGAGAGAATAAAACACATAGAGGTTGATTGTCATGTGGTACGACAGTTCCTTCAATCAAAGCTGATTTGATTGAGTCACCTTGACACAGAAAACCCAATTGCAGATTTGTTCACCAAGGGACTCAGTTGCTTTCGACATTATTACTTGCCTTCCAAGTTGAGCCTACAAAACTTGTATGCACCAGCTTGAGGGAGGGTATTGAAGATACTGAAGATGCTTGGAGTGCAGATGAAGAAACCAGATCATGCTTCCTAGCAATCCTGATGCAACACTGAAGAACCCCTTTGACGACGTCGTGTTTCCCTCAGAAGCAACTAAGGAGCTGAGCTGAAATGATGTTGTCCTTGATGAGTGTTGCAGCCTTTCCGTTTTTACTGTATATACATACGTGTCTTATTTGTATTGGTAGATAGATTATTTTTCAGTTTGTTACCGTTGTATAGTTGTGAACAAGGTTACTTTCCCTTCCCTTCGTGAAGAAGGAGATGATCTTCTTCTTGATATATATATATATATAGGCCTTGAGCCACTTGAAAATATCCCTATAAAAAGTCTCACAGATTTTGATGGGTCTAGGAGCCATGGAGTGAAGACCTAGAGGCAAAGATCGATTATGTCTACGAAATATTCGACTGTTAAGAAGTTGCATAGATCTACGCCATCAATCTAAGAATTTTCAAGGCCCTCGTTGCTTACTAATAGATGTTCTTCGACGAAAGCAGCAAGAAAGAGAAGGACGGTCACACCGAGACTCTCAACCCAAAAGTTACAAGTAACTTGATTGTTTGCCCCCTAGAGCTACCCTTCTTGTTAAGTCGTAGCAGGGAGCCAGGAATGAGTATTTCTATGTAGCTAGGTTGGAAATCCTTCATGGATATGTCTACTCACAAAAAACATCTCAGGATTGGAACAATCTCTTTCTCCAACTGCCCCACTGCTCCCAAGCCCCGAATTCGACAAAATTCCACAACCCATCCACCAAAACTAATGAACCTGTTATTATTACCCATTTATTCAAGCTTAAGTGCCTCTGAGTTAGATTATATAGTTAGCAGAAGCCAACACAAAAAAGTAAGCTATTGAGTTAATACTTTATAATCGAAATATTGAGCTTCAACACTTTCATGCCTCCTGATTGGAGGGGCAATTGGTGGAGGGAGAAGTCTCATTTTCACCCACCTACGTATGCAACTGTTGAAATATGCTCTTGCCTCCGTAATCAGAGTCTGCACTCACCGAATTATGCTCCTACCGCCGCAGAGGAGCAGCTGGGTGCCGATGGAATAGCTGGCATAGGAGGTGAAGCTAATCGCCGGAGGATTAGATGGGTGGGTGTAATCGAAGATGATAAAAGATGGTAGGCCCCGGGGTAAATGAAGAAGGGGAATGTTTGACACTCGAAGGGAAAATGATAAGATTTATCAAATTAGGGTAAGTTTATTTTTTGAATAGGACAAAAAAATAAAATAAAAAGAATGGTTACTAAATAGAAAATTTGATGTAAGGGTATTCTTGTTATCTTTCGATTGCAGAAGGTTATATTTTGTTAATTTTTTCATCCAAAATACAAGAAAAATATAAAATTTTATATAGTACAATTTGTGTGTTATTTTTATGAAAAAGAAGAAAACAAAAATTAAAATAAACGAGATACAATACGTTCAAAAAATAACAGGAGAGTGAAATATGAATGATTTAGATTGATTTAAAATGAATGATAGTAAATAACAGTTATGCATTAGATTACGTAGAATGGATTATTCACCTTGGATAAACTTGTGTGGTTGCATCTAGCGTCTAGGGAGTTACATATATAAGAGATTTAATAGTGGCAAAGTATGTGGTACACTACACATGCACCTATGCAGATGCTAAGATATGCAAGACAATAGTCTTGAAATAGAATATTAGGGAATAATCTACAAACGGAAGGAAGATCAAGATATGAATGATCGGTGACGTGGGGAGCGGATACGGTGACAACAATATAAGGCAGCCAATAAGAAACTACCCTTCAACATACTTTTTCATATTATGGGATTAGTGAATTTGTGTAGGCTAAAATTGAAACGAAGGATACTTTTGTCATTCAAATTTATTTTCTTTTCCTTTTCCCTACAAAATCAAAAAACACAGCAGCTCTTTGTCTCTCATCGAATAAAAAAATGGAGTTCTTTTTTTCTTTTTCTTCAAGCAAATACACAACAACTCTTTCTCTCTCCTTATTCAATAAACGCAACATACGGTGCATGCCTTTCTCTTCTCCTCCTCACCAGCAAATCTTGAGGAGAGCAGTGGTGCGATTATGAGGAGAAAAACAACGATGGAACGCAACAGTGGTTCAATTTTTATCATATCTTTACCTAGACTTGACAAATATCTCTCTTCTCGATGAATCTCTCTCGACCTCATCAATAAATATCAACGACAGTGGTGTGATTACGAAGAGGAGCATCAGTGGTGTGTGATGGTGATGTGATTTCGAACATATCTCTCTCCTCTCTCTCTTCTTGGCATATCTCTCTCCCACTGTTTGGATCTAGATATGAATGATAACGAATTTGGATGTAATCTTACCAATAGGATGTCAACATCTGATTAGATCTCTATCTCAATTTGGATGGCAGAGGACAATGATTACGACATATTGAATTTGGCATATTGGATTAAGAAAGATGGTCGACGAATCTGTAATGCAAATTAGACAAAAAATCTCGTGAAGCACACCACAAGTCTCATCAAACAAACTAGAAACACGAGAAAATGAATTACAAATCTCATAAGCAAACCACAACCATCTGAAACAAACTAGACCAAACACACGAGGAAGCAAACCACAAAATCTCACTAAGCGTACCAATACTCTCATTAAGCATACTAGTAGCCGTAGGCAGTAGCATGAGAAAGAAACCATAACTATTACAGAGCATACTGAAAATTTCATAAGGCAGAACAAAAAACTCTTTAAGTTCACTACAAATCTAATAAAGCAAACCATAAACATGGAAAACCAAACCACAAACCGAAGAAAGCGTACCACAAATCTCCAAAAACGTACCACAAATTTCATAAAGCATACCACAAATCTCATAAAGCATACCACAAATTTTATAAACCATACCATATATCTCAAAATCCACACCAAAAGTACAAGAAAGCAAACTATACCAAATACACGACAAAACACACGAACAATCTCATAAAGGATATAAGAAACACGAGAATTCATATAAGGAATGAGGGAACGAAATTCATGTTTCGTGATGCGGCGAAATCATAATAACATTTCTCTCATTCTTGATTACTACACGTTTAGGTTGACTAGACTGGTTGGATTGGTATTCCGATTTAATTGGAAATGTTCTAGCTGCTAAGGAAGGAGAGGAACAAACAACATTTCGGTAATCATGTTAGAGGATGAGTCATGGGAGGATTCGAGGAACAACACCTATCATGATGCAGAAGAAGACAAAGATTGATCAAATGAATGTCAATGCATCCGCAAAATAGAGAAGGACCACGAGAATCAATTGAAGCACGCATACCATTACTTCTTTGTACCATAAAATAGTTTGATGCCTAACAGAAACAACACAATGCACATCATACGCACTACAAAGAATACCACAAAAGTCATAAAGCATACCACGAAATCCCGCAGAGCAGTCCATATAATACAACTAGAACAATGACCACAAATGCCAAAAAGCACGAAAAAATACAAATCTCCCAAAGACACAAAAAAATATCATCAAGCATATTGCATTTCTCATAAATCTATTTTAAAATTCATTCGATAAATTTGTTGGCAATATTTGGCAGTTCCACACGTGAGACGCCCCTGAATTGAAGAGAATCACAAGCTTTTGATCATTAGTTCTCTAAAAATTGAAGATATTAATGATCTCTTAGGGATGCATCGATTTCTCTTCTTCGACGGTCCATGCGCTTCCTGCTGAGATCCACCTCATTTTTCTCAGTCGTACCTTCATCTTCAGTCTGCAAATTTCTCTTATTAGATGTCTGTTTCGCTTTCTATATCAAAATTTGCGGGTTGAAAACGGAGGTGATTTTCAACTATATCAACATTTGGAAAGGCGATCTTTGCGGAAGATTGCATCGATGATGGCAGAATGAATGGAATGACAAGCGATGAGTGAGGATGGTGCCGAAGTGGAGAGACAAGAACCGTTTTTGATTCAGAACGAGATTTGTGGTCGGAGAAAGCGAACAAATATGTGAAATTGAATGCTACTATGGATCAAGATAAGGAATCCATGTTATAGAAGGACAGCTAGGAGTAAGAACGGCGGCGCGAAAGAGCAGCGTCATCGATCGGAAGTCGGAAGGAAATAACAATGGAGAAAATAGAATGAAACGAACGAGAGAAAAATTTGAACGGTGAAGAGAGAATCAGATGGAGGAGAGAAAGAATGAAAGTGACTAATGAGAAGTTTGATTGTAATTCAAATTATCATCCATAATTATCTTTTAATTCATCTATTTCATACTATCATTATCAAATACTTTGGGGTGTTTTACCCTTGTACACTTAATGAAATATGTTTTTAGCATAACAACACTAGAAGTGTTGCTATCCTATTCAGAGCTGTGACTTGAATAACACAATACGTAAATGGTGAATACGAATCATACGCAAGAAGAAATCAAGATGCATGCTTATTAGGGTTGGAACTTTGTGTGATCCGCACCTGACTCTGACTGGCCCACTTCTTAAAGTTCAACTTATATAGCTGACCCATCGCACTCCTATTCATTCTTGATCCTGTCTGACCCTCTGGAGTCGAGACAAGTCGAGGCGGGCAAGGTTAGTGGGTCGGCTCATCAGTACACTTTTTTTCAAAATTATATTTTGATACCCAAATTTTGTTTTTATTATAATTTAGTACCCAATTTTTTCCAAATAGGTCCGATAATTTTGATGTTAAAATTGCATTTTAGTACCTTTATATTTTTGCCTTTCATTATAGTATCTAAACATTAGAACTCTACAAATAGTTCCAAAATTTTTTATGAGGAATTTCATATCACTAGTTGTTACTGTGGCTCACAATGTCAAAATATTATCCGCCTGTAAGTTGAACCTACCTTTACAGGGTCAAAAGAAGACCCAACCCAAAATTGACATTCTAGACAAACTGACCCACTTCGGGTCCCGCTAACACATGTCTAAAGAAGTTGCAAATGAAGTTACGGTAAGAGTGGTATAATATCAAAATCAAACATCTTCTAATAACTCGAGTTATTGAAACAAATTACTTTATGATAGGGTATTAGAGCTAGTTTTGCTAAGAGATCGTTTGTCATAATATACACAACCTCAACATTAACTGTTGATTTAAGCACGGGATATGGTAGGTGAGTGATATCAGATTCGTAATAAATAATTTTGATGTCCCGATCTTTAAAAGTTTAAGAATTCCGTTTAGTTCTAAAAATCATGTAGTCATTCTTCACATCATATATAATAAGCTAGCTATGCTTCAAAATTCAAAACATTAGTAGCAAACTCATTATTAGGATAAAAGGAAGCTAGCAAGTTTCAACAAGAAGAGGATTTGGTGGAAGAAGAGTAATATATAAACTGGATGTGGCGTGTGTCGGTTTTGTAGGCAGAGAAAGACAAGAATGGAGGAGAAGTGGCAATGAACTAAGTATGGGGAATTCGTAGAAAGAAAGAATGAAAGGATAACCCGACTAAAAAACAAATAAAAAGTTCGTCATTTTTTCTGTTATGAGACTAGCAAACCTGAATCAAACCCGAGCAAATATTGTAGGGCGTGTAACAATTTGTTCCAGAGCAGATCGCACCCGACCAAACCGACGTTGAGATTAGACCAAACCAACAGAATATAATGTAGTTCAATCCTTGATCATATGAATTTTATAAATATTGAAGAAAAATTAGGCTAATTGATATTTGGACCGGACCACATTGGACCTATTGCAATGTTGGTCCGATCCATGATGCTAAATTTTTTCCTTTTGAACCGTGGGTTTCAAGGTTTGGTATAGTCCTATTCGAACCAAACCATTGCACTCCCCAATAATATTGTCCTAATACCTTGATATCAAAAGCCTTAAAAAGAAGTTTATAAGCTAGCTTCTAAGACTTTTACTAGGTTTGATGGCGGGTTAATGCCACATTTGGTCACTATGATTACTAAACTGTGTCATGTTTAGTCACTAGAAAAAATTAATATCAAATTTGGTCACTCTAATTACTAAAATAGGTCATATTTACCCACTCTCAGTTACTCTCCGTCCAACTCCGTTAATGGAGTCCATTATGTGCTGACGTGGCTAACAGGAGCACCTAGTCAGCTCCATTTTGTCCCAAAAAATGGTCAAACCCGACCCGCAACGTCACTAAACCCACCATGTCATACACCCAACCCAAGTCATTAACCCAAACTGAGCCATAACCAAACCCTAGCCCACCTAACAAAACAAAATTGGAACATCGATCGGGTTAGTGGCCATTTTCAAAACAAAACCTTTTCTCCTTCCTCGCGAAGCTCTGCTCCTTCCTCTAGGTTCAGCCAATTTCGATCGATCTCCAAGGAGAGATAAAGAGCTCCACGCTACCCCACCTCGCGTGGAAGGAGCAGAGCTTCACTAGGAAGGAGAAATGGTTTTGGTCTGAAAATGACCACTAACCTAATTGATTTTCCAATTTTGTATTGTTAGGTGGGTAGGGTTTAGTTCTGAGTCGGGTTGGGCGTATGACATGGCGGGTTTGGTGGAGTGGCAGGTTGGGTTTGACCATTTTCGGGTCAAAACGGTGCTGACTAGGTGCTCTCGTTAGCCACGTCAGTACATAACGGACTCCATTAACGGAGTTGGACGGAGTCTAACGGGGAGTGACTAAATATGACCTGTTTTAATAATTAGAGTAACCAAATTTAATATTAATTTTTTATAGTGACTAAACATGACACAATTTAGTAATTAGTGACCAAATGTGGCATTAACCCTTTTGATAGCTTTTACTTGAGCTTTTGTTGAAAAAGTTTTTGGAACAAAACTTACAATATTTGGAGGTCCAAAGCATAGATTTTTAGACTTTAAAACTAGTTTTTGGCTGCACTAATTATATATAAATGTGGCATTAACCCTTTTGATAGCTTTTACTTGAGCTTTTGTTGAAAAAGTTTTTGGAACAAAACTTACAATATTTGGAGGTCCAAAGCATAGATTTTTAGACTTTAAAACTAGTTTTTGGCTGCACTAATTATATATAAATGAGTGTCAAAAAAGAAAATTATATATAAATGATGATGAGGTAAGTTATTATTCATTTTTCTCCCAAGCCGAGAGTCAACTTATTATTCATCGGCTCCACCACCGACTGTATATATGTTGTGCAGTCCAGCCGACCAGGCGACCACAACAATGGCGCCACGTGAATTGCATATGAATGCAGAGAACAACTGAAGCACCGGAGTATGCTCTCAATAGCTTATGTTTGGTTTGACGTTCGCTGCATATAATTGACGGGACGTATGGGATGATACAGTAAATAATAAACTAACATGGCACACTGAACAAGTTCATCGATATGTAGACACAAGTCAAATTAATTGATTGTGTATATAATTAAGGTAAATGTCACATTTTGTCACTGAAATTACTAAATTATATCATGTTTAGTTACTAGAAAAAATTAATATAAATTTTGGTCATTCGAACTACCGAATCATGACACATTTAGTCACTCTTCCGTTAGTTTCCGTCCAACTCCATTAACGAAGTTTGCCGAGGCTAACGGTGAGTGACTAAATGTGACATCTTTCAGTAATTCGAGTGACCTTCATAAGAAAAAAAGTATTCGAGTGATTGGAGTTGGACGGAGGCCAACGGGAGAGTGACCAAATGTGACATGTTTTTATTAATTTGAGTGACCAAAATTGATATTAATTTTTTCTAGTGACTACATATAACACAATTTAGTAATATCAGTGACCAAATGTGACATTTACCGATATAATTAATGTTACAAATCTACATGAGTTTTTAGTTTTTACCAAAAAAAGAAAAAGTACTCTAGTAAATTTGCGTGTAAAGAACTTCATAATTTGAGTGATGTTCTGGAATCAACTTTTTATTGCCAAGCCAGAAACGGAGCACATCTGGTTTGTAATAAAGTGTTATTCCACTATGTATAACCACTTCTATTTTAAAATTTAACGAATTATTCATTTTAAAATAGTTTATCAATTTTTTTTATTATTAATCACACTCTACAAAATCACATTTATTTTCATATATATTGTAAAAAATAATTACTATTTGTTCGAATTTCGAAAAAGGTTTTTTAACCACTACCCACCCCACCCAACTCGAGACTAAATGTGAGTGGATAATGAGTTAAAAATTGTCAATCCATTTAAGAGCGGATACATTTTATAGTCAAAATCCACCCTATACACCCAATGCCCACCACTAGTTGGGGTTGCTATGTCAGTCTTTGTTACACATGCAATCATCATATAAGAGGATATATTTTCAATTAAAGTCATCAATCTCACCCTCTCTCAGTCCCACTCTTTGAAGATAATTTTAAATTAATTTTCCAAGATAATTTTTCATTTGTTACTCGTAACTTATATGTAACACGACTGTTTCGGAAAGTGACAAGGACAACTACGCTTTATCGGTTTGGGTAACCATGTGCTTATCTATGAATAGTAATTTTTCTTCATAAGTTCGACAAAATAAGACAGAATTTCATATGAAAATAGTATATAGGCATAGAAAATATATAATATGATGACAAAAATAAAGACAATTTCTAGATAAAATGCATATACACGGCGACGGATCTAGGGGGCCGCCCCCGGGCCACGGTCCAGCCCTCCCATGGATTCAGAGCTAGTTTAGTCCTTGTAAGTGTTCAAGTTTAGGTATTTGTTTCCGTGCTTTTCGGGTTACAACCCAGTCCTTTTCGTCTCTTTTCAAATGTGGTCCAGTGCTCTATTCTATCTTGGATCCGCCGCTGCATACACATATGTATAATCAACAGGTTCGGGTTGAATAGTGAGAAAATCATACCCCACTAATTACCCGTAATATTTGGAATCGAAATTTACCTATAACACAAAAAAATCTTTCGGATTCTAGTTTTACCCTACACGATTAGATAGAATTAAAGCAAATATCCCCGGATGTGTGGATATCCATGAGGTAAAATTACAGAGGAACCGATGATGGCCTATCATTTATTAAATAACTAATATTCCCTTTTGTTAGCCAATATAATTATACGGTACCACGTGAAAATTCCCTCTGCGAACACACCCTTTAGTTAATGCCTACAAGGACATTGGCCCGTTGGCCGATTGTTGTGTAATAAAAGACAGTGACCAGTTTCTGAACCGACGACGTCAAATTGTTTGAGTACGACAAAGAGGGCAGAAATCTAACCGCAAAACACCAAAATAGACATTATAATAGCGTTTCATGGAAATGACCAAATATATCAAAAATTACAGGGCAAAGCAATGGAGCCTTACCAATTAAGAATCTTTTGCCCAGAGGGACAACTAGTACCCCCTCACTCCTCAGTATCCTCCAAAAGACTAGGTTGTCTTTTTTCCCAGGGGGACAATTATATACCCCACTCCAGTATATATCTTTCAAATTAAATCAGATGACGAAAAAAGAAAAGATTTTATCTTCTTTCTTTATTGGTCTTTGTTCGATAGGCAGGCAGGTTGTCTTGTTTGTTTTCGCTCGTACTTAAAGGTAATGGTCGAGATAACGAGAAGCCCTAGCTAGCTAGAATCAAGTTGTAAGTGGAATTGATGTCTTGTCTATCTACCATATATCATGCTCGCATACACCGTACAAACTATATGTATGTGTTCACATTATTGTACGTCTATCGAGTTTTATTATGTAGATCATGAATTGATATAGGAGGTTGAGGCCCGATACTATACTCTAATCTCTAATTGGTGAAACTCAATTCCTGATTCTCTAACTCAAACCATAAAGTTCATTTAATCTAAGAAAATAATTACCGAAAGTTCTGCTTCATCGAAATATATCAATGTACATATCACAAGTGTGAATGCAAGCGTATAACATAGTTAGACATACGCTAGCCTTTGCTATATATATATATATATATATATATTATATATATATATATATATATATATATTATATATATTATTCGGGCTAGCGTACGTCAAGAGTACGCTTACCTTACCGTACGCCCGTCTAGTTTTTTTATTATAAGATCATGAATTAATCGGAGTTTGGAGCATGATACTATACCATAACATCTAAAGGGCGAACCACAATCTACAATTCTCTAACCTAAACCATAAGATTCATTTAATTTTAAAATGAAAATCAACAGTTCTGATTCATCGAAATTATCAAATTACAAATAATATGAACGCAGGCAGATAGCGTATGCTAGCTTTTGCCACATGATGGTGAATATAACTCAATACAAAACGTTCACAATGTTCAAGAAGGCAAGTGGATTTTTAAGTCAAGTTGGTCACAAGTGTACGTGGGCACCGGGCCGGGCCACCCACGGGCTTGCACGGCACGACACGGTTAGAGCCCGGAAAGAGCACGGGTACGAAATATATGGGCCTGTCTGTCACGAGCACAAATTCTTTAAAGTTCGTGTTGGGTCTAAACTTCATGGGCACAGACATGAGCATGGGCACGACACGGTATGTAAATGGGTCGTGACGATGCTAATATTTTCAAAACCTTATTGAGTATAAGAATGGAAATAGAAAAAAGAATATTAATTTGATAAAAGACAGTAAATGGGTCGTGACTCTTACCCGGCAAAGTGTCAGGTGAAGGAGGGCATTGTCATGTTCTTTGTACCAGTAGATTAGCTCATCGCCAAAAACAGTATAGGAGATATGGGCGCTATTGATAATTTGATATGCATGTTCTCTGGTTGAGGACAAGACCAGGGCACATGGGAATGCAATATGATGAAGTTAGTTACAATCTAATTTTAAGATGCAAGGTAAATGTTGGTGTCTTGCTAGCTGAGTATATAGATAGTCTAAGCGCTAGAACAAGAATAAACATTTTAGGGTGTTTGAAGATGTCAGCGGGATCATGATTCCACGTCCGAGATGTTGTCCTAACTTGAGGATTAATATGGTGTTGGATGGATAGATTAACATTGGAGGCTAATGGCTATGCATGGCAGTGGGTTCGATCTGGAGAGAACAATGATAGACACCAATGGAGGAAGTTGTTAAACAACTAACCACTTGATTTCAATAACTCGAGTTGTTACGAAAGAGTTTGTTAAGTCTTTTAATCTCTTATACACCCCTCAAACGAACCCTTGTGTTAAAGGGATGGCATTAAATGGGGGTCGTAATGAGGATTCGAAACTATGACTTTTCGGTCGTCGACTCTGATACCATGTTAACGAACTAACCACTTGGTCCCAATAACTCGAGTTGTTGTGAAATGGTTTTTTTTAAGCCTTTTAATCTCTTACAGAAGTAACCAGATAAGAACTTTAACCTACGTACGCCGATGCACAGTGGTGAATCAAACTATAATAAAGCACTGGGCCACATTTGAATAGAATATTAGATACCGTAAACAAAAATATATAATAATGATAGTTTTCATTACAATGCCAATTGTACAAGAATGTATTTTAATTTAACAAATCTATTAATAATAGAATCTTCGTCGCTCAGTTGTTGCGCAAATCATTTTTCACATATTTCATTGCTGAAAATGTTCTCTCCTTAGTAGCTGTTAAAACGAGCAAGGTCAACACTAGGCGAATCAACTAACAAATCAATTCGTATTGTGTCTATCCCTATTTCTGCCAACTTCTCTAGTTATTTTTCAGGGGAAGAAACTTCATATTCCCAACTATGAAGCACATGAGCGGCATAATATTGTAGCTCTTTTTCCAAAAAAATGCATCACATAGCTTCAAAGACTCGAGGCTAAACTCTTAAGCAAGTTTGTAAATATTTTCTTCGTCAAAAGACTGGAAAGAACTGTTAGGATCTAGTGCACTACTCAACTGAATCAATCTAAATGATGACTCACCAAGTTTGTTAATATTTTCTTAATCAAAAGACGGAAAGAAAACCAGCGCCCAACGGACTAGCGGAGGAATCCATTTCACATCCGTTCTTCTCCACATTCTTGTTTTATTTTTGAGGGATTGGAGGAATTTTTTGAGTTTTGACAGGGAATGGTGAGCTTTAGCTTAGAGGTTTTTTTTATATCAATGGAACTAAATTTTTTTTTTTTATCCAAGATAAGCCCCCAGGGCATGGCCGAACAACAAATATATAGAACAGATAATAATAAAGAACGGTAGCCCGTATGCAACCGGACTCCTGATAAAAGAGCCTTTTTTGCCACGAGGTGGGCAGCTCTATGAAAGCTCCGAGGAGCAAAGACACGAAACTGACACAGGGAGTCGAGAAGAGAGAAAGAACTTCCCTTAAAATATCTCCGACTTTAGTATGGGAAGATTTCCTCGATGTAGCATCCTGATGACCGGTTGAGAATATCCTCGAGAGGTAACAACCAAACATTATGAGTAAGACCCTTTCTCATAGTAATAGCATAATAAATTTTACCAAAAGTAAATGAGACAGTTCCATCACCTGAAAATCTGTCAAAGTCAGTTTGCATATCCGTGAAGATTCTTTGTGGCCCAATCAAACCGAATGAATATACTTTTGCTAGGGCAGGTTATATCTAACCCCAAAAAGGCATCCACTGTGATGCTAGAGATCTCTATCTCAAGAGATTAAGGAGTGCCCTTTAGGCATAGGCGACATAACCGAATGTAAAATAAAAATTGTAAAATTCAGAAAATGAAGTATAATAGATCTCCCAATGGAACTAAATTGAATGTTGAATAATATTGCGTGAATACCTAAAGTAGTAAAATTTATAAGTGATATTCTAGTTCTTGACCCAGAGTAGGGTTGGGCCTAGCCCGGGAAGGCCCACCTCTGGGAAGATCAGAGTAGGGTTGATGACTCAAAGTATTACTAAACTATTCCTTTTCCAATCAGCCAAGAGCTTTCGATACCTGATCAATATATGAATTTCGCCTCTGATCTTTCCATAGACAATGATAGAATAGAGTTTGTAGTTATGGAACCTCCCCAACAACTAGAGTTATTGAGATCAAACGGTTGTCGATATAGTATTAGAGCCTTCCGAGACCGAGAGGTCTTGTGTTCGAATCCTCACTACCCCATTTGTTAACCACATGGTATTCAGACTTATGAAAACTTTAAGCCTTTGTGAGTGGTTTTCGTTTGAAGAGGTGTGTTAGTGTGTGATATAAAATCTATTATGAAACCTCCCCAATAATTCGAGTTGTTGAAATCAACTAGTTCTTGATTGCATGATATTTAGCCATGTATGATCTAAGATGGCTTAGTTATGGATCTGGCGGACCATTATTTGACCATACCTTGGCTTCAAATACCTTGGCCCAGAAAAGAAACTGGATGATTCTCTTGACTATAACAGAGGACTGAAAATGGAAGGAGACACCAAAAGAAAAGATGGGGATCGAGAGATAATATGTGAGACCAGACAACGAATAGAACAAATCCCCCAAAGGACCATCTTGTCCTCTTCAAACAATATAAACCTAACATTGAAATCGAACCGAGACCGCCACACCTCTCAACGTCTGGAAGGGGCAAAACAGCCATATTTGAAAAGGAACGAGCACGAGAAATTATAGCTTCACAATAAAACAACACAAAAGACAACCTTTCTTCTAGGAGATATATCTAGTTTTGTTTGTTTTAAATAGGCTGAAAGGGCAAATGCCCATACACTTCTTGGTTTTGGACGATTTGGTACAGAACTAAAAATTTGGGAAACTAATGTGGTTTCACATATTATCTCTCGAATGAGTCAGTTCTTGCTCCCAGTAAGAGTCTTCATAGTTTTTGGGCACATCACCATGTCATAGTATTAGTAACCAATCACCTTGTACTCGGGATGGTCAGCATGTTAAATTGGATTGTGACCACGAAATTGGATATTTTTTTATACTATATAAATTAGATGACACCATCCATTTAGAATTTCCATAATAACCATTAAATTGGATGACACCTTCCATTTAAGAATTGAGAATGGTTATCGATTGGACGGTACCATTCATTTAGGATTTTGAGTGTCGGTATGAAATTTGATGACACTATCCATTTAAGAATTGGATGGTTATCATGGGATGTGTTGCACCATCTATCTAGGACTTTGGATGATATCCATATTCACCGACAACCATACATATAGATGGTACCATCCATTTAAGATTTGGAGGTTTACAATATTGCAACATGATGGTCACCATTCATCCTATTACTTGGAAGGTGGTAACTATGCATTCCTCTATTTTAGATGCTCATCACACATCTGGTCAATGCACATAAAAATAATGACCCAAATCGATAACTACTACAATTTATTACGCACAGGCTGGGCTATTTATAGGTACCCACCTATCCAAAAACCACCCATGTGATATTTTTAGGAAAAATAATACTTTGGTTTGAACATTTATGTAAGATGCAAACTAAAATATTGATATCCAGAGCTAGCATACTTTGAAAAGTAATGACTAATGAAATGTGAAGTATAAATTACCTTCTAATTTAGAACATTAATTTGAGTATGCATTGGAGCATAGTCATAGTTAATTTAATTTTAGTGTCAATAACCAACCTATCTCAAGATTTTAGTGTCAATAACCAACCTATCTCAAGAATTTCATTATGTAGAACCTTTGAGTATGCTTTGGATCATTATGTCCACCATCTGTCACTACCTCATCATTCACTACAAGAAACAAGACATTTTGTATCGGTTGTTTTGTGTCGGTTCAGTTAACCGACACTAAATTTTTATGTTGCGTCGGATATTTGTGTCGGTTACTGAACCGAAAAAGATTTCAAAGGATTTGTGTCGGTTTCAACTTTAACCAACACAATTTTTAGTAATTTGAGTCGGTTGATACCTTAACCGACACAAATTCTAATGGTTTTGAATTTTCCCCAAAATTTAACTTCCTTTTGGCTCTGTCACTTTACCGCCCAAAACTTCCCCCTTACTAACAATTGAAAATTTTCCCCACAAGATCATATAGAAACTTTCTTCTTCTCCTCCTTATATGCATCGACCTCACTTTTCTTCTTTCACCTTTTCCCCCCTCTTCTTCTTCTTCCTCCTATTTTCCAGAACAAAGGCGACGACAGCACCTCCGTCACCCGAGCTCTATCCAAGTCAACCCATGCCAGACCACCTCCTCAACCATCGCTGCCCCCAGCAGATTTACCTTCATCGGCGAGATTCCCTCCGCAACATCTGCTTCATGTATTCTCCGCCGGCATCGATTCCATCCGCCACAACCAGCAATCTGCTTTAGGGAAGGGCGATTTGGGATACGGGAAGAGGGATGATGACAAGGCAAAACTGATTTGGGGAGGGGAAACGCAGATCCGTCGGTGGGTGTCTGGATTTTCGTGAGGAGAATAACGATGAGTTTGGTCTGGCACTGATTATGGCGAATTCAGTTGGTTTCTTTTCCTTTTTTGATCTGCAGGGAACAGAGCTAATTCTGATGAGGGCGACGATGGTTGTTCAGTAAATAGGGGAAGAGGGACTCCGCTTTCTCTGGTGCTCCAGTTCGAGATGCCAGCGATCTGGGCAAGGTTTCGAGGCGGATCGGCACGACGCTCGCAAACAAGGGGCTGAATATGTAGGTGGTGTTCCGCTCGCCTTCCCCTGTTCCTCTGGCTTCCGCCGATTCTTCACCCACGACAGCGACTTGACGAGGCTGGACGAAGAAGAAGAGTCGAGCGGCGAGGGCGCAAGTGTGCGGTGGTGATCGCAGAGATCGACGAAGAAAATATTGAAATGGTTTCCTCGTTTTCTGGGTTTTCGAAGGAAGAAGGGGATCTTCGACAAATCTGCTTCCGGGGGAAGTTTTTTTTTAATTTTTATTTTATAATTTGTGACGGTTATTTTGAGTTGGTTCAACCGACATAAATAATTAATTTAACTCCGAAACTGATTTTTCTTAATAAATGTTTAATGTCGGTTAAACCGACTCAAAATAACCGACTCAAAAAAATTGTGTCGGTTATTCCGGCGGTTGCCCAAAACCGACACGAATTGGGTTAGTGTCGACTGTTTTTGTGTCGGTTAAGTGAACCGACACAATTTTTTTTGTTTCGGTTATAACCGACACTAAACATAAGAAATAACCGACACTAAAGGGCAATTTTCTTGTAGTGATTCTCACTACATGAAATAGGTGATGGAGAATAAGTTCATATAGCCGGAGGTGATCCTGCAACATTTCCACATTCACGCCCCCCATGACTGAAACAATCTCACACCAACCTCAATCGTTGCCTGATAACATCTAAATTGGTGTTATTTATCCTTCATATCAAGGTTTGTTTCGTGCCAATTCATGAGCATAATTGTTTGAACAGTGCCAATTGCATCCCTATTTCGTTCCTATTTGATTCCAACATGATTTTAGGGTGCTTTAGATATTACATGCCAATTAGGTACAAAATAAGGTCACAAGTGTAGCAAATATGGTAGAGACCGAAGATCTTAGCCTGGAGCCAGAGATCAAGGCCGAGAACAATGCATGTGAAGACAAGCCAATGATCGCTGCCTAGAAGCCTAAGATCGTGGCCGCGATCTGGAGGGCTCAGGGCGCAAACTTCGTGATGCAGCAGACGAGGAGAAACAAAGAATTTCCCCAGGCAGAACACGGTCGAAGCACGAACTGACTGCGAGGATGTTCACGGCCGCTACTCATGGATCGCGACCGTGAATTTAGCTCGCGAACTCCTCGCCCCTGAATGATGAAACGAGAGTAGTCCTCTAAGCTACTAGGGGTTCTAAATCTCAAACCCTAGTTTTAACGTTACTATGTATGGATATTTTAGAACCCCTATTAGCTTAGAGGACTACTCCATAAAGGAGGGAAGAAGATACATGTATAGAAGAGGTGGAAGAATACTTGATATTGAGGAAGATGCCTCCTCTTCTTCTAGCTCCTTCTCCTTCCTTCACCTTCTCTCTCTTTTCTCTCTCTAAAACTAGAAATTCTATCTCAAAATCAGATTACTTGAATGGGGGAAATAGGTCTTTTATTCATAGCATCAGAGGATAGAGAATATATCGGGCAGGAAGGATCGAGATCGTGGGCGCGATATTTTGCACCGAGGTCGCGATCTCGAGACGCTGTCGTTTCATCATTCAGGGGTGAGGAGTTCGCGCCCGCTACTCATGGATCGCGACCGTGAATTTAGCTCGCGAACTCCTCGCCCCTGAATGATGAAACGACAGCGTCTCGAGATCGCGACCTCGGTGCAAAATATCGCGCCCACGATCTCGATCCTTCCTGCCCGATATATTCTCTATCCTCTGATGCTATGAATAAAAGACCTATTTCCCCCATTCAAGTAATCTGATTTTGAGATAGAATTTCTAGTTTTAGAGAGAGAAAAGAGAGAGAAGGTAAAGGAAGGAGAAGGAGCTAGAAGAAGAGCAGGCATCTTCCTCAATATCAAGTCTTCTTCCACCTCTTCTATATACGTATCTTCTTCCTTCCTTTATGGAGTAGTCCTCTAAGCTACTAGGGGTTCTAAATCTCAAACCCTAGTTTTAACGTTACTATGTATGGATATTTTACGGTTTTAATGAATGAATGCGTTTATCTAGTGGATTCTTATGTTTTTCTAGCTTTGATTGTGTTTGGGTAAGCCGTCTTAATCTTCTCTACTAGCCTACTTGAGCTACTATGTCGGGTATGAAGTTTTAGGGTTAGACGGGTATGCGCCATCAAGCAAATTAAGCTAGATGTATGAATAGGATCTTATAGATGCGTAGTACTCACTGAGATAGAATGTCTTCCTAGCTAGATAGAACCCGGGATAAAACCTCGGTGTGGACAGTGGGTAGTACCCATTGAAAGGAGCTACGAGCTTAATGCCACAGATACGATAGCCTAGATCGACGTGACTATAAATGGGTTTAGGGGAGGCATACTCGGAGGCGTGTGGATAACCACGAAAGCCCACGGAAAAGAGCTCACTCACCACATTCGAAAACTCTAAGTATCTAGACATTGAATAGTAGTCCTAAGTTAGGGTGAGGGATAGTTCCACGAAGTATCTGCTTTTATCCTTATTTATTCTCTTAACTAGTAGTCGCTCATATCCTCTAAAACAAATTCTTAAATCGATTGGCTAGATAACAACAACGTGGGAAGTATGCTAAGGTATCAGGACCCGAGTGAAATACAACCTTGATTGCCACTATACGACAACGTCATTTTAGATTAAACTTGGTCTAGGATGAGATAGTTGTTGACACATGCTGACCACTGACAATAATATGTACGGATGAAATCGATCATTGTCCAACACCAGTCGCTTCAGAACCACTTCTATGTGTTATGAATTCTCATCCCCCACGACTTTTCTTCTAATGACTATGGTATGTTATATTACTAATACCCATCGCATATAGCACTACCATGTGCTTCAAATGCTCACGAACCACTACCATATACTTCATATTGTCCAGAACCACCACTACCAATCCCCACGCTCTTGCGTCATTAACATAGTTTTTAATCGAAGTTTGGTAAGTCCTTCCCTCCACTTGCCTCTTCAGTCTCCCCATAGACCTAAAATGTAGAGTACTAATTCCAACAATTGAAACAACATATCAATTGCTTCATCATCATAAATTTCCATTCGGCTTAAACTATATGTTGTTTTGCACCATACTTGGCATTTGGTAGGTTATTTTGTAAATTCTCTGATTTGCCCCCTATGCAACTTCAATCCTCTACAATATATGTGAGTTCCTACCACGTGTATTTGTTTCCAATAGTAATCTCAATGGAATAACCATCTTCATAACCAATATCGGCTCAAAATAGGGTCCATAACCATGAGTTATGAATCCATCAATAACCAAATCTGAATCTTTCATTTAGAAAATTCAGATATAAGGATGGAGAATTAAAGACCATTTTTATTTTCCCTAACTTTCTTAATTGACTCATATCTTTTTCGTTTTAACTCGAATTTTAAATTTTTTTTTTCACAGATGGAACGAGTTCATCGTGCTCTACAAAATGAGATCAATTTTCAATATTTTTTTAGAACAAAAAATTATGGCCTCTCTGTACCAACTGCATACCATATGGTATTTTCTTCGTTTTGAATTCATTTTTGAAAACGTTTGCACAGAATGGACGAGTTCATCATGATCTATTGGATCTACAAATTTCTGGGTGAACAAATTACAGGACCAAAAAATACCACACAATACCATACAATACCACCCTGGTACGAGGTGGTATCTTATGGTACACAATGTTAAAAGTCGTAAATGACAATTAATATATTTCTACTATCATGTATTCAACCATCCTACAGTCTTGGTTTGTTCATACCACCATGGCACGCTTTTCAAACTATAGGTACGCTCTTATTTCAATACCAGTCAATACCATATGGTATGGACAGGTAAAAAATGGCTCAATTTTTTTTGTTCGAAAAATATATCAAATTGGATATCATTTTGAAGAGCACAATTAATCTGATCTAACTGTGTAAATTTTTTTTTGACTTAAAACGAGCTAGAAATCGTCCGTCAAAGATTAAGGATGGGAAAATTAAAGACTTTCCAGGAGAGAGAGGGATACTGATGTCATACTGATGTGGACAGGTTATTCATGGTTACTCAATATAAGGTTACTGACCTGATCCGTTCCCACCAATCCCCAACAAGGAGTTCGTCACATCCCACCAGATAAAATTTTATGAATTTTTATCCATATTCAAAAATATCATTAGGAAATATAATTAATGATTTTTATCTTAATCCTAATGCCTACAAGTTATACTATCCAGGGTTTGTTCCCAAAATTTTCAATTTTAGACCTAATATACCAAATAATATATATTTTAGCTCTAGTCTAGGACTCAATCTAGAATTTAGCCATAAGCATACCTACATGCTAAATTCTAAACTGTAGTCTACCCTAAAATCTAACTTCATTCCAAATAATTAATACATTCACCGATAAGGCAATAACTCTAATAGTTGCCAAGACCAATACCACTAACCTTATCGTTGAAAGTGTTGTTTCCCCGACCAAAGTTGTTTCTATAACTATCGACAAATCATCTAATAAAACTATCACAAATAATCTCCAATGCTAAGGAAGAATAAGTTAGGAAATGTGAGAGATGCCATGCTTTCTTTCGCTTTGAAAATCTTACTAAAGTACATTCAAGACGAGATATAGCCAAGACGAGTACTTTTCGATTCTTAGTCCATCTACGATTATTGAGAGGGAAAGGGAAAAATTGGGGGCCATTCCCCTTCTTTGATCGAACCCACAAAAGAGTTCTAATAAGGAGGAGTGTGAAGGGCGGGTTGGGTGGATTTCGGTATCAAATTGACTCACTCGGTTATTAGCGAGTTGGACTAATTGTGACCCGCAATCTAGCCATATATTTCTGCGTATTGGGTTGAGTGGCTAGCGGATGGGTGCGGTTGGGTCGCGGATCAACCCGCAAAAGCAATTCTACAACTAGCTATTAAGAAAGTTGACTAACATTTATAATAAGTTCATAGCAAATTAGTAAGACTGTATCAATAATTTTTATTTTGATACAATCAATAATTTATACTTTGCATCCCAATATTTAATGGATATTAACAATAACCACATACCAACATCCAATATCTAATGGATATTGCACAACACAATAACCAATAACAGTAGTCAAAACTATTATTCTCCACATTTTGATGAATATGGTCAGACAGTAGTGCATTTCGAATATGATGAATATACGTACGATACTATAAGAAACAATATTTTTTCATGTAAAAATAGGATGCGGGTCATACAAGTGACCCGCAATCCACCCACCACCCACCCACAAATAACCCGATATCAATCTGTGGATTAACCACCCACATGCCCATCCCTACTAATAAGGTTGGTAGTATATTTTTATACAGGTAGTAATAATTATTTTGTGCGAATATTTTGATGTATTTTTTTAATTTTTAATTAAATATAACATATTCAATAACGAAAACAAGATAATTAGCTTCTTTAGTAATTGAGAAAATATACTTAAAATAAACCATAAATCAAACTACATAAAGGTTACTAGTTAGGACTATGAGAGGCAAATATAGATTGATCCATCCCGGAGATATAACTTTTATTGACTTGGTAGAAAATCTTTTTTTATTTTATTTGGTATGACGATCTAGTTTGAAAAATCTATTGAGAAAGATCCTTACTCACTGTTTCTTTCTCAAGCTAATTATTTTCCATTGCTCCTCCTTAGTCCCTATCTTGTTTCTCCCTCACTTCCTTGTCCCCCCTCCAATTTTGCTTGTGTTGTTGATTTTGATGCCATTTCGGTCATACTATTTTCCTGAGTCTCCATGCCAAAATCTGGAGTTCCTCTTTTGTTCTTTGTTTGTTTGTCTCGACCTTTGGGAAGGTTGATCACAAAAGGAGAATCACTTGCGAGAAGGCTCGGGAAATCACATTGATTGGATGGCATGACCAAGGAAGATTCATCCATTGGTCGAATCGGTGCTACAGGGCATAACATTGTTGCATAAACTTTGGACAAGGTTGAAGTATGTTCCGGCAATTGTCGAGCTTTCATTCTTAGTTCTTACATGGTGTTCGATAGGAATTTGCATTGGCTTGTTCATCCTAGACAATTAATGACATCTTAGAAGTAAGTATAAACCACATACATAAAAAAAACATAAAATACACAAAAGAAATTAAAAATAAAAAATTAATTCAATTAAAGATATATAGGACATTGACTAACCACGTTAAGTAGGTTCGATTCGCTCGTTGGTATAGTGTTTGCCCTCATGCACGCCCCATTCCACCTCCCACAAATATTGATATGCTTCTATCTAGATTGCGATGTGATATTGGTATAGACCACTACAAAGTCTCATAAGTGAGGAGGGAGAAGGCCGGAAGGGGATACGATATTGAGAATTACTGGGTGGCAGGGGCTTACTTGAGAACAAGGTTCAAAAAGGCGCTAGGCGTAAGGTGGGCGTTGAGCCTTTGCCTTGCGCCTAGCTCGCCTAGGCGTTGACTAAGCGTGCCTAGGTGTTGGAAGAAAATAGCTATTCGCAGTGCATGATGAATGAAATAATAATCTACAACACTTCCTCACTTCAGTTAAACTGATTAATATCTTACTCAACACTTAATGACAGGAGTATAGCTTACGAGTTCATAGAATCATAGCTCAATAACAATAAAGCAAACTGGCCCAGTGGCCGGAATCCTTCAATTGCAGCCATCAGAGCCCATAAAAAAAAATCATAGCTCAATAGTTCACAAAGTTCTTGAGCTATTGAAAATATTGCAATAGAAACTTGATTTCAAAGTTGATGTTAATTTTGGTATTTAATATTGGCTTCTTAGCTCCATCTAGTAAATGTTTAGGAGAGACTTATATGTCGCTGTACTCCATTAACGTGTTCCAGTATCTAATTAGGCGCGAAATCCTTAGGCGAGGCGTTTTGTCATTGCCTTGCGCCTAGGCGTGCCTAAGCGTAAGATTAAGCGTGCCTTTTTGAACCATGCTTGAGAAGATAAGGGTGGCAACCGATTATTCGCTTAGTTGGTTAATCGGTTTTCTCCTGGTAACGATAGCCAGCAGCGATTTAAAATAAACAGTATATCGATAATCGACTAATCGATTATTGGTTAAACTGATAACCGACCGATAACCGCTCCTAGTTTTGATAAGCATGAGTGTGACTTCCCAATCGAAAGTGAGAACTAATTTGACTAATAGACATTAAAAAAATAATGTACACTTTCCCACTAAAATCTTCTCTATTTCAAATTTGGTTAGCACTCATGATTGCATATCATTATAAAATCTTTCCCTACGAAAAAAAAACTCCGTTGCAGTCTTTCTTTCGCCTTTTTTTTCTTCTTTTAACTTTGTGCGGTTCTATAAAACACCCTATAAATATGCATTTTTCCTATTTTGTCTTCATTTAGCTTGGTCTAGTGGTAATACCACTAATCTAGAACTTGAAGGTTCCAGTTTTGAATCCCTAAGTAGTACCTTAATAACAAAAATGAAACCTATATCACCCTTATCTAAAAATAATTTATGCGAAATCAGGTCGTATCCAGTGCAGTCAAAATCGCGCATTAAAACGTAAAAACTTACGTTTTTACGTACTCAGTCCACCAAAACGTTTCAGTTTCTACCTAAAGTCGCTTAGTCACAAAAACTGGTCAAAACATGGGTAAAATTGGTAAAATCGCTTAAAATCAGTAATCGCGATTCTGAAGCGTTTTTATACGATTTTGATCATATCATAAAAATGTGCTAATTGGCCCAAAATGATTTAATTTTGGAGACATATCAGCCAAAAATTAAAAAAAAAAAGGAAAACATGATTCATCACTCGTTCTACAACTTGTGTCGAGATAGGGGTTTCACGTTATGTTGAAAAGACACCTAATGGTATTCTCAACAGCCGCTGACCTTTTATCAGTCTTCTCCCTTAATCTTCACTTGTGGCTCTTACCTGGGTTACGATAAAAGTTTATTGGTAATTGATCTTATGTAATTATGTAAACTCAAACCAGCTTATGAGAATTTGGATTCTCAAGCCCGTTTACGGGTTACGATCTACACTTATGTGCTTATTATTAAGATGTTATGAGTTTTATCTACTTTTGAGTCAACACAAATTAGTTTATGTGTTAGATATTATATTTTAATTAATTATGAATTTAATGTATTTATGCACTTATATAAAATCTACACACTCACATTTTACATATTATATGTTGTATTAACATATTTTAGCTATTTTAGAGGTGCGTCAAAAACTTACGCTTTTACGCTTTGATTCTACGTTTTATGATTTTACCCATTTTCCGCTTCTAGGTAGAATCGCGCTTTTAACTTCATTGGTCGTATCATCGTATCACAAAATCATGACATGATGAACATGTCATGATAGTGTAATTTGAAGTGTTAGCAAATTGTGTAAATCAGAATCATCTATTATTATATTAATTTAATCTTCAGGTTTTTGTTTGTAGAATTAGGTGTTAGGAAATTTTATTTCCTAGTAATTATATGGGCCACATAGTGTTTACACAATTATAATTGCTATTTGTTAAGGGGCTAGTTTTAAGTGATCAAATTGAGGAGAGCAACACTAATCAATACAAATATGCGTGAGTTAAAACCATCGTACATATCCACTTTGGTTTTTATGGAAGCTTATGGTTGTATATAATGTACCCTCTGAGTTTAATTAAAGGATCCATATCCATCAATCCAGTCCAATCTATCCACTAAACTATCCAACTAATTCAATCAATTTGATCCAAATCTATTTGGATTGGAGAATTCGCGGATCAATCCATGAATTCAAATGGCAAATAAAAATTGAGTACCTATATTTTTTTTATTTTACATTTTGGTACATAACAGTAATTTTCTTACAAAAATATCATTGGAAAATTACATTTTGATACCTAAAAATTTTCGTTATGACTTTTTAGTGCCTAAGTTTTTCAAAGTTTACATAATGGTCCAAAATTTGAGTGTCATTTATATTCATAAGTCAATCAAACAATCCATATAACCCAATCCATTGATCCTCTAATCCAATTCACCAATATATAAATCCAATCCATTTACCACCCTTAATGAAACGGTTAGACTCATCAGTACCAAATTTGAACTTACACTCGAACCAAAATCCCCCTCAATACACTCTTTTACTAGGGAAAAAACATTTTGAATATACTTTGGTTTTCCCCTTTTTCTCAAAAAGCTGCTGGCTCTGATTCATCAACCCACGATGTTTATGGCAGTGGTGGCTGTCCTTTGGCGAATCTGGCGTTCACGTAATTGGGTTGTCTTCGAAGGCAAACAGTTCGGGGTCCAGGTGTTAATGCGCCAGTTTCACCACCAGTATGAGGAGTGGGTTCGTCTGCCCGAGCGCCGTCCCTCGCAGGCCCTTCCGACTGAGCCCCGCCAGGAACATTTGGTTGGAGAACCCCCTCGTATGGTTTGTAGGTGGGATGGAGCAACAAAGAGTGGGTCTCACTCGACAGGAGGGGTGGTTCTCTTCTATCCTTCTGGAGGGGGGGGGGGGGGGGGGGGGGGGGGTTAGGATGGTTAAAGGCGTTGTGATTCCTATTATTGATGACCCAATGGTGGTGGAGCTACTCGTACTCCGGGAGGCGGTGCTGTGGTGTCTGGAGCTAGGCCTGTCAGAGGTTCGTTTTGAGGGTGACGCCAAAGTAATCATCGACAAGATCAATCGGCGGGACCATAGAGATAACAGGATGGGTGCTGTTCTTGAGGAGCTCGTGAATTATTTTCGCGTCCATTCGGGGTGTAGTATTCGGTTCGTGGGTCGGTGTAATAATAGGGTAGCCGATAGGGTGGCTAGAAAGGCCCTGTCTCTATACCCGATCATGAGTCGTTTCTTTGACTATCAGACCTGGCTGCTTTCTAGGGTGTAACTTTTTATTGAATCTATATATGATTATCTTTTGTAAAAAAAAAGAATATATATACTTTGGTTTTGTTCTCTTCCCATTTACTTACATAAAATAATTTGCGGGCCCATGGCTGCTATTGCTCTATATATATACCGCATCCAGCAGCACATAACTGGATCCCAAGGCTCTCACCCTTCCACCTCTCTCTCGAACGACACTCTCCAAATCCCCATTACTATTCTTCCCATATTCCTTGTCCCCCACTATATACCTCTCCTCTCTTCTTCTTCTTCTTCTTCTTCTTTCCCCGCTATAATACAACAACAACAACAAGAAGAACAAAAAGAAACACTATGCCATCCAGACTAGCCGATGCTTTTCGAGCCCATCCGGTACACCTCCAGCCAAAGCACCTCCATGACTTCACCTCCCTAAAAGAGCTCCCGGACTCCTACAAATGGGCCTCCGACGAGGACCAATACCGAGCCCAGCCCGACCCGGCCCACCACGAGCCGGTGCCCGTGGTCGACCTCTCCGACCCGAACGCCCTCGAGGAAATCGGCCATGCATGCAGACGGTGGGGAGTGTTTCAAGTCGTCAACCATGGAGTCCCCACCACCGTCCTCGACCGCATGGAGAACGTCGCTAAGAGCTTCTTCAGCCTGCCAGCTCAGCAGAAGCTCAAGGCGGCACGTTCCCCCGACGGGATCTCCGGCTACGGCTTGGCCCGGATCTCCTCCTTCTTCCCCAAGCTCATGTGGTCGGAAGGGTTCACCATGGTTGGCTCCCCATTGGAGCATTTCCGGAGAGTTTGGCCACATGATTACACCCAACTCTGGTACCACTCTTTCTTCCATATCTCGTGTTTTAAGCTGATTTTACGCTAGGTTGTGTGTTTATGTCATGTTTCAGGTCCCGGCGTTGGAATCGAGGCGGAGAAACGAGTTCCGGGTCGAAAGGAGCGAAGTTGGGACAAAGGAGGCTGTTGCACCAAAATACCCGGCCAAAGGAAGAAATACCCGACCGGGTATTTTCTGGCTTTGACCGGGTATTTATCGTTTTCGGCACCCATGAGAAACAGAGGAGGGCCCGGGCAAATGCCTTAAATCCCCAGTTGGGGATTACGAGAACAGACCGGGGATTTTCTCCTTTATGAAACGGCGTGTTTTGAAAATACCCGGTCGAAACCCTAAATACCTGACCGGGTATTTCGACCGGGTATCGCGAGGGCAGCTGATAAAAGAGAAAGAAGGCCAATTTTCAGAGGGTTCCGAGTTTTTGAGAGAGAAAGCGATACCTAGAGAGAGAAAGCGACGAACCAGAGTTCCCAAGCGCCATAGATCGATCTTCAACACCATTGGAGCCCGGTTTGAGCTTGGAGAAGTGCGATTAAACGTCCAGGAGCAGGAATCCATCTTCACAGTATGATTTCCGCGTCTGAATCTGCTTTTGCTTCTTTCTCTATGGAGTAGTTCCCCATTCATCTGGGTATGGGGAACCCTAGATTTGTATGCTAGGTCTGATTGTATGAACCCAAGTACAGAGTTTGTGAATTGATTATATTCGATTGAGGTTTGAATGATTGAATGACTTGAATCCTGATCAAATTCCTGTTGTTTCTGCTTTGACCTAGAATGAGAATATCTGCCTAGGTTGATAGAGTACCCTTAATCGAAGGTGGCGAATTGGTGACTTTAGTCGAGGAGCCAATTCGCTATTCTGTACCGAATTCAATTCGGTAGTGGAGGTTTGGTTCGTTAGGGCCTCAATCTGTTTACTCCGGTGGAGGTTAGTCGCCCGCTAGAGACTCAGATTGAGAGGGTCTGGAGACCTTTAGTCGAGACTTCAGGCTAATTGAGAACCTTCCGCAGTATAACTTTCATGAAAACTGAACTTGGTAAATTGCAATCCGACTTAACTGCAGTCTAGGGGGAACCATATCCGGGTGACCTCTCTTGACTTGACAACAACCGTTTACTTGCTTTGTGTTTTGTTTGCTTGAGTTGCACTAAAAGTTCACCGCTAAATAACAAGAATTCACCGAGTAGTCATCACATCTAGGACCCGGGTTGACAATAAAACCCAAACCCGCTATACTACGCTTTAGGAAGTGGTTGCACTTGGCCATTTTCTAGAGTGACAGTAGGAGTGAGTCAAGTTTTGGCGCCGTTGCCGGGGACGGCTAGGTTGTTGAAGAAAAGTGATTTCTGTTACTTTAGCATTTTCATTTTTGCATTGAGTGTTGTTCCTTCCCACTTGTGCCTTCACGGGTTTGCATTGCTTGATTGTGTGCAGATAGTGCATGACCCGTAGCCAGTCGGGAGGTTTACTGCCGTTGAATCCTGAGATTGAGCGCACCTGCAAACAACTTCGGAGACAACAGCGAGCTAGACTGGCTACGGTGGAGCGCGAGACGGCCAATTGAGCAGCGACTCCGAGGACGAGTACGAGATGGAAGGCGATCAGAACCCACCTCCTCAGAACCAGATCCTGGGGAACGACCCAAATCCCCAGGGAGCTGGCCATCATCATCCACCACCACCGGGTCCCACCTTGGAGTACTAATACTCCACGGATTGCTGACATCCGCCCGGTCATCCTCTATCCGCCCATTCCTGCAAACAACTTCGAGATCAAGCCATGCTGGATTCAACTCATCACATCCTCTATCCAGTTCCATGGCTTGAAGGATGAGGAAGCCCGGGTACATCTTTCCCGTTTTCTCCAGCTGACGAACGGGTTCAAGCTGAATGGTGTCCGGATGACGCAATCCGCCTTCACCTCTTCCCCCATTCTCTGGCGGGGAATGCTAAGAGGTGGTTGGAGACCCAGCCCCCATTGTCCATCACCTCTTGGGACGATCTGGCTGACAAGTTCGTGCACGGTATTATCCGGCATCGAAGACCACGGAGATTCAGCGGGAGATCACTCACTTCCGCCAAGAGCCAGATGACTCACTTCGTGATGCATGGGAGCGGTACATGGGATACTTCTGGCAGTGTCCCCATCATGGCTTCAGCGATGCTTTCACAGTAGGGAACTTCTACAGTGCCCTCACCCCAGACAGCCAGAGGGTGATGAGTCTCTATGCCCAGGAGGGGATATCCTTACTAAGACTCCACCCGAGCTGAACCAGATGATCAGTACCTTGGCTGCCCGAGACCATTCCTGGGGGCAGAACCAGAGGCAGGAACTCCCGGGACCGGGGCGTGCATGCTATGGAGGCCAGGTCCGGGTTAGAGCAGCAGGTGGCTGAGTTGGTGCAGACATTGAAGCAGCCTAATAGTCTCCTTCCGCGCCGAGGTGTAGCTACGCCTCCAGTAGCTCAGTGTCAGTGGTGTGAGAGCCCAAACCACCTGGTGGAGGATTGTCAGTCTATGAGGGAGTCTTCTACTCCCCAAGAGCAGGTGGACTTCATAGCAAATGCTCGGCGCCTTTACCCATACAGCAGTACCTACAATGAGGAATGGCGCCAGCATCCCAATTTTACCTGGAGCAGCAACACCAACAAACCACCTGGTTTCCCAGCACCAGCAGGTGGTTTTCAGCAGAGGCAGCCCTTCCAGGCTAGGCAGGGGCCACCACCACAGCAGCAGCCCTACCAGCCTAGGCAAGGGCAGCCATTCCAGCAGCCCCAGGGCCAGTTTGCTCAGCCTCCAGCAGCCGCAGCTCCCGATAATCAGATGGCTGATCTGAAGAATATTTTGGCGACATTCATGACCACCAGCCAGGCGAATTTCACGAGGATGGACCAGAGCATAGCCTCTTTGGAGGCAGGACAGAGGAACCAGGGTGCTATTCTGCAAGATCTACAGCACCAAGTCGGTGTCCTAGCGCGCCAGCTTACTGCTCGGGCCCCGGGGACTCTACCTGCCACCACCATCCCCAATCCACGGGACCCGCACGAGCAGCTGGATGCCATTTTCACCAGGAGCGGCAGGCCTACATCAGCTGATCCTGCCCCGACCAGGCAGGAGGCACCACTACCTGCTTCAGCACTTCCAGCCGGTGATGCAGAAGTGCGGGTGGAGAAGGAAGACCCTTGCTCCCAAGCCACAACCAGTGGTGAAGGAGCATACCCCAGCTTCCCTTCCCCACTCGCCTTCACAAAGATAAGCTGGAGACTGAGTTTGCCAAGTTTATGGCAATGTTGAAGCAGCTCAACATCAGCGTACCATTTGTGGAGGCACTGTCGAAGATGCCCAAGTACGCAAAGTTCATGAAAGATCTCTGCACCAACAAGAAGAAACTTGGGGATCTCTCGACAGTGCTGCTGAGCGAGGAGTGTTCTGCTGTCCTGCAGAACAAGCTGCCCGAAAAGCGCAAGGATCCAGGGAGTTTTACTATCCCTCTTACTATTGGCAGCATGCATGTAGGAAAGTCCTTGGCGGACCTAGGCGCTAGCATTAATGTCATGCCATATAAACTGTTCAAAAAGCTATACCTAGGTGAACTTAGCCCTACTAGGATGAGCATTCAGCTAGCTGACCGATCCGTTGTGCATCCTAGGGGTATCATAGAGGATCTGCTTGTTAAAGTGGGTGCATTCACATATCCTGTGGATTTTGTTATTCTGAATATAAATGATGATGTGGATGTGCCTTTGATTCTAGGTAGACCATTTCTTGCCACCGCCGAGGCATTGATTGATGTGCATGATGGTAAACTGATCTTGCGTGCTGGGAATGAACAGGCTACTTTTTCTGTGACTGATTTCGATCAATGTGCTATGCTTGCTGTCACACCTGTGCATGCCATTTCTGATCAGGTACACGAGCCTGTCGTGTATCCTTCTGCACCTCTCATTTTGCAGGACCCTCCTATCATTCCTTCGCTGCCACTCCATCCAGCCTCGCCTCCAAACAAAAAGCTCAAGGAGGAGTGGCGGCCGAAGCAGCAGGTTGCTACGCCTGCACGGAAGAAGGGTGGCGACCACTACGAGCTGGTTCCACCACCTGCACCACGACCACCCTGGCCATCCGAGTACTCACTCGCCTGCATCTTGCCGGATGGCCAGGTCGAGCTGACCTCTGCTGGTGGTTGCAACCGTCGGGTGCACGGTCAACACCTGAAGCTGTACCTCAAGAGCAATGTGGATCCGCTCTTAGAGGTACCTGTTCCTGCACCCCGCTGAGTATCCACCATGGGCGTCCAGCTAAAAGACGGTAAAGAAGCGCTTGTGGGGAGGCAACCCCACCTCGGTTTTCTTTTATTTCTTTTGTTTTGGGTCGGATTGCCAATAGCTTTGGCTTTGGTTTGTTTTCTTTTGTCTTGGATGATGTAATATTGGGCTGACCATTGGACCTAACGTATGTGTTTGAGCTTTTTGGTTTCTTTTAGCTCTGCCTGTGTTCCCGACTGGTCCTCTCTCCAGTCCGTCTCATGCCGACTGGTCCATTTCCAGTCCCCTGCAGTCTGTGCTCACCGGTAACATCGTTCCCCTTTCCTTCCCTCTTCTCCATTGAGGGCAATGTCGATCTTAAGTGTGGGGGGGATGTTTATCTTTTGACTGCATTAGCTCTGTTTGTGTGCTTGGAGCCTAGTCCACTGTCCAAATTTTTAAATTTGAGGGCTCCATGTACGTGTCCCTTGAAATTGCTTGCTCAGTATGCTTTGAATTGACAGTCTTTGTAGTGATTTGCAACCTAGGGAGGTAGTGTAGCACTATGGAGGATGTTGATGCATTTAAGAAGTCTCATTTCTTCTTCATATTGTGTTGGTTGATTGAGTGAATTAGTGATCTTAGGACCCTTGAATTGTGTGGTGTTGTGGACTCTCTGCCTGTCATGGACTCTTGTATCATGTTCTGAAAGTAACAGGTGCTCGAAATGTGCTTTAAAATAATGTCTCTCGTGCGAATAGGGCGAAAGTGTGTAAGGGGAGACGGGAATCCGTTCCCAATTTCCACCTACTACCTCCAGTCCCCTTACATGTCTTTCCCCCGCACGAGGCTCGAGACACCCGCTCCTGGCATGGCCGGTAAGAGCCGGGCTCCCGCAACACCTTTGCTAGGTTGGAGCCCCCGTTTTCTGCAGAAACAAGTTGGAACCCGTGCAAAAAAACAAAAAGAAAAAACAGAAAAAACAAGCAAAGAGAAGGAAGAAAAGGGTTCCAACCATGTTCAAAAAGGAAATCGAGCACCTTGAATTAATGTGAGTCCATGACCTTTTGTTTGTGAGAGTCTCTTCATCCACGATTCATTTGTCCTCTGTTCACTATTTGCCATGATGCCGATTCGAGACTAGCGTTCTCGCCGAAGAAGTTATGAGATGACTTGTGCATCGGTTGACCTCGTAAGTTGCTAAATGATCTAGGAAGTCCTCTACCTACGATCGAGGTTGTTTGTTACTATAGAGGTCTGGAGAGTTGCATTGGTTTGAGTTAGGTTTGCTTGGGGACAAGCAAACGGTTAAGTGTGGGGGAGTTTGATAGACCGATAATTATACATGTTTTCACCCCTATTCTGAAGCCGTTTGTGATGAGGAATCTCGTGTTTTAAGCCGATTTTACGCTAGGTTGTGTGTTTATGTCATGTTTCAGGTCCCGCCGTTGGAATCGAGGCGGAGAAACGAGTTCCGGGTCGAAAGGAGCGAAGTTGGGACAAAGGAGGCTGTTGGACCAAAATACCCGGCCAAAGGAAGAAATACCCGACCGGGTATTTTCTGGCTTTGACCGGGTATTTATCGTTTTCGGCACCCGTGAGAAACAGAGGGGGGCCCGGGCAAATGCCTTAAATCCCCGGTCGGGGATTACGAGAACAGAACGGGGATTTTCTCCTTTAATGAAACGGCGTGTTTTGAAAATACCCGGTCGAAACCCTAAATACCCGACCGGGTATTTCGACTGGGTATCGCGAGGGCAGCTGATAAAAGAGAATGAAGGCCAATTTTCAGAGGGTTCCGAGTTTTTGAGAGAGAAAGCGATACCTAGAGAGAGAAAGCGACGAACCAGAGTTCCCAAGCGCCATAGATCGATCTTCAACACCATTGGAGCCCGGTTTGAGCTTGGAGAAGTGCGATTAAACGTCCAGAAGCAGGAATCCATCTTCACAGTATGATTTCCGCGTCTGAATCTGCTTTTGCTTCTTTCTCTATGGAGTAGTTCCCCCATTCATCTGGGTATGGGCAACCCTAGATTTGTATGCTAGGTCTGATTGTATGAACCCAAGTACAGAGTTTGTGAATTGATTATATTCGATTGATGTTTGAATGATTGAATGACTTGAATCCTGATCAAATTCCTATTGTTTCTGCTTTGACCTAGAATGAGAATATCTGCCTAGGTTGATAGAGTACCCTTAATCGAAGGTGGCGAATTGGTGACTTTAGTCGAGGAGCCAATTCGCTATTCTGTACCGAATTCAATTCGGTAGTGGAGGTTTGGTCGTTAGGGCCTCAATCTGTTTACTCCGGTGGAGGTTAGTCGCCCGCTAGAGACTCAGATTGAGAGGGTCTGGAGACCTTTAGTCGAGACTTCAGGCTAATTGAGAACCTTCCGTAGTATAACTTTCATGAAAACTGAACTTGGTAAATTGCAATCTGACTTAACTGCAGTCTAGGGGGAACCATATCCGGGTGACCTCTCTTGACTTGACAACAACCGTTTACTTGCTTTGTGTTTTGTTTGCTTGAGTTGCACTAAAAGTTCACCGCTAAATAATAAGAATTCACCGAGTAGTCATCACATCTAGGACCCGGGTTGACAATAAAACCCAAACCCGCTATACTACGCTTTAGGAAGTGGTTGCACTTGGCCATTTTCTAGAGTTACAGTAGGAGTGAGTCAACAGGCTTTTAACAGCCTGCGTTCGCGATCCCCGGTCAGAATCCCCTGTCGGGTATTTTAGGTCACGGCCGGGGATTTGTGGTTCACGACCGGGGATTTTTGAAAACGCAACGTCTGGAGACAGGGGAAAATCCCCTGTCAAGGCTACCGGGGATTTTAGCGTCACGATAGGGACCCCTTCTGTTTCTCAGAGAAGCCCGAAACCAATTTTCCCTATCTTTGATTCTTCGTTTCTTTCTCGTTCGGACTCCAAATCAGGTGTCGTTTGATCCCAGACGCTCGTAGTCTCATCCTCTTTCTTCTCATGACAAGATTACATGATTATATGGTCACAAATGAGGTAGAAATCCATCTTCTTCAAGTCATGCACGAGTTTCTTCTCCCGAATCGCTAATTGATCTCCGATTGACTTGAAACTTGCGCCTACGCTTCACTTATGTGCTAGGACCTGAAATGTGACAAAGGAACACAACCTATCATAAAATAGGCCAAAGAAGCGATAATGCAAGCTTAAACGATCAAGAAATAAAGGGGAAAACATGTGCAAATATCGAGTCATCAAAAAGCCAGTTTGCACTCGACCCAAGACAAAATAAAACACAAAAGGCTAGCGAGTACAGCCTACTCGAGCTGGTTGCTCCATGATTTCGTCAAAGGCATCTGACGGTGGTGGTGACGGTGACGGTGGTGAGTGCGCCTACGGAGTGGTCCAGTGGTGCTCATATGGTGGATAAAAGGACTGGAGCAGGTGCTCTTGGTACTCCATCATCCAAAGGCTGTGAGCGTGCTCCCTCTCTATGTGAGCACTAGTAACACCCTGTTGAGCCTCGAGACAGTCGAGGCGCTCATCGAACACAACCATCCTGGTGGCATACTCATCCTGGTCGGCTGAATACTGCTGCTGAAACTGGCACTAGTGGTCCATGAGCTTCTGGTTCTGGAGCCCAAGCTGCTGGTCCTGGAGCCCCATCTGGTGGAACTTCTCAATGAATAAATCCATCGGCGGAACAGAAAGACAAGAGGTGTAATGACCTCGCTCGAATCTCCGTCGTGGAAGAAGATCTCCTAGAGGGGAAAGTAGGGGCTCCGGCTCCTCGGCATCCATAGCCCCACCATCATCATCATCATCATCATCATCATCATCATCATCATCATCATCATCATCATCCTCATTTTCTCTAGTGTAATGATCATCATCCTCGTCATCCTCATTATCCTCATCTGGTAGAGACAGTCGCCTGGCTGGCCTCAAACGCTTCCCGCTGGTAGGCTGGACGGGCGATGTGGCAGTAGAAGTCATCCTAGTTCCAGTCAGTGGGATGGGGGACCTACTTCTCGTGTCGGGAGTATGGATGGTAGTGGATCCCCAAGGCAGGAGCTAACCCATCGATGCTCATCTCCCGCATGTGCTCACCGAGCCAGAAGGTGACACCGGTGGTGGAGCTGCGAGCCATCTTAGGCCGGTACTTGAATGTGGAGTAGAACTCTCAGGCCAGCTCCGTGTAGGTGGAATCATGGGTGGTCAGGAGAACTCGCCAGTGAGGGTGGCTGATGGCGGCGGCTATCTCATCCAGGGAGTGGAGCTGGTGGAAGACTCCAAACCCGAGGTGATGGTGGCGATGAAACACCCCATTGATGACCCTGGCGTACTGGTCAGCAAAATCGGGGAGAAGGTGCAGGCCCTACACGTGTGGGTGATCGAGAGACATGATCCTGCAAAAAAAGCAAACCAAAGGTGCAGCAAAGAAAAATCTTGTTAGCACCGCAAGCAGGGGTTTGATAGTTCCCCCACACTTAAGGACCACCTAGGTAGGCAATAAAGCACAAAGCAGTTATTCTCACGCAAAACAACCACATTTCAAGCATGAATCATGGTAAAGACGGGCAATTCAAGCAATCAGGCACCTAATACGCACTAGAAGATCACATCCACTGCATCCCTCACCCTATCCTAGTTCAAACATGTCAATCAATTCACAGTTCTCGGGCCGAAAATCTACGGTCCAATTTTCCAGAAAAAGTAAAAATTATTCAAGACACGCACCTGGAAACACAAGTAGGACTATAGAGGGACGCGAGTAGAGGGCGAGTGACGCAAAACCACACCAAAAATTGGCACCGGAGGTCTCGCCTAAAACTCATCGGAAAGTCGCTAGAGAGTCGCTGGAAAATCGCCGGGGGCGAGGAGGAGGGGTGCCCCGCAATATAGATCCCGAATTAGCGAACGGATTTTGATTTGAAGGTCGTACGCAAATGGGATCTACAAAACACCGGCGGAGAACAACGCTCCGACGAGAGAATAGGGGAGGAAGAGAGAGGGGAGTCTGAAAAAAAAATGAGAGGAGAGAGAAAGCTGGTAGGGATTCGAGGCCGCGGCCGGGTATTCCCCCTTGTGACACACCCCATGACCAGATGGGGTCCCGGTCAGGTATTTTGAGTCACGGGCAGGTATTTACCCATTCTCTGCCAAAATCTTCTTTTGCTCATTTTTTCGAACTCCCTTGTAAGAAAACACTAAACCGAGGTATACCAGACGACCTGACTTCATCACATACGTGAAACTGAATCGAACCCACCAATAGAAAAAGGAAAAGTAGAAAAAAGAAATGCAAACTATGGTGGGGTTGCCTCCCCACAAGCGCTTCTTTTACACCTTTAGCTAGACGCAGCCAGCAGAACTAAGGGCTCGCGAGTTCAGTCACCAACTCCGCATGCTCAAACTCGTCTCCCAGATAGAGCTTGAGACGATGGCCATTCACTTTAAATAGCTCAGTCTGCGGGTTTGGCAATCTCTATCGTGCCATACGGAAACACTTGTGTGACCGTGAATGGTCCAGACCACCGAGAGCGGAGCTTTCCAGGAAAGAGTTTCAGGCGAGAGTTATAGAGAAGAACTCGATCACCAACTTGTAACTCCTTCGGACCCCTCAATCGAGCATCGTGTAGACGCTTAGTGCACTCCTTGTACAGCTTGGTGTTCTCATAGGCGTGGTAACGTAATTCCTCCAGCTCTAGCATATGCATCTTGAGCACCTGCAAGACTAACATCCAATTTGAGCAGCTTAAGGACCCAGAAGGCCTTGTGATCTAGCTCAACCGGCAGGTGACATGCCTTTCCATAGACAAGCTGATACAGCAAAGTAACCATCGTCATCTTGTAGGCAGTGCAGTATGCCAGAGAGCATCATCGAGCTTGGTGGACCAATGCTTGCGAGATTGATCCACCATTTTCTCAATTATCCGCTTAAGCTCTCGATTTGTCAGCTCGGCCTGACCACTCGTTTGAGGTGGTAAGCCACGAACACCTTGTGAGTGACACCATAGCGAGGGAGTATTTTATCGAATTGGTCTTGAAAATGGGTGCACCTATCTCTAATGATGTCACTAGGCATCCCGGACCAGGAGAACAGCTGCTTAAGAAACTGGTAAACACTTCTAGTATCATTAGTGGGCAAAGCTTGCGCTTCAGCCCACCTAGAGACGTAATCAACAGCAACCATGAGACAGAATGACCTCCATCTCATTTTCCATGACACAACGATGGATGACCCCGTTGCCTCTGATCTTGAAGAGATGCGCGTCATTCCAAAAGTAGTGCTTCAGGTCGGAGAAGAACTTCCTCTTAGCATGAGTCGTCATCCACTTGGGCAGCTGCTGACCCACCAGATAGTTTGCCAAATCGAAGAACCAAGGGGTGACACTCTCCACCACGCACATCATCATCAGTCGCTCATCTGGAAAGGAGTCGTTGATCTCCTCCTTGAGGTTGTTCATAGGAGGTGTGTCCAACCGAGAGAGATGATTAGCAGCCACATTTTTGGCTCCCTTCTTGTCGCGGATCTCGATGTCGAACTCCTGTAGTAGTAAGATCCGTCGTATGAGCCTAGAATTGGCATCTGTCTTGCCCATCACGTATTGTATAGCGGAGTGATCAGTGTACACTATCACATGGGACAAGACCATATAAGGACGAAACTTGTCAAAGGAGAACACCACCGCTAGCAGCTCCTCTCTACGGAGGTGTAGTTCTCTTGGCAATCATTGAGGTTATTCGAGGCGTAGTAGATAGGCTAGAAATGTTGATCTCGACTCTGCCCTAAGACAGCTCCAATAGTAAATTCACTTGCGTCGCACATCAGCTCGAATGGTAAGGTCCAGTCAGGAGTGACAATTATAGGAGCATGAGTGAGCTTCTCCTTCAAGGTTGTAAATGATGTTGTGCATGCGTTAGTAAACTGGAAGGGGGCATCCTTCTCAAGGAGCTTCGTCAAGGGCAAGGCATTCTTCAAGAACTGTTTTATGAACTGCCTATAGAACCCAACATGTCCCAAGAAACTGCGGATCCCCTTAACAGATGTGGGAGGAGGCAGCTTGCTGATTATATCGATCTTGGCTCTGTCCACCTCTATCCCCATCCTGGAGATCTTATGCCCCAGAAATATGCCTTCGCGAACCATGATGTGGCACTTCTCCCAACTTAGCGTCAGGTTCGTCTCCTCGCACCTTTTAAGGACAAATTCCAGGTTATTGAGACAGTGAGAGAATGAATCTCCATAAACAGAAAAATCATCCATGAACACCTTCATGATTTCTCCGACCAGACGGTCGAAGATGGCGAGCATAAATCACTGAAATGTGGCGGGGGCGTTGCAAAGCACGAATGGAATTCTCCGGTAAGCAAATGTGCCGAAAGGGCAGGTGAAGGTGGTCTTCACCTGGTCTTCCAGTAATATGGGAATCTGAAAATAGCCGGACATCCCATCCAGGAAATAGTAGAACTCGTGCCCCGCCAGTCGCTCCAGCATCTGGTCAATGAACGTCAGCGGGAAGTGATCCTTCCGGGTGGCATTGTTGAGGCGACAATAGTCAATGCAGACGCGGTACCCACTCACCGTGCGCATCGGGATGAGTCATTCTTCTCGTTGGGAACCACGGTCATCCCACCCTTCTTAGGAACCACCTGAGTGGGACTAACCCACTCACTGTCAGAAATGGCGAAGATGATTCCCGCGTCTATCAGCTTAACAATCTCTGCTCGAACCACGACCTCCAGGTTCGGTGCCAAATCTCTATTGGGGCTGTCTCACCCGGCGAATCTCATCCTCTAGCAACATCCGGTGGGAACAGAAGGAAGGGTTGATCCCCCGGATATCGGTGATCTTCCATGCCAAAGCTTGCTCGTACTACTTCAACAAAGCCACCAGTCTGGTCTTTTGCTCGGGTGCGAGGGTCGAGCTGATGATGACTAGAAGCTTGTTCCCTTCTCGGAGAAATGTATACACCAAATTAGGAGGGAGGGGCTTCAACTCCAATTCTTGTGGCTCCTCAAGAGAGTTAGTGATGCGAGTCGAGGATGAGAACGGCTTGAACAGTTTATCGACCTCCAGGACTCGCCACTCTCTAGCGCGACCAACTGCTCCTCCAGCTGCAGCTCTTACGATGCCCGCTCACCTAGCAAAATAAGACGCTCAAGGCCATCGTCAGTACCCGCACTCGTGATGGCGAGTGCGATTTCAAAATCAGCAAGCATGTCACAGTAATCCAAGTCATCATGCAAATGGGAATGCTTCGCATTGTCAGACACAGAAAATGTAGGTTGTTCATCCCCAGCCTGCAAGATTAACTTGCCACTATGCACATCAAAGGCACATCCACATCCTCATTTATATCCAGAATAACAAAATCGACCGGATATGTGAATGCACCCACGTTAACTTTGGCATCTTCGACAATGCTTGGGCATCCTTCATAAATTTTGCATACTTGGACATATTCGACAGTGCCTCCACGAAGACCATGTTGATATTGACCTGCTTCAACATTGCCATAAATTTGACAAACTCAGTCTCCAGCTTGTCTTTATGCATACGAGTGGGGAAGGGAAGCTAGGGAACATGCTCCTTAACCATTGGTTGTGGCTTGGGAGCAGGTGCTTCTTTCTCGATCCCCACCTCTTCATTGTCAGCTGGAAGTGCTGAAGCAGGTGTTGATTCCTCCAGCCAGGTCAGAGTAGGTACAGCAGATGTCGTCTTTCCACTTCTAGTAGTGATGGCATCCAACTGCTGGTGAGGCTCGCGAGGATTAGGGATAGTGGTGGCAGGCAGAGTTCCCGGTGCCCTGGTGCTGCTTTTGCGAGCTATTCCTCCAATCTGATTCTAGAGATAATGCAATATGGCACCCTGGTTCCTATGGCCTGCCTCTAGTGAGGTGATGCACTAGTCCAGCCTGGCAAAATTCATCGTGCTGGAGCTCACGAAGGCCTGCACCATGTTTTTTAGCTCCAACATCTGGTCATCCTGTGCTGGGGCTACTGTCGGCTGGGCAAACTGTTGATGCTGCTACTAGAATGGTTGCCTTTGTCTTGGCTGATAAGGCTGCTGCTGTGGAAATGGACCATGTTGGGTCTGGAAAGGCTGACTTTGCTGAAAGCCTCCATCTGGTGCTGGGAAACCGGGAGGCTTGGTGGTGTTGCTCTTATTGCCATTCTAGGAGAAGTTGGGATGCTAGCGCCGCCCTTCATTATAAGTACCACTGTAAGGGTCAATGCGCCGAGCATTGGCGATGAAGTCCAACTGTTCCTAGGAGTGGTGGAACTTTCACATAGCCTGGCAAATCTTCCCCCAAATGGTTCGAACTTTCACATCACTGATACTGTGCAATTGGAGGAGCGGCTATGCCTATCCCCGTAATGAGGTTGTTCGGCTGGTTCAATGTCTGGACGAGCTCTGCCACCTCTCTCTCAAGCCCAGATCTGGCCTCCATGGCATGCATGCCATGGTCCTGGGAGTTCCTACCTCTTGTGTTCTTCCCCCAAGAATGGTCTCTGGCTGCCAAAGTACTGATCATCTGATTTAGCTCGGGTGGAGTCTTAGTGAGAATGTCTCCAGCCGAGCATAAAGACTCGATCAATCTCTGACTCTCCAGAGATAGAGCACTGTAAAAGTTCCCCAGCCATGATGGGAATACTTCCAAAACAGTCCTGAGTACCGCTCCCAAGCATCTCGCAGTGACTCATCATCTTCTTGATGGAAATGAGTGATCTCCCGCTGAATCTCCGCAGTCTTCGAGGCCGGATAGTACCTGTGCACGTACTTGTTGGTTAGATCATCCGAAGAAGTGATGGACAATGGTGGCTGAGTCTCTAGCCACCTCTTCGAGTGATTGTGATTTTAAGTAAAAGTAGTAAGAAAAGCAGGAAATGGTTCAAAGTTCTTTAGCAAGGGAAGAGTCACTCGGGAATGAGTCCCCCTAGCTCCTTAGTTAGGTCAAGGTTGTAATTACCCTGGGTTAATTAACTGTTGATTAAACTGTGGAAGATCCGACAGTAGCTTGGAATCTCTTAAGCTGATCAAGCCCTCTCAGGCATGCTAACCGGCAGGCGACTAACCTTCACAGGGATAGACTGCTGAGGCAATAAGCACAGAACTCCACTACTGAAATTGGGTTCCAGTACAAAGCAGTAAATCGATTAAATCTCGTATAACCAATCTACCACTACCGATTGATGAAGCTCTAACAACCTAATCAGATTCTATCTATCTCATGTTGCAGCAGAAATCAAGGAAAGATGATCAGGCTTCAATTGACTCAATGAATCATGCATCAATCGATTAAAATCAATAAGTATATCAATCCAAAGTCATTACAACCAAGATTCCTAACACATGGAACTAGGGTTCTTCATACCCAAGTGAGAGAGGGTTCTAATCCATAGAGAGAGAGGAAAATAGAAATCAGAGTAGTCATACTCATAAAGATGAGGATAATCTTCTCTGGGATGTCGATCTTCACTCCTAGGGATGCAATCTGGGCTGCAATGGTGAGAAATCCACTCCAAATAGCTCCTAGGGTTTGTTCTTCGCACTTTCTCTCTCTAAAGCTCTGTTTTTTGTTCAAAAATTTGATTCCTTTTCTTTGGCTTGAATCTGCCTCAAACGCCCGATTTTGGGCAAAACACGGTAGAGGACACGGCCGTGTTTTCTTTTGCTCGTCCGTGTTCTCGCCACGTGTTAAAAACACGCCCGCATCGGCCTAAAACACGGTCGTGCCCACTTATTGACAAGGCCGTGTTTTACTCCAGTGGTGCCCGTGTTTTGGTCTTCTCAGCAGCCTTAAAAAACACACTCGCGGCATAAAAAGCACAGTCTGAGACACGGTCGTGCTTTTCTTTAGTGCAGCCCGTGTTTTGACCTCAGCTTGACCGAATGACCTCCAAAAGCCCCGAAACTCGTGCCTGGCCTTTCCTTCGACGTCTGGGACCTAAAATGTGGCAAAGTAGCACAACCCAGCGTAGAATAGGCCAAAAATGCACGACTACGAGCCGCAAACGGATAAGAACTAAGGGTGCAAACATGTGCAAATACACCATTATCATAAGCTGTAGGAACCGAGAAAGGTGCACCCTCGCCTCTTCATCCTTGAGGCCATGAAACTGGATGGAGGATGTTATCAGTTGAATCCAACATGGCTTGATCTCGAAGTTATTAGCAGGAATGGGTGGATACTCGATGACTGGGCGGATGTCGGCGATCCGTGGTGTAGTAGTACTCCATAGTAGGACCCTGCGGGGGTGGTTGATGATGAGCACCATCTGCTTGGGGGACTGCATTATTGGCGAAAACCTGCTGATTAACTGAGGGAACCTGGAGAGGCATCCCCATGGGTGGGTTCTGCCCCAGGTTCAGGTTTATCCTGTTGTGCTCGTCTCCCATATCGTACTCCTGCTCCGAGTCGATGCTAAGATGGTCGTCGACTTGCACTTCCTCCGTAGCCAGTCTTGCTCGTTGTTCCTTCCTAAGCTGGCGACAAGTACGTTATAGATCCGGATCCAACGGTTGTAATAAGCCCGACTGGTTATGGGTCATGCACTACCTGCACACAGCCAAGCAAGCAAACCCGTGAAGGCAAAAGTGGGACAAAGCAAAACAATCAATGCGGAAAAGAAATGCTAAAGTAACAGAAATCACGTTTTTTCAACAACTTAGCCGTCCCCGGTAACGGCGCCAAAAACTTGACTCGCCTGTACTGTCACACCAGAAAGTGGCAAAGTATAACCACTTCCTAATGTGTAGTATAGCGGGTTTAAACTTAATTGTCAACCCGGGTCCTAGGTGTGATGACTACTCCGTGAAGTTCTTATTATTTAGCGGTTCAACTGTAGTGAAGGTTTAAATAAACTAACAAACACAAGCAGTAAAAGTTGTGGTTCAAGTTTGACAGAGGTCACCCAGATATGGTTCCCCCTTGCAGTTAAGCCAAGTTGTAATTCACCAAGTCCAGATTCAATGATAATTATACTACGGAAGGTTCTTATTCAGTCTGAAGTCTCGACTAAAGGTCTCCATAACCTCTCAATTTGAATACCCGGCGGGCGACGAACCTCCACCGGAGTGAACAAACTAAGGCCTAACGTGCAAAACCACCTCTACTGGAATAAATCCATTACAGAACAATGAATTGACTCCTCGGCTAAAGTCATCAATTACCATCTTCAATTAAGGGTGCTCTATCAACCTAGTTAGATATTCTCTTTCTATGTCAAAGCATGAACTACGGGAATTTGATCAGAATTCATGCAATTCAAAAAAACATGCCTCAATTGAATATAATCGATATCAAAGAACATGTACTTGGGTTCATACAACCAAACCTAACATACAAATCTAGGGTTCTTCATACCCAGGTGAGCAAGAGAGTTTACTCCATAGAGAGAGAAGAGAAATCAACTTCAGATGCAGAAATCATTCTATGAAGGATGAAAATTGGCTTCTGGTAATCAACCGCCACTTCTCAAAGCTTCAATCCAGCTCCAATGGTGTTGAATCTCGATCTAGGGCACTTGGAGGTTCTGTTCGTCATTTTCTCTCTCTAGGTTTCTACTTTCTTTCTCTAAAACTCGGATCCCTCTCAAAAGAGGCCAGTTTTGTTTGAAAAGGAGCAGCTCCGGAAACCCAACCCAAATACCTGGTCGGGTATTAATGGAGACTGGCCGGGTATTTTAAAACGCAGCGCTCTGAGCAGGTGGGAAATACCCGATCCAGGTTCAGAATACCCGATCGGGTATTTGAGCTTCACGTTCGGGACCCCTTCTGCTTCCCCGGCCTCCAAAATGCTTTTACCTAGTCGGGTATTACAGTGCCTGACCGGGTATTTTTGCCCTCCAGCTCCTCTCTGCCCAACTCTCCACCTTTTGACCCGAAACTCGCTTCCACGCCTCCATGTCCACGCCAAGTCCTGAAATATGACATAAACGCACAACCTAGCGTGAAATCGACTTAACACACGAGAATCGACTCTCAAATGGTTCAAGAATGGTGGTCAAAACATGTGCAAATAATGGTCTATCAATCCCTCCGACACCTCCCTCTCCACAGTTGAAGAAGACAACTGCTGAAGCAAGCACCACTAATAGTGATGCCATGGGCAATTTCTCATGTCGATGGAAGACCCAGATGTGGGCAATTTCTGGCGACAGAGAGATCATGCATGGTTCATCAGCTCCTCTCCAGATCCGATCGAATATTGATTGATTTTTGGTTCAGATGGTGGTACTAGACTCGGACAAGCATATGAGAGTGAGGAAGAAGAAACAGACACATATGTGCAGAAAGGGATGGTTACAAATTACTAAATTTGTAATTTTAATTTTCTCATTAAAATCTCTAATTCATTCCCAAACGTGTTGTTTGAGCTAAATCGCACACTTAAAATATTTGGATTTGATTCTCATTGATACATTTACTCTAGCTCATCCAAAATTACTCGCAATGGAATTTGTTTCTAGAATAACCAGTCACCTATGTCGCTAAATAAACAAAGTACACCCAAATATTGTGCATTCCCAATAGGAATCAAACCTATAATATTTTTGACAAAATACATATGTATAGCTATACCTATCAACTTTATGACAACAATAACTAATATTTTAGAAATACACAAAATGTCCAAATCCCATCAAAACATTAACAGATTCATCTTAGATACTAACTCTGATTGGACTAATCTTTTTGCTCACTTAGCGATACTTAATAAAAAATCATGAGGTGGAATTAACCATATTCACTTAGATAGTCATAACGATTAACTTTGTCACACTTATAGTCAATTTCACAAATATACAAAAAAATCCAGATTATTTGGAAATATTGACAAATTTAGCCATTGCCTTTAAAAACTTTACCACCATTAGATTCTATCACTACATTAACAAGACGTCGACGAGTATGCCACCTTGACACACATGTCAATGACAACTCGACATGTCATGCCACATGGACTGCACATCATATTTTCATTAAAAATATTTTTATAAATCCCTTTTTATCCATCCAGTTCTTCTTCTAGCTCCACTATCTTCATTTTTGAATCCCTGGTCAGCCCGCCGACGTACCTGACTCTTACTTCGCCGACGTTCTTGCAAAATACACTCCCTTACCGCAATCGTTGCTGGTGGAAGAAGCCGGGATTCTAGTGATGGCGGAGATCGTCAAGGACAATGCCGCCCTCTCCTTAGCGGTTCTACGATCAACGGTAGAGGAAGATCTGCTTGGAGCCACCAATCAAATACGGTTGGTAGAGGTGAAAAGGGGTTGTTGAGGGTGATTGGAGGAAGGGAAGGGGTTGGGCAGTTGGAGGTGGATGGCCCTTCTATTTGATTTTATTATCTTTTATTTTCTTAGTTAATTCCACTAGGCAATATTTTTTTATCAAATGTCACCATGCCAACAAAAACATTACTCCAGTTAGTATCTAAAATGACTTTGTTAAAGTTTTGGACAGAATTAGATATTTTGTGTGTTTTTGAGAAATTTGTTATTATTGTCACAAAAGCAATAGTTAGTGATATATAGGTTTTTACAATAAAAGTATGATGTGACATCCACGTCACCACGTGGCATGACATATCGAGTTGTCGTTGATGTATGCGTTCAGGTGGTATTTTCGTCAGTTTCTTGTTAATGTAGCTGATCAAATCTCTAACGACGTTGATGTTTTTAACGAAAGTGTCTAAATTTTGCAAATGTGTTTCTAAAATGTGAACATTTTGTCAATAATTATAGCTATGCAATTGAATTTTGTCTACTATTCTCATATTATAAATTATTCTTGCGATGAGGGAATGCCGACTTGTGGAATTTCTGATCATCCATCAATCGTTTGTCGCCTTCGTTGGCAGAATAGTCTACCTATCCGTCATATCTTTTTTAATTATGTATCCTTTTTTGCAGATTTTCATTGGAACCTTTTTAAATAGTATGAAAAAAGAAAGATTATCAGCTTTCGAGAGCTCATTGATTTTAAGGGGCGTACTGTGAAACTGGATTATTGATTGGAGTAATGATTGAGGGTTCTTCCCTCCGGTTAACATATATATATATATATTATTTCCATCTATTTAATTATTATTATTTTCCTAAATATCAAATATGGATCACTCTATTATTCTCTTAGCATTATTATCTGTCTTTCTTCCTGGCCCTACCTTTTCTTTTACTCTTATTTTTATTCGCCTTGGAAATCTTTTGTTGCTTCTACCGTCTTTTACTTGGTTATTAGAAATTCAAAAAATATACTTATTGTTTATCATTATTTTTTCCTATTAATTTATTATTATAAAGTGAAAACGCCAAAAGTTTACAAAATATTAATAGGTATCCGAGATACAATCTGGGCCCCACTCTCTTAGCTATGGCAAATCTAAGTCTAGTAAAAATGTATGCGGCCGCCCGAGCCCACGCCATCTGAGACATGGAGAGTTTCTAGATCTGCTTGAGCAAAGCGCATCACCCGTATCCAACTCTCCCAGTGAAGAAAAAGAAAAGTGTAGAAAGCCGTAACTAGCCGCCATGCACAAGTCCCGATACTTGGCATACTTCCGCTGAGCAGCGTCAGCAACAACTCGGCCAGGCACCAAATCAGCCATCCCAGTCTGAGTCAGAGGTGAAGACCCAGTCAAATCGACACACTCATCTCGCCCCGTGTCCCAGGAATAAAGCAACAAATCCGCAGGACGAAGGTGTCTACCATGCCCATCAACCAAACCAATATCAACCTCCCTACCGGCCGAAATCCCAGACCTGTAACAGATGTCCAATAAGGTGTCACGAACGAAGTTGTGTCGATGCTTAATGCCCACAGAACCAGCACAGGACACGACAAAGACATGTTGTACTAAATACAAAATAATCTTGTCTAATTTTTAGATTGTGATTTTTCTCATTGTCACAATTTCTATTTTATTATGTTCACTGTACTAAATACAAAATAATCTTGTCTAATTTAGACAGTTGTACCATGTTGTTAGCCAAAGGGATGATGGACAATCAACAAGCCAATTGAAGATTTCATTGGCTCAAATTGAGAAATTATAGCGTGTCATGTGTGCTGAGGGAAATTATTCAATTCCACGAACTTCTCTCTTCAAACATACAAACAGACAGACAAAACACTACACATTATACTCCCTTTTCATATCAATAATAATACCCATTATTATACTACTAGTTCATCATCATTTTCCATTGTTTTTTTTTTACTTTATGTTTTCATATAAAATATCAATTCTCGTTTCGCTATAAGCTGTTCAAGGGACGATATGGATCACCGGCACTTCCAGTCTCGCTCTCTCTTTTTCAATCGTCATTGGTCAGAAACTCTGAAGTTGCAATCTCTCATATATGTGTTGATGGCCAAACTTTTAGCTGATGAATTAGCTTACATAACTATACAGTCACTCTCCGTCGCTATATATATGTTTTGTTATCCTAATGCATATGGTATCTGGTACTTAATAAATTTGGTGGGTAAGATTGTTTTTCTACTTGCATATGTAAGTTAGTTCTTTCAACTCCCAGGAATATTATGAGAACTATACATCCATAACTCATTCTGCATACAAACAAACCAAACAAAAAAAAAAATACAAAATTGAAAAAGGGAAAAGGGAAGAAAGAAAGAAAGAAAGAAACGAAGGGGAAAACAAAAGAGAGGACAAAATTGGATTTTTACTCATGGGAAGAAAAGTTGTGTTGTCTAGCTACCCAACTTTCACTGCATTATTATTATTGTTATTCTGATCTTTTGCATCAACTAATCCATTTATGGGAGCAGCAGCACACAACCTTACTGAAGATAGTGCTTTGTTGAAGTGCTTGGCCTTTGTGCCCAAGTACTCATTCCAAGTCACTGCCCTATAGAGTGGAGGTTGACTTGGCCCCACAAGTTTTTGCACGGGCGATATTCTCACGTTCGAAGGTGGGCCATGCAGGTAGGCAATCGATATCCGGTTCCTATCCCGGTTAACCACGGCCCGATGGACCACACTCGGGCACAACCCGTTCGACAATATGTGGAGCAGGTCGCCGATGTGGACCACCAGCCCGCCTCGAATCGGAGGGACCGTGACCCACCGGGTCCCATCATCCCTCAGCACCTGCAACCCACTGGTGTTGCTCTGGTGGAGGATGGTGAGAAGGGTGGAGTCGGTGTGTGGGGCGAGACCCATGGCTCGATCCGGGTCGGGGCAAGCCGGGTAGTGGTTCAATTGGATTGCAGCCGAGGAGGAGCCAGCAGCCACCTCTTTCTTTGGTCCACCTCTTGGGGTGGTGGTGGTGGTGCTATTGCTATTATTAGGCCAATTCAAATCTTCCTTTGTGATCCCAAGAGAACCAAGCATTAGCCACATCAACGTTTGTGCCAGCTTTTGCATTTGCTTGTCGTACTCTTCCACGGTGTCACTGGATGACACGAGAGAAAATTAAAGAGGCATAAGTAAAAGGTATGAAATGTAAGGTGGGCAGGCCAACAAGATGGGAATAAGACTCCAAACACAGTAGAAAAAGGCATTTAGTTTCTCGAATGGGGGCCAATGCGGTCACTAATCCTAAATTTTGTCCTCTTTTGTGTAGGTCCATAATAGAACAACGAATTATCATTCAATCTTATCATCGATCACTACGGCTAAGCATATATTAAATAAAAGCGGTTCCTTTCCTTTCCTTCGGTGTGTTATAAAGCAATTTTTGTTTAGTTCCGTCACAAAACAACATAAAAAAAAAGGTTTCGTGACAAAAAGATAAATATGAGAAATGAAAATGATATTTTCTTGGCAATTATAAATGGAAAGGAAAATGACTTTTTTGGCCACAGGAATACAAGTGGAGCCCTGACATTAGTGGAATCAAATGGTAAGAAAGAAGAGACAAAAGAAAGTTAGAAAAATCCTCATCACAAACGGCTTCAGAATAGGGGTGAAAATATGTATAAATCGTTATCACCTGTTTTGTGCGTTTTTGCAAGAGAGAGCTGGGTTTTGGATCCCAAACACCAAACGAACCAAAGAAAGAGAGGGCGATTTGAGGCATTCTAAGAGTGGAATTGGAGGATTTCTTCGCCTTGGAAGCTCGAGGAACAGCCCGGGACTTGAAGACTGATCATCTGAAGATTCTTACTGCAGTCTCTCTCTTCTCTATGGAGTAACTTCCCTTCACTTAGGTTTAGAGAACCCTAGCTATGTTTGTTTGATTGGATGATTGTATGAGTACTCCTACTTGATATCTTGAGTTCATATTCAATCTATGCCGTTTTTCATGATTCAATTATGCTTTCGTCGGATTATTGGTTCTGCTTCTGCTTGATCCTATGAGAGCGAATACCTGATTAGGTCAATAGAGCATCATAGATTGATAGTATTGGATCGATTGCTTTAGTCGAGGAATGATTCAATGCTTTGTATCGATTGAGAACCTCATTCGATAGAGGGAATCTAGTTCAGAACGCCTTGATCGGTTGTTCTAGAGAAGGATACGTCCCTCTAGGCAATTGACTCAAGAGGCCCTTGATCCTTTACTCGAGATTCAAGGTTTAGTCAAGGATTCTCCGCACTGTGAATGAAAGTGAAACAAGTTAGAGATCATCAATCATTAATCTGGCTAGTGGCTAGGGGGAATCATACCTAAGTGAGTTCCCAACCTGTAATTAGATTAACTTTAACTGTAGTTTGTTAAAGTAGTTTTAGTTCTTCCATCTTAATCCGGTTTGCTAGATGACTCGCTGTTACTGTCACTCTAGAAAATGGCCAAGTGCAACCACTTCCTAAAGCGTAATATAGCGGGTTTGGGTTTTAATGTCAACCCGGGTCCTAGATGTGATGACTACTCGGTGAATTCTTGTTATTTAGCGGTGAACTTTTAGTGCAACTCAAGCAAACAAAACACAAAGCAAGTAAAGGTTTGTTGTCAAGTCAAGAGAGGTCACCCGTATGGTTTCCCCTAGACTGCAGTTAAGTCGGATTGCAATTTACCAAGTTCAGTTTTCATGAAAGTTATACTGCGGAAGGTTCTCAATTAGCCTGAAGTCTCGACTAAAGGTCTCCAGACCCTCTCAATCTGAGTCTCTAGCGGGCGACTAACCTCCACCGGAGTAAACATATTGAGGCCCTAACGAACCAAACCTCCACTACCGAATTGAATTCGGTACAGAATAGTGAATTGGCTCCTCGACTAAAGTCACCAATTCGCCACCTTCGATTAAGGGTACTCTATCAACCTAGGCAGATATTCTCATTCTAGGTCAAAGCAGAAACAACAGGAATTTGATCAGGATTCAAGTCATTCAATCATTCAAACCTCAATCGAATATAATCAATTCACAAACTCTGTACTTGGGTTCATACAATCAGACCTAGCATACAAATCTAGGGTTCCCCATACCCAGATGAATGGGGAAACTACTCCATAGAGAAAGAAGCAAAAGCAGATTCAGACGCGGAAATCATACTGTGAAGTTGGATTTCTGCTCCTGGACGTTTAATCGCACTTCTCCAAGCTCAAGACGGGCTCCAATGGTGTTGAAGATCGATCTATGGCGCTTGGGAACTCTGGTTCGTCGCTTTCTCTCTCTAGGAATCGATTTCTCTCTCAAAAACTCGGAACTCTTCAATGTTGGCCTTCTTCTTCCTTATATCAGCTGCCTGGTCGCGATACCCGGTCGAAATACCCGGTCGGGTATCTTGGGTTTCGACAGGGTATTAGCGCAGCACACCGTTTCAATCAAAGGAGAAATCCCCGGTCACTCGCCATAATCCCCGACCGGGGATTTTGCTGTTTTGCCCGGGCCCCTCTCTGATTCTCGGGCGCCCAAAAATGTTGAATATCTGGTCGGGTATTCGGCCACCTGACCGGGTATTTTCCTCCTGCAGCCCACTTTGTCCCAACTTCGCTCCTTTCGACCCAGAACTCGTTTCTCCGCCTCGATTCCAACGCCAGGACCTGAAACATGACATAAACACACAACCTAGCGTAAAATCGGCTTAAAACACGAGATTCCACATCACAAACGGCTTCAGAATAGGGGTGAAAACATGTATAATTATCGGTCTATCAAACTCCCCCACACTTAACCGTTTGCTTGTCCCCAAGCAAACCTAACTCAAACCAATGCAACTCTCCAGACCTCTATAACAACAAACAACCTCGATCGTAGGAAGCGGACTTCCTAGATCATTTAGCAGCTTACGAGGTCAACCGACGCACAAGTCATCTCATAGCCTCTTCGGCGAGAACGCTAGTCTCGAATCGGCATCATGGCAAATAGTGAACAGAGGACAAATGAGTCGTGGATGAAGAGACTCTCACAAACAAAAGATCATGGACTCACATTTTTCAAGGTGCTCGATTTTCTTCTTGGAGATGGTTGGAACCCCTTTTCTTTCTTCTTTTTGCTTGTTTTTCTGTTTTTCTCTTTTGTTTTTCACGGGTTCCAACCTTTTTCTGCAGAAAACGAGGGCTCCCACCTAGCAAAGGTTTTGCGGGAGCCCGGCTCTTACCGGCCATGCCAGGAGCGGGTGTCTCGAGCCTCGTGCGGGGGAAAGACATGTAAGGGGGCTAGAGGTAGTAGGTGGAAATTGGGAATGGATTCCCGTCTCCCCTTACACACTTTCGCCCTATTCGCACGGGAGACGTTATTTTAAAGCACATTTTCGAGCACCTGTTATTTTCAAAACATGATACAAGAGTCCATGACAGGCAGAGAGTCCACAACACCACACAATTCAAGGGTCCTAAGATCACTAATTCACTCAATCAACCAACACAATATGAAGAAGAAATGAGACTTCTTAAATGCATCAACATCCTCCATAGTGCTACACTACCTCCCTAGGTTGCAAATCACTACAGAGACTGTCAATTCAAAGCATACTGAGCAGGCAATTGCAAGGAACACGTACTTGGAGCCCTCATATTTAAAAATTTGTGCAGTGGACTAGGCTCCAAGCACACAAACAGATCTAATGCAGTCAAAAGATAAACATCCCCCCCACACTTAAGATCGACATTGCCCTCAATGGAGAAGAGGGAAGGAAAGGGGAACGATGTTACCGGTATGCACAGATTGCAGGAGACTGGAAATGGACCAGTCGGAATGGGACGGACGGGAGAGAGGACCAGTCGGGAACACAGGCAGAGCTAAAATAGACCAAAAAGCTCAAACACATACGTTAGGTCCAACGGTCAGCCCAATAGTACAACATCCAAAATGAAAAGAAAAAGAAACAAAAACCGACACCAAACAGACAGTTTGCATGCTGACACAGATAAAAACTCTCAAAACATGCCCCTCGGAATACTCCATCAGACGGCGGCCGCGGTCTCTCTCCCGCTCGATGAGAGCAGTAGTGTGGCCCATGTGGGTCTCCAATCGGCCAAGGCGCTCATCAACGCCCGTCATCCTGGACCGGTACTCGGCCTGGTGGGCCGAATACTGCTGGTAAAACTGGACCTGATGGTCCATGAGCTGCTGGTTCTGAAGACCGAGCTGCTGGAACTGGAGCCCCATCTGCTGGAACTGCTCCGTGAAGAAGTCCATCGACGGACCAGAAGGACCAGAGGAGGACTCACCTCGCACTGGTCTCCGTCGAGGCTGAAGATCCACAGGCGGGGAGAGCGGGGGCTCCGGCTCATCGGCAGCCATGGCGCCGTCATCATCATCATCGGCGTCCTCATCGACCTCCTCGCCTACATAGTCATCATCCTCCTCGTCCTCATCAAGATCCACAACCTCCTCGGGGGGCATAGAGAGCCCATCCACCCAGGTGCGGATGTCGTCAGTGGCCAGGAGGCGTGCACTGTGGAGCACGTCCCGGCTGAGGGGTGCGGAACCGCCCTGCTCGGTCGCATCGTGAAGTCCCTCGAAGCTGAGCCCGAAGTGGCGGGCCAAATCGGGTGATCAGAGGACCACAGAAGAGGTGGGTAGGATTCCCGTGGACTCGGGAGAATGTGGTGGCCACGAAAGATCCCAAGTGGAGCATGTCCTCCGGATCCCCCATACAGGACATGGCGTACAGGACCCGCTTCGGGACCTTGTGCGAGCCGGTGGCGTTGGGGACGATGGAGCGGGTGATGAGCAGGTTCAGAATGTGCCACTCCGGCCTGAGGGTGCTGACGTAGGTTTGGCCAGCCACGAAGAAGTCATCCCGATAGGCGAACCTGACGACCTCTCTGTAGAAATGATCTTGGAGCCAGTCGGGCGGGTTCGGGAGCTCGACCGTGTGGCCATCGAACGGGTTGTACTCGATCCCCAATGCTGAGGCCAACCCGTCAATGGTCAGCTTTCGGGGACGGCCACCCAACCAGAACTTCACTGCATGGGCGTCCCGAGGCTTCTTCTTGTCGTACTCGAACGTGGTGTAGAACTCCCACACCAGCTCCGTGTAGGTGGGCTCGTCAATGGCAAGAAGTATCCGCCAATCGGGGTAACTGATGGCGGTGCTGAGCTCCTGCAAGCAGTGGAGCTGCTCGAACACTGCCCACTCGAGGTGGTGGTGTTTCTCCAGCTTCCCCCGGATCACCTTGCGGAACTGGTCCGCGTACTCCCGGTGCAGGCGCAAGCCCTGCACAAACGCATGATCGAGGGACATGATCCTGCACAAACAGCAAACCAAAAGTGGAGCCAAGAAATACACTGTCAGGACCAACAGCATGGGGTCAGCACTTCCCCCACACTCAGGCTCACCTAAACAATTATGCATAGCCGGTTGAATTGAAATCAACTCAACCGGGATTCAAGGCAAGATCACAGAATAAACCACAGCAAGCACACGGGCAGCACATATACCACATATAAAACCATGCAAGCCTAAGGCATCCCCCACCCTACTCTAGTCCAGGCATGCAAACACAGTTCTCGGTCCTACAATCTACAGTTCGATTCTCCAGAAAAAGAGTAAGTAATACGAAACACACCTGGAAACTCAAGTGGAACTGTAGTGCGGACACGAGAAAAAGGGGAAGGACGCGAGGAGGGGCCAAAAAATCGGCCTAGGGGGTCGCCGGAAAGTGGCCGGAAACCCGCCGGAAAGTCGCCGGAAAATGACCGGCGACGGTGGCGGTGGCCGGCGGCGGCGGCAGCGTGGCGGCGGCCGGCGGCGGCGGGTGGCCGGCGACAGAGGAGGCGGCGGCCGGCGGGAGGCCCGCGGCGGACTTAGAGGAGAGAGGGGAGAGGATTTGAGAGTAGAGAGAGGGAAGATTTTGGAAAAAATGAGGGTAGAGAGAGAAATGACCGGGGGTTTCCTTTAAATAGGAAAAATCCCCGGTCGGGTGTCACGAATACCCGGTCGGGTATTTATGAGTCCTCGACCGGGGAATGACCAAACGCAGCGTATAAGATCCCAAAAATCCCCGGCCTCGAAACAAAAGTACCCGGTCGGGTATTTTTGGGACGAGGTCGGGTATTTGAGCAAAACGCCGCGGTCAGGGTCTGGGAGATCCCCGGCCGCGAACCAAAAATACCCGGTCGGGTATTTTTGGGACGTGGTCGGGTATTCCCCCTTTTTTTTTCCCCCCGAAGACCAGAGGGGGCCCCGGGCGTGAACCCAAAAATACCCGGTCGGGTATTTTGGCCCACAACCGGGTATTGCCCCCTTTCGGCCAAAAATCCATTTTTCCCAAAAGTTTCAACCTCTCCTGCACGAAAACACCAAATCGAGGTATCAACGACGACCAAACTTCAATACAGACATGCAACTGACTCGACACAACACAAAAACTCAGAAAAAAAGGAAAAGAAAATGCAAACCGTGGTGGGGTTGCCTCCCCACAAGCGCTTCTTTACCGTCTTTTAGCTGGACACCCATGGTGGATACTCAGCGGGGTGCAGGAACAGGTACCTCCAAGAGCGGATCCACATCGCTCTTGAGATACAGCTTCAAGTGGTGACCGTGCACCCGACGGTTGCAACCACCAGCAGAGGTCAGCTCGACCTGGCCATCCGGCAAGATGCAGGCGAGTGAGTACTCGGATGGCCAGGGTGGTCGCGGTGCAGTGGGTGGGACCAACTCATAGTGGTCTCCACCCTTCGTCCGTGCAGGCTTAGCCACCTGCGGCTTCGGCCGCCACTCCTCCTTGAGCTTTTTGTTCGGAGGCGAGACTGGATGGAGTGGCGGCGAAGGAATGATAGGCGGGTCCTGCAAAATGAGAGGTGCAGAAGGATACACGACAGGCTCGTGTACCTGATCAGAAATTGCATGCACAGGTGAAACAGAAATCATAGCACAATGATCAAACTCAGTCACAGAAAAAGTAGCCTGTTCATTCCCAGCACGCAAGATCAGTTTACCATCATGCACATCAATCAATGCCTTGGCGGTGGCAAGAAATGGTCTACCCAGAATCAAAGGCACATCCACATCATCATTTATGTCCAGGATAACAAAATCAATAGGGTATGTGAATGCACCAACATTAACAAGCAGATCCTCTATGATACCCCTAGGAATGCTCATCCTAGTAGGGCTAAGTTCACCTAGGTCTAGCTTTTTGAACAGTTTATATGGCATGACATTAATGCTAGCGCCTAGGTCCTCCAAGGACTTTCCTACATGCATGTTGCCAATAGAAAGAGGGATAGTAAAACTCCCTGGGTCCTTGCGCTTTTCAGGCAGCTTGTTCTGCAGGATGGCAGAACATTCCTCGCTCAGCAGCACTGTCGAAAGATCCCCAAGTTTCTTCTTGTTGGTGCATAGATCTTTCATGAACTTCACGTACTTGGGCATCTTCGACAGTGCCTCCATAAATGGTACGCTGATGTTAAGCTGCTTCAACATTGCCATGAACTTGGCAAACTCAGTCTCCAGCTTGTCTTTGTGTAGGCGAGTGGGGAAGGGAATCTGGGGTACATGCTCCTTAACCACTGGTTGTGGTTTGGGAGCAGGGGCTTCCTTCTCCACCCGCACTTCTGCATCACCGGCTGAAAGTGCTGAAGCAGGTAGTGGTTCCTCCTGCCTGGTCGGGGCAGGATCAGATGATGTAGGCCTGCCGCTCAGGGTGAAAATGGAATGTGCGGTCTCATGCGGGTCCCGTGGATTGGGGATGGTGGTGGCAGGTAGAGTCCCCGGGGCCCGAGCAGTAAGCTGGCGCGCTAGGACACTGACTTGGTGCTGTACATCTTGCAAAATAGCACCCTGGTTCCTCTGCCCTGCCTCCAAAGAGGCTATGCTCTGGTCCACCCTCGCGAAATTCGCCTGGCTGATGGTCATGAATGTCGCCAAAATAGTCTTCAGATCAGCCATCTGATTATCGGGAGCTACGGCTGCTGGAGGCTGAGCAAACTGGCCCTGGGGCTGCTGGAATGGCTGCCCTTGCCTAGGCTGGTAGGGATGCCTCTGCTGAAAATCACCTGCTGGTGCTGGAAACCCAGGTGGTTTGTTGGTGTTGCTGCTCCTGGCAAAGTTGGGATGCTGGCGCCATCCCTCATTATAGGTACTGCTGTATGGATCTAGGCGCCGAGCATTTGCTATGAAGTCCACCTGCTCTTGGGGAGTAGAAGATTCCCTCATAGACTGACAATCCACCACCAGGTGATTCGGGCTCTCACACCACTGACACTGAGCTACTGGAGGCGTAGCTACACCTCGGCCCGGAAGGAGACTGTTAGGCTGCTTCAATGTCTGCACCAACTCAGCCACCTGCTGCTCTAACCCAGATCTGGCCTCCATGGCATGCACACCACGGTCCCGGGAATGCCTGCCTCTACTGCCCTGCCCCCAGGAATGATCGCGGGCAGCCAAAGTACTGATCATCTGGTTCAGCTCGGGTGGAGTCTTAGTAAGGATATCCCCTCCTGGGCAGAGAGACTCGATCACCCTCTGGCTGTCTGGAGTGAGGGCGCGGTAGAAGTTCCCCACTGTGAAAGCATCGCTGAAACCATGATGGGGACACTGCCAGAAGTATCCCATGTACCGCTCCCATGCATCACGAAGTGACTCATCTGGCTCTTGGCGGAAGTGAGTGATCTCCCGCTGAATCTCCGTGGTCTTCGATGCCGGATAATACCTATGCACGAACTTGTCAGCCAGATCGTCCCAAGAGGTGATGGACAATGGGGGCTGGGTCTCCAACCACCTCTTAGCATTCCCCGCCAGAGAATGGGGGAAGAGGTGAAGGCGGATTGCATCATCCGGAACACCATTTAGCTTGAACTCGTTCGTTAGCTGCAGAAAACGGGAAAGGTGTACCCGGGCTTCCTCATCCTTCAAGCCATGGAACTGGATAGAGGATGTGATGAGTTGAATCCAGCATGGCTTGATCTTGAAGTTGTTTGCAGGAATGGGCGGATAGAGGATGACCGGGCGGATGTCAGCAATCCGTGGAGTATAGTAGTACTCCAAGGTGGGACCCGGTGGTGGTGGATGATGATGGTGTCCAGCTCCCTGGGGATGTTGGTCGTTCCCCAGGATCTGGTTCTGAGGAGGCGGGTTCTGATCGCCTTCCATCTCGTGCTCGTCCTCGGAGTCGCTGCTCAATTGGCCGTCTCGGCGCTCCACCGTAGCCAGTCTAGCTCGCTGTTGTCTCCGAAGTTGTTTGCAGGTGCGCTCAATCTCAGGATTCAACGGCAGTAAACCTCCCGACTGGCTACGGGTCATGCACTATCTGCACACAATCAAGCAATGCAAACCCGTGAAGGCACAAGTGGGAAGAACAAAAACTCAATGCAAAAATGAAAATGCTAAAGTAACAGAAATCACTTTTCTTCAACAACCTAGCCGTCCCCGGCAACGGCGCCAAAAACTTGACTCGCTGTTACTGTCACTCTAGAAAATGGCCAAGTGCAACCACTTCCTAAAGCGTAATATAGCGGGTTTGGGTTTTAATGTCAACCCGGGTCCTAGATGTGATGACTACTCGGTGAATTCTTGTTATTTAGCGGTGAACTTTTAGTGCAACTCAAGCAAACAAAACACAAAGCAAGTAAACGGTTTGTTGTCAAGTCAAGAGAGGTCACCCGGATATGGTTTCCCCTAGACTGTAGTTAAGTCGGATTGCAATTTACCAAGTTCAGTTTTCATGAAAGTTATACTGCGGAAGGTTCTCAATTAGCCTGAAGTCTCGACTAAAGGTCTCCAGACCCTCTCAATCTGAGTCTCTAGCGGGCGACTAACCTCCACCGGAGTAAACAGATTGAGGCCCTAACGAACCAAACCTCCACTACCGAATTGAATTCGGTACAGAATAGTGAATTGGCTCCTCGACTAAAGTCACCAATTCGCCACCTTCGATTAAGGGTACTCTATCAACCTAGGCAGATATTCTCATTCTAGTTCAAAGCAGAAACAACAGGAATTTGATCTGGATTCAAGTCATTCAATCATTCAAACCTCAATCGAATATAATCAATTCTTAAACTCTGTACTTGGGTTCATACAATCAGACCTAGCATACAAATCTAGGGTTCCCCATACCCAGATGAATGGGGAAACTACTCCATAGAGAAAGAAGCAAAAGCAGATTCAGACGCGGAAATCATACTGTGAAGTTGGGTTTCTGCTCCTGGACGTTTAATCGCACTTCTCCAAGCTCAAGACGGGCTCCAATGGTGTTGAAGATCGATCTATGGCGCTTGGGAACTCTGGTTCGTCGCTTTCTCTCTCTAGGAATCGATTTCTCTCTCAAAAACTCGGAACTCTTCAATGTTGGCCTTCTTCTTCCTTATATTAGCTGCCTGGTCGCGATACCCGGTCGGGTATCTTGGGTTTCGACCGGGTATTAGCGCAGCACACCGTTTCAATCAAAGGAGAAATCCCCGGTCACTCGCCATAATCCCCGACCGGGGATTTTGCTGTTTTGCCCGGGCCCCTCTCTGATTCTCGGGTGCCCAAAAATGATGAATACCCGGTCGGGTATTTGGCCACCTGACCGGGTATTTTCCTCTTGCATCCCACTTTGTCCCAACTTCGCTCCTTTCGACCCAGAACTCGTTTCTCCGCCTCGATTCCAACGCCGGGACCTGAAACATGACATAAACACACAACCTAGCGTAAAATCGGCTTAAAACACGAGATTCCACATCACAAACGGCTTCAGAATAGGGGTGAAAACATGTATAATTATCGGTCTATCACTAGATAATGAACCGATGCTGAGTAATAGTAACTCTAGAGACCCGTGGATTCGATATTTATTACTTGAGCCACTATACTGCAGTCCCTTTCATTGGTTACACTTGGCCATTGTTAGGAGTTGTGTCATAGCGAGTCAAGTTTTTGGCGCCGTTGCCGGGGACTTTCTAGATTATTAGGAAAAGCGGAAGTTTGTTACTTTAGCGTTTTTATTTTCTTTTCCACCCTTTCTTTTCACTTGGGTGTTTTTGTTTTTGTGGGTGCAGATCGAAATCATGGATCCTCATGGCTTCTCCAACCATTGGGGGTATCCACCACCATCCGAGTGGTATTACCCCGAGACTCCCTGGACCAATCAAGGAGGAGAATACTATGGATTCGGGTTCCGATACCAACCCCCTTACTACAGAGAACAATCAGACCCCTGGGCATATCAAGAACAACCTCATTACCAAGAAGAATTTCTCCCACAACCAGAAGGGCCATCGGAGCTGGAGTTACCCATGGCGGCCTTCACGGGCCATTCTGCAGAGCCATGCTACACTCCACAGCCAGATCCAAACTATGAATTGAGGCTTCTCATGGAGTAGTTTGCTCGAGATAGTGAGAGATCATTGTGTAGGATGGATCTTTGTACCCAGGCCTATCGTGAAATAGAGGAGATCCTCCTGAGCCTGAAGAAGAGCGTCGATGATCTTGAGCTTTCTTGTGCACAACCTGCTCCAGATCACCCTTCTGCTACCATACTAGAAGAGGAGGAGGAAGAAGAAGGCTACAAGGACATTGTGGAGCACATTGAAGTTGTCACGGAGAGCTCCCGTGATGATCATGATCAGGAATGTCCTGTCGTAGCCGACCACACCTTCCCACATCCCAAACTGAGCTTTGAAGAGGCGGGCATGAGTGAGGAGATGCAAGAAGATCTCATGAAAGAAATTGCTTGGCAACTTGCTCTCCAATCTGTGCTAGAAGAAGAAGAGCGAGAAAGGGTGCAGAAAGAAGTTGTGGAGGATGACAAAAATGAAGCAGAAGGAGTTATTGATCATTTCCCAGGGGAGATACCACATGAAGAAGGAAGGGAGGTTGAAGAAGCACTTGACGTCCAGGCCGAGGACGAAGTTGAGGTGGAAGAGGCTTGCACCGGCCATGAGTTACATGTGATATCTCCACCGAACTTCGAGGAATTGCTTAGCAAGGACCCATTTGCAGTGTCTCTTTGCCAGACCAAGGCCACGTCGACATCGGTCCCTCTTGGTGGACGAGATGCTGGTAAATCGATGTTTTCATATCTGGTTTGGGGCAATGAGACGAGAGAAGAGAAGAAGAGGTCTCGAGGGTGAAGACGTTATCTGCATCAAGTGCACGAGCTTCCATCACCTATCATACCACATGTTCGTGACTTGAGACTCCACCTCATCAACGAGAACCTCAACTTCAAGGAGATTTTGGGGTGTACCGAAACTTAGGAGCCATCGTCCTGCTCACGACGTGAAATAAGCGCTTGTTGGGAGGCAACCCAACCAGTCGGTTTGCATTTCTTTCCCTATTTCTCTTCGGTTGAGTCAATTTTGTTCTTTGATTTTAGAGTCAATAACTCAACCTTTGTGAGATTTTGTGTGGTGTTTGTGTTCCGACCACTCTCTCCTCTTGGAATGCACCGCCTGCCCCGTCCACCATCATTCACCCTTGATCTGGTAACTTCGTTCTACCCTCCTAATCTTCCCTCCATTGAGGACAATGTCGTGCTTAAGTGTGGGGGGATGTTCGATTATGTATGCGGGTGAATGTTTGGCTGTTTGTGTGCTTGGAGCCTAGTCCACTGTCCAAATTTTTAAATTTGAGGGCTCCAAGTACGTGTTTCCATGCAAATTGCCTGCTCAGTATGCTTTGAATTGACAGTCTCTATAGTAATGTGCAACCTAGGGAGGTAGTGTAGCACTATGGAGGATGTTGAATATAAGATTTTTCCTATCTAGCTCTCTGTTGTGCCAGTTGATTTTGTGAATTAGGACTGCTAAGACCGTTGCATTCATGTGGTAATGGTGACTCTATTTGGATTGTGTTATGGACTCGTGTATCGAACAGGGTGCTCATGTAGGAAATGAAAAGCAGTTGGTCCTCCATGTCGAAATCATTAAATCTTAAACATGGGGGTAAGCCCAACGTGTGCGACACCGTTCATTGCACGAAATCGGGTTTTGGAGGAGATTTTAGTGATCCTTAGTGGGGTACTCCTACAAGGTGAAGCTAAGCTGTCTCTAGTACAAGTAAAACTTCCACCCGTTGAACGGCTTGCCTACTTGAGGATGTGTTTTTAAGGGCACGGATAGAGCTTCCGACCCCCCTTAATTTCATTGACCTTTCACACGAGTTGAGGAAAAGGAGTTAAGAAGTACTCTGGCGAGCGCCAGATGTACAGAAATTGCTTTTGCTCGACTAATAAGGGTCGACCGTGCAAAAGACTGCAGTTGGAACCCTCGCCAAGTGAATGGAAAAAGAAAATTAAAGTAAAATGGAAGCAAAAAAAGGGTTCCAACGATGAAATGAAGTGAAAGAGCACCCCGGTACAACGAGTCCTTGCTTGTGAATGATATGAGCCCCTTTATCCATGAACTGACTGTCTTACTTCTACTTCTTCTCATGATCCTGGCTTGAGTCTAGTACTCACATTGAGAGAGATAGGGAACGTCTTAGAAGACCAGTTGACCTCGTAAGCTGCTATATGATCTAGAAAATCCTCTACCGACGATCGAGGGTGCATGTTGCTATAGAGGTCTGGAGAGCTGCATTGGTTTGAGTTAGGTTTGTTTGGGGACAAGCAAACGGTTAAGTGTGGGGGAATTTGATGACTCGATATTTGCACATGTTTTCTACCTCAGTTGTGACCATATTATTATGTAATCTTGTCATGAGAAGAAAGAGGACGAGACTACGAGCGTCTGGGATCAAACGACACCTGATTTGGAGTCCGAACGAGGGAGAAACGAAGAATCAAAGATAGGGGAAAATTGGTTTCGGGCTTCTCTGAGAAAGAGAAGGGGGGCCCTATCGTGACGCTAAAATCCCCGGTAGGGGATTTTGGCTTTGACATAGGATTTTCCCCTGTCTCCAGACGTTGCGTTTTCAAAAATCCCCGGCCGTGAACCAAAAATCCCCGATCGTGAACCAAAAATCCCCGGTCGTGAACCAAAAAATCCCCGGTCGTGAACCACAAATCCCCAACCGTGACCTAAAATACCCGACAGGGGATTCTGACCGGGGATCGCGAACGCAGGCTGTTAAAAGCCTGTTTGTGCGTTTTTACAAGAGAGAGCTGGGTTTTGGATCCCAAACACCCAAGGGACGAACCAAAGAAAGAGAGGGTGATTTGAGGGAATTCTAAGAGTGGAATTGGAGGATTTCTTCGCCTTCGAAGCTCGAGGAACAAGTCCGGACTTGAAGACTGATCATCTGAAGATTCTTACTGCAGTCTCTCTCTTCTCTATGGAGTAACTTCCCTTCATTTATGTTTTGAGGAACCCTAGCTATGTTTGTTTGATTGGATGATTGTATGAGTACTCCTACTTGATAATCTTGAGTTCATATTCAATCTATGCACGTTTTCATGATTCAATTCTGCTTTAGTCGAGATTATTGATTCTGCTTTGATCCTATGAGAGCGAATACCTGATTAGGTCAATAGAGCACCAGGGATTGATAGTATTGGATCGATTGCTTTAGTCGAGGGTTGATTCAATGCTTTGTATCGATTGAGAACCTCATTCTATAGAGGGAATCTAGTTCAGAACGCCTTGATCGGTTGTTCTAGAGAAGGATACGTCCCTCTAGGCAATTGACTCAAGAGGCCCTTGATCCTTTAGTCGAGATTCAAGGTTTAGTCAAGGATTCTCCGCATTGTAAATGAAAGTGAAACAAGTTAGAGATCATCAATCATTAATCTGGCTAGTGGCTAGGGGGAATCATACCTAAGTGAGTTCCCAACCTGTAATTAGATTAACTTTAACTGTAGTTTGTTAGAGTAGTTTTAGTTCTTCCATCTTAATCTGGTTTTCTAGATAATGAACCGAAGCTGAGTAATAGTAACTCTAGAGACCCGTGGATTCGATATTTATTACTTGAGCCACTATACTGCAGACCCTTTCATTGGTTACACTTTGCCATTATTAGGAGTTGTGTCATAGGGAGTCACTTTTGTGTTTGGTTTGTTTTGATTTTCTTTTGGAGGATGTACTATTGGGCTGACAACTCTTCCTAACACCTTTGTGTTTGAGTGATTATGGTTGCTCTCACCCGTGCCCTTGCTTCGACTGGTCCCATTTCCAGTCCTCCTCTCTCCGACTCGTCCACTTTCCATTCCCACTGCAGTCTGTTCATCACGGTAACATCGTTCCCCTTATCTCCTCCATTGAGGGCAGTGTGGGAGGGTGTTTCTATTTGACTGCTTAGATATGTTTGTGTGCTTGGGGCTTAGTCCAGTGTCCTAATTTCGATTTGAGGGCTCCAAGCACGTGTTCCTTGCAATTGCTTGCTCAGTATGCTTTGAATTGATAGTCTTTATAGTAATATGCAACTTAGGGAGGTAGTGTAGCACTATGGAGGATGTTGTGCATTTAAGAAGTCTCGTTTCTTCTTCATATTGTGTTGGTTGATTGTGTGAATTAGTGATCTTATGACCCTTGAATTGCGTAGTATTGTAGACTCTCTACCTGTCATGGACTCCTGTACCATGTTTTGAAAAAAAAAAGGTGCTCTAAATTGTGCTTTTAAAATAACACCTCCCGTGCGGAAAGTGGTGAAAGTGTGTAAGGGGAGACGAGAATCAATTCCCAACTTCCACCTACTACCTCCAGCCCCCTTACATTTCTTTACCAGTGCACAAGGCTCGAGACATCTGCTCCCGGCATGGCGGCAAGAGATGCTCCTGGTATGGCCGGTATGAGTCGGGCTCCCTCAAAACCTTTAATAGGTGGGAGCCCCATTTTCTGAAAATAACAGGTTGGGACCCTTGAAAAAAAAAAACAACAAAACAAACAAAAATGGGGTTCCAACCATCTTCAAGAAGAAAATAGAGCACCTTAAAAAAGTGATTCCATTATCTTTATGTTTTTGAGAGTCTCTTTGTCCATGATTCATTTGTCCTCTGATCACTATTTTTCATGATGCCGACTTGAGACTAGAGTTCTCGCCGAAGAAGCTAGGAGGTGTCTTGTGCGTCGTTTGACCTAGTAAGTTGCTAAATTATCTAGGAAATCCTCTACCGACGATCGGGGTTGCATATTCCTATAGAGGTCTGGAGAGCTGCATTGGTTTGAATTAGGTTTGCTTGGGGACAAGCAAACGGTTAAGTGTGGGGGAATTTGATATACCATTATTTGCACATGTTTTGACCACCATTCTTGAACCGTTTGAGAGTCGATTCTCGTGTTTTAAGCCGATTTCACGCTAGTTTGTGCGTTTATGTCATATTTCATGAATTGGCATGGACATGGAGACGTGGAAGCGAGTTTCGAGTCAAAAAGTGGAGAGTTGGGCAGAGAGGAGCTGGAGGGAAAAAAAACCCGGTCAGTCACTATAATACCCAATAAGGTGAAAGCATTTTGGAGGCCGGGGAAGCAGAAGGGGTTCCGACCGTGAAGCTCAAATACCCGATCGGGTATTCTTACCCTGGATCGGGTATTTCCCCCTACTCAGAGCGCTAAATTTTAAAATACCCGGCCGATCTCCATAAATACCCGACTGGGTATTTGGGCGGGGTTTCGGGAGCTGCTCCTTTTCAAGCAAAATTGGCCTCTTTTGTGAGGGATCCGAGTTTTAGAGAAAGAAAGCAGAAACCTAGAGAGAGAAAATGACGAACAGAACCTGCAAGTGCCCTAGATCGATATTCAACGCCATTGGGGCTCGATTGAAGCTTGGAGACGTGCCGATTGCTTACGAGAGGCCGAATTTGATTTCATAGAATGAAATCGATGTCAAAGAACATGTTCCTTTTTTCATCTTTCATAGAATGATTTCTGCATCTGAATTTGATTTCTCTTCTCTCTCTAAGGAGTCAACTCTCTCACTCACCTGGGTATGAAGAACCCTAGATTTGTATGTTAGGTTTGGTTGTATGAACAAAGGAACATGTTCTTTGACATCGATTATATTCAATTAAGGCATGGTTTTCTGAATTGCATGAATTCTGATCAAATTCCTGTAGTTCCTGCTTTGACCTAGAAAGAGAATATCTGCCTAGGTTGATAGAGCACCCTTAATTGAAGGTGGTGAATTGACGACTTTAGTCGAGGAGTCAATTCACTATGATGTACTGGATTTATTCCGGTAGAGGAGGTTTTGCATGTTAGGCCTCAGTTTGAGAGGGTCTGGAGACCTTTAGTTGAGACTTCAGACTGAATAAGAACCTTCCGCAATATAATTATCATTGAATCTGGACTTGGTGAATTACAACATGGCTTAATTGCAATCTAGGGGGAACCATATCTGGGTGACCTCTCTCAAACTTGAAGCACAACTTTTACTGCTTGTGTTTGTTAGTTTAGTTAAAACTTCACTACAGTTGAACCGCTAAATAATAAGAACTTCACGGAGTAGTCATCATACCTAGGATCCGGGTTGACAATTAAATTTAAACCGCTATACTACGCATTAGTAGGTGGTTATACTTGGCCACTTTCTGGTGTGACAGTACAGGCGAGTCAGTGGTCAACAGGGAAAATAAGAAGATGTTGATGGCAATGACTTTCTTCTGGTGGAGAACAAGCCCAGAAAGTCGGCTAGAAGGAGGGCATTAGGCTTCCCTCAATCTCTAGATTCATATAAATCTATTGGTGGAAAACAAGCCTAGAGTGTCGCCTTAATCACGACCATTGATCTGGGAGAGGAATTGCTTCTGTTCGTCTTGATCCAAGCTTTCACTCAACGACTGGCCCATAAGAATCATTGTCTTTGATGACTGTCCTCTCGGGATCAACGTTGAAATCCAAGCTACCACTCAAGGATTATCTCGCCAGAATCCTCATCATTGGTTGTCAATTAAAAACATAGTATTGTTGGTCAATTGGGAGTGCTTGCAGGGGAAGAGATGGAAAATGAATGATTTCAGTATGTTGAGGGTTAGAGATGGAAGAAGAAAAAAATAATAATAATAATGAAGCATATTTTTCAAAGATTTCCTCCCAAAAACTCATTTTACAAGGAATTAGAAAACAATATATAAACCAACAACGTGAAACCTTGACAAGAGTTGAAGCAAATGTCGACGAGAAAGAACAATAATTGGCTTTGTATGAATGGTATTGACAAAGAAATAAGTGAAGGCTCATAGGGGTTGATAAGGGATATTATGATCTGGGTAGTTAATTGGCCAAGGGCTAAAGTTATGCCTCCATCTTCCTTTGCAAAATTTAAACTAAATTCATTATGCAAAGAGGGAACTAATCACACACAAAAGAAAAAGACAAGCAAAAATCTCACATGGCTACCTAAATGTTCAATGTCTCATGCAAATTACTTACTCTCTACGTCTCAACATTAATCAGGGGTGTTGATTGAGCAAACACATTTCATGCAATTTTACCATCAAATGAAGACTAACACCAGACACAAACTCACTGCAATATTCAATCATCATCATCGGTCTCTTTCAACCTCAATCATGCTACTCATGCATCGACATCAATGAGCCACAAGAATTAACAACACAACAGGTTCAAAACAGTGCCCATTATGATCAAGCACAAGAAGTCAAACTTGTTTGGAGACCTCAAATTTGAAAATTTTGGATAGTGCACTAGGTTACAAGAAATCTGTATCAATCCAACCATTAATTCACAGCTATTCACAGTGAAACATCGCACAGACTTAAGCGCGACATTGTCCTAAATGGAGATGAAATATGTAAGTGGAACAAAGTTAACGGATGAGTGAGGAACGTCAATATGGAACGGGAAGTTAGTCCATGGAGAGGAGAGTAGCTCAAACCACTAAACATAATAAAAACTCACAGCGTTTTGGTTATTGACTCCAAATGCCCAATACCCACGATTTGAAAAAAAGAAAAGAATAAAAAATAACCGATGGGTTGGGTAGCCTCCCAACAAGGGCTTCTTTTACGTCTTTAGTTAAACGGTTATTCCTAAGTTTCACTCCAACCAAAACCTCCTTGATGTTGAGATTCTCGTTAGTGATGTGGAGTCTTAAATCCGAAGCAGGTGGCATGACAAGTGGAGAGGGCTTATGGACTTGATTCAGTAGGAGGCTCCCCGAGACCTCTTACTTCCATCTTCTTCTAATGAATTCTTTACTACAAACTTGATAAGACATATTGGAATGACCACCATTCCATCCACCAAGAGGAACCAATAATGGTGCCTTAGTTTGGAAAAGAGAACTTGCAAATGGGTCCTTATAAAGAAGCTCCTCAATGTCTGGTATGTATTTTTATATGGCTATGCGCTTGTAAAGAAACCAATTGCCCTTTTTTCTTCAATAAACGACCCCTCCCCTTGGTAAAAATCAATACGGGTAAATTGCAAGTTTGGTCACTAGAATTACTTAAAAAGTTCATGTTTGCCACTAAAATTAATTTATTTCATTCATAGTCACTTAAATGAGTTCATCAGTTCAAGTTTGGTCACTCTCCGTTAGCATCCGTTAACTTTTTCTGTTGTGACAGTCAACTCTTATAGTTGACCATTAAATATGTGACGTGGCCATTATAAAATAATAAAATAATAAATTTTCATCATTTAAATTTGACACGTCACTTTTACATTCATTGAAAAATAAATCATTAAAATATAAATGTAAAACTTAACTTTCTTTAACCCTAATAAAAAAACTAGTTGCGCTCCCCAAACCTCCCCTTCCTACCGCCGCCGATCCTGCAACCATCGCGGCACCATCTTCTGACTCTTCTCCCTCCTTTAGACGCTTCATTCTCTCTTTGTGGCGGGGAGGATCTCCTTCTATTGCCACTTTCGTCGTTGGGAGACAACTCGCTGCCCTCCTTCTGTTTTGAGGTTCTCGATTTTCTTTGGAAAAACACAACCAACGAGAGGCGACGACTGAAGCTAAATCCCGGCTTTCTTCTCATTGCATGTGGGAAATGTGTTCGGATCTGGCCCCTTCCGTCCTCGACAAGAAGGGAAGCAGTCGTTGGCCTTCATTTCCCGCCGGCGACGGAAACGGCTGGAACGATGAAGAAAATTACGCTGACGTTAATGGGTCATTCAAGAGCTGCAAATTGATGCAAATCACAGGACCGTTCTTCAATCATGAGTCTTTATCTCTTCCTGTATCTAGATGGAACAAACGTGAGTGATTTACATAGCCGCCACCACCTCCTCCGAGGCTTAGGAAAAGAGAACAAAGGCTGATGAAAAACCCCATCAATGGGGAGCCGCCATCGAGAACGACCATCTAGATTGACAGAGAGTAGAGGACGACGACGACTAGAAGCAAGGCGAAGGGAGCGCAGCGGTTTCCCTCTCAGTCGCTTCCAAAGCCCTAACCCTAAAATATGTCGATTCGCTGGCGAGGTTTTAAAAGAAATTAGTTTGATTTTTTTTTCTAAATTATGAATGGGTATGAATAATGAGGTGGAAATTTAAAAATAGTATATTATATTATATTAATATTTTATTAATGGATACGTCACACATTTAACGGTCAACCATGAGTGTTGACTGTCATATAGGATAAAGATAACAGAGACTAACAGAGAGTGACCAAACTTTAACTGTTGAACTAATTTGAGTGACTACAGATGGAATAAATTGATTTTAGTGGCAAACGTGAACTTTTTAAATAATTCTAGTGACCAAACTTGTAATTAACCAAAGACAGAGAAGGGTATTTGATGACTCGATATTTGCACATGTTTTCCCCTTTGTTTCTTGATCGTTTAAGCTTGAATTATCGCTTCTTTGGCCTATTTTGCGCTAGGTTATGTTCCTTTGTCACATTGTAGGTCCTAGTGAGTAAAGGAAGGCATAGGCGCAACTTTCAAGTCAATCGGAGATCAATTGGCGATTCGGGAGAAGAAGCTCGTGCATGACCTGAAGAAGAATGGATTTATACCTCATTTATGGACAAAGAATCATGCAAGCTTGTCATGAAAAGAAAGAGGACGAGACTACGAGCGTCTAGGATCAAACGATAACTGATTCGGAGTCCGGACGACGGAGAAACGAAGCATTGAATATAGGGAACAAGTTCGGCGGATAAAACACGGGCAGACTACCCTAAAAACTCGGCCGTGTTTCATCTGGCACCTGCTAGTGTTTTTTATGCCGAGACTCTCTTGTGAAGACTGCTGAAGGGATTTAAAACACGGGCGGGACCAAAACACGGGAAGGGCTAAACACATCAGTGTTTTTGTCCTGCTCGGGTATAAGTATGTTTTCTGCGAATTTTAGAGGGAGAGAGCTGGGTTTGGATCCCAAACACCCAAGGGACAACCCTAGAGAGAGCGACTTGGGATCATTCTTGGAGCTATTTTGGAGGATTTCTTCACCACTGGAGCTCGAGAATCAAGCTTGGAGATGGAGATTGAAGATCTAGATCAGATTTCTGCAGTCTCTCTCTTCTCTATGGAATAACTTCCCTTCATTTAGGTTTTGAGGAACCCTAGTTCCATGTGTTAGGATATTTCTTGTATGAAGTTTTGGATGCTATATTGTGTGATTATAATCGATTGAGGCATGATTTATTGAGTCAATTGAATCCTGATCAAATTCTCTTGATTTCTGCTTTAACCTTTGATAGATAGAATCTCATTAGGTTAAGAGAGCTTCCTTGATTGATAGTAGTGAATTGATTGTGCGAGATTCAGTCAATTAGCTGCTTTGTACTGGAATTCATTCTAGTAGTGGAAATCTGTGTGAATGGCCTTAGCAGTCTATCCTGGTGAAGGCTAGTCGCCTGCCGGGTATTCTGTGTAAGAGGGCTTGGTCAGCTTAAGAGATTCCAAACTAATTTAGGATCTTCCGCAGTTTACTCAATAGTAGATAAACAAAATCTAATTACAACTTGGACCTAATTGAGGAACTAGGGGGAATCATACCTAAGTGAGTTCCCAACTTGTAATTAGTAGTTTAGCCTTAGTTTAGTTAGTAGAGTAGTTTAGTAAATCGATCATTAATCTGGTTTGCTAGATAATGAACTGAAGCTGAGTAATAGTAACTCTAGAGACCCGTGGATTCGATATTTATTACTTGTGCCACTATACTGCAGTGCCTTTCATTAGTTACACTTGGCCATGTTAGGAGTTGTGTCGTAGCGTGTCAGTATTGATAGTGATAAGCCATATATCCGTACTTTTTAAATTGGTCTATGTCTCATGACGAGAACATCCTTCCTAGGTCCTACACTAGCCTCCTTGGATCACGCATCACCGTAGTGACCAAAAATTCAAAGTATGATGAGAATTGAATTTGCTTTGGGGAATGTAGCATTACTTTGGTGTGCTAGGAATATTTTAATTAAAAAATGCACACAAAATTTTACCAGCAAATGCTCACACATTTGTACAGAGGTTGATGCATGAATTGCAGTCTAAACTTACCATACACTTTAACATGGACAATGTCATCCTTTTACCAAACAAAGGGGTAAGGGAAGGTAGAACGAAGTTACCTCGAATGTTGATAAATTTGAGAACGGGTACAAGTCAACAGCTACCCTCGATTACAAAGACCAAAAACTAGAAAATAAAAGAAATTATAGAAATATGGGATGTCTCTCGGTAGCACTTTTATTTTTCATCTTCAAGTTATACTCAATAGATTGGCTACCTCACATGAAGTGATCTTTCTTTTATGCCATTGAGCTAAGAGTAGGTTCAATTAAATGGGTATGATTTAACTTCTATAATCGCCATTTATTGTGTCCATATGTCAACAATGCAGATCATAGAAAATCATGTTTGCCACGAGTAGACAAAGGATATAGAGATTGACGTCCATTTTATAAAAAAGAGGATCAACCTAGGATAAATCAACTTAACTTCATTTTGTATAGAAAGATCATCTATAGGCTTCATTACCTAAACCATTACCATAATAAAAATTGATTTCCTCTAATCACCTCCATCCTTGTGCTTTTTTTGCTGCCCCTTTTAATACTTTCTCTTGCTGCTTAACTCAAACAAATACCAATACATGAAAATCAATACAAATATAAAAAAAATCAATACTAGTACACAAAAACTAGTTCTACTCTGGAAAACATATACCAGTACTAGTACGAATACACTCAAACCAACATCACTACGAAGACAATATCATAACAAAATGAGGATAAAACCAAATCCATATCATATTAAAATTAATCAACCATAATATAATCAATACTACATAAAAAAATCCAGATATATATTTGCACTGTTCTATGTAGAGAGTCGATGATGATGATGTGAATTTTTCCAGAAATATCACCCTACAATTAAATAATCCTAATAGTACCATCTTTTTCAAAATAATTTCACTTATACTACCCTTTCACATCGACCGCCACCCACCCTAGCAGTTTACAAATGGACCGCCGGGGTGCGTGGCGGTTCTCATTTTTCCTACAAACCAAACATCGAAGAGCTCCGTCAAATGTGTACTACGGTTACTTGCGTGGATGGCACGAGAAGAGTTGATTGGATGGTGTATCGGTATCCAAACAGACAAGGCGAGTCGTTGTGATATGAGGAATTGCTCATAAACACTAAGGAGGAAGTTTATTCCATGCTCGAATTTTTGATTGTGAATAACATTTCCAAAACAGAGATTTTTGTTTACACTGAGGAGGTTGAAGGCAGTGGAGGTCATCCTGGAGATGGCCAAACATCTGGTATCCACGGTGGGGGTGGGTGGAGTATATGAAGATCATCTCTAGCAAGGTTACAATGATCATCAATCCTACCATGAATACCCAGAAGGTGTTGGAGGTCATCATCATCAATCCTTATCATCATACGAACAAGAATCCCAATGGTACCATGACAACCAAAAAGATGACTACCAGTAGTACAAATCGAGTACCAACCCAGTGAGTGGGCTGCCGACATACAAGTCGAGGCCCCCTAGCGATTTGTATGTTAACTCTTGCACCCCCTGCGGGTTGTATAAATGGGGATAGAAATTGAATTTTTTTTGAAGATGTTGGTATTTTTGGATCTATTTAGTTGTAGGGTGCTATTTCTGGGAAAATCCTCGATGATGGGAGCACAGTAGCGAGAGGCAGCTTCATTCGCTGCCTAGTCTTCTTTGGGCATTTCATCCTATTGTTCTAGACTCTCAAGTATTGGGCCGTGTGTCACCATCGGCCCATCTCGTTTGTGGCCTCGTCAAAGAAGATTCCCAAGAAGAGTTCAAGTCCATTACTTCAGTCGGTGGCTTCGATGGCTTGCCTTGTCTGCCAAGCTCACCTTGTCCTTCTTGGAATTGTACTCTTCTTTCCTTATGTAAAACCCTGATAATGTGTGTTGAGAGGGTCTTATATATATTGGATGTAAGGCCTTCGGCCAAGTACAAGTAAATAACAGAAAACATATTTTGTGGATGTAGGTCTTACACACTATAAGGCTGAACCACGTAAAATCGTTGTCTCGTTTTAGTTCTCGTGGTTTTTTATTTTTCTCATGGTATCAGAGCTGTGCTAATCATCCAGCCATAGTCTTGTCGTCATGAGTGAGAAAGAAGAGGAAAAGTCGTCAAGCTCCTCCTTCGTCGCTCTAAACAAGGATCAAGATCATACGTCACCACTGTATCTTCACCTGTCTGAAACTGCAAGTCAATTGCAGGTTGGAGATGTCTTGAATTCCAGAAACTATGGAGAATGGGTCATTGAGATGACCGACTCTCTCATCATCAAGAACAAGTACGGGTTTGTAGACGGTACCGTTCCCAAACCAGTTGTTGATCCAGAGTTGCGGGCGTGGAACAGATGCAACGCCATCGTCAAGGGGTGGCTCCACACAGCCATGGACAAGGAGGTTCGCGCCAGCGTCAGGTATGCTCGGACAGCACAAGAGATTTGGACGGATATGAGGAAGCGCTTCGGTCAGGGAAGTGCTTCGCGTGCATATGAAATCCGGCGGCTTGTCAGTCTCCTACAACAAGAAAAACTCAGTGTGTTAGCTTTCTACACATAGTTACGCACACTGTGGGAAGAGTCGCAGTCAATTTCTCCGTCTCCAAAGTGTACTTGTGGTCTCTGTACGTGTGGCCTTGAACGGCGCACAAAAGAAAGGGACTAAAGCTCCCGTTTGTAGGGCTGGGAAACAGTCCGGTTCGGTTTAAACCGGACCGGATTGACCCGGTTTTTTACAACCGTATTGGAGAACTCAACAACCGAAGACGGAATTGGATTGTTACCCGGTTTCAACCGTGACCGGACTGGATTGATCCGGTTTAAACCAAAAAACCGGATCTCCTCTACCACCCCAAAACACAGCCGTTTGAATGACAAAAAAACATCCTATCCTACCAAAATTCAATCCCTAATCTATTCCCCAACCTCAATCTTTGCCGCTGCTCCTCTCGCGATTCTTCCTTTCCATCTACTTTCGCGATTCTTCTTCTCCTTCTCCCTCTTCTAGATCAAACCAAATACACCCAAGCATCGCCTTCTTCTCCCTCGAGCACTCCTCTGGCTCGCTCTGCCTATGAGCTCGATAGAAGTTAGAGAGGCGAGAAGAGTTGGAGCTGGAGAAGTGGTTGGAGTCGCGCGAGCCGGGAAGGGGAGATCGAGCGAGAAAGGCAGCAGAGAAACTTTGGAGAGGCGATGCATGTCGCCCATCGCGTGTCAAGCGATCAGATCTCCTCGGTCGCCGTCGCCATCGCCATCGCTGGGGATTTGGAGAGCTCCGTCGCCGTCGCCGTCACCACTCACCATCGCCATCGAGTTCTGGTGGCGGAGTGGCGATGGTCCATGACGAAATGGAGGCTGGTCGGATTTTCTTCTTCTCCTACTCTTGTGTGGTGGGTCGGTGATTGGAAAAGAGGAGCTCGAGGGTCAGAGGGAGAGAGGTGAGAACAGAGGAGGCGGCGGCGATTAGGGTTTAGGGGGGCGGGCTAGGCTGGGCTGGGGTCTGGGCGGGCTGGGCTGGGCTGGGCTAGTCTGGGCTGGGCTGGGGATGGACTGGGGACGGGCTGGGCTGGGGATAGGCTGGGCTGGGTTGGGTTGTATTTTTTATATTTGTTGTTGTCCGGTTTTTCCGGTTTTAACCGGATCGGACCGGGCTTGTGCGCATTACAACCGTAAACGGGATTGGATTGGTTGAGATCCGGTTTCCGGTTGCAACCGGCACGGTTTAAACTGGCCGGTTTCCGGTTTGACCAGAAAACCGGGACCGGATTTCCAGCCGTACCCGTTTGGTCGACTTCTTAATGGGGTTGGACGAAAGTTTCGAAACTGTTCGTACTCAAGTCCTAACTATGAAACCTACTCCAAGTCTGTCAGAAGCCTTCAATATTTTCTCCTCTGATGAGCAACTGAGACTCATAGCGCAAAAGCGCAGGCCACAAGTGGATGCTGCCGCCTTCAACACTCGAGGCGATGGAGATCGGGGCAAGCTCGGCCATCTCAAGGAAACTTGTTACGATCTGATCGGGTGGCCCAGCCGTGACAAGTCAACAACGGGAGCTGTTGCAAACAACCAGGGAGGACGTCGCCGTCGAGGAGATGGCCAGCAGCCAAAAGCCTCGCAGGTTGAAGCTGAAAGTCCAGTCGCGGGCTTCACACTGCAGCAGCTCGAACAGCTAAAATCCTTCTTCTTCCAGTCTGGTACTTTGACTCAAGCACAATCGGAGTCTCCATCTTCCCACATGGCAGGTATGTGCTCTCCCAATTCAGAATGGTTAATCGACTCGGCGTGCAATGAGCACATAACCTATGACGAATCAATATTCCATGATGTTGTCAGTAATATATCCAATCGTCCTGTTAAGATTCCCAATGGCACTAATGTACCAGTTGCCAAAGTCCGATCTGTCAAGTTGTCCTCAAGATTGAAGCTAGACAGGGTGCTTCATGTTCCTCAATTTCGTTGCAATCTTTTGTGCGTAAGTCGTCTGACAAAGGAGAACAATGTTGCTTTGATCTTTCTCCATGATTTCTGTCTTCTACAGGACTTACTATCCAAGACCGTGATTGGGAAGGGGATTCTCTGTGATGGTCTCTACTATTTACGTCTCTTCGAGCATCGAGAATGTCAAGCTTTTGCGGCGGCTATTGAGAAAGGGGTCTCGGCAAGAACTTGGCACTCACGATCGGATCACCCATCCTCGTCCAAGATGGTCCAATTATCTAGTATTTTGTCTCCTCCGTTGCCTGTTAGCGAGGAATTATGTCACTCATGTTCACGTGCAAAGCAAACTCGAACTCCTTTTGCTTCAAGTTTAATAAAGACGTCGAACTGTTTTGAGCTTATTCATCTTGATCTGTGGGGTGCTTATAGTGTTCCATCACTGGATTATGCTCATTATTTTCACACCATCGTTGATGATTACAGTCGAGCGGTGTGGGTATATTTACTTCGTTTCAAGTCGGAAGTAGCAAACACTTGCTCATGTTTTTCGAAATGGTCAAGATTCAGTTCAACAAAACCATTCGACGGATTCAAACGGATAATGGTACAGAATTCCAGACCACTGCGCTACAAAAGTTCTATGTTAAGCATGGAATTCATTTTCAAACCAGTTGCACAGATACTCCACAACAGAATGGAGTGGTAGAGAGGAAACATCGTCACATACTCGACACTGCACGAGCACTACGATTCCATGCAGGTCTCCCCATTCAGTTCTGGGGTGAATGTGTCTTAACAGCTGTCTACTTGATCAACAGGCTTCCTACTACTGCAACTGGAAAGACCCCGTTCGATGTTCTCTTTGGAAAACCAGCAGTCTACCGCCACCTACGCATTTTTGGGTGCCTTGTTTATGTCAAAGACAATCAGCGAGGTTTAACCAAGTTCGCTGACCGGGGGCGAGCTTGCGTATTTTTGGGGTATCCCTCAAGTCAGAAGGGTTATCGGCTTTATGATCTTGCCAGTCAAAAGATCATCATCTCCCGAGATGTCCTCTTTGTCGAAGACCATTTTCCTTTTTGGTCTCCTGATCAGCAAGCTTTGCACTAGGTTCAGCCTGAAAATTTTGTCTTCCCAGAGATCACTGAGTCTCTGTCTATGCCGCTCATGGATCCCGACCAGACATGCCCAATACCCAGCCCAGCTGCTTCATAGTCACCAAATACACCCATCGAGTTGATCCCAGGCTCCTCTTCACCCTTGTCTCCAGAAAGGGGCTTCTCCCCAACTAGACCGGACGAAGCTGTCAGCCCACTCGTCGACATCGGCCCGACAAGCACCTCCTCCCAGACGGATCCACATGGTGAGCCCACACCGGTGGCAGAGCCCCCTTGTCGCAGAAATCGGGAGCGCTCAAGGCCCAAGCACTTGATTGACTACGACACCACGGTCCATGCTGCTGACTCCGTCCGTTACCCGCTGTCGGCCCATGTCTCTAATGCGCACGCTACTCCGGCCTATCGTGCGTTTCTTGCTGATGTCACTCAACATGATGAGCCAAAAAGTTTTCATGAAGCTGTTCAACACCCTCAATGGCGAGAGGCCATGATCAAAGAGATCAATGCACTCATTCAAAATGGAACATGGAGCCTTGTCATGCCTCCTCAGGATCGTCATATCATTGATTGCAAATGGGTCTTCAAAATCAAGTATTACCCAGATGGAACAATTGAGCGCTACAAGCCTCGACTTGTAGCTAAGGGTTATACCCAAATCGAAGGCCTCGATTATCATGATACGTTTGCTCTTGTTGCCAACCTTGTCACTGTTCGTTGCCTCATTGGCGTCGCTGTCAATCGTGGTTGGTTCATTCACCAACTCGATGTCAATAATGCGTTTCTTCACGGAGATCTTGATGAAGAAGTCTACATGCGCATTCCTCCTGGTTTTGGAGAAAAGGGAGACAGCAGAGTTTGTCGTCTACACAAGTCTATCTACGGCCTTCGTCAAGCCTCTTGAAATTGGTACCACAAGTTCACCGTGGCTCTGGTGGAACTTGGATTTCGAGCTTCTCCGGCCAATCATTCACTTTTCATCTACAATCAAAATGGGATTTTTGTCACTGCTCTCATTTATGTAGATGATGTCATACTTTCCGGGACAGATTTATCTTTCATTAATCACGTCAAGGCCTCCCTTGACAGTCCCTTCCGCATCAAAGACCTAGGTCCCCTTCGATTCTTCTTGGGCATAGAGGTTGCCCGTTCTCCCCGAGGGATCGTCCTCAGTCAGCGCAAGTACACACTCGACATTCTTGAAGAAGCTGGCATTCAAGGGTCACGTCCCAGTACCTTCCCAGTTGAGCAAAACCATCACCTTACCCGGCCTACGGGTTCTTCCCCTCTCTCTGACGGTTCTGCTTATCGTCGTCTTGTGGGACGTCTCCTTTACCTCACTGTCACTCGTCCGGATATTACTTATGGTGTTAATATCCTTAGTCAGTTTGTGCATGCTCCTACTCAAGCTCATATGGATGCTGCTATTCGCATCTTGAGCTATCTCAAACAAGCGCCTGGTCAAGGTATTTACTTCCCCGTTAATGGAACACTTGATCTAGTTGCCTATTGTGATGCAGATTGGGCCTGATGTGAGAGCACTCGTTGTTCTACCAGTGGTTTCTTCATTCGTCTTGGTGACGCTCCTGTCTCGTGGCGCACCAAGAAACAAAAGTTTGTGGCTCGGTCATCCGGCGAAGCCGAGTATCGTGCTATGGCTAGCACTGTCAGTGAGTTTGTATGGCTTCGTTGGTTACTTAGTGAGTTGGGTGTCCCCCAAAAGCAGCCTACGACTTTCTTCTGTGATAATCAAGCAGCTCTCCACATTGCTGCAAATCCGGTCTTCCATGAACGTACGAAACATGTAGAGATGGACTGTCATTTTGTTAGGGAGCGTGTTGTTTCGCGAGACATTTCCCCCTGCAAAATTAGTTCGCATCTCCAGGTTGCTGATCTTTTCACCAAGGGTCTTGGGGCAGATCGTTTCCGTTTTCTGTTTTCCAAGCTGAACGCTCGAGATCTTCACGTTCCAGCTTGCGGGGGCGTATTGGGCCGTGTGTCACCATCGGCCCGTCTCGTTTGTGGCCTCGTCAAAGAAGATTCCCAAGAAGAGTTCCATTCCATTACTTCAGTCGGTGGCTTCAGTGGCTTGCCTTGTCCGCCAAGCTCACCTTGTCCTTCTTGGAATTGTACTCTTCTTTCCTTATGTAAAACCCTGATGATGTGTGTTGATAGGGTCTTATATCGGCCAAGTACAAGTAAATAACAGAAAACATATTCTGTGGATGTAGGTCTTAAACACTGTAAGGCTGAACCACGTAAAATCGTTGTCTCGTTTTAGTTCTCGTGGTTTGTGATTTTTCTCATCAAGCACCAGTACGGGGAGACATGGAGAGAGGCGGTGAGCAGCTACACGAGAGAGAGAGAGAGAGAGAGAGAGAGAGAGAGAGAGAGAGAGATCAATGATAGTTAGAGAGAGACTCTTAGGTGATTGGCTAGCAATGGAGGGAGAAAGGGGGGAGAGAGGCGGCGAGCATGGATCGAAGTGGAGAGAGAGATATGAACGATAATCACACATATGAATATGTGGAGAGAGAGAGAAAAAGATCACATGTTGACATAAATTTGACTTCCATAATTAATCACACTCAATTTCAACCACCAGTTTGACAAAATAAAAATGCACAGTGGAGAGATAGATGGTCACGATAACAACTTTTAGGGGCCGTTTGGATGAGCTTAACTGATGAGTTATTTTGGCCAAGTAACACGTTTAGGAAAAATGAAATGAGAAGTGGTATTTTGTCCATGAGACAAGTGAAATAACTCATTGTGAGTTACTTGAAATACCTGCCCATCCCCTAGTTATTTCAAATAACTCATCACTCAACCCTTTTTTTTTCACTCCATCCCTTCTCTAATTGGTGAAATACCACAACATTTTTAATGATCTATACAAACAAGATAATTAAACCAAATTATCGCATTCCAAACTGAAATACCAAATTAAACGTCACATACCAAAATAATACAACATTTTAATTGGAAACACCATCAACCAAAATAAGTGGTCACCCGCAGCTATTCAAGGCAAGCTGAGGATTTCCACACAATTTCGCTCGCCTTTTTAACTCGATTCATCCGACTTTGCAAAAGGAGGTACCCCGAAGGATATTACTCGAACAAATCTGTACATGATGACGTTGAAAAGTGTATTGAAGGGAGATTTTCTTCCAATAAGGCAAAACTATCCTAACTATAATTAAAGTCACAAGGGATTACTGTTTCATAAGAGGTTTGTTAACCTAAACAACTGTCATAATTTTTTATATGACCCGCATGGTCATCCTCTTCATTGTGGTGGGTGAAGTTTCCTCTGTCCCTCTTTTGCTTCCCTCACTTACGTACGTATCCCTACTTCTGCATGTTTATTTGCTTTTAGATTATTGATATAGCTAGGTTGTATTCCGTAATTGAATCGAAAATCAAGAATAAAGGAGAAGAAATATTTTTTCTCCAAATTAAGGCTTCTCTGGCTACTTTACTATCGTTTATTTGTGAAATCATATATTGGAAAGTTAACATTAGAATATTTTGTACTAAAATCGTAGATCAATCCTGGTTAAATCAGGTTTCAAACATTGCTCCAACCCAAGTCTCCTTTTTATTGGACTGTCAGTACGGTATAATCGTAGTTCAATTGTGGTTAAATCAAGCTTGACACGCTGCTCCAATCTGGGCCTCGATTTATGTTCATAATAAACCAAAAATTGTAAAACCATATCAAAGGTCATACTAGAAAAATTAGCATTATGGTATTTTGTGCTAAAATCATAGTTCAACTGTGGTCAAATCAGGCTTGAAATGTTGCTCCAACCCAAGTCTCGATTTATGTAATGAAAATCCAAAAAATGTAAAACCAAACCTAAGGTTAGGGATGACAATAAAACCCGGATCCACGGGCACCCTACCCGACCCAACCCGATCAAAGTGGATAAAATCCGCATTGAGGGATCACGGTCTCGGTTCGAGTTGAAACTCATTGCACTATTCAGCTGGTTGGGTTGGACTTGGGATTAGGTATATCTGGCACATGGATAGCCTCCCACAACCCGTTGATTAACCGTGTTGTTCATGAATGTTTATCTTGGAACAATTTGTATTGATAAAACCATACCGAAGGTTAGACCGAAAAAGTTAGCATTAGGCAATTTTGTGCTAAAATTGTAGTTCAGTCATGGTTAAATCATTTCATACAGATAAAATCACTTATTGATATAGATTCCCTAAAAGTTTTTCTATTGGACGGCCAATACGGTACAATCGTAGTTCAACTGTGGTTAAATCCGGTTTGACACGCTGCTCCAATCCGGGCTCTATTTATGTTCATAAAAAACCAAAAATTGTAAAATCATATCAAAGGTCATACTAGAAAAATTAGCATTATGATATTTTGTGCTAAAATCATAGTTCAACCGTGGTTAAATCAAGCTTGACACGTTGCTCCAATCCAAGTCTCGATTTATTTTAAGAAAAATAAAAAATTGTAACACCAAACCTAAGGTTCGGGATGGCAATAAAACCCTGATCGACGGGCACCTTACCCGATCCAACCCGGTTAAAGTGGATAAAAACAACATTGAGGGATTGCGAACCGGGTTCGAGTTGAAACTCATTGCATTACTATTCGGCTGGTTGGGTTGGATTTGGGTTTAGATATATCTGACCCATGGATAGCCTCTCACAACCCGTCGATTAACCGTGTTGTTCATGGATGTTTATCTTTGAACAATTTGTATTGATAATTTGTAAGTTTGCTTTTATTTACTAGATTAGTGATAATTTGTTCAAGATTCCAGATGAGTCGAGGAGCAAGCATCACTTCAAGCCACACGGGCTTTCGAATCAATTTGCCAACAACAACACTTTAGCCGCAGCGAAGTGCGGCTTCTCCTGCTCTAGTACAAATTACTTTTCTTCCTAGCTAGATTCCATATTCTTCAACCGGAATCATGTGTAGAGCAATTACCGATAGTACTGTGGCCTTCTTCGTTGGATGTGTCCATTAAACTTACAGAACATAAAAACAGTTGTCCCGAACGTAATTATTAGAAACGGCAGGAACATATGGATAGACCACAGCAAATTATATTCGTTTCTCTCCACTAAATGTGATGATTGGAAGTCAAACAGAGTATGACATCCGCCATGTTAAGTTTTCTGAATCTGGGCCTGCAACTCGATTGGTTCTCCCACTATTATTGCGGACCAAGAGGCTGCCGCAGTCCTCCATCGATCGAAGTCGCTAGTAGAGCATTATTATTGGTTGGTAATCAAAATGTTGTTGAAAGACCGCTCGCAGTCCCAGGCTGCACCTCCTGCAACTGCTACCACCACGTGCTGCTACTGCCTCCCTCTCCTTCTGCCTTGCTATGGACTGTCAATCAAACAAATTATTAATTAATATATTAATATTAATTAATATTATAATAGTTAAGGTTGTAAGTTACTATTTATTAGTGGCTCTCACACTCCTCCAAGTGCAAGTGGGAGAGTTTCATATCTTTCATTAGTTAAGGTTTTCGTCTATGACTATTTGTGCAAATCATCGGCTTTGTTCACCATTTTGGATAGCATCTCGAAATACTGTCGGCCAAATCCTAACTATTGTTTAGTTATTGTTCGCTAGGTTTCCGTCTATGACTTTTGTACAAATCATCGTCTTAGTCCACCATTTTGCAGCGCATCTCGAAATTTTGTCGGCCAAATCCTAACCATTGTGTTTAGTTATTGTTCGCTAGGTTTTCGTCTATGGCTTTTTGTACAAACCATCGCCTTTGTCCACCATTTTGCAGCGAATCTTGAAATACTGTTGGCCAAATCCTAAGTTGTTCCCCACCACCGATTCCTGTTGCTGCTACCACGAGTTTTGTATCGAGACCGATTTTCATCCTCTTTAGTGTTTTTTTCTTTCTTTTTTTGCCTTTTTGCCGAGCATGATTACCATTGAACCCAAACACATGGGTATCTTAACTTGAACACAAATCATCGCCTTTGCCAACCATTTTGCAGCCCATCTCGAAATATTGTAGGCATAATCCTAAGTTGTTCCCCACTACCATTTCACAAGGCCGCTACCACGAGTTTTGTATCGGGACCGAGTTTCATCATCTTTAGTGTTTTTTTTTTCTTTCTCTTGTTTCCTTTTTGCAGAGCATGATCACAATTGAACCCAAACACATGGATATCCCAACTTGAACACAAATCATCGCCTTTGCCCACCATTTTGCAGCCATTTCGAAATACTATCCGCAGAACTCTAGAGAGAGCGGTCATTCTTGCGAAGGGGGTTCATTTCCCGGACCTTAGTGACCCAAGCATAACTGAAGCTCTGGCGCTCCGGGAGGCGATTAGCTGGTGTTTGGCGAATGGATTCACTAGTATGAGGTTTGAAGGTGATGCCCAGGTGATAATTGATAAGATTCTCCGGAAGGATATTCGGGATAATCATATGGGAGCAATTTTGGAGGAGATAGTTAGTTCTTTTGCTTCTAATGTAGGTTTCTCTGTACAATTTGTAGGCCGGCGTAACAATAGGGTAGCTCATTTGGTAGCTAGAAAAGCCCTGGCCTTGTTCCCGACTGCTTGTCGTTCGTTTGATTTCGAGGCCTGGCTGAATTCCAGGATGTACTGATCTATTCGTTATCAATCTAATGATTATCTTTTGTAAAAAAAAAAAGATCACAATTGAACCCAAACACAAATCATCGGCTTTGCCAACCATTTTGCAACCCATCTCGAAATACTCTCTGCGGAATCCTAAGTTGAACCCAAACACATGGGTGTTCGCTAGGTTTAAATCAATTGTGTTCCCCATAACAATTATTGTCTACTAGGTTTTCAACTGGCTATTGCAGCAACCAATGTAGTCAAAAGCGAGTTTCTACGTAAAAATGTTTTGGTGATCTAGAAGTTTAAAATCATAAGTTTTTATGTTTTAAAGTGGAGTTTTTAACTACATAAGTTATAAAAACTGAGATTTTGTGTATGGTCAAAAGGTGGAAGAGAGCACTGTCAATGGAATCCTAAGTTGTCCCCTTCCACCAGAGTCCCATGCCGCTACCATATCTACTCAATGTTGGTATGTTTTGTACCAGGACCGAGTTTCGTCCGCTTTACTGTTTTTTTCTTTTAATTTTTCCTTTTTGTTGAGCATGATCACAATTGAACCCAAAACCATGGGTATCCAACCTAATTCAATCCGGTCAAATTGACTTGAAACCGATTTTAGCATTTACAAATTACCCTTTTTTTCTTTTGGTTAGGAAGACAATTGAACCCGAATCTAAGGTATTGACGAGTTTTGTATTGTGAGCGAGCTTTATCCCCTTTTGTAGGTGGCAGCTTAGACCAAATGTTAATTTGTTAAGAAAATTTCAAAGCAAGTTGAACACGTTGTTGACCAGTTTTATATCAAAAGCGAGTTTTGTACACTTTAATGTTTTTTTATTGCTCATTTTGCTTTTCGTTGAGAAAGACAATTAAACTTTGACTCATTGTTGATGCGTTTCGTATCGAGTGTGAGTTTTATCCGCTTTTGTATTTGACAGGTTGGGTAAATTGTGAATTTGTTAAAACTGGGTTGATCCGGTCAAATCAAGTTGGACGCAGTGTTGAGAGTTTGGTGTCATTATCGAGTTTGATCCGCTTTAGTATTTTTTTTTCTTTTTCCTTTTGGTTGAGAATTACAATTGAGTCCAAACGCATAGGTATTCAATTTAATTCGAACATACCAAACGACTTGAACCCGACTTTACAGATTTTTGCGGGAGTGAATTTTATCTGTTTTTGTAATTGGCGGGTTGTGTCCGGTGTGAATTTTCCCAATACTCGGTTCAATAAGGCCAAAGCGAGTTGAACCTGGTGTTGACGAGTTTTAACTTTAGTATTTTTCATTTCGCCTTTTCCTTTTGTTTGAGAAAGACAATTGAACCCAAATCCATTGGTGTACAACCTAATTTGATCCGATCAATGCGAGTTGAACCTCCTCAAACATGCAATCAGTCCAAAATTTTCATAAAGGAGAACTACGATTACCTCAAACCCAAAAAAAAAATCAATACAGTACGACTATTTTTGCACCGAATTTTAGAAGTTTTATATTTCAAAGGTTGAAGCAAAGGAAAATACCTCTAAAGTTTCGCTTTTTAAGAAACTGAAATTTTTCGTAACTTAAAAGCAGAAGCTCCGATTTGAAAATACAAAATTGTCCTTTTCATATATTATTCTTTTTCTAAAAACATAATTTTATTTCATTTATATCATTCTAATTTTTTTTTGAAAATAGTATTATTTAATATGAAATAAAACTAACTTGATCCATTTTAAATTCTTTTATTCTAGAATTTGTATTCATATTCTATGTTAGAATCTTTTTTAGTTATGTTACATTACATCTTATATTACAAAGATAGTTTTTCAGCTAAACACTCAATAGTTTTCTTAAATACTTTTTAAAAAGATGCAGAGAAGCTGTTTCATTATGCAAAAAGTTACAGCAAGATCAACTACTAGACATACAAATTGTAACAATAACGTCATGAAATAAGTTAAAAAATAAATAATCTATTCGACGACCCTTCTACCTTTTGCAAGTTCATCGACCATATGCTATTGGAAATGAAAAACCTATGAAAAGACTGATCATTAAGAATGAAATAAAATTACTTTCGCTTTTGAGTCAACATAAAAATTATTACTTTTTAAAATATTTATTTTTCTGATACGCGAAGCGGTAGCGAGCGAGCTTTTACTAGTACAATCAATCACCACATATATTTCAAGTGAAATGGGAAAACAATACTCTCATTTAAAAAATCATTGTGCTTCGAGCAATCGTCGGAAAGCCATTTTGATATATTGCCTTTTGCCCTATAAACTTTTAGGGATTTCATTTGGGCCCATATCTTCAGCCCGCAATTATGGGCGCCTATGTCACTTTTATATAAAAAATTCTATAACAATCCCTATAACAAATAGGGTATTAACCCAAAGGTAAAACCCTTTCATTTCATGATTCAACCTTCCCTAATATGTTTATGATAATCGTAATTAACCATTGGTGACATGTGCTTGTGAATTTTATAAGAGTTAGTTAAAAATGGTGTAGTTTTTTTTATTAAAGGGACGCAAAGATGCCAGATTTACAGATTCCTAATGACTAGAAAAGGAATCAGGAACCAAAAGAACATCCATAAAAAAAACCGCACCAAAACAGGGGAGCAACATAGCAGAACCATCCCATTAAGGGCCTTCTTCACGAATAACTTGCATGGGGAAGCTGACCCCAAATAGATCCTCTCGGCAAATTCGATCCACTTCCAAAGGGGGATCACCGAGTTCATGCGTACCGAAGGGATAGACGAGACTGTGCTTCGAGATCCAGTCCGCGACTCTATTACCTTCACGATACGTATGAACTAATCGAACAACCCAATCTTTAGCCAACCGACGTCTAATAGATCCAAGGGTCGTTGCGTAGGGGTGACCTCTGTCATTCCTCTTCTCAATGAGTTGAAGTTCCAGCTTAGAGTCCGTTTCGAGAACAAGGAATCGAGATCCCTTTCTCTAAGCTAGTTCCAGCCCCTGTAAAATTCCCAAGAGCTATGCAAGAGAGCTGTACCAGAGCCAAGTTTGCTGCAAAAGCCACCTATCCAATCTCCATCGTGATCACGAAGCACTCCTCCTGCAGTGACCATCCCTGGATTACTTTGAGCTACGCCATCAATGTTTAATTTATGCCATCCTGTCGGCAATTAATGTCACCCTTATCTGCTTCTTGCTCAAATTGTTAGCCTTTTGAGATGCTTCCCAAGTTCTTACCTATTCAGAAGCCTTAGCCAGAACATATTGATATAACATTGCGGTAGTAAGCTTAATCCCCTTGAAAATACCTTCATTCCTACACTTCTAAATGTACCAAAGAATTAGGCTGAAGAAGTTGTTCCACTGACCTGGCCAATTACCAGTAGAATCATCCATGATGTTTGCTTTGAGCCATTCATCACAGCTGGTATTGAAGAAACTGTCCGTTCGTTGTTGCTCCAAAATTCTATTCTAGACTGATTTAGCCCTTTTGCAATCTCTCAGACAGTAGAGGTTCGTTTCGACGACATTGCTACATTCAGGGAAAGAGTCATCCTGCGTTAAGTGTCGAACCTTCCTGATGCTGTTCGTGTTCAGCTTTTGCTGGGCAGCCATCCACATGAAGACCCTGACTCTCTCAGGGATTTGTAGCTACCAAATTCGTTTCCATATTGGACTAGGTTTCTGTTCACGGAGTTGTTGGATTGCTTTGCAAGCATAGTTGGTAGAGAAGTGTCCGTTGGCGGTAAGGCTCCAGAACGCTTGATCACCTTCAGCATCCAACGGGTCAATTATTGTCGCTCTGATCTTTTTGACGATATGCTCTGAAAGCAGGTGTTGAAATTCATCAATCTTCCACCCTTAATCGGGATCCCACAGGTCAACAACCGTCTTCCTTAATTGCTCCTTTGGTACGTCAGTAATAGCCAGGTTCTTTAGAGGTACCTGCGTAACCCAAGAGTCACACCAAAAATTAGCCTGCCTACCATTCTTTATATTTAGAGAGAAACCCTGCCTCAGCACATTAGCAAAGAAACAAAGCTTCGCTAGGCGAGAGAGCTTCCCTGTTTCTTTTGAAGGATGTTGACACCCTCTCTACTTCCTCCATACTTGTTCAGGAGCAGATTAGTCCACAAACAATCATCCCTGGTGGTACGGATTCCAGCTCCTCCCTGATCCTTTGGAAGCGTGATCTGCTCCCACGCGATGGGTTGAATTTGCTCTTTCCCTCCTCTTCTGTCCAGATAAATTGTCTATTAACCCTGTTCAAAGAATTGCAAATCGAGGCTGGAAGATATTCTGAAAACATAGGATAGACGACCATAGAAGATGCAATAGATCTCACCAGAGTTAGACGAGAAGCAAGAGACAAGTAGTTAGTCTTCCAGGAAGCAAGTTTTTTATGAATACGTAGAACTAACTCCTTGTATCTAGCTTTAGAAACTCTTCCATGAATGGCAGTCAGGCCGAGATATCTTCTCATGTCATTAGTAAGAGGGATATTAGCTTGATTGCTGATCTGCCGAGCCTTTTGCCGACTAATGTTTGTTTCATGTTTGGTGAAACAAACATCATGGACTTGTTCAGATTGACCTTCTGCCCAGAACTTTCACAGAAATCCTCTAAGCACCTCTTGATGACCTCCATCTGATTAGTTCCTGATTCTGCAAACAAAATCAAATCATTTGCAAAAAAGAGGTGAGAAAGCTTAAAACCATGGGATGTAAGGGAAAGGGGCTTCCATTGGTTATTCTCCACAGCAACAATGATCCTGTGGGAGAGCCTTTCCATACACAGCACAAACATATAAGGAGACAGGGAGTCTCCCTGCCTCACACCCTTGGAAGGAAGAATCCAATCAGTCAACGTGCCATTCCAATTGATTTTCATCATGTTCCCTTCCACGCACATCATAATTCTACTAATCCAGGTACTGGGAAGGCCAATTTCAATCAAGGTGTCCCTGATGAACTCCTACTCAGCCTGTCATACGCTTTCTCAAGACCTATTTTGATTACAATTCCCCCTTTCTTTCCTTTCATTTTCCGAAGAGAATGAAGAACCTCTTGAAGGATGATGATGTTATCATTGGTCTGCCTTTTGGGGATGAAACCACTCTGAGTTGGAGCCACCAGTGTGCTCATTAGAGGCTTAATTATGTTTGCCATGGCCTTGGTTATAGCTTTAAGACTAACGTTATTTAGACAAAAGGGGCGCAGTTGAGCAGGGGATTCTGGATGGTTGGTCTTTGAGATGAGGATGATAGTAGATTCGAACATGCCCTGCGGAAGGTGACCTGATTCAAAAAAAGAAGAAGCCAAATTAGCAGTATTCTGTCCTACCAGGTGCCAAAGCATTTGATAAATGACTGCTTGAAACCCATCAGGCCCAGCAGCAGACAAAGGTTTCATTCCAAAAATCTCCTTATGGATATTTGCAATAGTAAAAGGATGAAGGAGAGTAAGAAGGTTTTCCTGGCTAATTCTGGGGAAGCAATTCTTGGGCAAGCAGTCCAGGTAAGGGATGGAGTCTTGAGTATAAAGGTTGGAGTAGAAGGAAACAACCAGCTTTTCTAGCTCAGTTGGATCATTCACCCAGACTCCAGATTCATCCTTCAGGGCTAGGATCTTATTTCTTCTTCTCTTTCTGGTAGCTTGTTGGTGAAAGTAGGCAGAATTTTGTTCACCAAGAGTTGCCCACTTTTCTTTGGCTTTCTGAAACAAAATCACCTCCTCCTGAGGCAGAAGATCATCAAGTTCCCCTTATATCCTAGCTTGAAGCTTAATTAGGTCAGGGTGGAAATTATTGGCTATCCTGACTTGAATTCCCTAAATCCTAGCTAGCAGCCTCTTCTTCTTGTGCTGAATGATACCAAAAGTCTCTTTATTACATTGCTGAAGCTTTGGGGAGATGTTACTGAGCGCTTGATGAAGATTGGTATCCTTGTCCCAAGAACCTGCAAAAAAGGTGTGAAACAGTTCAGGAAGCAACTAGGCTGCTTCGAATATGAAGGGTCTTTTGTTTCCACTATTATACACGAGCCCAACACTACTAGTGAGGATTGGAAGATGATCGAAGTGTAGTTTGGGCAGGTGTTGGACAATCGTATTAGGAAAAGCGGCGTTCCATTCCGAGTTGCTAAGGGATCTGTCGATTCTGCTTGCTTTGATATGAGCTCCTGTCCCCCCTCGAAACCAAGTGAAGCATGGTCCTGAAAAACCCAAATCAATTAAGTTAGCCAAATAAATCCACAGAGTAAATTTTTGGCAACGTCTAAGGGAGGCGGAAGAGATTGCCCCTGATTTCTGCAATGGGAATCGCCGGTAACAAGCCACGGAATCTCGATGTTACTGCTGGTGCGAATAAAACGATCCCACAGTTGCTGATGGAACACATATTGTGGACTACCATAGACACCAGTAAGTAACCACTCTTTTTTGAGACCTTCACAGTAATGTGCTATCTGCTTGCATCTATTAATTGGACATCAAAGTCTTCCGTTTTCCAAGCTAACCAGATTCCACCTTTTCTTCCCTCAGCGTCAACTTTCACAACTTCGCCAAACCCCAAGCTGCTGCAGATTCTGTTCGCCGGGTCGCCACTAATCTGGGGCTCAAACAGCAGGAGGAAGTTCAGAGAGTATGACTGAACAAGGAGCTTAATAGCCAGACAGAACTCTTTACTCCCTGCGCCACACACGTTCCAAGCTAGGAGTTTTAGATTAGGTTGTACATACATGAGAAAATTAAAAGGTATAGAGAGAAAACAAAAAAGACAGATGGGGATCTCAGGCGATCAAGCGACGATTGCGGGATCAATGGCCTGTTCTCCCTGGCTGCTGGCATTATCCGCTTGAATATCAATAGAGATCGCAAAGAGCGTTTCTGCCATGTCCACATCCGCAGGCTTCCCAGAGATAATATTTTGGAATTCTTGAGCCTTTGATTGAGTGTGAGCATAAAACTCCTCAATAGCTTGAAGAGTGATCGGAAAACCGCCATTCACGAGCTTCTTGGGCGACTCTTTCTTTTTGGATGAAAGGATTTGGAGGGGTTTTTGATAGCTTTGAGACTCACTCCTTTGCTTTGACCCTGGTTCGGAAGATTTTCCTCCTTCTGTTTCTGAGACCGTTGGCGGGATTTAATCCTGTTTGAATTTGGGTCAATATTTTCCTTCTGATTGGGCGCCAGAGGAGGAACTGCAAGGATGTGGATCTTCGTGTTATTTGGGCCTAAGATCACTTCTTGTGAAGCGGGTGGGCTCGAAGTCGAGGCTTGGCCCAAGGGAGAGCCTTGGCCCTTTGTAGTCTGAATTTGAACCGGTTGCTTATTGGAGACATCCTTAGATATAGATAATTAGAACTTAGAGTTCACTCATTAAGGATTAGGGTATAATATCAAGTCCAAATATCCTGCCAATTCGAGTTCTAGATAGCGTTTTCATACACAAGATATGCGGTACCCTAGATTTCACCCAGGGTACCGTAGAAGCCACCATATATATATATATATATATATATATGGCAAAGGCTAGCGTACGTCTGCTGTAAGTCTGTGTTCACACTTGGTTTTAGATTAAATTAATCTATGGCTTGAGTTAGAGAATTAGGGACTGGGGTTCTGTTGAGTGATATAGGTTTCTGTACATTTGGGCTTTGGCCCACGGTCCTGTATGTAGGAGTTAGGGTTGGCCGTGTATGCTTAGTAGCTAGGGTTAAGGTTATATGATCCATTAGAGATCAGCGTATAGTATCATGTCCCAAACTCTGATTAATTCGTGCTCTAAATAGTATGGAGGCTCATAATGAAGCAAGAGAAATAAGATGCAGAACAGCTAGTAACTTGTTGAAAGCATAAAATAAAACAAAGCCGAAATTAACAGTTTTCTACATTCAAAATCCAGGACTCGATAATAAGAAGAGTGAAAGTGCCACCACACGATATACATACAGCATCATAAACTTGAACCAAAGAGATTGAAAAATTTAATTTAGTAGTACTATATTTTGGGCTTGAAGAGGGTACATAATTTATAAGCACTTCACAGTACAACATAGATGCATTTAAGCACCGAAATAGGCTTTGATGGGAGAATAGTTAGCTATGGTAGAAGAGTTGTACATCTTCTTGGTCTCTTCCAGTCGGACGGCTAGGAATTCCTTGAAATCGAAGGGCTTATAGAGCAGGCGGTGTTGTTCGTCAACGAGCTCCTCGGGGGCCTTCACGGTGTAGCCTTCTTTGAAACCAGAAAACATCCCAAATGTGTATCTCGTCTCCCTTCCACTCAATCTTACACGATGGTAAGGAGAGTATACCCTTCCATTTGTCCATGCCTGCAATTTTATAAAATTCATGGTATCTCTATGAGGAAAATATGACTAAGATATTACTCTGAATCCATCAATTGAATCCTATTTATTCACTAAAAATCCAACCAATTCAATCCATCAAATTCAATTTTATTGATGAATTCATGGGTTGTTAAAAAATTACAATTTAGTACCCATATTATCAATTTCTAGTAATTTGATACCTAAAATTGAACAGTTTCTGAAAATATATTTTCGTCCTTAAATTTTTTGTAATGACATTATAGTACTAAACCTTTTAAAATTTTTTATAATGACCCAAGGTTTAGATTTCACTTGGATCCACGAATTCAATAAATTTGATCCAAAAATTCATTTAATCCAATCGATCAAACCATCGATCCAACCCACTAATCCATCAATTTCCCACCTGTATATATAAGTCTTACCATACATAAGTAAATTATTGGGAACGAAAAAAAGGGATGGGTACATAAAAAAGTAAGATAACCATTAGGTTGGTCAATCGAGTCTTTGTCTCTCAGAGTCAGAAGAGGACTTTGCATGCCCTACCTTTTTAAGAGCATTTTTATTTTTTATTTATTGATTTTTTTATTTTTATAAATGAGGAAAAGAGCATTTTTATATTTAAGTCAGACCAAATGCATCAATAAGTTAGATTTAAAAAATATTAAAATTTGTTCTTTATAACATAAAAGTAAATGTATGATTTAAAACTTTTTAAAAAAGCAATTTTGAAAGTAGAAAACTATGCATACCATTTTCAAAAAAGTATTCTGAAAAATATATTTTATTTGTATAGTAGTATTAATAACTATATTTCTTATCATACTTTATAAAAAAAAATTAGATTATTTACATCATTTTTATATTGAAAATTATTTCTAATAATTTGTGAACCAAGCACATAATTATTTTTTTAATCCTTTTCTTAAATCTCGACCAGAACCAACTTTTGTAAGAGTTACAACTTTACAACATGACCAAACCAATGCAAAATTATTTTTCTAGCGAAGTATGTTTGGCAAACTAGGTTTCTTTTTCTGGTAAAGTAATTTTATGACCCTTCTGCTATATATGAGATTTACAAAATCTGTTTAAATAACAACTTAATTATAGTGTGAAGTTCATTTTAAAACCTTTAACTTCTGTTTAAACAACTTGAACCTCTACAATTTATCATTTACTGTGGCACTGTAAGTAGTTATATATCGATCACCACTTACGTGAAAAGATTCGCCGAGGATGACAATGAAGGAACCCTCCGAGTATCTCGCAGCAAACCACCGACCGTCCTTGTCTTCAACCTCCAAACCGTCGACATGATTCCCGTACAGTATCGCCGTCACACCCTGGTCCATGTGCGAGTCCAGCCCTACGACCTTCTCCTCCTCACTTCCCGGCGCGTCATACCTTATTCCCCTCACCGACAAGACCACCGAGTCCACGTGTCCGTCCACGTGGCTCTCCAGCCCCAAGCTCTCCATAACCATCCTCCATATCGTCCCCTCCAGCTCGGCCGCTCGCCCGGCGAACGCGATGACCGATTTGGTGAAGCTGGGATTTCCTCCCGGCCAGAAGACAGCAGAGAAGGCTTCGACTTTTTCAATGTTGTCGGGGTGAACGATCCCCACGCTCTCGAACAGCGGCGCGAAGGTTGATTTCCCGATGTACCCTCCAAAGGGTTCGGAGGAGACGTTGGCCGTCAGTGTTTGGAGAGGCAAGTCGAAGAGCTCCTTCATTCCTTTCATGACGCCGTGTGGGATTTCCAGAGGGATTTTGGTGTCGGTGATTTTGAAGGCGCCGTACTCTTCTGATGCTTTCCAGACTTGGGATCGGACGAGTTCCCATTCTGGGCTGCCGGGTTGGCCTAGATTGGTGATGTCTATGACGGGGAGGATAGGCGTTTCAGAACCCATTTTTGTTGTTGCCTAATTTGTTCGGTAATTAATTAAGGTCAGAGTGTATTTATCTTATGTAGAGACGAGTGCTATATGCAGAATTACAATTTAGTGCAAATCTTGCAAACTTAAATAGTGTTATCACTTGAGCTTTGAGTTTTGACCCACCTATGATTATGGTGATTGTGTAAAATATATTAAATTTTTTGTTCTTGTTCAGGACATTTGACATACGTCACCCATGCAACTGCTAGCAAATAAAAATATCGTACATCAATTTTAATTTCTCGAAGATTATTTATTTATTTTTTAAATTAAGAGTTATGAATTGGCTGATGTATTTGATGGTACGTAAAATTTGTCAGCTACCCAAAATGAAAAAAAAATATATATAAAGATATGATACGTATTATTAATTTTGTGAAGGACGTACGATCCGAATAGCATGGTTTGTAATACAAATATATATTTGATGGACAAAGTTCAGCTAATTAGCGTAAGACATATATTGGAGACTTATCCAGCGTCTTGTTTGTGTAGGTGTTCGTTGAGTGTGACTTGAAGTTGAAAATAAAATTAATAGTGGTACTATTGTTAAAATTGAGTTGGAAGATTGAGTATGTAGAGAAGCTGATCTTTTCCCTTTTGATATTGACAGCCTAGTTTCGTTTAATTACGCGTTCTTCCGTCACATCATTATGAATATCTAACTCGTCCACTCTGTTTGGGAAGAGGGTAAATGGGAGGAGGGTGCAAATGTGAGGGGTAAACACAGCTTCCAACACATTTGCACCTGTTTGGTTAATTTGGAACAGTAGGGGGGTGCAAAACGAGAGTGCAAATTTACTGTTTCGGCTTACCCCCCGAATTGGGGTGCAAAGGAAGGAAGGAAGAGAGGGGGAGGGGGGAATTATGGAATTTTGTTTTTCTAATTGTGTTATATATAATTATATAATAATTAATATAATCAATTTCTTCTTTTTATAAATATCATTAATGTAAACATTATTCGGGGTTGACCATTTGACTCTGGAAACAAGTTTATAAATGTTCGTCAAGTCAAATCTAGATCTCTTGGTTGAATCGAATTTGCATTGAAAATTAGATATACAAGGTGTTTGTGGAAAAGATAGAGAGAAATTGTTTGGTTAACTCATTTTATTTGACTAAATAGTTAAAACTTACAAATTCGAACGTGTTTGACTAAGTTTGACAATTTAAGATTAAACTAGACACGAAAACCCTATATAGGATGACCAGTTAGGAGTTGAGCTTCGAGTTTTGAGATCGCTCGATCAATGATTATTACAATTGTTATAATTAATTATTATTTGAGCATTATTATATAATAACTATTTTTAGTAAAGTATATTTATTATTATATAGTAATATTTATTTTATTATTTTATGATAATATTTATAATTTTAAAATCTATTTTATAATTTTAAAATCTATTTTAAAATAATATAATTACTTACTTTGCACTTTATTTGCACCCCCCTACTTTTTCATCCAAACAACAATTTACCCCTCCACTTACACCCCCCAGCAATTTGCACCCCCCAGCAATTTGCCCCTCAACTTGCACCCTCCTGCAATTTGCACCCCCCTTGTTGCCAAACAGAGCGGTCATGAATCTATAGGTAAGATGTCTTGACATTTTCTAGCGCATAACTGCCCTTAAAGCGTAGGTTTATTTACACTTTTTTTCTTATATATGTGTTATAAACGCACTGCTACGGATCGGAAAATCGCTGGAATCGACAAAGTAAGAATACGAAAGCGAGAATCGAAAACACGACACACGATTTACGTGGTTCACTAACACGATGTGTGTTAGCTACGTCCACGGGCGAGAGAGAGCCAATTTCACTATATCGAGGAGATTACAAATTACAGAGGAGTATGAGAAGTATTTATAGTACTTCTCCATGTGGGTCTAAACCTAATCCAATCTGGCAAAGAAAACGGTTACAGACCAGGCCCAGAACCCGATTCAAGTCACATCATCGTAAGATTCGGACAGGACTAGGCTCCAAGCACCCAAATATATATTCCAACCGATACAAAGCACCCCCCCACACTTAAGCACGACATTGCCCTCAATGGAGTAGAGGGAGAGATAAGGGGAACGATGTTACCAGATTGAAACACTGCTGGGGGACTGGAAGGGATCAGTCAGCGAAAAAACTGGAGAATGGACAGTTCTACACGAATCGAACACCAAAAACACACTAGCACACTGTGCGTTAGGGATAAGTGTTAGCCCAGACGGCTACAACATAAACAAACCACAAAATAAAACCAAAAACAAAAAAAAACACACTAGGTTCAAGCTCCGCACACATGGAGCGAACACCCAAAAGTCTAAAACGAAAACAAAACACACTGAGACGGGCAACGAGTACAGCCTACTCGTCGCCAAGATCATCCAGGTCGATGTCGATGTCGGCCATGAAGGCGTCATCACCAGCAGCGCCATCAGCACCATCATCACCCTCAGCAAGGGCATGAGGAAGTGGAGAGTCCTCCCAGGGAGTCCTCCAGACGGGCTGCTCGCCCGGGAGCAGCTGGAGCAGGTGCTGCTGGACCTCCTGCATGCGCCGTGAACGGCGCTTCTCCCGCTCGATGTGTGCGAGAGTCACCCCCTGCTGGGTCTGGAGTATGGCCAGGCGCTCATCATAAGCATCCATCCTGTTCTGGTACTGGGCCTGGTGTTCCGCGTACTGCTGCTGGAACTGCATCTGCTGGTCGAGGATCTGCTGGTTCTGGATCCGCAGCTGCTCGAACTGGTAGGAGAAGTAATCTTGGCCCGGGAATGCGGAGCTGCCACCGCCGTACTCGAAGGTGGTGGGGCGGGGGGCAGCATCAGCAGCATCATCCACCTCCTCGGGCTCTACATCATCAGCAGCCTCCTCCTCCTGGCCCTCTGGCTCGGGCTCCGTGGGATCGGAGGTTCTGGAAACCCCTCGACCTATAGAACGCCGCGGTTCTCTCACAGCAGGTGCATGTGACTGATCGTCTTCCTGCCAAAGACGACGGTGTCTCCCTGCGGTGTGCACCCCACCAGCGAAAGCCCGAAGTAGGTGGCATTGCGGGTGATGAGAGGGGCGCAGTGGAGGCTCTTCAGTTCCTTGGCATTCTTCTCAAAGGTCATGGCCACCACCGATCCCAAGTGGAGAGGGTGATCGAACTGGCGCATCGAAGCAATGAAGTACAGGGCCCTCTTGGTGATGGCGCTGGCACTGTCGGACGCTGGGGTGTAAGACTTCGTCAGCGGGTGGTGGAGAAGGCGGTTGTCGAGCATCAGGGTAGTGGCCTTCGTCCTCCCAGCCGAGAAGGGTTTCCTCTGGCCTGGCTTAGCCAGGCGGGTGTACAGCCTCATGAAATCCACCTCCGGCGGGTCGTTGACCTCGGTGATGTAGTCCGCATCGTCATCCAGGTCGAGGTCGAGAGCCTCGGCCAGCTCATGGTAGCTCATCGACCGGGGGCACCGCCTAGCCAGAATCTGACGGCTGTACCGTCTTTCCAATATGTCGTCTGTGTGTGCCTGAAGGTCGTGTAGAACTCCAGGACGGGCTCGTAGTAGACCTTCTCACAGACGGTGAGAAGACGGCGCCATGTGCGGTTTTCGAGGGCAGCGGAGAGTTGCTCGTAGCAGTTCAATTTCCGAAACTCCCGTTTGGACCAGCAATGGTGTTGCCCAAACAGGGTGGCCAGGACCTCCTTGAAGCGCTCCTCGGTGGGGCCCCTCCTTAGGTCCCGGATGAACGGGTGCTTGAGATCAGGTTTCGACATTTTCCTGCAAAAGAACAACCCAAAGTGGAACCAAAAGAGCCAAAGAAAATGTCAATCACACCCCCACACTTAAGAAGAGAAAAATAGCCGAACCATAGTTTCATCCATAGTTCGGGGGTCAAAACTCGATAAATCAAGCATAATCTGAGTGGGGGTGCACATTCACGAGAAAATAGGCAACTTAAGGTTCACATCCATAGCAAATACACCCTCAAACTACATCATTAAGGGCCCCAACCGGTGGCCACAACATGGCATGAAAGACAGGCATTTCATCGAACACCTTGTGTGCACTATTAATCTAAGCATGAAATTGGCACAATTCTGGCACACAAGGGCTCAAACAAGCAAGGGGGACTTGGCCCAACACAATTCAAACACAATCCATGCATTCCCCTCAATCAATTGCAAAAATCACACGATTCAACAAGGTTCTCTAACATGCACCCTACACACTCAATTCTCCACAATTAACAGAGCTAAGGGCAAAATCAAACCTGGAGACTCAAGTAGAGGTGTAGGGGATGATGAGGGGAAGGCGATGGAAGCGACGAAACGCCGAAAAAGTGGCCGGAAGTGCTCGTCGGAGCCTCGCCGGAGTCTCGTCCAAATTCGCTCAAAATGGAGGGATAGGCCGCTTTGGGTGTAGAAAGGGTGGGTTTGTTGTTGATTTGGTGAAAAAATGACCCAAAGTGGCCAAAAAAATCGAAAAAGGGGGTATTTGTCGCGGTTTTCCGGCGAGGACAGAGGATTCCGGCGAGGAAAATGGATTTTCAGACCTGCTCGGCCGTGCTGGCCGAATTTATAGGCCGCGCAAGGCCGCACAGGCAGGCACGCACGGCCGTGCAAGGGGCAATTTTGCCCGTGCTGGCCGACACGGCCTGGCCGAGAGAATCCACACGGTCGTGCGATGTGCACAATTGGCCGTGCGGATTTTGCCGAGAGCTTACGGCCAGAGGAAAAATTCCACACGGCCGTGCGAGGAAATGTTTGCCCGTGTCGGCCACACGGCCAGGCCAGGCGAAGTCGCACGGCCGTGCAAATGTGTACTTTGGCCGTGTGATTTTCGCCGAGAGCTTCCACGGCCAGGGAAAAAATTCCACACGGCCGTGCAAGTTTGTGACCTGGCCGTGTGCGGTGCTGGAGCCCCGAATTCAACCTGTTTTCACTCAAAAACGACACTTGACACTGGATCAACATCTCAAGACTCAAAAACACAAAAAATCAAAGGAAAAAGAGTAAGAAAATGCAAACCTCGGTGGGGTTGCCTCCCCACAAGCGCTTCTTTACCGTCTTTTAGCTGGACGCCCATGGCGGAACTAAGGGTCCGCGAGTTCCACTACCAACTCCGCACGTTCGACCTCGTCTCCCAGGTAGAGCTTGAGACGATGGCCATTCACTTTAAACGGCTCAGTTGCGGGTTGGCAATCTCGATTGTGCCATACGGGAACACCTGTGTGACCGTGAACGGTCCAGACCACCGGGAGCGGAGTTTTCCGGGAAAGAGCTTCAGGCGAGAGTTATAAAGGAGAACTCGATCACCAACCTGGAACTCTTTCGGACCCCGCAACCGTGCATCGTGCAGGCGCTTAGTGCGCTCCTTGTACAGCTTGGTGTTCTCATAGGCGTGGTAACGCCACTCTTCCAGCTCCAACATCTGCATTTTCGCTCATACCTGCAACACGAACATCCAAGTTGAGCAGCTTAAGGGCCCAGAAGGCCTTGTGCTCTAGCTCCACGGGCAAATGGCATGCCTTTCCATAGACAAGCCGGTACGGTGAAGTACCAATGGGCGTCTTGTAGGCAGTGCGATACGCCCAAGAGCATCATCGAGCTTGGTGGACCAATCTTTGCGGGACTGATCCACCGTTTTCTCCAGGATCCGCTTGAGCTCCCGGTTCGTCAGCTCGGCCTGGCCACTGGTCTGGGGATGATAGGCCACGGACACCTTGTGAGTCACACCATAGCGAGACAGTAGTTTATCAAATTGGCCCTGGAAATGGGTGCCTCTATCGCTTATGATGGCTCTAGGTGTCCCGAACCGGGAGAATAGCTGCTTCAAAAAACCACAAACACGTCTAGCATCATTGGTGGGCAAAGCTTGCGCCTCAGCCCACCTAGAGACGTAGTCAACAGCAACCAGAATATAGGTGTTACCAAAAGATGGAGGGAAGGGGCCCATGAAGTCGATACCCCAGACATCAAAAATCTCACAAGTTATAAACACATTCTGGGGCATCTCATCACGGGCAGAGATGTTACCTGACCTCTGGCATCGGTCGCACCTGCGTGCGAAGGCGTCTGCATCCTTGAAGAGCGTGGGCCAGTAAAAGCCCGACTGGAGCACCTTCCTCGCCGTGCGGTTTCCTCCGTGATGACCGCCAGTAGGTCCCTCATGACAGTGAGATAGAATGCCCTCCATCTCACTCTCCATAACACAACGACGGATGATCCCGTCGGCTCCGATCCGAAAAAGATGAGGGTCATCCCAGAAGTAGTACTTCAGATCGGAGAAAAACTTCCTCTTGGCGTGAGTTGCCATCCCCTTGGGCAGCTGCTGGCCCACCAAATAGTTCGCAAAATCAGAAGTACCAGGGGGTGACACTCTCCACCAAGCACATCATCATCAACCTCTCATCTGGGAAGGAGTCGTCAATCTCCTCCACGAGGTTGTCCGCAGGAGGTGCGTCCAACCGGGAGAGGTGATCAGCTGCAACATTTTCTGCTCCCTTCTTGTCCCGGATCTCAATATCAAACTCCTGCAGTAGTAAGATCCATCGTATGAGCCGAGGCTTGGCATCGGCCTTGCTCATCAGGTATCTAATCGCGGAGTGATCTGTGTACACGGTCACATGGGACAAGACCAGATAGGGGCGAAACTTATCGAAGGCAAACACCACTGCAAGCAGCTCCTTCTCTGTGGTGGTGTAATTCTCCTGGGCATCATTCAGAGTCTTCGAGGCGTAGTAGATAGGTCGGAAGTGTTGATCTCGCCTCTGCCCCAAAACAGCTCCAACAGCAAAGTCACTGGCGTCGCACATCAGCTCAAATGGTAGGGACCAGTCAGGAACAACCATGATAGGAGCCTGGGTGAGCTTCTCCTTCAAGGTGGTGAACGCCGCTGTGCAAGCATCAGTGAACTGGAAGGGGGCATCCTTCTCAGAAGCTTAGTAGGGGCAGGGCGATCTTCGAGAAATCCTTGATGAACCGCCTGTAGAAACCTGCATGGCCAAGAAAACTCCGGATCCCCTTACAGATGTAGGAGGAGGCAGCTTGCTGATAGTCTCGATCTTTGCTCTGTCCACCTCAATCCCCATCTTGGAGATCTTATGCCCAAGAACTATGCCTTCTCGAACCATGAAGTGACACTTCTCCCAACTCAGTGCCAGGTTCGTTTCTTCACACCGTTTAAGAACAAGTTCCAGGTTATGGAGACAGTGAGAGAAGGAGTCTCCATAAACCGAGAAATCGTCCATAAACACCTCCATGATCTCGCCGACCAGACGGTCAAAGATGGCGAGCATGCATCGCTGAAAAGTGGCTGGGGCGTTGCATAGCCCGAATGGAATCCTCCGGTAAGCAAATGTGCCGAAGGGGCAGGTGAAAGTGGTCTTCGCCTGGTCCTCCGGTGCAATAGGGATCTGAAAGTACCCGGACATCCCATCCAGGAAGCAGTAGAACTCGTGCCCCGCCAATCTCTCCAGCATCTGATCAATGAACGGCAGCGGGAAATGGTCCTTCCGAGTGGCGTCGTTGAGACGCCGATAGTCGATGCAAACACGGTACCCAGTCACCGTGCGCATCGGGATGAGCTCGTTCTTCTCGTTAGGCACCACGGTCATCCCACCCTTTTTGGGCACCACCTGGGTGGGACTGACCCACTCGCTGTCAGAAATGGCGAAGATGATCCCCGCGTCCATCAGCTTCACGATCTCTGCCCGAACCACAGCCTCCAGGTTCGGTGTCAATCTCCTCTGCGGCTGCCTCACTGGCCGCATCTCATCCTCCAGCAGTATCCGGTGGAGCAAAAGGAGGGGCTGATCCCCCGGATATCTGTGATCTTCCATGCTAAAGCTCGCTCGTACTGCTTCAGCAAGGCCACCAGTCTGGTCTTCTGCTCGGGTGTGAGGGTCGAGCTGATGATGACTGGCAGCTTATTCCCCTCCCGGAGAAATGCATACTCCAAATGAGGAGGGAGGGGCTTAAGCTCCAGCTCTGGTGGTTCCTCCAAGGAGGTGGTGATGCGGGTGGAGGATGAGATCGGTTTAAACAGCCTGTCGCCCTCCAAGAAGGGGCCACTCTCCAATGCGGCCAACTGCTCCGCCAGCTGCGGCTCCTGCGATGCCTGCTCACCTAGCAAAATACAACGCTCAAGAGCATCATCAGTACCCGCACTCGTGATGGCGAGTGCGGTCTCAAAATCGGTAAGCACATCACAGTAGTCTATGTCATCATGCAAATGAGAATGTTTCCCATTGTCAGACACAGAAAAAGTAGCCTGTTCATCACCAGCACGCAGAATCAATTTACCACTATGCACATCAATAAGCGCCTTGGCGGTGGCGAGAAATGGTCTACCCAAAATCAAAGGCACATCCACATCCTCATTTATATCCAAAATAACAAAATCAACAGGATATGTGAATGCACCAACATTAACAAGCAAGTCCTCAATGATACCCCTAGGATGCACGATAGAACGATCAGCTAACTGAATGCTCATCCTAGTAGCTCTAGGTTCACCTAGGTCTAGCTTCTTAAACAATTTATAGGGCATGACATTTATGCTAGCGCCTAGGTCCGCCAAGGACTTTCCTACATGCATGCTGCCAATAACAAGAGGGATAGTGAAACTCCCTGGGTCTTTGCGCTTCTCGGGCAGCTTGTTCTGCAGGATAGCAGAACACTCCTCGCTGAGCATCACTGTCGAAAGATCCCCAAGTTTCTTCTTGTTGGTGAGGAGGTCTTTCATGAACTTGGCATACTTGGGCATCTTCGACAGTGCCTCCACGAACGGCATGCTGATGTTGACCTGCTTCAACATTGCCATGAACTTGGCAAACTCTGTCTCCAGCTTGTCTTTATGAAGTCGAGTGGGGAAGGGCAGCTGGGGTGTATGCTCCTTAACCACAGGTGTGGCTTGGGAGCAGGTGCTGCGCTGCCTTCCCCCACTTCTGCAGTATCAGCTGGAGGTGTTGAAGCAGGTAGTGGTCGTCTCGCCTGGGCTGGGCAGGAGCAGCAGATATGGTCTTGCCACTCCTGGTGGTGATGGCGTCCAGTGCTCTTGAGGGTCCGAGGATTGGGAACAGTGGTGGCAGGCAGAGTCCCCGGTGCCCTGGTAGTGTTCTGGCGAGCTAAGCTCCCAATCTGTGTGGAGATCCTGCAGAATGGCACCTTGGTTTCTCTGGCCTGCCTCCAGGCCTGGCCTGCCTCAGTGAGGCTATGTTCTGATCCATCCTCGTGAAATTCGCCTGACTGGTGGTCATGAATGCCTGCAAATATTCTTCAGATCAGCCATCTGAGTATCTGGAGCTGCGGCTGCTGGAGGCTGGCAACTGGCGCTGGGGCTGCTGGAATGGCTGCCCTGCCTAGGCTGGTAGGCTGCTCTGCTGAAAACCACCTGCTGGTGCTGGGAAACCAGGTGGTTTGTTGGTGTTGCTGCTCCAGGCAAAGTTAGGATGTTGGGGCCATCCCTCATTGTAGGTATTGCTGTATGGGTCCAGGCGCCAAGCATTGGCGATAAATTCCACCTGCTCTTGGGGAGTAGAGGACTCCCTCATAGACTGACAATCCTCCACCAGGTGGTTCGGGCTCTCACACCACTAACACTGAGCTACTGGAGGCGTAGCTACACCTCGGCCCGGAAGGAGACTGTTGGGTTGCTTCAATGTCTGCACCAACTCAGCCACCTGCTGCTCTAACCCGGACCTGGGGTGAGGGCGTTGTAGAAGTTCCCCACTGTGAATGCATCGCAGAAGCCATGATGGGGACACTGCCAGAAGTATCCCATGTACCGCTCCCATGCATCACGAAGTGACTCATCTGGCTCTTGGCGGAAGTGAGTGATCCCCGCTGAATCTCTGTGGTCTTCGATGCCGGATAGTACCTGTGCACGAACTTGTCAGCCAGATCGTCCCAAGAAGTGATGGACAGTGGGGGCTGGGTCTCCAACCACCTCTTAGCATTCCCCGCCAGAGAATGGGGGAAGAGGTGAAGGCGGATTGCGTCATCCGGAACACCGTTCAGCTTGAACCCGTTTGTCAGCTGCAAAAAAACGGGAAAGATGTGCCCGGGCCTCCTCATCCTTCAAGCCATGGAACTGGATAGAGGAAGTAATGAGTTGAATCCAGCATGGCTTGATCTCGAAGTTGTTTGCTGGAATCGGTGGATAGAGGATGACCGGGCAGATGTCAGCAATTCGAGGAGTGTAGTAATACTCCAAGGTGGGACCCGGTGGTGGTGGATGATGATGGACCCCAGCTGCCTGGGGATTGGGGTCGTTCCCCAGGAACTGGTTCTGAGGAGGTGGGTTCTGATCGCCTTCCATCTCGTACTCGTCCTCGGATTCGCTGCTCAATTGGCCGTCTCTGCGCTCCACCATAGCCAGTCTAGATCGCTGTTGTCTCCAAAGTTGTTTGCAAGTGCGCTCAATCTCAGGATTCAACGGCAGAAACATCCCGATTGGCTACGGGTCATGCACTATCTGCACACAATCAAGCAATGCAAACCCGTGAAGCACAAGTGGGAAAAAACAAACACTCAATGCGAAAATGAAAGTGCTAAAGTAACAGAAATCACTTTTCTTCAACAACCTAGCCGTCCCCGGCAACGGCGCCAAAAACTTGACTCACTCCTACTGTCACTCTAGAAAATGGCCAAGTGTAACCACTTCCTAAAGCGTAGTATAGCGGGTTGGGTTTTAATGTCAACCCGGGTCCTAGATGTGATGACTACTCGGTGAATTCTTGTTATCTAGCAGTGAAACTTTAGTGAAGATCTAAACTAACAAGCAAGCAAAGCAACTAAACGGTTGTTTTCAGGTTAAGAGAGGTCACCCGGATATGGTTCCCCCTAGTCTGCAGTTAAGCCGGATTGTAATTACCAAGTTCAATTTCTATGATAGTTATACTGCGGAAGGTTCTCAAACAGTCCGAAGTCTCGACTAAAGGTCTTCAGACCCTCTCAATCTGAGTCTCTAGCAGGCGACTAACCTCCACCGGAGTAAACAGATTGAGGCCCTAACGAACCAAACCTCCACTACCGAATGGAATTCGGTACAGAATAGCGAATTGGCTCCTCGACTAAAGTCACCAATTCACTACCTTCAATCAAGGATACTCTATTAACCTAGACATATATTCTCATTCTAGGTTAAAGCAGAAACAACAGGAATTTGATCAGGATTCAAGTCATTCAATCGTTCAAACCTCAATCGAATATAATCAATTCATAGAAACAGTACTTGGGTTCATACACTCAATCCTAACATACAGAACTAGGGTTTCCCACACCCAGATGAATGGGAGAACTACTCCATGGAGAAGAAGCAACAGCAGAATCAGATGCGGAAACCATACTGTGAAGATGGATTTCTACTCCTGGACGTTGAATCGGCACTTCTCCAAGCTCAAGCCAAGCTCCAATGGTGTTGAAGATCAAGCTAGGGGACTTGGAGACTCTTGTTCGTCGCTTTCTCTCTAGGAATCGTTCTGTCTCTCTAAAACTCGAATCCCCTTATTTTGGCTGAAATCTGCTTAAAAACCAGAATTTCCCGACTCACACGGGCAGGCCACACGGCCGTGTGGCTCACCCAAGTGGCCGTGCGAGTCAAAATGCACCGTCCCATTAATTCGATTTTCAGCCATCTCACACGGCCAAGGTTGCACGGCCGTGTGGATTTCCTGAGTTGCTCGTGTTTGCTCTCGGTGGAAATCACACAGCCAATTTTGCAACTTGCACGGCCGTGTGACTCCCAGGACTGCCCGTGTTTGTTCTCGCACAATTCCACACGGCCTGGATTTTCAGTTGCACGGCCGTGTGGTCTTTATGTGTGGCCGTGCAGCTTCCTTAGAACCTCGCCATGCGTCCGATCCTCGTCCAATCGACCCCAAACTCGCTCCCAAGCCTCATTCACGTACTAGGACCTGAAATATCATAAACAAGCACAACCTAGCGTGAAATCGGCCTAAAACACGAGAATCACACCTCAAAACGGAGTAAGAGCAGGGGTAAAACATGTGTAAATAACGGTCTATCAACAAGCCAATATGGAGAGGTAGCAATCGACGTCCTGTAGGCTGTCCTATATGCACAAAGAGTATCATCGATTTTGGTAGACCAATCTGAGGGTGGTAATCTATGGACACCTTACGTTTAACATCATAGCTAGAGAGGAATTTAGGGAATTTCCCTTGAAAATGAGTTCCTCTGTCGCTAATGATAGGTTTTTGGTGTCCCGAACTGGGAAAAGAGCTGCTTCAAAAATAAGTACACACATTTTGCATCATTGGTGGGCATGGCCTGCGTTTCTACCCACCTCGAGACGTATTCTACAACAACTAGTATGTAAAGATTACCGAAAGAAGGAGGAAAGGGACCCATGAAGTTGATGCCCCAGACATAAATATCTCACAAGTCAAAAATGAATTCTGGTGCATCTCATCAAGGGTAAGATGTTATTTGAGTATTGGCAGCGATCGCACTGGCCTGCGAAGGCATATGCATCCTTGAAGAGTTTGGGCCATTAGAAGCCCGACTGTAGAACTTTTCATTCCATGCATATTCCTCCAGTGGGCCTATTGTCATAGTGAGACAAGATGTCTCCCATTTCGTGCTCCATCATGCACCATCATAGAATGCATCTGCTCTGATCCTAAAGAGGTATGGATCCCCCCTAATATAGTACTTTAGTTTGGAGAAGAACTTGCACTTAGCGTGAGTGTCCATCCCCTTAGGCAACTGTTAGCCCACCAGATAGGTGGCAAAATCGAGTACCAAGGGGTGACACTCTTCACCAAGCAGAGCGCTAGCAATCGCTCATCCGGGAAAGAGTTATTGATATCTTCCAAAAAAGTTGTTTAGTAGAGAGGCTTCCAGCCGTGAAAGAAGATCTGCAGCAATGTTCTCTGCTCCTTTCTTATCCTGGATCTCGATGTCAAACTTCTGCAGTAGCAGGATCCAGTGGATGAGCCTAAGCTTGGCATCAACCTTGGTCATCAAGTATTGGATGACAGAGTGGTCAATGTAGACCACTACACGAGAAAGCACCAGGTATGGTCGGAACTTATCAAAGGCATTCACCACTACAAGCAACTCCTCTATGGTGGTGTAGTTTTCTTATGCATCATTCAAGGTCTTGGATGTGTAGTAGATAGGCTGGAAATGTTAGTCGCGTCTCTGTCCCAGAATGACTCCGACCGCTTAGTCACTCGCATCACACATCAACTCAAATGGTATAGACCAATCTGGAGTCACAATGATGGGTGCATGGGTAAGCTTCTTCTTCAAGGTATCAAATGTAGTTGTGCACTAAGGAGTGAAATGAAATGGTGCATTCTTCTCAAGAAGCTTGGTCAAGGGCAAGGCTATCTTCGAGAAATCCTTGATGAATCTCGTTAGAAGTCTGCATGACATAGAAACTGTGGATCCCTTTCACAAAAACAGGAGGAGGTAACTTGCTGATCGTCTCAATCTTCGCCCAATCTACCTAAATCCCCAGCTTGGAGATCTTGTGCCCAAGCACAATCCCTTCACGAACCAAGAAATGACACTTCTCCCAACTGAGTGCCATGTTCGTCTCTTCACACGTCTTCGGGACAAGTTCCAACTTATGGAGACAATGAAAGAAGGAGTCTCCATATACCGAGAAGTCATTGATAAAGAATTCCATGATCTCTAAAGTAGTCGGTCGAAGATCGCAATCATACCCGCTGTAAGGTTGGCGATGCATTACAGAGACCAAAGGAATCCGCTGATATGCAAAAGTGCCAAAGGGACAGGTTAAAGTGGTATTTTCCTTGTCTTCGAATGTAATAGGGATATGGAAGTACCCAGACATGCCATCGAGGAAGCAGTAGAACTTGTGTCCCGCCAGCCTATGCAGCATCTAATCCATAAATGGAGCGAGACGTGGTCCTTCCTGGTTTCATTGTTTAGGCAGCGATAGTCGATGCAGACACACCACTCAGTCAAAGTCCGCATTGGGATCAATCATTCTTCTCATTCGGGACCACAATCATCATGCCTTTATTCGGTACCAACTGAGTGGGTTGAGCCACTGCCCACTAGCTATCCGATATAGCAAAGATGATCCCGGTGTTGATATCACTTGAACCAGACTATCTGGCGCTATGACTATATGTCATGGGGGTCTCGTTGTTCGGATTCGTGTTCTGGGCCTAGTTTGTAACTGCTTTTCCTTTATCATCTTGGTTAGGGTTGGACCTTGGAGATCCCTCTATAATTTGTATCTCCAAAAATTATATGAAACGGCTCTCTCCTGACCATTGACTAGCTAACACACAATGTATTAGTGAACCACGTAAATCGTGTGGCATGTGTGTTCTTGTGCTTCATTTTCTTGATTTGTCGAATCCAACTATTTCTAGATCCGGAGAGAAACATTCATGACAAGTGGTATCAGAGCCTGGTTGGAAATCAGGCTAGGTTTTCAAGATTAAAGAATGACGTCGATAAACATGAAGATCGAGAAGTTCATAGGGAAGAACAGTTTTGGTATATGACTGATCAGGATGCATGTTTTATTGAAACAACAAGGGTTGTGGGGGTCGCTGTCTGCATAATAGAAGAAGGTAGCGGTCAATGATGATGAGTGGAATACCCTTGAGGAGAAGACCCGCTCGACCATCATGTTATCATGGTCTGATGACATCATCACTGAAGTCGCTGCTGAGAAGATTGTCGCAGGCTTCTGGTTGAAGATGTATCTCAAGCAACGATTGTTCAGCTTAAGGATGCAAGTTGACAACGAAAGATGCGGCCCTAATCCTTTTTGCGTCTTTTCCGAGTTCATATGAGAAATTTGTAGATTCTTTTACTTGTGGTAAAGATAGCTTGTCGTTGGAGGACGTCATATCTGCTCTTCACACGAGAGAGATCATGCCTAAGGCATCCAGGTCTTGTACAGGTGGTGAAGCATAAGGATTGTCTGCTATAGGTGGAAAGGGGAAGAAGAAATCTGGTAAAGGGAATTCGAAAAGAAACTCGAATCTAAGGGTCTCAGTCCACAGCCAAGCGATCCCTATCACATATGTAAGGAATTGGGCATTGGAAGTACTATTGTCCTAGAAAGAGAGGGCAACATAAGAACCAAGGTTCAGTTGCCGAGGCAGAAGTGGACAACAGTTCTAAAGACGATCTCGCCTTGGGTGTAGATGAGAAGGCACATTGTCGCGATGTGTGATTTTTGGATACTGCAGCTTCATATCATATGTCTCCGAATAAGGACTGTTCTCAACCTACGAGCCGATAGGTGGTGATAACGTGGCTATGGCTAACGAAGTTGTCTGCAATCTGGTTGAAATCGTGACTCGCTCTAACTATCACATAAAATCTCACCTAAGACCCAAGTATAAACCTTAAATTGGTGCAATATAGGGCAAGTATGTTTAAATATCAACCCGCACAGGCCCATGTACCGCTACTTCGATTGTTTGAAACATTATATAGCAGATGGTTTTGGTAAAAACAAAGATCTAAAGCTGAAGTACTTGCAAAGAGAATGGTTTTGACACTAATTGAGAAGGCTTCACCCGGGTGTTGCTCCCCGTAGCTAGCAATTACGCTTGATGGATCGAATGGCCTTGAGTGGTGAGGGGGTTGTAAACTGCAGGGAAGTCTAACAAGTAGCCAAAGCTACCCTCTTAGTCACTAGGTTGATGAAAGGGGATATGATACAAGCTACTAATGCGACTCTCTCAACCTATTGACTAAGGATTGGTTAGACTTCACCCTCGAATCGGAGTTCAGACGGCCACCCACAACTAAACCCAAGGTGCTAAAATGAAATAGGAGGTTTGCCCTGCATTAACCTAACTAGGAGACACTGAATTGCCAAAGAAAACCTATCATTCAAGCCTCTTTCAAAGAAAGGAAGGGGGTATTCTCTCTACCTAGGTTAGAATGACAATTAGATTGATAGGCTTTCACACACCATAATCGTTCTTGAATAATACCTCCACATTCACATTAAACACAACCACACACAAATCATTCAATTCATACAAGCATTCACATAATTGTAGCTAGAGTTTGCAAACACCCATAAAAGAGAAGGGAAAACACAAGAGAGAAGAAGGAATACCATAAAAGAGATGCTAGCCTTGCTCCTTGTATTGAAGAGATCCTCCTTGGGTGGAGGAATTCACAATTCCTTGCTTAAAGATGAAACACTAGCTTCTCCTCTTCTTTGGTTCGTCACATTCACACTCTAGAAATCTGAAGAAGAAGAAATTTCTCACACTAGGTCCGTCCATTTCTTCTTCCTTTCAGCTGACCTTTTATACTGAGATCGTGCCCAGTTCACGCCCCAAGTTCACGGCCGTGAACATCAAGATGCGTTCGTGAACACAGTGAACTGGACCAAAACGCATCGCTTCACTTCTGGGGTTCACGGTTTGTGGTTCCTAGTCATGGTCTTAGCGACCGTGAACAACCTTGATGTTAGTAACCTCAAAACCACTCTGGACGCTTTGCAGTTCATGGGTTGTGGTTCCAGTTCACGGTCCTGGAGATCGTGAACTCCAATGTTGGACCGTGAACACTGGCTGATTCCTCATCTTTTCCCGGTCTTTGCTCATTTTCTTCCAACTTTCGACTCCGGGGTTGGTGTCACCTATTAGACTCTGAAACACAATGAAACATAAGAAACCTAGCGTTAAACCACCCCTTTTGGAGCTCAATTGCCACAAATGTCAAAGAGAAACGAGGATAAAAAGTGTACAATAAGGCCCGAATGAGGAGGAATCTGATATCCTTGAGTCTTTTCGACAACAAGGGCCTCAGTTTTAAGGGAAGAGGTGGAGTCATGTATGTCTGCAAAGGTTCAAGAAGGTGCTGAAAGGAGTGAAGCTGACTCGCTTTGACTATCACAATAAAATCCCACCTAAGGCCAAAGTATAAACCATAGATGGGTGCAATATAGGGCAAGTATGATTAAAAATCAACACGGGCCGGCCCATGTACCGCTACATCGATATTTTGAAACATTATCTAGCAGATAGTTTTGGTGAAAAGGAAGATCTAAAGCTAAAGTACTTTGCAAAGATGAAATGGTTTTGACATTAATTGAGAAAGCTTCACCCGAGTATTGCTCCCCCTAGCTAACAATTACGACTTAATGGATCAAATGCTTGTGTGTGGTGAGGGGATTATAAACCGCAGGGAATGAGATACGATCCAAGCCACTAATGCGACCCTCTCAACCTATTGACTAAGGAATGGTTAGACTTTACCCTTGAATCGGAGTTCGGACGGCTTCCCACAACCAAACCCTAGGTGATAATACAAAATAGGAGGTTTGCCCTGAATTAACCTCACTAGGAGACAATGAATTGCTGAAGAAAACCCAGCATTTAAGACTCTTTCAAAGAAAGGAAGATGGGTTCTCTCTCTACTTAGATTAGAATGGCAATTAGATTGATAGGCTTTCACACAACACAATCATTCATGAATAATACCTCCACATTCACATTAAACACAACCACACACAAATCATTCAATTCATGCAAGCATTCACATAATTGTAGCTAGAGTTTAAAAACATCCAAGGGAAAGAAGGGAGTACTCCATGCTAGGTGACTCGCTGTTACTGTCACCCTAGAAAATGGCCAAGTATAACCACTTCCTAAAGCGTAGTATAGCGGGTTTGGGTTTTATTATCAACCCGGGTCCTAGATGTGATGAACTACTCGGTGAATTCTTGTTATTTAGCAGTGAACTTTTAGTGAAACTCAAGCAACAAAACACAAAGCAAGTAAACGGTTTGTTGTCAAGTCAAGAGAGGTCACCCGGATATGGTTCCCCCTAGACTGCAGTTAAGTCGGATTGTAATTACCAAGTTCAGTGTTCATGAAAGTTATACTGCGGAAGGGTTCTCATTAGCCTGAAGTCTCGACTAAAGGTCTCCAGACCCTCTCAATCTGAGTCTCTAGCGGGCGACTAACCTCCACCGGAGTAAACAGATTGAGGCCCTAATTGAACCAAACCTCCACTACCGAATTAACTTCGGTACCAGAATAGCGAATTGGCTCCTCGACTAAAGTCACCAATTCGCCACCTTCAATTAAGGGTACTCTATCAACCTAGGCAGATATTCTCATTCTAGGTCAAAGCAGAAACAACAGGAATTTGATCAGGATTCAAGTCATTCAATCATTCAAACCTCAATCGAATATATCAATTCACAAACTCTGTACTTGGGTTCATACAATCAGACCTAGCATACAAATCTAGGGTTCTCCATACCCAGATGAATGGGGAAACTACTCCATAGAGAAAGAAGCAAAAGCAGATTCAGACGCGGAAATCATACTGTGAAGTTGGATTCCTGCTCCTGGACGTTTAATTCGCACTTCTCCAAGCTCAAGACGGGCTCCAATGGTGTTGAAGATCGATCTATGGCGCTTGGGAACTCTGGTTCGTCGCTTTCTCTCTCTAGGAATCGATTTCTCTCTCAAAAACTCGGAACCCCTTCAATGTTGACCTTCTTCTTCCTTAAATCAGCTGCCTGGTCGCGATACCCGGTCAAAATACCCGGTCGGGTATTTTGGGTTTCGACCGGGTATCTCTGCAGCGCACCGTTTCACTAAAGGGGGAAATCCCCGGTCCAACACCAAAATCCCCGACCGGGGATTTAACTGCTGTGCCCGGGCCCCTCTCTGCTTCTCGGGCGCCCAAAAGTGGTTAATACCCGGTCGGGTATTTGGCCACCCGACCGGGTATTTTCCTCCTTCAGCCCTATTCGTCCCAACTTTGCTCCTTTCGACCCAGAACTCGTTTCTCCGCCTCGATTCCAACGCCGGGACCTGAAATATGACATAAACACACAACCTAGCGTGAAATCGGCTTAAAACACGAGATTCCTTGTCACAAACGGCCTCAGAATAGGGGTAAAAACATGTATAATTATCGGTCTATCAAACTCCCCCACACTTAACCGTTTGCTTGTCCCCAAGCAAACCAAGTCAGACACTAGGTAAGCTTACATATTTCAATCAACCAACATTGGGGACAAGTCATAAAGGCACAGCACACGTGAATCGCACTGGCTTTCAAACATCAATACATGCACAACCTCAGTAACAACCTGGACAACCACCACAAAGGACATTCGAGTGCAGCAAATCGAGTAAAAGAAGAGTCTCCCGTCTGTTCACTAGCCAACCTAGACTTGATTCAACCACTTACTCAAAACAGTCAACTCATGCATCCAACTCAAAACATCAGAATAGAGACCGAGCAATCTAGGTCCTCACCGGGGTACAAGAGCATATAGAAAATGAAAATGAATCACTCACTCTCGACCAGTGGGGTCAGGACAATCTGATGCGAAAGATGCGCATGCTATTTCTCTCAATCCCTATCATCTCTTCACCATGATGGCAGCCTCTAAATGCTAGAGTTCACATAGTGGGGTGTCACCACTAACTAATCAGGAGGTCTTAGACACAGGTTCAAATGACTGGCTAGGGTCTTGGACATGTGATGTGGAAAAGGCCTTTTAGGTGGTGGAAAGTAGTTCATAGCAAAAAGGTTCCACATTTTCCAAACACACAATCACAGTCACAGTTTTTGGGCGTGGGCTAATCCTATGCCCCCATCATCTTAGCTAGTGACAACGTGAATGCTGCACATCATGGAAGAGGGATCTATCGCACAAGAAAGAAACGAGCAGGCTCAAATCTCACATGGCTACCTATATGCTCTATCTCACATTCTGATACCCTGAACTAGATGCATAAACGACTGTCAAGGACAAGTAATCAGATCAAGTCAGATCAAGTCACAGTTGGCAAGCAAACAGTTGACAAACTGAACCCCTACATCGTTTTACTGCACATCTCAGTCCTCATCATAGGTTGTCCTAGTCGCAAACAAGTTGTCATGCATTAATCAGAAACCAATCAGGAGGTCTTAGACACAGGTTCAAATGACTGGCTAGGGTCTTGGACATGGGGAAAAGGCCTTTTAGGTGGTGGAAGTATTCATAGCAAAAGGTTCCACATTTTCCAAACACACAATCACAGTCAAACAACCCGGTATTTTCTTTCTGCTATTCTGCATTACTCAATATCTTAAGAGCACAAGAGCGAAGGAGGCATAAACATCAGCATTTCCAAGCCAGACTGCTAAGAAACACTGCTTACTGGGCATTATTCAGATTTTTGGTAGTGGCTCTCTTTTGCTTTCAAATTTTTGCTTTGTTTTTCTTTTCATTTCTTAAGAGAGCCACCACTTCTGCATAAATTTCAAACACCTGCCCAACTTTTAAGCACTACCTCCAACACTCACATAGACTTTAGCAGAGACAGCAGAGAATATGTAAAAACCACTCTGTGGAACCTTCTAAAAGATGCAACAAGGGTGATTTTTTTCATTATAAACCAAAAGAAAGGATAACACACGGCTCAAAGGGGCTGACTAGGGGATATGACACATCAGGACAGTCAGTTTTTGGGCGTGGGCTAATCCTATGCCCCATCATCTTAGCTAGTGACAACGTGAATGCTGCACATCATGGAAGAGGGATCTATCGCACAAGAAAGAAACGAGCAGGCTCAAATCTCACATGGCTACCTATATGCTCTATCTCACATTCTGATACCCTGAACTAGATGCATAAACGACTGTCAAGGACAAGTAATCAGATCAAGTCAGATCAAGTCACAGTTGGCAAGCAAACAGTTGACAAACTGAACCCCTACATCATTTTACTGCACATCTCAGTCCTCATCATAGGTTGTCCTAGTCGCAAACAAGTTGTCATGCATTAATCCGAAAACCAATCAGGAGGTCTTAGACACAGGTTCAAATGACTGGCTAGGGTCTTGGACATGGGGAAAAGGCCTTTTAGGTGGTGGAAGTATTCATAGCAAAAGGTTCCACATTTTCCAAACACACAATCACAGTCAAACAACCCGGTATTTTCTTTCTGCTATTCTGCTTTACTCAATATCTTAAGAGCACAAGAGCGAAGGAGGCATAACATCAGCATTTCCAAGCCAGACTGCTAAGAAACACTGCTTACTGGGCATTATTCAGATTTTTGGTAGTGGCTCTCTTTTGCTTTCAAATTTTTGCTTTGTTTCTTTTCATTTCTTAAGAGAGCCACCACTTCTGCATAAATTTCAAACACCTGCCCAACTTTTAAGCACTACCTCCAACACTCACATAGACTTTAGCAGAAACAGCAGAGAATATGTAAAAACCACTCTGTGGAACCTTCTAAAAGATGCAACAAGGGTGATTTTTTCATTATAAACCAAAAGAAAGGATAACACACGGCTCAAAGGGGCTGACTAGGGGATATGACACATCAGGACAGTCAGTTTTTGGGCGTGGGCTAATCCTATGCCCCCATCATCTTAGCTAGTGACAACGTGAATGCGCACATCATGGAAGAGGGATCTATCGCACAAGAAAGAAACGAGCAGGCTCAAATCTCACATGGCTACCTATATGCTCTATCTCACATTCTGATACCCTGAACTAGATGCATAAACGACTGTTAAGGACAAGTAATCAGATCAAGTCAGATCAAGTCACAGTTGGCAAGCAAACAGTTGAAAAATTGAACCCCTACATCGTTCTACTGCACATCTCAGTCCTCATCATAGGTGGTCCTAGTCGCAAACAAGTTGTCATGTGTTAATCCGAAAACCAATCAATTCATCCATCAAAACACAGTGCCAATATGATCAAACAGCAGTACTTGGAGCCCTCAAATCGTAAGATTTGGACAGTGGACTAGGCTCCAAGCACACAAACAGAGCTAATGCAGTCAAAAGATAAACATTCCCCCCACACTTAAGATCGACATTGCCCTCAATGGAGAAGAGGGAAGGAAAGGGGAACGATGTTACCGGTATGAACGGACTGCAGGAGACTGGAAATGGACCAGTCGGCATGGGACGGACTGGAGAGAGGACCAGTCGGGAACACAGGCAGAGCTAAAAGAGACCAAAAAGCTCAAACACATACGTTAGGTCCAACGGTCAGCCCAATAGTACAGAATCCAGAATGAAAAGAAACAAAAACCGACACAAAACAGACAGTCCGCATGCTGACACAGATAAAACTCTCAAAACATGCCCCTAGGGCCCTCCGAGACCAGAGAAATCAATATGATCCATAAGGTCGTCGACGCCATCATCCGGAGGCTGCCGTGGTGGTGAATGCTCCCACCGGGTGGTCCAGTGGTGCTCCGCGGGAGGGTGGCAAGCCTGGAGCAGATGCTCGGAATACTCCATTTGACGGCGGCCTCGGTCTCTCTCTCGCTCGACGAGAGCAGTAGTGTGTCCCATGTGGGTCTCCAATCGGCCGAGGCGCTCATCAACGCCCGTCATCCTGGACCGGTACTCGGCCTGGTGGGCCGAATACTGCTGGTAAAACTGGACCTGATGGTCCATGAGCTGCTGGTTCTGAAGACCGAGCTGCTGGAACTGGAGCCCCATCTGCTGGAACTGCTCCGTGAAGAAGTCCATCGACGGACCAGAAGGACCAGAGGAGGACTCGCCCCTCTCCGGTCTCCGTCGAGGCTGAAGGTCCCCAGGAGGGGAGAGCGGGGGCTCCGGCTCATCGGCATCCATGGCGCCGTCATCATCATCATCGGCGTCCTCATCGACCTCCTCGCCTACGTAGTCATCATCCTCCTCGTCCTCATCAAGATCCACAACCTCCTCGGGGGGCATAGAGAGCCCATCCACCAAGGTGCGGATGTCGTCAGTGGCCAGGAGGCGTGCACTGTGGAGCACGTCCCGGCTGAGGGGTGCGGAGCCGCCCTGCTCGGTCGCATCGTGAAGCCCCTCGAAGCTGATCCCGAAGTGGCGGGCCAATCGGGTGATCAGAGGACCACAGAAAAGGTGGGTAGGATTCCCGCGGACTCGGGAGAATGTGGTGGCCACGAAAGATCCCAAGTGGAGCATGTCCTCCGGATCCCCCATACAGGTAATGGCGTACAGGACCCGCTTCGGGACCTTGTGCGAGCCGGTGGCGTTGGGGACGATGGAGCGGGTGATGAGCAGGTTCAGAATGTGCCACTCCGGCCTGAGTGTGCTGACGTAGGTCTGGCCAGCCACGAAGAAGTCATCCCGATAGGCGAGCCTGACGACATTTCTGTAGGAAATGATCCTGGTGCCAGTCGGGCGGGTTCGGGAGCTCGACCGTGTGGCCATCGAACGGGTTGTACTCGATCCCCAATGCTGAGGCCAACCCGTCAATGGTCAGCTGTCGGGGACGGCCACCCAACCGGAACTTCACTGCATGGGCGTCCCGAGGCTTCTTCTTGTCGTACTCGAACGTGGTGTAGAACTCCCACACCAGCTCCGTGTAGGTGGGCTCGTCAATGGCAAGAAGTGTCCGCCAATCGGGGTGGCTGATGGCGGTGCTGAGCTCCTGCAGGCAGTGGAGCTGCTCGAACACTGCCCACTCGAGGTGGTGGTGTTTCTCCAGCGTCCCCAGGATCACCTTGCGGAACTGGTCCGCGTACTCCCGGTGCAGGCTCAAGCCCTGCACAAAGGCATGATCGAGGGACATGATCCTGCACAAACAACAAACCAAAGGTGGAGCCAAGAAAATACAACGTCAGGACCAACGGTATGGGGTCAGCACTTCCCCCACACTTAAGCTCACCTAGGCTAACAATTTAAGCACAGCCGGTTGAATTGCAAGCAACTCAACCGGAATTCAAGGCAGAATCACAAAATAAACCACATCAAGCACCCGAGCAGCACATCAACCACATATACAACCATGCAAACTCAAGTCGTCCCTCACCCTACTCTAAATCAGTCAGGCAAACACAGTTCTCGGGCCTAGAATCTACAGTCCGATTTTCCATAAACTAGAAATGAACAGGAAACACACCTGGAAACACAAGGAGGACCGTAGCTAGGACTCGAAGAGGGGGTGAGGGGACGCGAGGGGGCCGAAAAAAAATCGCCCCGGAGACTCGCCGGAAAATGGCCGGCGAATCGCCGAAAAGTCGCCGGAAAAACGTCCGGCGACCGGCGGCGGCGGCGGAGGGCGGCCGGCGGCGGTGCGGCGGCGGCGGCGCGGCGGCCGGCGGCGCGGCGGCCGGCGGCTTAGAATGGCTGCCGGCGGCGGCCCTAAGAGGAGAGAGGGGAGAGTGTTTGAGAGTAGAGAGAGGGAAGATTTGGAAAAAATGAGGGTAGAGAGAGAATCTGGCCGGGGGTTTCCTTTAAATAGGAAAAATACCCGGTCGGGACTCAGGAATACCCGGTCGGGTATTTAGGAGTCTTCGACCGGGTTTTCACAAACGTTGCGTTCCACAAGGAAGAATATACCCGGCCTCGAGTCAAAAATACCCGGCCGGGTATTTTTGAATCAGGGTCGGGTATTATCATTAAACGCGGCGTTCAGGGTAGGGGGAATACCCGGCCGCGAACCAAAAATACCCGGTCGGGTATTTTTGGGACGGGGTCGGGTATTTCACTTTCCCCCCCCCCCCCCCCCCCCCGAGAAACAGAGGGCGCCCCGGGCGTGAGCCGAAAATACCCGGGTATCAACGACGACCGAACTTCAATACAGACATGCAACTGACTCGACACGACACCAAAACTCAGAAAAAGGGAAAAGAAAATGCAAACCGTGGTGGGGTTGCCTCCCCACAAGCGCTTCTTTACCGTCTTTTAGCTGGACGCCCATGGCGGAAACTAAGGGTCCGCGAGTTCCACCACCAACTCCGCACGTTCGACCTCGTCTCCCAAGTAGAGTTTGAGACGATGGCCATTCACTTTAAACGGCTCAGTCTGCGGTTTGGCAATTTCGATAGTGCCATACGGGAACACCTGGGTGACCGTGAACGGTCCAGACCACCGGGAGCGAAGTTTTCCGGGAAAGAGCTTCAGGCGAGAGTTATAGAGGAGAACTCGATCACCAACCTGGAACTCCTTCGGACCCCGCAACCGGGCATCGTGCAGGCGCTTAGTGCGCTCCTTGTACAGCCGGGTGTTCTCATAGGCGTGGTAGCGCCACTCCTCCAGCTCCAACATCTGCATTTTTCGCTCAACACCTGCAACATGAACATCCAAGTTGAGCAGCTTAAGGGCCCAGAAGGCCTTGTGCTCTAGCTCCACGGGAAAATGGCATGCCTTTCTATAGACCAGCCGGTACGGTGAAGTACCAATGGGCGTCTTGTAGGCAGTGCGATACGCCCACAGAGCATCATCGAGCTTGGTGGACCAATCTTTGCGGGACTGATCCACCGTTTTCTCCAGGATCCGCTTGAGCTCCCGGTTCGTCAGTTCGGCCTGGCCACTGGTCTGGGGATGATAGGCCACAGACACCTTGTGAGTCACACCATAGCGAGACAGTAGTTTATCAAATTGGCCCTGGAAATGGGTGCCTCTATCGCTTATGATGGCTCTAGGTGTCCCGAACCGGGAGAAGAGCTGTTTCAAAAAACCACAAACACGTCTAGCATCATTGGTGGGCAAAGCTTGCGCCTCAGCCCACCTAGAGACATAGTCAACAGCAACCAGGATATAGGTGTTACCAAAGGATGGAGGGAAGGGGCGCATGAAGTCGATACCCCAGACATAAAAAATCTCACAAGTTATAAACACATTCTGGGGCATCTCATCACGGGCAGAGATGTTACCTGACCGCTGGCATCGATCGCACCTGCGTGCGAAGGCGTCTGCATCCTTGAAGAGCGTGGGCCAGTAAAAGCCCGACTGGAGTACCTTCCTCGCTGTGCGGTTTCCTCCGTGATGACCGCCAGTAGGTCCCTCATGACAGTGAGATAGAATGCCCTCCATCTCACTCTCCATAACACAACGACGGATGATCCCGTCGGCTCCGATCCGAAAAAGATGCGGGTCATCCCAGAAGTAGTACTTCAGATCGGAGAAAAATTTCCTCTTGGCGTGAGTTGCCATCCCCTTGGGCAGCTGCTGGCCCACCAAATAGTTCACAAAATCGGAGTACCAGGGGGTGACACTCTCCACCAAGCACATCATCATCAACCTCTCGTCTGGGAAGGAGTCATCAATCTCCTCCACGAGGTTGTCCGCAGGGGGTGCGTCCAACCGGAAGAGGTGATCAGCTGCAACATTTTCTGCTCCCTTCTTGTCCCGGATCTCAATATCGAACTCCTGCAGCAGTAAGATCCATCGTATGAGCCGAGGCTTGGCATCGGCCTTGCTCATCAGGTATCTAATCGCGGAGTGATCTGTGTACACGGTCACACGGGACAAGACCAGATAGGGGCGAAACTTATCAAAGGCAAACACCACCGCAAGCAGCTCCTTCTCTGTGGTGGTGTAGTTCTCCTGGGCATCATTCAGAGTCTTCGAGGCGTAGTAGATAGGTCGGAAGTGTTGATCTCGCCGCTGCCCCAAAACAGCTCCAACAGCAAAGTCACTGGCGTCGCACATCAGCTCAAATGGTAGGGACCAATCAGGAACAACCATGATAGGAGCATGGGTGAGCTTCTCCTTCAAGGGCGGTGAACGCCGCTGTGCAAGCATCAGTGAACTGGAAGGGGGCATCCTTCTCCAGAAGCTTAGTTAGGGGCAGGGCGATCTTCGAGAAGTCCTTGATGAACCGCCTATAGAAACCTGCATGGCCAAGAAAACTCCGGATCCCCTTTACAGATGTAGGAGGAGGCAGCTTGCTGATAGTCTCGATCTTTGCTCTGTCTACCTCGATCCCCATCTTGGAGATCTTATGCCCAAGAACTATTCCTTCTCGAACCATGAAGTGACACTTCTCCCAACTCAGTGCCAGGTTCGTTTCTTCACACCGTTTAAGAACAAGTTCCAGGTTATGGAGACAGTGAGAGAAGGAGTCTCCATAAACCGAGAAATCGTCCATAAACACCTCCATGATCTCGCCGACCAGACAGTCAAAGATGGCGAGCATGCATCTCTGAAAAGTGGCTGGGGCGTTGCATAGCCCGAATGGAATCCTCCGGTAAGCAAATGTGCCGAAGGGGCAGGTGAAAGTGGTCTTCGCCTGGTCCTCCGGTGCAATAGGGATCTGAAAGTACCCGGACATCCCATCCAGGAAGCAATAGAACTCGTGCCCCGCCAATCTCTCCAGCATCTGATCAATGAACGGCAGCGGGAAATGGTCCTTCCGAGTAGCGTCGTTGAGACGCCGATAGTCGATGCAGACACGGTACCCAGTCACCGTGCGCATCGGGATGAGCTCGTTCTTCTCGTTAGGCACCACGGTCATCCCACCCTTTTTGGGCACCACCAGGGTGGGACTGACCCACTCGCTGTCAGAAATGGCGAAAATGATCCCCCCGTCCATCAGCTTCACGATCTCTGCCCGAACCACAGCCTCCAGGTTCGGCGTCAATCGCCTCTGCGGCTGTCTCACTGGCCGCATCTCATCCTCCAGCAGTATCCGGTGCGAGCAAAAGGAGGGGCTGATCCCCCGGATATCTGTGATCTTCCATGCCAAAGCTCGCTCGTACTGCTTCAGCAAGGCCACCAGTCTGGTCTTCTGCTCGGGTGTGAGGGTCGAGCTGATGATAACTGGCAGCTTATTCCCCTCCCGGAGAAATGCATACTCCAAATGAGGAGGGAGGGGCTTAAGCTCCAGCTCTGGTGGTTCCTCCAAAGAACTGGTGTCGCCAACAACTTGACTCGCTATGACACAACTCCTAACAATGGCCAAGTGTAACCAATGAAAGGGACTGCAGTATAGTGGCTCAAGTAATAAATATCGAATCCACGGGTCTCTAGAGTTACTATTACTCAGCTTCAGTTCATTATCTAGCAAAACAGATCAAGATGAAAGAACTAAAACTACTCTAGCAAACTACAGTTAAAGTTAATCTAATTACAGGTTGGGAACTCACTTAGGTATGATTCCCCCTAGCCACTAGCCAGATTAATGATTGATGATCTCTAACCTGCTTCACTTTCATTCACAATGCGGAGAATCCTTAACTAGACCTTGAGTCTCGACTAAAGGAACAAGGCCCTCTTGAGTCAATTGCCTAGAGGGACGTATCCTTCTCTAGAACAACTGATCAAGGCGTTCTGAACTAGATTCCCTCTATCGAATGAGGTTCTCAATCGATACAAAGCATTGAATCAACCCTCGACTAAAGCAATCGATCCACTACTATCAATCTATGGTGCTCTATTGACCTAATCAGGTATTCGCTCTCATAGGATCAAAGCAGAATCAATAATCTCGACTAAAGCAGAATTGAATCGTGAAAACATGCATAGATTGAATATGAACTCAAGATTATCAAGTCAAAGTACTCATACAATCATCCAATCAAACAGACATAGCTAGGGTTCCTCAAAACCTAAGTGAAGGGAAGTTACTCCATAGAGAAGAGAGAGACTGCAGTAAGAATCTTCAGATGATCAGTCTTCAAGTCTGGGCTTGTTCCTCGAGCTTCCAAGGCGAAGAAATCCTCCAATTCCACTCCAAGAATGCCCTCAAATCGCCCTCTCTCTCTTTGGTTCGTCCCTTGGGTGTTTGGGATCCAAAACCCAGCTCTCCTCTCCTTTGGCTCGAATTTGGGTTAAAAAACCCGATTCTGGGCAAAACACGGTCGCGGGCACGGCCGTGCTTTGCTTTTGCCCGCCGGTGTTTTGCCCCGTGTTAAAAACACGCTCGGGCGCGTCGGTCAAAACACGGTCATGCCTAAATATGGGCACGGCCGTGTTTTGATTTAGGCGCGCCCGTGTTTTTATTGCCGAACCTATTCCCCTATATTCAATGCTTCGTTTCTCCCTCGTCCGGACTCCAAATCAGTCGCCGTTTGATCCCAGACGCTCGTAGTCTCGTCCTCTTTCTTTTCATGACAATCTTGCATGATTCTTTGTCCATAAAGTGGGGTAGAAATCCATTCTTCTTCAGGTCATGCCCGAGTTTCTTCTCCCTAATCGCCAATTGATCTCTGATTGACTTGAAACTTGCGCCTATGCTTCACTTTATGTGCTAGGACCTGAAATATGACAAATGAACACAACCTAGCGTAAAATAGGCCAAAGAAGCGATAATGCAAGCTTAAAAGATCAAGAAACAAAGGGGAAAAACATGTGCCAATATCGGGTCATCAAATTCCCCCACACTTAACCGTTTGCTTGTCCCCAAGCAAACCTAACTCAAACCAATGCAGCTCTCCAGACCTCTATAGCAACAAACAACCCCGATCGTCGGTACAGGACTTTCTAGATCATAGAGCAGCTTACGAGGTCAACTGGTCTTCTAAGACGTCCCCTATCTTTCTCAATGCGAGTACTAGACTCAAGCCAGGATCATGAGAAGAAGTAGAAGTAAGACAGTCAGTTCATGGATAAAGGGACTCACACCATTCACAACCAAGGACTCGTTGTACTGGGGTGCTCTTTCACTTCATTTCACCGTTGGAACCCCTTTTTCACTTTCATTTTACTTACTTTTTTTTCCTTTTTATTCACTTAGCGGGGGTTCCAACTGCAGTCTTTTGCACGGTCGACCCTTATTAGTCGAGCAAGAGCAATTTCTGTACATCTGGCGCTCGCCATAGTATTTCTTTTAACTCCTTTTCCTCAACTCGTGCGGAGGGTCAATGAAATTAAGGGGGGTCGGAAGCTCTATCCGTGCCCTTAAAAACACATCCTCAAGTAGGCAAACCGTTCAACGGGTGAAAATTTTACTTGTACTAGAGACAACTTAGCTTCACCTTGTAGGAGTACCCCACTAAGGATCACTAAAATCTCTTCCAAAACCCGATTTTGTGCAATGAACGGTGCCACACACGTTGGGCTTACCCCATGTTTAAGATTTCAATGATTTCGACATGGAGGACCAACTGCTTCCCATTTTCGTTATGAGCACCCTGTTCGATACACGAGTCCAAAACACAATCCACATAGAGTCACCATTACCACATGAATTCAACGGTCCTAGCTCCACTAATTCACAAAATCAACTGGCACAGCAAAGAGCTAGATAGGAAAAATCTTATACTTCAACATCCTCCATAGTGCTACACTACCTCCCTAGGTTGCACATTACTATAGAGACTGTCAATTCAAAGCATACTGAGCAGGCAATTTGCAAGGAAACACGTACTTGGAGCCCTCAAATCGAAATTTGGACAGTGGACTAGGCTCCAAGCACACAAACAACCAACCAACCATTCACCCGCATACATAATCGAACACCCCCCCACACTTAAGCACGACATTGTCCTCAATGGAGGAAAGATAAGGAGGGTAGAACGAAGTTACCAGATCAAGGGTGACTGATGGTGGACGGGGCAGGCGGTGTATTCCAGGAAGAGAGAGTAATCAGAACACAAACACCACACAAAATCTCACAAAGGTTGAGCTATTGACTCTAAAACCAAATAAAAAAACTGACTCAACCGAGGAGTAATAGAGAAAGAAATGCAAACCGACTGGTTGGGTTGCCTCCCAACAAGCGCTTCTTTCACGTCGTGAGCCGGACGATGGCTCCTAAGTTTCGGTCCATGCTAGAACCTCTTTGAAGTTGAGGTTCTCGTCAATGAGGTGGAGTCTCAAGTCACGAGCATGTGGTATGACAGGTGATGGAAGCTCGTGCACTTGATGCAGATGAAGTCTCCACCCTCGAGACCTCTTCTTCTCTTCTCTCGTCTCATTGGCCCAAACCAGATATGACAACATCGATTGGCCACCATCGCGTCCACCAAGAGGGACCGATGTCGATGTGGCCTTGGTCTGGCAAAGAGACACTGCAAATGGGTCCTTGCTAAGCAATTCTTCGAAGTTTGGTGGAGATATCAAATGTAACTCATGGCCGGTGCAAGCCTCTTCCACCTCAACTTCGTCCTCAGCCTGGACGCCAATTGCTCCTTCAACCTCCCTTCCTTCTTCATATGGTATCACCCCTGGGAAATGATCAAGAACTCCTCTGCTTCACTGTTGTCATCCTCCACAACTTCTTTCTGCACCCTTTTTTGCTCTTCTTCTTCTAGCACGGATTGGAGAGCAAGTTGCCAAGCAATTTCTTTCATGAGATCTTCTTGCATCTCCTCACTCATGCCCACCTCTTCAAAGCTCAGTGTGGGATGTGGGAAAGGGTGGTCGGCTACGACAGGACATTCCTGATCATGATCATCACGGGAGCTCTTCGTGACAACTTCTGTGTGCTCCACAATGTCCTTGTAGCCTTCTTCTTCCTCGTCCTCTTCTAGTATGGTAGCAGACGGGTGACCTTGAGCAAGTTGTGCACAAACTTGCTCCACCTACTCTGTTTGCTTCGCTGAGCGTTGAACAGCCTCCTCCATATCATGGAGAAATGAGGGATCGGAAGAGGAAAGGGCTTGGATTTGAAGATCCATCTTGCGATTGTGTCTCTCGGAGTCCCGAACGAACTGCTCCAAGAGAAGCCTTAGTTCATAGTTTGGATCTGGCTGTGGAGTGTAGCATGGCTCTGCAGAATGGCCCGTGAAGGCCGCCATGGGTAACTCCAGCGCTGATGGCCCTTCTGGTTGTGGGAGAAAGTCTTCTTGGTAATGAGATTGTTCTTGATATGCGCAGGGGTCAGATTGTTCTCCGTAGTAAGGGGGTTGGTACTGGAACCCGAATCCATAGTCTTCTCCTCCTTGATTGCTCCAGGGGGTCTCGGGGTAATACCACTCGGATGGTGGTGGATACCCCCAATGATTGGAGAAGCCATGAGGATCCATGATTCAGATCTGCACCAACAAAAACAAAAAAAAACCCAAGTGAAAAGCAAGGGTGGAAAAGAAAAGAAAAATGCTAAAGTAACAATCTAGAAAGTCCCCGGCAACGGCGCCAACAACTTGACTCGCTATGACACAACTCCTAACAGTGGCCAAGTGTAACCAATGAAAGGGACTGCAGTATAGTGGCTCAAGTAATAAATATCGAATCCACGGGTCTCTAGAGTTACTATTACTCAGCTTCAGTTCATTATCTAGCAAAACAGATCAAGATGAAAGAACTAAAACTACTCTAGCAAACTACAGTTAAAGTTAATCTAATTACAGGTTGGGAACTCACTTAGGTATGATTCCCCCTAGCCACTAGCCAGATTAATGATTGATGATCTCTAACCTGCTTCACTTTCATTCACAATGCGGAGAATCCTTAACTAGACCTTGAGTCTCGACTAAAGGAACAAGGCCCTCTTGAGTCAATTGCCTAGAGGGACGTATCCTTCTCTAGAACAACTGATCAAGGCGTTCTGAACTAGATTCCCTCTATCGAATGAGGTTCTCAATCGATACAAAGCATTGAATGAACCCTCGACTAAAGCAATCGATCCACTACTATCAATCTATGGTGCTCTATTGACCTAATCAGGTATTCGCTCTCATAGGATCAAAGCATAATCAATAATCTCGACTAAAGCAGAATTGAATCGTGAAAACATGCATAGATTGAATATGAACTCAAGATTATCAAGTCAAAGTACTCATACAATCATCCAATCAAACAGACATAGCTAGAGTTCCTCAAAACCTAAGTGAAGGGAAGTTACTCCATAGAGAAGAGAGAGACTGCAGTAAGAATCTTCAGATGATCAGTCTTCAAGTCTGGGCTTGTTCCTCGAGCTTCCAAGGAGAAGAAATCCTCCAATTCCACTCCAAGAATGCCCTCAAATCGCCCTCTCTCTCTTTGGTTCGTCCCTTGGGTGTTTGGGATCCAAAACCCAGCTTTCCTCTCCTTTGGCTCGAATTTGGGTTAAAAAACCCGATTCTGGGCAAAACACGGTCACGGGCACGGCCGTGCTTTGCTTTTGCCCGCCCGTGTTTTGCCCCGTGTTAAAAAGACGCTCGGGCGCGTCGTTCAAAACACGGTCATGGCTAAATATGGGCACGACCGTGTTTTGATTTAGGTGCGCCCGTGTTTTTATTGCCGAACCTATTCCCCTATATTCAATGCTTCGTTTCTCCCTCGTCCGGACTCCAAATCAGTCGCCGTTTGATCCCAGACGCTCGTAGTCTCGTCCTCTTTCTTTTGATGACAATCTTGCATGATTCTTTGTCCATAAAGTGGGGTATAAATCCATTCTTCTTCAGGTCATGCCCGAGTTTCTTCTCCCTAATCGCCAATTGATCTCTGATTGACTTGAAACTTGCGCCTATGCTTCACTTTATGTGCTAGGACCTGAAATATGACAAATGAACACAACCTAGCGTAAAATAGGCCAAAGAAGCGATAATGCAAGCTTAAAAGATCAAGAAACAAAGGGGAAAACATGTGCCAATATCGGGTCATCAATTTGCTTACCGGAGAATTCCATTCGTGCTTTGCAACGCCCCCGCCACATTTCAGTGATGTATGCTCGCCATCTTCGACCGTCTGGTCGGAGAAATCATGGAGGTGTTCATGGATGATTTTTCTGTTTATGGAGATTCATTCTCTCACTGTCTCAATAACCTGGAATTTGTCCTAAAAAGGTGCGAGGAGACGAACCTGACGCTGAGTTGGGAGAAGTGCCACATCATGGTTCGCGAAGGCATATTTCTGGGGCATAAGATCTCCAGGATGGGGATAGAGGTGGACAGAGCCAAGATCGATATAATCAGCAAGCTGCCTCCTCCCACATCTGTTAAGGGGATCCGCAGTTTCTTGGGACATGCTGGGTTCTATAGGCAGTTCATAAAACAGTTCTTGAAGATTACCTTGCCCTTGATGAAGCTCATTGAGAAGGATGCCCCCTTCCAGTTTACTAACGCATGCACAACATCATTTACAACCTTGAAGGAGAAGCTCACTCATGCTCCTATAATTGTCACTCCTGACTGGACCTTACCATTCGAGCTGATGTGCGACGCAAGTGACTTTACTATTGGAGCTGTCTTAGGGCAGAGGCGAGATCAACATTTCTAGCCTATCTACTACGCCTGGAAGAACCTCAATTATTGCCAAGAGAACTACACCTCCATAGAGAGGAGCTGCTAGCGGTGGTGTTCTCCTTTGACAAGTTTCGTCCTTATCTGGTCTTGTCCCATGTGATAGTGTACACGGATCACTCCGCTATACAATACATGATGAGCAAGACCGATGCCAAGTCTAGGCTCAAACGATGGATCTTACTACTACAGGAGTTCGACATCGAGATCCGGGACAAGAAGGGAGCCAAAAATGTTGTTACTGATCATCTCTCTCGGTTGGACACACCTCCTATGAACAACCTCGAGGAGGAGATCAACGACTCCTTTCCAGATGAGCGACTGATGATGATGTACGTGGTGGAGAGTGTCACCCCTTGGTTCTTCGATTTGGCAAACTATCTGGTGGGTCAGTAGCTGCCCAAGTGGATGACGACTCATGCCAAGAGGAAGTTCTTCTCCGATCTGAAGCACTACTTTTGGGATGACGCGCATCTCTTCAAGATCAGAGGCAACGGGGTCATCCATCGTTGTGTCATGGAAAATGAGATGGAGGTCATTCTGTCTCATGGTTGCTGTTGATTACGTCTCTAGGTGGGCTGAAGCGCAAGCTTTGCCCACCAATGATACTAGAAGTGTTTACCAGTTTCTTAAGCAGCTGTTCTCCTTGTTCGGGATGCCTAGCGACATCATTAGAGATAGGTGCATCCATTTTCATGACCAATTCGATAAAATACTCCCTCGCTATGATGTCACTCACAAGGTGTTCGTGGCTTACCACCTCAAACGAGTGGTCAGGCCGAGCTGACAAATCGGGAGCTTAAGCGGATAATTGAGAAAATGGTGGATCAATCTCGCAAGGATTGGTCCACCAAGCTCGATGATGCTCTCTCGGCATACTGCACTACCTACAAGATGACGATGGTTACTTTGCTGTATCGGCTTGTCTATGGAAAGGCATGTCACCTGCCGGTTGAACTAGATCACAAGGCCTTCTGGGTCCTTAAGCTGCTCAAATTGGATGTTAGTCTTGCAGGTGTTGAACGCAAGATACATATGCTAGAGCTGGAGTAATTACGTTACCACGCCTATGAGAACACCAAGCTGTACAAGGAGTGCACTAAGCGTCTACACGACGCTCAATTGAGGGGTCCGAAGGAGTTACAAGTTGGCGATCGAGTTCTTCTCTATAACTCTCGCCTGAAACTCTTTCCTGGAAAGCTCCGCTCTCGGTGGTCTGGACCGTTCACGGTCACACAAGTGTTTCCGTATGGCACGATAGAGATTGCCAAACCCGCAGACTAAGCTATTTAAAGTGAATGGCCATCGTCTCAAGCTCTATCTGGGAGACGAGTTTGAGCATGCGGAGCTGGTGGTTGAATTCGCGGGCCCTTAGTTCTGCTGGCTGCGTCTAGCTAAAGGTGTAAAAGAAGCGCTTGTGGGGAGGCAACCCCACCATAGTTTGCATTTCTTTTTTCTACTTTTCCTTTTTTTATTGGTGGGTTCGATTCAGTTGCCCGTATGTGATGAAGTCAGGTCGTCTGGTATACCTCGGTTTAGTGTTTTCTTACAGGGGAGTTCGAAAAAATGAGCAAAAGAAGATTTTGGCAGAGAATGGGTAAATACCTGCCCGTGACTCAAAATACCCGACCGGGACCCCATATGGTCATGGGTTGTGTCACAGGGGGGAATACCCGGCCGCGGGCCTCGAATCCCTACCAGCTTTCTCTCTCCTCTCATTTTTTTTTCAGACTCCCCTATCTCTTCCTCCGCTATTCTCTCGTCGGAGCGTTGTTCTCCGCCGGTGTTTTGTAGATCACGTTTGTTTACGACCTTCAAATCAAAATCCGTTCGCTAATTCGGGATCTACATTGCGAGGCACCCCTCCTCCTCTCCCCCGGCGATTTTCCGGCGACTCTCTAGAGACTTTCCGATGAGTTTTAGGCGAGACCTCCGGTGCCAATTTTTGGTTTGGTTTCGCGTCACTCGCCCTCTACTCGCGTCCCTCTATAGTCCTAATTGTGTTTCCAGGTGCGTGTCTTGAATAATTTTTACTTTTTCTGGAAAATTGGAACGTAGATTTTCGGCCCGAGAACTGTGAATTGATTGACATGTTTGAACTAGGATAGGGTGAGGGATGCAGTGGATGTGATCTTCTAGTGCGTATTAGGTGTCTGATTGCTTGAATTGCCCGTCTTTACCATGATTCATGCTTGAACTGTGGTTGTTTTGCGTGAGAATAACTGCTTTGTGCTTTATTGCCTACCTAGGTGGTCCTTAACTGTGGGGGAACTATCAAACCCCTGCTTGCGGTGCTAACAAGATTTTTCTTGGCTGCACCTTTGGTTTGCTTATTTTGCAGGATCATGTCTCTCGATCACCCACACGTGTAGGGCCTGCACCTTCACCCCGATTTTGCTGACCAGTACGCCAGGGTCATCAATGGGGTGTTTCATCGCCACCATCACCTCGGGTTTGGAGTCTTCCACCAGCTCCACTCCCTGGATGAGATAGCCGCTGCCATCAGCCACCCTCACTGGCGGGTTCTCCTGACCACCCATGATTCCACCTACACGGAGCTGGCCTGAGAGTTCTACTCCACATTCAAGTACCGTCCTAAGATGGCTCGCAGCTCCACCACCAGTGTCACCTTATGGCTCGGTGAGCACATGCGGGAGATGAGCATCGATGGGTTAGCTCCTGCCTTGGGGATCCACTACCATCCGTATTCCCGATACGAGAAGTAGGTCCCCCATCCCACTGACTGGTACTAGGATGACTTCTACCGCCACATCGCCCGTCCAGCCTACCAGCGAGAAGCGTTCGAGGCCAGCCAGACGACTATCTCTACCAGACGAGGATAATGAGGATGACGAGGATGATGATCATTACACTGGAGAGAATGAGGATGATGATGATGATGATGATGATGATAATGGTGGGGCTATGGATGCCGAGGAGCCAGAGCTCCTACTTTCCCCTCTAGGAGATCTTCTTCCACGATGGAGATTCGAGCAAGGTCATTACACCTCTTGTCTTTCTGTTCCACCGATGGATTTCTTCATTGAGAAGTTCCATCAGATGGGGCTCCAGGTCTAGCAGCTTGGGCTCCAGAACTAGAAGCTCATGGACCATTAGTGCCAGTTTCAGCAGCAGTATTCAGCCCACCAGGATGAGTATGCCACCAGGATGGTTGTGTTCGATGAGCGCCTCGACTTTCTTGAGGCTCAACAGGGTGTTACTAGTGCTCACATAGAGAGGGAGCACGCTCACAGCCTTCGGATGATGAAGTATCAAGAGCACCTGCTCCAGTCCTATTATCCACCATATGAGCACCACCGGACCACTCCGTGGGCGCACTCACCACCGTCACCGTCACCACCACCGTCAGATGCCTTTGACGAACTCATGGAGCAACCAGCTCGAGTAGGCTGTACTCGCTAGCCTTTTGTGTTTTATTTTGTCTTGGGTCGAGTGCAAACTGGCTTTTTGATGACTCGATATTTGCACATGTTTTCCCCTTTGTTTCTTGATAGTTTAAGCTTGCATTATCGCTTCTTTGGCCTATTTTATGCTAGGTTGTGTTCCTTTGTCACATTTCAGGTCCTAGCACATAAGTGAAGCGTAGGCACAAGTTTCAAGTCAATCGGAGATCAATTAGCGATTCGGGAGAAGAAACTCGGGCATGACTTGAAGAAGATGGATTTCTACCTCATTTGTGACCATATAATCATGTAATCTTGTCATGAGAAGAAAGAGGACGAGACTACGAGCGCCTGGGATCAAATAGCACCTGATTTGGAGTCCGAACGAGGGAGAAACGAAGAATCAAAGATAGGGGAAAATTGGTTTCGGGCTTCTCTGAGAAACAGAAGGGGGCCCTATCGTGACGCTAAAATCCCTGGTAGGGGATTTTCCCCTGTCTCCAGACATTGTGTTTTCAAAAATCCCCGGTCGTGAACCAAAAATCCCCGGTCGTGAACCAAAAAATCCCCGGTCGTGAACCACAAATCCCCGGCCGTGACCTAAAATACCCGACAGGGGATTCTGACCGGGGATCGCGAACGCAGGCTGTTAAAAGCCTGTTTTGTGCGTTTTTGCAAGAGAGAGCTGGGTTTTGGATCCCAAACACCCAAGGGACGAACCAAAGAAAGAGAGGTCGATTTGAGGGCATTCTAAGAGTGGAATTGGAGGATTTCTTCGCCTTGGAAGCTCGTGGAACAAGCCCGGACTTGAAGACTGATTATCTGAAATTCTTACTGCAGTCTCTCTCTTCTCTATGGAGTAACTTCCCTTCACTTAGGTTTAGAGGAACCCTAGCTATGTTTGTTTGATTGGATGATTGTATGAGTACTCCTACTTGATAATCTTGAGTTCATATTCAATCTATGAACGTTTTCATGATTCAATTCTGCTTTAGTCGAGATTATTGGTTCTGCTTTGATCCTATGAGAGCGAATACCTGATTAGGTCAATAGTGAATCATAGATTGATAGTATTGGATCGATTGCTTTAGTCGAGGGTTGATTCAATGCTTTGTATCGATTGAGAACCTCATTCGATAGAGGGAATCTAGTTCAGAACACCTTGATCGGTTGTTCTAGAGAAGGATACGTCCCTCTAGGGAATTGACTCAAGAGGGCCTTGATCCTTTAGTCGATATTCAAGGTTTAGTCAAGGATTCTCCGCTTTGTGAATGAAAGTGAAACAAGTTAGAGATCATCAATCATTAATCTGGCTAGTGGCTAGGGGGAATCATACCTAAGTGAGTTCCCAACCTGTAATTAGATTAACTTTAACTCTAGTTTGTTAAAGTAGTTTTAGTTCTTCCATCTTAATCTGGTTTGCTAGATAATGAACCGAAGCTGAGTAATAGTAACTCTAGAGACCCGTGGATTCGATATTTATTACTTGAGCCACTATACTGCAGTCCCTTTCATTGGTTACACTTGGCCATTGTTAGGAGTTGTGTCATAGCGAGTCAAGTTTTTGGCGCCGTTGCCGGGGACTTTCTAGATTATTAGGAAAGGCAGAAGTTTGTTACTTTAGCGTTTTTCTTTTCTTTTCCACCCTTTCTTTTCACTTGGGTGTTTTTGTTTTTGTGGGTGCAGATCGAAATCATGGATCCTCATGGCTTCTCCAACCATTGGGGGTATCCACCACCATCCGAGTGGTATTACCCCGAGACTCCCTGGAGAAATCAAGGAGGAGAAGACTATGGATTCGGGTTCCAGTACCAACCCCCTTACTACAGAGAACAATCAGACCCCTTGGCATATCAAGAACAACCTCATTACCAAGAAGAATTTCTCCCACAACCAGAAGGGCCATCGGAGCTGGAGTTACCCATGGCGGCCTTCACGGGCCATTCTGCAGAGCCATGCTACACTCCACAGCCAGATCCAAACTATGAATTGAGGCTTCTCATGGAGCAGTTTGCTCGAGACAGTGAGAGATCATTGTCTACGATGGATCTTTGTACCCAGGCCTATCGTGTAACAGAGGAGATCCTCCTGAGCCTTAAGAAGAGTGTTGCTGATCTTGAGCTTTCTTGTGCACAACCTGCTCCAAATCACCCTTCTGCTACCATACTAGAAGAGGAGGAGGAAGAAGAAGGCTACAAGGACATTGTGGAGCACACTGAAGTTGTCACGGAGAGCTCCAGTGATGATCATGATCAGGAATGTCCTGTCGTAGCCGACCACACCTTCCCACATCCCAAACTGAGCTTTGAAGAGGCGGGCATGAGTGAGGAGATGCAAGAAGATCTCATGAAAGAAATTGCTTGGCATCTTGCTCTCCAATCCGTGCTAGAAGAAGAAGAGCGAGAAAGGGTGCAGAAAGAAGTTGTGGAGGATGACGAAAATGAAGCAGAAGGAGTTCTTGATCCTTTCCCAGGGGTGATACCACATGAAGAAGGAAGGGAGGTTGAAGAAGCACTTGGCGTCCAGGCCGAGGACGAAGTTGAGGTGGAAGAGGCTTGCACCGGCCATGAGTTACATGTGATATCTCCACCGAACTTCGAGGAATTGCTTAGCAAGTACCTATTTGCAGTGTCTCTTTGCCAGACCAAGGCCACGTCGACATCGGTCCCTCTTGGTGGACGCGATGGTGGTAAATCGATGTTTTCATATCTGGTTTGGGGCAATGAGACGAGAGAAGAGAAGAAGAGGTCTCGAGGGTGAAGACGTTATCTGCATCAAGTGCACGAGCTTCCATCACCTGTCATACCACATGTTCGTGACTTGAGACTCCACCTCATCAACGAGAACCTCAACTTCAAGGAGATTTTGGGGTGGACCGAAACTTAGGAGCCATCGTCCGACTCACGACGTGAAAGAAGCGCTTGTTGGGAGGCAACCCAACCAGTCGGTTTGCATTTCTTTCCCTATTTCTCGTTGGTTGAGTCAGTTTTGTTCTTTGATTTTAGAGTCAATAACTCAACCTTTGTGAGATTTTGTGTGGTGTTTGTGTTCCGACTACTCTCTCCTCCTGGAATGCACCGCCTGCCCCGTCCACCATCATTCACCCTTGATCTGGTTACTTCGTTCTACCCTCCTAATCTTCCCTCCATTGAGGACAATGTCGTGCTTAAGTGTGGGGGGATGTTCGATTATGTATGTGGGTGAATGTTTGGCTGTTTGTGTGCTTGGAGCCTAGTCCACTGTCCAAATTTTTAAATTTTAGGGCTCCAAGTACGTGTTTCCATGCAAATTGCCTGCTCAGTATGCTTTGAATTGACAGTCTCTATAGGTAATGTGCAACCTAGGTAGGTAGTGTAGCACTATGGAGGATGTTGAAGTATAAGATTTTTCCTATCTAGCTCTCTGCTGTGCCAGTTGATTTTGTGAATTAGTGGAGCTAAGACCTTTGCATTCATGTGGTAATGGTGACTCTATTTGGATTGTGTTATGGACTCGTGTATCGAACAGGGTGCTCATGTAGGAAATGAAAAGCAGTTGGTCCTCCATGTCGAAATCATTAAATCTTAAACATGGGGTAAGCCCAACGTGTGCGGCACCGTTCATTGCACGAAATCGGGTTTTGGAGGAGATTTTAGTGATCCTTAGTGGGGTACTCCTACAAGGTGAAGCTAAGTTGTCTCTAGTACAAGTAAAACTTCCACCCGTTAAACGGTTTGCCTACTTGAGATGGTGTTTTTAAGGGCACGGATAGAGCTTCCGACCCCCCTTAATTTCATTGACCCTCCACACGAGTTGAGGAAAAGGAGTTAAGAAGTACTCTGGCGAGCGCCAGATGTACATAAATTGCTTTTGCTCGACTAATAAGGGTCGACCGTGCAAAAGACTGCAGTTGGAACCCTCGCCAAGTGAATGGAAAAAGAAAATTAAAGTAAAATGGAAGCGAAAAAAGGGTTCCAACGATGAAATGAAGTGAAAGAGCACCCCGGTACAACGAGTCCTTGCTTGTGAATGCTATGAGCCCCTTTATCCATGAACTGACTGTCTTACTTCTACTTCTTCTGATGATCCTGGCTTGAGTCTAGTACTCGCATTGAGAGAGATAGGGAACGTCTTAGAAGACTAGTTGACCTCGTAAGCTGCTATATGATCTAGAAAATCCTCTACCGACGATCGAGGGTGCATGTTGCTATAGAGGTCTGGAGAGCTGCATTGGTTTGAGTTAGGTTTGCTTGGGGACAAGCAAACGGTTAAGTGTGGGGGAATTTGATGACTCGATATTTGCACATGTTTTCCCCTTTGTTTATTAATCGTTTAAGCTTGAATTATCGCTTCTTTGGCCTATTTTATGCTAGTTTGTGTTCTTTTGTCACATTTCAGGTCCTAGCACATAAAGTGAAGCGTAGGCGCAAGTTTCAAGTCAATCGGAGATCAATTGGCGATTCGGGAGAAGAAACTCAGGCTTGACTTGAAGAAGATGGATTTCTACCTCAGTTGTGACCATATAATCATGTAATCTTGTCATGAGAAGAAAGAGGACGAGACTACGAGCGTCTGGGATCAAACGGCACCTGATTTGGAGTCCGAACGAAGGAGAAACGAAGAATCAAAGATAGGAGAAAATTGGTTTCGGGCTTCTATGAGAAACAGAAAGGGGCCCTATCGTGACGCTAAAATCCCCAGTAGGGGATTTTTGGCCTTGACATAGGATTTTCCCCTGTCTCCAGATGTTGCGTTTTCAAAAATCCCCGGCCGTGAACCAAAAATCCCCGGTCGTGAACCACAAATCCCCAGCCGTGACCTAAAATACTCGACAGGGAATTCTGACCGGGGATCGCGAACGCAGGCTGTTATAAGCCTGTTTGTGCGTTTTTGCAAGAGAGAGCTGGGTTTTGGATCCCAAACACCCAAGGGACGAACCAAAGAAAGAGAGGGCGATTTGAGGGAATTCTAAGAGTGGAATTGGAGGATTTCTTCGTCTTGGAAGCTCGAGGAACAAGTCCGGACTTGAAGACTGATCATCTGAAGATTCTTACTGCAGTCTCTCTCTTCTATATGGAGTAACTTCCCTTCACTTATGTTTTGAGGAACCCTAGCTATGTTTGTTTGATTGGATGATTGTATGAGTACTCCTACTTGATAATCTTGAGTTCATATTCAATCTATGCACGTTTTCATGATTCAATTCTGCTTTAGTCGAGATTATTGATTCTGCTTTGATCCTATGAGAGCGAATACCTGATTAGGTCAATAGAGCACCAGAGATTGATAGTATTGGATCGATTGCTTTAGTCGAGGGTCGATTCAATGCTTTGTATAGATTGAGAACCTCATTCGATAGAGGGAATCTAGTTCAGAATGCCTTGATCGGTTTTTCTAGAGAAGGAAACGTCCCTCTAGGCAATTGACTCAAGAGGCCCTTGATCCTTTCGTCGAGATTCAAGGTTTAGTCAAGGATTCTCCGCATTGTGAATGAAAGTGAAACAAGTTAGAGATCATCAATCATTAATCTGGCTAGTGGCTAGGGGGAATCATACCTAAGTGAGTTCCCAACCTGTAATTAGATTAACTTTAACTGTAGTTTGTTAGAGTAGTTTTAGTTCTTCCATCTTAATCTGGTTTGCTAGATAATGAACCGAAGCTGAGTAATAGTAACTCTAGAGACCTGTGGATTCGATATTTATTACTTGAGCCACTATACTGCAGTCCCTTTCATTGGTTACACTTTGCCATTATTAGGAGTTGTGTCATAGCGAGTCACTTTTGTGTTTGGTTTGATTTTCTTTTGGAGGATGTACTATTGGGCTGACAACTCTTCCTAACACCTTTGTGTTTGAGTGATTGTGGTTGCTCTCACCCGTGCCCTTGCTTCGACTGGTCCCATTTCCAGTCCTCCTCTCTCCGACTCGTCCACTTTCCAGTCCCACTATAGTTGTTCATCCCGGTAACATCGTTCCCCTTATCTCCTCCATTGAGGGCAGTGTGGGAGGGTGTTTCTATTTGACTGCTTAGATATGTTTGTGTGCTTCGGGCTTAGTCCAGTGTCCAAATTTCGATTTGAGGGCTCCAAGCACGTGTTCCTTGCAATTGCTTGCTCAGTATGCTTTGAATTGATAGTCTTTATAGTAATATGCAACTTAGGGAGGTAGTGTAGCACTATGGAGGATGTTGTGCATTTAAGAAGTCTCGTTTCTTCTTCATATTGTGTTGGTTGATTGTGTGAATTAGTGATCTTATGACCCTTGAGTTGCGTGGTATTGTAGACTCTCTACCTGTCATGGACTCCTGTACCATGTTTTGAAAAAAAAGGTGCTATAAATTGTGCTTTTAAAATAACGCCTCCTGTGCGGAAAGCGGTGTAAGGGGAGACGAGAATCCATTCCCAACTTCCACCTACTACCTCCAGCCCCCTCACATTTCTTTCCCCGTGCACAAGGCCCGAGACATCTGCTCCCGGCATGGCGGTAAGAGATGCTCCTGGTATGGCGGTATGAGATGGGCTCCCTCAAAACCTTTAATAGGTGGGAGCCCCATTTTCTGAAAATAACAAGTTGGGACCCTTGAAAAAAAAAACAAACAACAAAACAAAACAAACAAAAATGGGGTTCCAACCGTCTTCAAGAAGAAAATAGAGCACCTTAAAAAAGTGATTCCATTATCTTTATGTTTTTTAGAGTCTCTTTGTCCATGATTCATTTGTTCGCTGATCACTATTTGCCATGATGCCGACTCGAGACTAGAGTTCTCGCCGAAGAAGCTAGGAGGTGTCTTGTGCGTCGTTTGACCTCGTAAGTTGCTAAATTATCTAGGAAATCCTCTACCGACGATCGGGGTTGCATGTTGCTATAGAGGTCTGGAGAGCTGCATTGGTTTGAATTAGGTTTGCTTGGGGACAAGCAAACGGTTAAGTGTGGGGGAATTTGATAGACCATTATTTGCACATGTTTTGACCACCATTCTTGAACCGTTTGAGAGTCGATTCTCGTGTTTTTAGCCGATTTCACGCTAGTTTGTGCGTTTATGTCATATTTCATGAATTGGCATGGACATGGAGACGTGGAAGCGAGTTTCGAGTCAAAAAGTGGAGAGTTGGGCATAGAGGAGCTGGAGGGCAAAAAAACCCGGCCAGTCACTATAATACCCAATAAGGTGAAAGCATTTTGGAGGCCGGGGAAGCAGAAGGGGTCCCGACCGTGAAGCTCAAATACCTGATCGGGTATTCTTACCCTGGATCGGGTATTTCCCCCTACTCAGAGCGCTGCGTTTTAAAATACCCGGCCGGTCTCCATAAATACCCCACTTGGTATTTGGGTGGGGTTTCGGGAGCTGCTCCTTTTCAAGCAAAATTGGCCTCTTTTGTGAGGGATCCGAGTTTTAGAGAAAGAAAGCAGAAACCTAGAGAGAGAAAATGACGAACAGAACCTGCAAGTGCCCTAGATCGATATTCAACACCATTGGAGCTAGATTGAAGCTTGGAGACGTGCTGATTGCTTACGAGAGGCCGATTTTCATCCTTCACAGAATGATTTCTGATCTGAATTTGATTTCTCTTCTCTCTCTAAGGAGTCAACTCTCTCACTCACCTGGGTATGAAGAACCCTAGATTTGTATGTTAGGTTTGGTTGTATGAACAAAGGAACATGTTCTTTGACATCGATTATATTCAATTAAGGCATGGTTTTCTGAATTGCATGAATTCTGATCAAATTCCTGTAGTTCCTGCTTTGACCTAGAAAGAGAATATCTGCCTAGGTTGATAGAGCACCCTTAATTGAAGGTGGTGAATTGACGACTTTAGTCGAGGAGTCAATTCATTATTATGTACTGGATTTATTCCGGTAGAGGAGGTTTTGCATGTTAGGCCTCAGTTTGAGAGGGTCTGGAGACCTTTAGTCGAGACTTCAGACTGAATAAGAACCTTCCGCAGTATAATTATCATTGAATCTGGACTTGGTGAATTATAACATGGGTTAATTGCAATCTAGGGGGAACCATATCTTTGTGACCTCTCTCAAACTTGAAGCACAACTTTTACTGCTTGTGTTTGTTAGTTTAGTTAAAACTTCACTATAGTTGAACCGCTAAATAATAAGAACTTCACGGAGTAGTCATCATACCTAGGACCCGGGTTGACAATTAAATTTAAACCCGCTATACTACGCATTAGTAGGTGGTTATACTTGGCCACTTTCTGATGTGACAGTACAGGCGAGTCAATGGTCAACAGGGAAAATAAGAAGATGTTGATGGCAATGACTTTCTTCTGGTGGAGAACAAGCCCAGAAAGTTGGCTAGAAGGAGGGCATTAGGCTCCCCTCAATCTCTAGATTCATATAAATCTATTGGTGGAAAACAAGCCTAGAGTGTCGCCTTAATCACGACCATTGTTCTGGGAGAGGAATTGCTTCTGTTCGTCTTGATCCAATCTTTCACTCAACGACTGGCCCATAAGAATCATTGTCTTTGATGACTGTCCTCTCGGGATCAACGTTGAAATCCAAGCTACCACTCAAGGATTGTCTCGCCAGAATCCTCATCATTGGTTGTCAATTAAAAACATAGTATTGTTGGTCAATTGGGAGTGCTTGCAGGGGAAGAGATGGAACATGAATGGTTTCAGTATGTTGAGGGTTAGAGATGGAAGAAGAAAAAAATAATAATAAAGAAGCATATTTTTCAAAGATTTCCTCCCAAAAACTCATTTTACAAGGAATTAGAAAACAATATATAAAGTTATAAACCAACAACGTGAAACCTTGACAAGAGTTGAAGCAAATGTCGACTAGAAAGAACAATAATTGGCTTTGTATGAGTGGTATTGACAAAGAAATAAGTGAAGGCTCATAGGGGTTGATAAGGGATATTATGATCTGGGTAGTTAATTGGCCAAGGGCTAAAGTTATGCCTCCATCTTCCTTTGCAAAATTTAAACTAATTCATTATGCAAAGAGGGAACTAATCACACACAAAAGAAAAAGACAAGCAAAAATCTCACATGGCTACCTAAATGTTCAATGTCTCATGCAAATTACTTACTCTCTATGTCTCAACATTAATCAGGGGTGTTGATTGAGCAAACACATTTCAGGCAATTTTACCATCAGATGAAGACTAACACCAGACACAAACTCACTGCAATATTCAATCATCATCATCGGTCTCTTTCAACCTCAATCATGCTACTCACGCATCGACATCAATGAGCCACAAGAATTAACAACACAACAGGTTCAAAACAGTGCCCATTATGATCAAGCACAAGAAGTCAAACTCGTTTGGAGACCTCAAATTTGAAAATTTTGGATAGTGCACTAGGTTACGAGAAATCTGTATCAATCCAACCATTAATTCACAGCTATTCACAGTGAAACATCGCCCAGACTTAAGCGCGACATTGCCCTAAATGGAGATGAAATATGTAAGTGGAACAAAGTTAACGGATGAGTGAGGAACGTCAATATGGAACGGGAAGTTAGTCCATGGAGAGGAGAGTAGCTCAAACCACTAAACATAATAAAAACTCACAACGTTTTGGTTATTGACTCCAAACGCCCAATACCCACGATTTGAAAAAAAGAAAAGAATAAAAAATAACCGATGGGTTGGGTAGTCTCCCAACAAGGGCTTCTTTTACGTCTTTAGTTAAACGGTTATTCCTAAGTTTCACTCCAACCAAAACCTCCTTGATGTTGAGATTCTCGTTAGTGATGTGGAGTCTTAAATCCGAAGCAGGTGGCATGACAAGTGGAGAGGGCTTATGGACTTGATTCAGTAGGAGGCTCCACCCCCGAGACCTCTTACTTCCATCTTCTTCTAATGAATTCTTTACTACAAACTTGATATGACATATTGGAATGACCACCATTCCATCCACCAAGAGGAACCAATAATGGTGCCTTAGTTTGGAAAAGAGAACTTGCAAATGGGTCCTTATAAAGAAGCTCCTCAATGTCTGGTATGTATTTTTATATGGCTATGCGCTTATAAACAAACCAATTGCCCTTTTTTCTTCAATAAACGCCCCTCCCCTTGGTAAAAATCAATACGGGTAAATTGCAAGTTTGGTCACTAGAATTACTTAAAAAGTTCATGTTTTCCACTAAAATTAATTTATTTCATTCATAGTCACTTAAATTAGTTCATCAGTTCAAGTTTGGTCACTCTCCGTTAGCATCCGTTAACTTTTTCTGCTGTGACAGTCAACTTTTATAGTTGACCATTAAATATGTGACGTGGCCATTATAAAATAATAAAATAATAAATTTTCATCATTTAAATTTGACACGTCACTTTTACATTCATTGAAAAATAAATCATTAAAATATAAATGTAAAACTTAACTTTCTTTAACCCTAATAAAAAAACTAGGTGCGCTCCCCAAACCTCCCCTTCCTACCGCCGCCGATCCTGTCACCATCGCGGCACCGTCTTCTGACTCTTCTCCCTCCTTTAGACGCTTCATTCTCTCTTTGTGGCGGGGAGGATCTCCTTCTATTGCCACTTTCGTCGTTGGGAGACAACTCGCTGCCCTCCTTCTGTTTTGAGGTTCTCGATTTTCTTTGGAAAAACACAACCAACGATATCCCGGCTTTCTTCTCATTGCATGTGGGAAATGTGTTCGGATCCGGCCCCTTCCGTCCTCAACAAGAAGGGAAGCAGTCGTTGGCCTTCATTTCCCGCCGGCGACAGAAACGACTGGAACGATGAAGAAAATTACGCTGACGTTAATGGGTCATTCAAGAGATGCAAATTGATGCAAATCACAGGACCGTTCTTCAATCATGAGTCTTTATCTCTTCCTGTATCTAAATGGAACAAACGTGAGTGATATACATAGCCGCCACCACCTCCTCCGAGGCTTAGGAAAAGAGAACAAAGGCTGATGAAAAACCCCATCAATGGGGAGCCGCCATCGAGAACGACCATCTAAATTGACAGAGAGTAGAGGACGACGACGACTAGAAGCAAGGCGAAGGGAGCGCAGCGGTTTCCTTCTCAGTCGCTTCCAAAGCCCTAACTCTAAAATATGTCGATTCGTCTCTCATGGCGGCGACAACAATGAGTGTCTGGATGGTGATTCAGTTGCAACGGTGGCGAGGTTTTAAAAGAAATTAGTTTTATTTTTTTTTTCTAAATTATGAATGGGTATGAATAATGAGGTGGAAATTTAAAAATATTTTATTTTATTTTATTAATATTTTATTAATGGACACGTCACACATTTAACGGTCAACCATGAGTGTTGACTGTCATATAGGATAAAGATAACAGAGACTAACAGAGAGTGACCAAACTTTAACTGTTGAACTAATTTGAGTGGCTACAGATGGAATAAATTGATTTTAGTGGCAAACGTGAACTTTTTAATAATTATAGTGACCAAACTTGTAATTAACCAAAGACAGAGAAGGGTATTTGATGACTCGATATTTGCACATGTTTTCCCCTTTGTTTCTTGATCGTTTAAGCTTGAATTATCGCTTCTTTGGCCTATTTTGCGCTAGGTTATGTTCATTTGTCACATTTTAGGTCCTAGTGAGTAAAGGAAGTCATAGCGCAACTTTCAAGTCAATCGGAGATCAATTGGCAATTCGGGAGAAGAAGCTCGGGCATGACCTGAAGAAGAATGGATTTATACCTCATTTATGGACAAAGAATCATGCAAGCTTGTCATGAAAAGAAATAGGACGAGACTACGAGCGTCTAGGATCAAACGATAACTGATTCGGAGTCCGGACGACGGAGAAACGAAGCATTGAATATAGGGAACAAGTTTGGCGGATAAAACACGGGAAGACTACCCTAAAAACTCGGCCGTGTTTCATCTGGCACCGGCTAGTGTTTTTTATGCCGAGACTCTCTTGTGAAGACTTCTGAAGGGATTTAAAACACGGGCGGGACCAAAACACGGGAAGGACTAAACACAGCCATGTTTTTGTCCTGCTCGGGTATAAGTATGTTTTCTGCGAATTTTACAGGGAGAGAGCTGGGTTTGGATCCCAAACACCCAAGGGACAACCCTAGAGAGAGCGACTTGGGATCATTCTTGGAGCTATTTTGGATAGTTTCTTCACCATTGGAGCTCGAGAATCAAGCTTGGAGATGGAGATTGAAGATCTAGATCAGATTTCTGCAGTCTCTCTCTTCTCTATGGAATAACTTCCCTTCATTTAGGTTTTGAGGAACCCTAGTTCCATGTGTTAGGATATTTCTTGTATGAAGTTTTGGATGCTATATTGTGTGATTATAATCGATTGAGGCATGGTTTATTGAGTCAATTGAATCCTGATCAAATTCTCTTGATTTCTGCTTTAACCTTGGATAGATAGAATCTGATTAGGTTAAGAGAGCTTCCTTGATTGATAGTAGTGAATTGATTGTGCGAGAGTCAGTCAATTAGCTGCTTTGTACTGGAATTCATTCCAGTAGTGGAAATCTGTGTGAATGGCCTTAGCAGTCTATCCTGGTGAAGGCTAGTCGCCTGCCAGGTATTCTGTGTAAGAGGGCTTGGTCAGCTTAAGAGATTCCAAACTAATGTAGGATCTTCCGCAGTTTAATCAATAGTAGATAAACCAAATGTAATTACAACTTGGACCTAATTGAGGAACTAGGGGGAATCATACCTAAGTGAGTTCCCAACTTGTAATTAGTAGTTTAGCCTTAGTTTAGTTAGTAGAGTAGTTTAGTAAATCAATCATTAATCTGGTTTGCTAGATAATGAACTGAAGCTGAGTAATAGTAACTCTAGAGACCCGTGGATTCGATATTTATTATTTGTGCCACTATACTGCAGTGTCTTTCATTGGTTACACTTGGCCATGTTAGGAGTTGTGTCGTAGTGTGTCAGTATTGATAGTGACAAGCCATATATCCGTACTTTTTAAATTGGTCTATGTCTCATGACGAGAACATCCTTCCTAGGTCCTACACTAGCCTCCTTGGATCACGCATCACCGTAGTGACCAACAATTCAAAGTATGATGAGAATTGAATTTGCTTTGGGGAATGTAGCATTACTTTGGTGTGCTAGGAATATTTTAATTAAAAAATGCACACAAAATTTTACCAGCAAATGCTCACATATTTGTACAGAGGTTGATGCATGAATTGCAGTCTAAACTTACCACACACTTTAACATGGACAATGTCATCCTTTTACCAAACAAAGGGGTAAGGGAAGGTAGAACGAAGTTACCTCGAATGTTGATAAATTTGAGAACGTGTACAAGTCAAAAGCTACCGTCGATTATAAAGACCAAAACTAGAAAAATAAAAGAAATTATAGAAATATGGGATGTCTCTCGGTAGCACTTTTATTTTTCATCTTCAAGTTATACTCAATAGATTGGCTACCTCACATGAAGTGATCTTTCTTTTATGCCATTGAGCTAAGAGTAGGTTCAATTTCTTTTATACCAATACATGAAAATCAATACAAATATAAAAAAAAATCAATACTAGTACACAAAAACTAGTTCTACTCTGGAAAACATATACCAGTACTAGTAAGAATACACTCAAACCAACATCACTATGAAGACAATACCATAACAAAATGAGGATAAAACCAAATCCATATCATATTAAAATTAATCAACCATAATATAATCAATACTACATAAAAAAAATCCAGATATATGTTTGCACTGTTCTATGTAGAGAGTCGATGATGATGATGTGAATTTTTCCAGAAATATCACCCTACAATTAAATAATCCTAAAAGTGCCACCTTTTTCAAAATAATTTCACTTATACTACTCTTTCACATCGACCGCCACCCACCCTAGCAGTTTACAAATGGACCGCTGGGGTGCGTGGCGGTTCTCATTTTTCCTACAAACCAAACATCGAAGAGCTCCGTCAAATGTGTACTACGGTTACTTGCGTGGATGGCACGAGAAGAGTTGATTGGATGGTGTATCGGTATCCAAACAGACAAGGCGAGTCGTTGTGATATGAGGAATTGCTCATAAACACTAATGAGGAAGTTTATTCCATGCTCGAATTTTTGATTGTGAATAACATTTCCAAAACAGAGATTTTTGTTTACACTGAGGAGGTTGAAGGGAGTGCAGGTCATCCTGGAGATGGCCAAACATCTGGTATCCACGGTGGGGGTGGAGTATATGAATATCATCTCTAGCAAGGTTACAATGATCATCAATCCTACCATGAATACCCAGAAGGTGTTGGAGGTCATCATCATCAATCCTTATCATCATACGAACAAGAATCCCAATGGTACCATGACAACCAAGAAGATGACTACCAGTAGTACAAATCGAGTACCAACCCAGTGAGTGGGCTGCCGACATACAAGTCGAGGCCCCCTAACGATTTGTATGTTAACTGTTGCACCCCCTGCGGGTTGTATAAATGGGGATAGAAATCGATTTTTTTTTTTTTGAAGATGTTGGTATTTTTGGATCTATTTAGTTGTAGGGTGCTATTTCTGGGAAAATCCTCGATGATGGGAGCACAGTAGAGAGAGGCAGCTTCATTCGCTTCCTAGTCTTCTTTGGGCATTTCATCCTATTGTTCTAGACTCTCAAGTATTGGGTCGTGTGTCACCATCGACCCATCTCGTTTGTGGCCTCGTCAAAGAAGATTCATAAGAAGAGTTCAAGTCCATTACTTCAGTCGGTGGCTTCGGTGGCTTGCCTTGTCCGCCAAGCTCACCTTGTCCTTCTTGGAATTGTACTCTTCTCTCCTTATGTAAAACCCTGATGATGTGTGTTGAGAGGGTCTTATATATATTGGATGTAAGGCCTTCGGCCAAGTACAAGTAAATAACAGAAAACATATTATGTGGATGTAGGTCTTACACACTATAAGGCCGAACCACGTAAAATCGTTGTCTCGTTTTAGTTCTCGTGGTTTGTGATTTTTCTCATGGTATCAGAGCTGTTCTAATCATCCAGCCATAGTCTTGTCGTCATGAGTGAGAAAGAAGAGGAAAAGTGGTCAAGCTCCTCCTTCGTCGCTCCAAACAAGGATCAAGATCCTACGTCACCACTGTATCTCCACCCGTCTGAAATTGCAAGTCAATTGCAGGTTAGAGATGTCTTGAATTCCAGAAACTATGGAGAATGGGTCATTGAGATGACCGACTCTCTCATCATCAAGAACAAGTACGGGTTTGTAGACGGTAGCGTGCCCAAACCAGTTGCTGATCCAGAGTTGCGGGCGTGGAGCAGATGCAACGCCATCGTCAAGGGGTGGCTCCACACAGCCATGGACAAGGAGGTTCGCGCCAGCGTCAGGTATGCTCAGACAGCACAAGAGATTTGGACGGATATGAGGAAGCGCTTCGGTCAGGGAAGTGCTTCGCGTGCATATGAAATCTGGCGGCTTGTCAGTCTCCTACAGCAAGAAAAACTCAGTGTGTCAGCTTTCTACACATAGTTACGCACACTGTGGGAAGAGTCGCAGTCAATTTCGCCGTCTCCAAAGTGTACTTGTGGTCTTTGTACGTGTGGCCTCGAACGGAGCACAAAAGAAAGGGACTAAAGCTCCCGTTTGTTCGACTTCTTAATGGGGTTGGACGAAAGTTTCGAAACTGTTCGTACTCAAGTCCTAACTATGAAACCTACTCCAAGTCTGTCAGAAGCCTTCAGTATTGTCTCCTTTGATGAGCAACCGAGACTCATAGCACAAAAGCGCAGGCCACAAGTGGATGCTGCCGCCTTCAACACTCGAGGCGATGGAGATCGGGGCAAAAATCGCCAATTCGATGGCCGCGAAGGAAGTCGTCCAAGGTGCTCTCATTGCGGCAAGCTCGACCATCTCAAAGAAACTTGTTACGATCTGATCGGGTGGCCTAGCCGTGACAAGTCAACAACGGGAGCTGTTGCAAACAACCACGGAGGACGTCGTCGTCGAGGAGACGGCCAGCAGCCAAAAGCCTCGCAGGTTGAGCTGAAAGTCCAGTCGCGGGCTTCACACTGCAAAAGCTCGAGCAGCTAAAATCCTTCTTCTTCCAGTCTGGTACTTCGACTCAAGCAGCATCGGAGTCTCCATCTTCCCACATGGCAGGTATGTGCTCTCCCAATTCAGAATGGTTAATCGACTCGGGGTGCAATGAGCATATAACCTATGACGAATCAATATTTCATGATGTTGTCAGTAATATATCCAATCGTCCTGTTAAGATTCCCAATGGCACTAATGTACCAGTTTCCAAAGTCCGATCTGTCAAGTTGTCCTCAAGATTGAAGCTAGACAGGGTGCTTCATGTTCCTCAATTTCGTTGCAATCTTTTGTCCGTAAGTCGTCCGACAAAGGAGAACAATGTTGCTTTGATCTTTCTCCATGATTTCTGTCTTTTACAGGACTTACGATCCAAGACCGTGATTGGGAAGGGGATTCTCTGTGATGGTCTTTACTATTTACGTCTCTTCGAGCATCGAGAATGTCATGCTTTTGCGGCGGCTAGTGAGAAAGGGGTCTCGGCAAGAACTTGGCACTCACGATTGGGTCACCCATCCTCGTCCAAGATGGTTCAATTATCTAGTATTTTGTCTCCTCCGTTGCCTGTTAGCGAGGAATTATGTCACTCATGTTCACGTGCAAAGCAAACTCGAACTCCTTTTGCTTCAAGTTTAATAAAGACGTCGGATTGTTTTGAGCTTATTCATCTTGATTTGTGGGGTGCTTATAGTGTTCCATCACCGGATTATGCTCATTATTTTCTCACCATCGTTGATGATTACAGTCGAGCGGTGTGGGTATATTTACTTTGTTTCAAGTCGGAAGTAGCAAACACTTGCTCATGTTTTTCGAAATGGTCAAGATTCAGTTCAACAAAACCATTCGACGGATTCAAACGGATAATTGTACAGAATTCCAGACCACTGCGCTATAAGAGTTCTATGTTAAGCATGGAATTCATTTTCAAACCAGTTGCACAGACACTCCATAACAGAATGGAGTGGTAGAGAGGAAACATCGTCACATACTCGACACTGCACGAGCACTACGATTCCATGCATGTCTTCCCATTCAGTTCTGGGGTGAATATGTCTTAACAGCTGTCTACTTGATCAACAGGATTCCTACTACTGCAACTGGAAAGACCCCGTTCGATGTTCTCTTTGGAAAACCAGCAGTCTACCGCCACCTACGTGTTTTTGGGTGCCTTGTTTATGTCAAAGACAATCAGCGAGGTTTAACAAAGTTCGCTGACCGGGGGCGAGCTTGCGTATTTTTGGGGTATCTCTCAAGTCAGAAGGGTTATCGACTTTATGATCTTGTCAGTCAAAAGATCATCGTCTCCCGAGATGTCCTCTTTGTCGAAGACCATTTTCCTTTTCGGTCTCCTGATCAGCAAGCTTTGCATTGGGTTCCGCCTGAAAATTTTGTCTTCCCAGAGATCACTGAGTCTCTGTCTATGCCGCTCATGGATCCCGACCAGACAGGCCCAATACCCAGCCCAGCTACTTCAGAGTCACCAAATACACCCATCGAGTTGGTCCCAGGCTCCTCTTCACCCTTGTCTCAAGAAATGGGCTTCTCCCCAACTAGACCGGACGAAGCTGTCAGCCCACTCGTCGACACCGGCCCGACAAGCACCTCCTCCCAGACGGATCCACATGGTGAGCCCACACCGGTGGCAGAACCCCCTCGTCGCAGAAATCGGGAGCGCTCAAGGCCCAAGCACTTGATTGACTACGACACCACGATCCATGCTGCTGACTCCGTCCGTTACCCGCTGTCGGCCCATGTCTCTTATGCGCGCGCTACTCCGGCCTATCGTGCGTTTCTTGCTGCTGTCACTCAACATGATGAGCCAAAAAATTGTGATGAAGCTGTTCAACACCCTCAATGGCGAGAGGCCATGATCAAAGAGATCAATGCACTCATTCAAAATGGAACATGGAGCCTTGTCATGCCTCCTCAGGATCGTCATATCATTGATTGCAAATGGGTCTTCAAAATCAAGTATTACCCAGATGGAACAATTGAGCGCTACAAGGCTCGACTTGTAGCTAAGGGTTATACCCAAATCGAAGGCCTCGATTATCATGATACGTTTGCTCCTGTTGCCAAACTTGTCACTGTTCGTTACCTCATTGGCGTCGCTGTCAATCGTGGTTGGTTCATTCACCAACTCGATGTCAATAATGCGTTGCTTCACGGAGATCTTGATGAAGAAGTCTACATGCGCATTCCTCCTGGTTTTGGAGAAAAGGGAGATAGCAGAGTTTGTCGTCTACACAAGTCTATCTACGGCCTTCGTCAAGCCTCTTGAAATTGGTATCACAAGTTCACCACGGCTCTGGTGGAACTTGGATTTCGAGCTTCTCCGGCCGATCATTCACTTATCATCTACAATCAAAATGGGATTTTTGTCACTGCTCTCATTTATGTAGATGATGTCATACTTGTAGGGACAGATTTATCTTTCATTAATCACGTCAAGGCCTCCCTTGACAGTCGCTTCCTCATCAAAGACCTAGGTCCCCTTCGATTCTTCTTGGGCATAGAGGTTGCCCGTTCTCCCCGAGGGATCGTCCTCAGTCAGCGCAAGTACACACTCGACATTCTTGAAGAAGCTGGCATTCAGGGGTCACGTCCTAGTACCTTCCCAGTTGAGCAAAACCATCACTGATAACGATGAAATTGCACATGTTTGCACCCTTAGTTCTTATCCGTTTGTGGAGCATAGTCGTATATTTTTAGCCTGTTTTACGCTGGGTTGTGCTACTTTGTCACATTTCAGGTCCCAGACGTCGAAGGAAAGGCTGAGCACGAGTTTCGGGGCATTCGGAAGTCATTTGGTCGAGCTAGGACCAAAACACGGGCAGGAGGTTTGCAAAGCACGGCCGTGTTCCTGGCCCATGCTTTTACTGCCGAGGCTTCCCCCACAATTGTGCTACACAAGCTTAAAACACGGGCGGGACCAATTCAGAACACGGCCGTGTCCACATCAAAACACGCCCGTGTTTCTCCCAGACCGTGGCCGTGTATTTACTACGTGGCAAAGGGCACGGACGGGCTGGAGCAGAACACGGCCGTGCCCTCGACCGTGTTTTGCCCAGTGATGCCCTTTTAAGCAGATTTCAGCCAAAAGGAAAGGGGAATCGGATTTTCAGAGCAAAAACAGAGCCCTAGAGAGAGAAAGTGCGAAGAACACATCCTAGAAGCTATCTTGGAGCTAGGTTTCATCAAATCGAGCTTGGATATCGTCATAGGAGTGGAAATCATCTTCCTAGAGCAGATTTTCCTCATCTTTATGAGTATGACTACTCTGATTACTGTTTTCTTCTCTCTCTCTATGGAGTAGAACCCTTCTCTCACTTGGGTATGAAGAACCCTAGTTCCTTGGGTTAGGGATTTGATTGTAATGACTTGGGATGATTATACTGTTTGGTTTTAATCGAATGATGCATGTTTATTGAATTGATTGAAGTCTGATAAACTTTTCTTGATTTATGCTGCAACCTGAGATAGATAGAATCTGATTAGGTTGTTAGAGCCTCTTCATTCAATAGTAGGAGATTGGTTATACGAGAGTTAGCCAGTTTACTGCTTTGTACTGGAATTCAATTCCAGTAGTGGAGTTCTGTGTACATAGCCTCAGCTTTCTATCCCGGTGAAGACTAGTCGTCTGCCGGGTAGTTAGACTGAGAGGGCTTGGTCAGCTTAAGAGATTCCAAGCTACTGACGGATCTTCCGCAGTCTAATCAACAGTGAATCAACCCAGGGTAATTAAAATTGAACCTAACTAAGGAGCTAGGGGGACTCATTCCCGAGTGACTCTTTCCTGCTTTAGAAAACCGAATCATTTCCTGCTTTCTTACTGCTTTTGCTTTAAACAACAATCAATCGACTTAGTTGGCTAGATAATAAATAATCACGGAGTAAGCAGTAGATCTAGACCGCCGGTTGATAATAGAACTTGCCTGTTACTGCATTCCCGGACTGCGATTACACTGTGGTCGCAGTTTGGTGTTGTGTTTTGGTGTGTCAAGTTTTTGGCGCCGTTGTCGGGGAACCCTCTATGTTATTGGGGAAACGTGAGAATTTGTTACTCTAGCTTTTTCTTTATTGCATTTTTCTCTTCCACCTGTGTGCCGTCACGGGTTGCTTCTGCTGATTGTGTGCAGGTAGTGCATGACCCGTAGCCAGTCGGGAGATCTACTGCCATTAGACGAGGAACTTGAACGAACCTGCAGGAACTTCAAGCGGGCTCTAAAGGCGCGACTGGATGCGGAGGAGGCGCTATCACAGCTGCAGATCGAAGAAGAAGGAGAGATGGCTGATCTACAGAACCATGATGTGATCAATCCAGATGAGCAGACCATGGGATCCTACTGGACCGCTAGAGCTGCGGACATGAGGTCACCCATTCAACACCCTCATGTCCCAGCCAACAATTTTGAGGTGAGCACCTCAGTAATCACCATGCTGCGCGGTTCAGTGGTGTTCCGTGGTAAATAGGGGGAGTGCCCCCGATCACATCTCAAGCGATTCCACGAGCTCATCGATGGGATCAAGATCAATGGGGTACCAGCAGATGCCATCCAGCTGAGGTGTTAATATCCTTAGTCAGTTTGTGCATGCTCCTACTCAAGCTCATATGGATGCTGCCATTCGCATCTTGAGCTATCTCAAACAAGCGCCTAGTCAAGGTCTTTACTTCCCCGTTAATGGAACACTTGATCTAGTTGCCTATTGTGATGCAGATTGGGCCGGATGTGGGAGCACTCGTCGTTCTACCAGTGGTTTCTTCATTCGTCTTGGCGACGCACCAAGAAACAAAAGGTTGTGGCTCGGTCATCCGGCGAAGCCGAGTATCGTGCTATGGCTAGCACTGTCAGTGAGTTGGTATGGCTTCGTTGGTTACTTAGTGAGTTGGGTGTCCCCCAGAAGCAGCCTACGACTTTCTTCTGTGATAATCAAGCAGCTCTCCACATTGCTGCAAATCCGGTCTTCCATGAACGTACGAAACATGTAGAGATGGACTGTCATTTTGTTAGGGAGCGTGTTGTTTCGCGAGACATTTCCCCCTGCAAAATTAGTTCGCATCTCCAGGTTGCTGATCTTTTCACCAAGGGTCTTGGGGCAGATCGTTTCCGTTTTCTATTTTCCAAGCTGAACGCTCGAGATCTTCACCTTCCAGCTTGCGGGAGCGTATTGGGCCGTGTGTCGCCATCGGCCCGTCTCGTTTGTGGCCTCGCCAAAGAAGATTCCCAAGAAGAGTTCCAGTCCATTACTTCAGTCGGTGGCTTCAGTGGCTTGCCTTCTCCGCCAAGCTCACCTTGTCCTTCTTGGAATTGTACTCTTCTTTCCTTATGTAAAACCCTGATGATGTGTGTTGAGAGGGTCTTATATCGGCCAAGTACAAGTAAATAACAGAAAACATATTCTGTGGATGTAGGTCTTACACACTGTAAGGCTGAACCACGTAAAATCGTTGTCTCGTTTTAGTTCTCGTGGTTTGTGATTTTTCTCATCAAGCACCAGTACGGGGAGACATGGAGAGAGGCGGTGAGCAGCTACACGAGAGAGAGAGAGAGAGAGAGAGAGAGAGAGAGAGAGAGAGAGATAGAGAGAGAGACAGAGAGAGAGAGAGATCAATGATAGTTAGAGAGAGACTCTTAGGTGATTGGCTAGCAATGGAGGGAGAAAGGGGGAGAGAGGCGGCGAGCATGGATCGAAGTGGAGAGAGAGATATGAACGATAATCACACATATGAATATGTGGAGAGAGAGAGAGAAAAAGATCACATGTTGACACAAATTTGACTTCCATAATTAATCACACTCAATTTCAACCACCAGTTTGACAAAATAAAAATGCACAGTGAGGAGATAGATGGTCACGATAACAACTTTTAGGGGTCGTTTGGATGAGCTTAACTGATGAGTTATTTTGGCCAAGTAACACGTTTAGGAAAAATGAAATGAGAAGTGGTATTTTGTCCATGAGACAAGTGAAATAACTCATTGTGAGTTACTTGAAATACCTGCCCATCCCCTAGTTATTTCAAATAACTCATCACTCACCCCCTTTTTTTTTCACTCCATCCCTTCTCTAATTGGTGAAATACCACAACATTTTTAATGATCTATACAAACAAGATAATTAAACCAAATTATCGCGTTCGAAACTGAAATACCAAATTAAACGTCACATACCAAAATAATACAACATTTTAATTCGAAACACCATCAACCAAAATAAGGGGTCACCCGCAACTATTCAAGGCAAGCTGAGGATTTCCACACAATTTCGCTCGCCTTTTTAACTCGATTCATCCGACTTTGCAAAAGGAGGTACCCCGAAGGATATTACTCGAACAAATCTGTACATGATGACGTTGAAAAGTGTATTGAAGGGAGATTTTCTTCCAATAAGGCAAAACTATACCAATTACTTTTCTTCCTAGCTAGATTCCATATTCTTCAACCGGAATCATGTGTAGAGCAATTACCGATAGTACTGTGGCCTACTTCGTTGGATGTGTCCATTAAACTTACAGAACATAAAAACAGTTGTCCCGAACGTAATTATTAGAAACGGCAGGAACATATGGATAGACCACAGCAAATTATATTCGTTTCTCTCCACTAAATGTGATGATTGGAAGTCAAACAGAGTATGACATCCGCCATGTTAAGTTTTCTGAATCTGGGCCTGCAACTCGATTGGTTCTCCCACTATTATTGCGGAGACATATATAGGACCAAGAAGCTGCGCCAGTCCTCCATCGATCGAACTCGCTAGTAGAGCATTATTATTGGTTGGTAATCAAAATGTTGTTGAAAGACCGCTCGCAGTCCCAGGCTGCACCTCCTGCAACTGCTACCACCACGTGCTGCTACTGCCTCCCTCTCCTTCTGCCTTGCTATGGACTGTCAATCAAACAAATTATTAATTAATATATTAATATTAATTAATATTATAATAGTTAAGGTTGTAAGTTACTATTTATTAGTGGCTCTCACACTCCTCCAAGTGCAAGTGGGAGAGTTTCATATCTTTCATTAGTTAAGGTTTTCGTCTATGACTATTTGTGCAAATCATCGGCTTTGTTCACCATTTTGGATAGCATCTCGAAATACTGTCGGCCAAATCCTAACTATTGTTTAGTTATTGTTCGCTAGGTTTCCGTCTATGACTTTTGTACAAATCATCGTCTTAGTCCACCATTTTGCAGCGCATCTCGAAATTTTGTCGGCCAAATCCTAACCATTGTGTTTAGTTATTGTTCGCTAGGTTTTCGTCTATGGCTTTTTGTACAAACCATCGCCTTTGTCCACCATTTTGCAGCGAATCTTGAAATACTGTTGGCCAAATCCTAAGTTGTTCCCCACCACCGATTCCTGTTGCTGCTACCACGAGTTTTGTATCGAGACCGATTTTCATCCTCTTTAGTGTTTTTTTCTTTCTTTTTTTGCCTTTTTGCCGAGCATGATTACCATTGAACCCAAACACATGGGTATCTTAACTTGAACACAAATCATCGCCTTTGCCAACCATTTTGCAGCCCATCTCGAAATATTGTAGGCATAATCCTAAGTTGTTCCCCACTACCATTTCACAAGGCCGCTACCACGAGTTTTGTATCGGGACCGAGTTTCATCATCTTTAGTGTTTTTTTTTTCTTTCTCTTGTTTCCTTTTTGCAGAGCATGATCACAATTGAACCCAAACACATGGATATCCCAACTTGAACACAAATCATCGCCTTTGCCCACCATTTTGCAGCCATTTCGAAATACTATCCGCAGAACTCTAGAGAGAGCGGTCATTCTTGCGAAGGGGGTTCATTTCCCGGACCTTAGTGACCCAAGCATAACTGAAGCTCTGGCGCTCCGGGAGGCGATTAGCTGGTGTTTGGCGAATGGATTCACTAGTATGAGGTTTGAAGGTGATGCCCAGGTGATAATTGATAAGATTCTCCGGAAGGATATTCGGGATAATCATATGGGAGCAATTTTGGAGGAGATAGTTAGTTCTTTTGCTTCTAATGTAGGTTTCTCTGTACAATTTGTAGGTCGGCGTAACAATAGGGTAGCTCATTTGGTAGCTAGAAAAGCCCTGGCCTTGTTCCCGACTGCTTGTCGTTCGTTTGATTTCGAGGCCTGGCTGAATTCCAGGATGTACTGATCTATTCGTTATCAATCTAATGATTATCTTTTGTCAAAAAAAAAAAGATCACAATTGAACCCAAACACAAATCATCGGCTTTGCCAACCATTTTGCAACCCATCTCGAAATACTCTCTGCGGAATCCTAAGTTGAACCCAAACACATGGGTGTTCGCTAGGTTTAAATCAATTGTGTTCCCCATAACAATTATTGTCTACTAGGTTTTCAACTGGCTATTGCAGCAACCAATGTAGTCAAAAGCGAGTTTCTACGTAAAAATGTTTTGGTGATCTAGAAGTTTAAAATCATTAGTTTTTATGTTTTAAAGTGGAGTTTTTAACTACATAAGTTATAAAAACTGAGATTTTGTGTATGGTCAAAAGGTGGAAGAGAGCACTGTCAATGGAATCCTAAGTTGTCCCCTTCCACCAGAGTCCCATGCCGCTACCATATCTACTCAATGTTGGTATGTTTTGTACCAGGACCGAGTTTCGTCCGCTTTACTGTTTTTTTCTTTTAATTTTTCCTTTTTGTTGAGCATGATCACAATTGAACCCAAAACCATGGGTATCCAACCTAATTCAATCCGGTCAAATTGACTTGAAACCGATTTTAGCATTTACAAATTACCCTTTTTTTCTTTTGGTTAGGAAGACAATTGAACCCGAATCTAAGGTATTGACGAGTTTTGTATTGTGAGCGAGCTTTATCCCCTTTTGTAGGTGGCAGCTTAGACCAAATGTTAATTTGTTAAGAAAATTTCAAAGCAAGTTGAACACGTTGTTGACCAGTTCTATATCAAAAGCGAGTTTTGTACACTTTAATGTTTTTTTATTGCTCATTTTGCTTTTCGTTGAGAAAGACAATTAAACTTTGACTCATTGTTGATGCGTTTCGTATCGAGTGTGAGTTTTATCCGCTTTTGTATTTGACAGGTTGGGTAAATTGTGAATTTGTTAAAACTGGGTTGATCCGGTCAAATCAAGTTGGACGCAGTGTTGAGAGTTTGGTGTCATTATCGAGTTTGATCCGCTTTAGTATTTTTTTTTTCTTTTTCCTTTTGGTTGAGAATTACAATTGAGTCCAAACGCATAGGTATTCAATTTAATTCGAACATACCAAACGACTTGAACCCGACTTTACAGATTTTTGCGGGAGTGAATTTTATCTGTTTTTGTAATTGGCGGGTTGTGTCCGGTGTGAATTTTCCCAATACTCGGTTCAATAAGGCCAAAGCGAGTTGAACCTGGTGTTGACGAGTTTTAACTTTAGTATTTTTCATTTCGCCTTTTCCTTTTGTTTGAGAAAGACAATTGAACCCAAATCCATTGGTGTACAACCTAATTTGATCCGATCAATGCGAGTTGAACCTCCTCAAACATGCAATCAGTCCAAAATTTTCATAAAGGAGAACTACGATTACCTCAAACCCAAAAAAAAAATCAATACAGTACGACTATTTTTGCACCGAATTTTAGAAGTTTTATATTTCAAAGGTTGAAGCAAAGGAAAATACCTCTAAAGTTTCGCTTTTTAAGAAACTGAAATTTTTCGTAACTTAAAAGCAGAAGCTCCGATTTGAAAATACAAAATTGTCCTTTTCATATATTATTCTTTTTCTAAAAACATAATTTTATTTCATTTATATCATTCTAATTTTTTTTGAAAATAGTATTATTTAATATGAAATAAAACTAACTTGATCCATTTTAAATTCTTTTATTCTAGAATTTGTATTCATATTCTATGTTAGAATCTTTTTTAGTTATGTTACATTACATCTTATATTACAAAGATAGTTTTTCAGCTAAACACTCAATAGTTTTCTTAAATACTTTTTGAAAAGATGCAGAGAAGCTGTTTCATTATGCAAAAAGTTACAGCAAGATCAACTACTAGACATACAAATTGTAACAATAACGTCATGAAATAAGTTAAAAAATAAATAATCTATTCGACGACCCTTCTACCTTTTGCAAGTTCATCGACCATATGCTATTGGAAATGAAAAACCTATGAAAAGACTGATCATTAAGAATGAAATAAAATTACTTTCGCTTTTGAGTCAACATAAAAATTATTACTTTTTAAAATATTTATTTTTCTGATACGCGAAGCGGTAGCGAGCGAGCTTTTACTAGTACAATCAATCACCACATATATTTCAAGTGAAATGGGAAAACAATACTCTCATTTAAAAAATCATTGTGCTTCGAGCAATCGTCGGAAAGCCATTTTGATATATTGCCTTTTGCCCTATAAACTTTTAGGGATTTCATTTGGGCCCATATCTTCAGCCCGCAATTATGGGCGCCTATGTCACTTTTATATAAAAAATTCTATAACAATCCCTATAACAAATAGGGTATTAACCCAAAGGTAAAACCCTTTCATTTCATGATTCAACCTTCCCTAATATGTTTATGATAATCGTAATTAACCATTGGTGACATGTGCTTGTGAATTTTATAAGAGTTAGTTAAAAATGGTGTAGTTTTTTTTATTAAAGGGACGCAAAGATGCCAGATTTACAGATTCCTAACGACTAGAAAAGGAATCAGGAACCAAAAGAACATCCATAAAAAAAACCGCACCAAAACAGGGGAGCAACATAGCAGAACCATCCCATTAAGGGCCTTCTTCACGAATAACTTGCATGGGGAAGCTGACCCCAAATAGATCCTCTCGGCAAATTCGATCCACTTCCAAAGGGGGATCACCGAGTTCATGCGTACCGAAGGGATAGACGAGACTGTGCTTCGAGATCCAGTCCGCGACTCTATTACCTTCACGATACGTATGAACTAATCGAACAACCCAATCTTTAGCCAACCGACGTCTAATAGATCCAAGGGTCGTTGCGTAGGGGTGACCTCTGTCATTCCTCTTCTCAATGAGTTGAAGTTCCAGCTTAGAGTCCGTTTCGAGAACAAGGAATCGAGATCCCTTTCTCTAAGCTAGTTCCAGCCCCTGTAAAATTCCCCAGAGCTATGCAAGAGAGCTGTACCAGAGCCAAGTTTGCTGCAAAAGCCACCTATCCAATCTCCATCGTGATCACGAAGCACTCCTCCTGCAGTGACCATCCCTGGATTACTTTGAGCTACGCCATCAATGTTTAATTTATGCCATCCTGTCGGCAATTAATGTCACCCTTATCTGCTTCTTGCTCAAATTGTTAGCCTTTTGAGATGTTTCCCAAGTTCTTACCTATTCAGAAGCCTTAGCCAGAACATATTGATATAACATTGCGGTAGTAAGCTTAATCCCCTTGAAAATACCTTCATTCCTACACTTCTAAATGTACCAAAGAATTAGGCTGAAGAAGTTGTTCCACTGACCTGGCCAATTACCAGTAGAATCATCCATGATGTTTGCTTTGAGCCATTCATCACAGCTGGTATTGAAGAAACTGTCTGTTCGTTGTTGCTCCAAAATTCTATTCTAGACTGATTTAGCCCTTTTGCAATCTCTCAGACAGTAGAGGTTCGTTTCGACGACATTGCTACATTCAGGGAAAGAGTCATCCTGCGTTAAGTGTCGAACCTTCCTGATGCTGTTCGTGGTCAGCTTTTGCTGGGCAGCCATCCACATGAAGACCCTGACTCTCTCAGGGATTTGTAGCTACCAAATTCGTTTCCATATTGGACTAGGTTTCTGTTCACGGAGTTGTTGGATTGCTTTGCAAGCATAGTTGGTAGAGAAGTGTCCGTTGGCGGTAAGGCTCCAGAACGCTTGATCACCTTCAGCATCCAACGGGTCAATTATTGTCGCTCTGATCTTTTTGACGATATGCTCTGAAAGCAGGTGTTGAAATTCATCAATCTTCCACCCTTAATCGGGATCCCACAGGTCAACAACCGTCTTCCTTAATTGCTCCTTTGGTACGTCAGTAATAGCCAGGTTCTTTAGAGGTACCTGCGTAACCCAAGAGTCACACCAAAAATTAGCCTGCCTACCATTCTTTATATTTAGAGAGAAACCCTGCCTCAGCACATTAGCAAAGAAACAAAGCTTCGCTAGGCGAGAGAGCTTCCCTGTTTCTTTTGAAGGATGTTGAGACCCTCTCTACTTCCTCCATACTTGTTCAGGAGCAGATTAGTCCACAAACAATCATCCCTGGTGGTACGGATTCCAGCTCCTCCCTGATCCTTTGGAAGCGTGATCTGCTCCCACGCGATGGGTTGAATTTGCTCTTTCCCTCCTCTTCTGTCCAGATAAATTGTCTATTAACCCTGTTCAAAGAATTGCAAATCGAGGCTGGAAGATATTCTGAAAACATAGGATAGACGACCATAGAAGATGCAATAGATCTCACCAGAGTTAGACGAGAAGCAAGAGACAAGTAGTTAGTCTTCCAGGAAGCAAGTTTTTTATGAATACGTAGAACTAACTCCTTGTATCTAGCTTTAGAAACTCTTCCATGAATGGCAGTCAGGCCGAGATATCTTCTCATGTCATTAGTAAGAGGGATATTAGCTTGATTGCTGATCTGCCGAGCCTTTTGCCGACTAATGTTTGTTTCATGTTTGGTGAAACAAACATCATGGACTTGTTCAGATTGACCTTCTGCCCAGAACTTTCACAGAAATCCTCTAAGCACCTCTTGATGACCTCCATCTGATTAGTTCCTGATTCTGCAAACAAAATCAAATCATTTGCAAAAAAGAGGTGAGAAAGCTTAAAACCATGGGATGTAAGGGAAAGGGGCTTCCATTGGTTATTCTCCACAGCAACAATGATCCTGTGGGAGAGCCTTTCCATACACAGCACAAACATATAAGGAGACAGGGAGTCTCCCTGCCTCACACCCTTGGAAGGAAGAATCCAATCAGTCAACGTGCCATTCCAATTGATTTTCATCATGTTCCCTTCCACGCACATCATAATTCTACTAATCCAGGTACTGGGAAGGCCAATTTCAATCAAGGTGTCCCTGATGAACTCCTACTCAGCCTGTCATACGCTTTCTCAAGACCTATTTTGATTACAATTCCCCCTTTCTTTCCTTTCATTTTCCGAAGAGAATGAAGAACCTCTTGAAGGATGATGATGTTATCATTGGTCTGCCTTTTGGGGATGAAACCACTCTGAGTTGGAGCCACCAGTGTGCTCATTAGAGGCTTAATTATGTTTGCCATGGCCTTGGTTATAGCTTTAAGACTAACGTTATTTAGACAAAAGGGGCGCAGTTGAGCAGGGGATTCTGGATGGTTGGTCTTTGAGATGAGGATGATAGTAGATTCGAGCATGCCCTGCGGAAGGTGACCTGATTCAAAAAAAGAAGAAGCCAAATTAGCAGTATTCTGTCCTACCAGGTGCCAAAGCATTTGATAAATGACTGCTTGAAACCCATCAGGCCCAGCAGCAGACAAAGGTTTCATTCCAAAAATCTCCTTATGGATATTTGCAATAGTAAAAGGATGAAGGAGAGTAAGAAGGTTTTCCTGGCTAATTCTGGGGAAGCAATTCTTGGGCAAGCAGTCCAGGTAAGGGATGGAGTCTTGAGTATAAAGGTTGGAGTAGAAGGAAACAACCAGCTTTTCTAGCTCAGTTGGATCATTCACCCAGACTCCAGATTCATCCTTCAGGGCTAGGATCTTATTTCTTCTTCTCTTTCTGGTAGCTTGTTGGTGAAAGTAGGCAGAATTTTGTTCACCAAGAGTTGCCCACTTTTCTTTGGCTTTCTGAAACAAAATCACCTCCTCCTGAGGCAGAAGATCATCAAGTTCCCCTTATATCCTAGCTTGAAGCTTAATTAGGTCAGGGTGGAAATTATTGGCTATCCTGACTTGAATTCCCTAAATCCTAGCTAGCAGCCTCTTCTTCTTGTGCTGAATGATACCAAAAGTCTCTTTATTCCATTGCTGAAGCTTTGGGGAGATGTTACTGAGCGCTTGATGAAGATTGGTATCCTTGTCCCAAGAACCTGCAAAAAAGGTGTGAAACAGTTCAGGAAGCAACCAGGCTGCTTCGAATATGAAGGGTCTTTTGTTTCCACTATTATACACGAGCCCAACACTACTAGTGAGGATTGGAAGATGATCGAAGTGTAGTTTGGGCAGGTGTTGGACAATCGTATTAGGAAAAGCGGCGTTCCATTCCGAGTTGCAAAGGGATCTGTCGATTCTGCTTGCTTTGATATGAGCTCCTGTCCCCCCTCGAAACCAAGTGAAGCATGGTCCTGAAAAACCCAAATCAATTAAGTTAGCCAAATAAATCCACAGAGTAAATTTTTGGCAACGTCTAAGGGAGGCGGAAGAGATTGCCCCTGATTTCTGCAATGGGAATCGCCGGTAACAAGCCACGGAATCTCGATGTTACTGCTGGTGCGAATAAAACGATCCCACAGTTGCTGATGGAACACATATTGTGGACTACCATAGACACCAGTAAGTAACCACTCTTTTTTGAGACCTTCACAGTAATGTGCTATCTGCTTGCATCTATTAATTGGACATCAAAGTCTTCCGTTTTCCAAGCTAACCAGATTCCACCTTTTCTTCCCTCAGCGTCAACTTTCACAACTTCGCCAAACCCCAAGCTGCTGCAGATTCTGTTCGCCGGGTCGCCACTAATCTGGGGCTCAAACAGCAGGAGGAAGTTCAGAGAGTATGACTGAACAAGGAGCTTAATAGCCAGACAGAACTCTTTACTCCCTGCGCCACACACGTTCCAAGCTAGAAGTTTTAGATTAGGTTGTACATACATGAGAAAATTAAAAGGTATAGAGAGAAAACAAAAAAGACAGATGGGGATCTCAGGCGATCAAGCGACGATTGCGGGATCAATGGCCTGTTCTCCCTGGCTGCTGGCATTATCCGCTTGAATATCAATAGAGATCGCAAAGAGCGTTTCTGCCATGTCCACATCCGCAGGCTTCCCAGAGATAATATTTTGTAATTCTTGAGCCTTTGATTGAGTGTGAGCATAAAACTCCTCAATAGCTTGAAGAGTGATCGGAAAACCGCCATTCACGAGCTTCTTGGGCGACTCTTTCTTTTTGGATGAAAGGATTTGGAGGGGTTTTTGATAGCTTTGAGACTCACTCCTTTGCTTTGACCCTGGTTCGGAAGATTTTCCTCCTTCTGTTTCTGAGACCGTTGGCGGGATTTAATCCTGTTTGAATTTGGGTCAATATTTTCCTTCTGATTGGGCGCCAGAGGAGGAACTGCAAGGATGTGGATCTTCGTGTTATTTGGGCCTAAGATCACTTCTTGTGAAGCGGGTGGGCTCGAAGTCGAGGCTTGGCCCAAGGGAGAGCCTTGGCCCTTTGTAGTCTGAATTTGAACCGGTTGCTTATTGGAGACATCCTTAGATATAGATAATTAGAACTTAGAGTTCACTCATTAAGGATTAGGGTATAATATCAAGTCCAAATATCCTGCCAATTCGAGTTCTAGATAGCGTTTTCATACACAAGATATGCGGTACCCTAGATTTCACCCAGGGTACCGTAGAAGCCACCATATATATATATATATATATATATATATGGCAAAGGCTAGCGTACGTCTGCTGTAAGTCTGTGTTCACACTTGGTTTTAGATTAAATTAATCTATGGCTTGAGTTAGAGAATTAAGGACTGGGGTTCTGTTGAGTGATATAGGTTTCTGTACATTTGGGCTTTGGCCCACGGTCCTGTATGTAGGAGTTAGGGTTGGCCGTGTATGCTTAGTAGCTAGGGTTAAGGTTATATGATCCATTAGAGATCAGCGTATAGTATCATGTCCCAAACTCTGATTAATTCGTGCTCTAAATAGTATGGAGGCTCATAATGAAGCAAGAGAAATAAGATGCAGAACAGCTAGTAACTTGTTGAAAGCATAAAATAAAACAAAGCCGAAATTAACAGTTTTCTACATTCAAAATCCAGGACTCGATAATAAGAAGAGTGAAAGTGCCACCACACGATATACATACAGCATCATAAACTTGAACCAAAGAGATTGAAAAATTTAATTTAGTAGTACTATATTTTGGGCTTGAAGAGGGTACATAATTTATAAGCACTTCACAGTACAACATAGATGCATTTAAGCACCGAAATAGGCTTTGATGGGAGAATAGTTAGCTATGGTAGAAGAGTTGTACATCTTCTTGGTCTCTTCCAGTCGGACGGCTAGGAATTCCTTGAAATCGAAGGGCTTATAGAGCAGGCGGTGTTGTTCGTCAACGAGCTCCTCGGGGGCCTTCACGGTGTAGCCTTCTTTGAAACCAGAAAACATCCCAAATGTGTATCTCGTCTCCCTTCCACTCAATCTTACACGATGGTAAGGAGAGTATACCCTTCCATTTGTCCATGCCTGCAATTTTATAAAATTCATGGTATCTCTATGAGGAAAATATGACTAAGATATTACTCTGAATCCATCAATTGAATCCTATTTATTCACTAAAAATCCAACCAATTCAATCCATCAAATTCAATTTTATTGATGAATTCATGGGTTGTTAAAAAATTACAATTTAGTACCCATATTATCAATTTCTAGTAATTTGATACCTAAAATTGAACAGTTTCTGAAAATATATTTTCGTCCTTAAATTTTTTGTAATGACATTATAGTACTAAACCTTTTAAAATTTTTTATAATGACCCAAGGTTTAGATTTCACTTGGATCCACGAATTCAATAAATTTGATCCAAAAATTCATTTAATCCAATCGATCAAACCATCGATCCAACCCACTAATCCATCAATTTCCCACCTGTATATATAAGTCTTACCATACATAAGTAAATTATTGGGAACGAAAAAAAGGGATGGGTACATAAAAAAGTAAGATAACCATTAGGTTGGTCAATCGAGTCTTTGTCTCTCAGAGTCAGAAGAGGACTTTGCATGCCCTACCTTTTTAAGAGCATTTTTATTTTTTATTTATTGATTTTTTTATTTTTATAAATGAGGAAAAGAGCATTTTTATATTTAAGTCAGACCAAATGCATCAATAAGTTAGATTTAAAAAATATTAAAATTTGTTCTTTATAACATAAAAGTAAATGTATGATTTAAAACTTTTTAAAAAAGCAATTTTGAAAGTAGAAAACTATGCATACCATTTTCAAAAAAGTATTCTGAAAAATATATTTTATTTGTATAGTAGTATTAATAACTATATTTCTTATCATACTTTATAAAAAAAAAATTAGATTATTTACATCATTTTTATATTGAAAATTATTTCTAATAATTTGTGAACCAAGCACATAATTATTTTTTTAATCCTTTTCTTAAATCTCGACCAGAACCAACTTTTGTAAGAGTTACAACTTTACAACATGACCAAACCAATGCAAAATTATTTTTCTAGCGAAGTATGTTTGGCAAACTAGGTTTCTTTTTCTGGTAAAGTAATTTTATGACCCTTCTGCTATATATGAGATTTACAAAATCTGTTTAAATAACAACTTAATTATAGTGTGAAGTTCATTTTAAAACCTTTAACTTCTGTTTAAACAACTTGAACCTCTACAATTTATCATTTACTGTGGCACTGTAAGTAGTTATATATCGATCACCACTTACGTGAAAAGATTCGCCGAGGATGACAATGAAGGAACCCTCCGAGTATCTCGCAGCAAACCACCGACCGTCCTTGTCTTCAACCTCCAAACCGTCGACATGATTCCCGTACAGTATCGCCGTCACACCCTGGTCCATGTGCGAGTCCAGCCCTACGACCTTCTCCTCCTCACTTCCCGGCGCGTCATACCTTATTCCCCTCACCGACAAGACCACCGAGTCCACGTGTCCGTCCACGTGGCTCTCCAGCCCCAAGCTCTCCATAACCATCCTCCATATCGTCCCCTCCAGCTCGGCCGCTCGCCCGGCGAACGCGATGACCGATTTGGTGAAGCTGGGATTTCCTCCCGGCCAGAAGACAGCAGAGAAGGCTTCGACTTTTTCAATGTTGTCGGGGTGAACGATCCCCACGCTCTCGAACAGCGGCGCGAAGGTTGATTTCCCGATGTACCCTCCAAAGGGTTCGGAGGAGACGTTGGCCGTCAGTGTTTGGAGAGGCAAGTCGAAGAGCTCCTTCATTCCTTTCATGACGCCGTGTGGGATTTCCAGAGGGATTTTGGTGTCGGTGATTTTGAAGGCGCCGTACTCTTCTGATGCTTTCCAGACTTGGGATCGGACGAGTTCCCATTCTGGGCTGCCGGGTTGGCCTAGATTGGTGATGTCTATGACGGGGAGGATAGGCGTTTCAGAACCCATTTTTGTTGTTGCCTAATTTGTTCGGTAATTAATTAAGGTCAGAGTGTATTTATCTTATGTAGAGACGAGTGCTATATGCAGAATTACAATTTAGTGCAAATCTTGCAAACTTAAATAGTGTTATCACTTGAGCTTTGAGTTTTGACCCACCTATGATTATGGTGATTGTGTAAAATATATTAAATTTTTTGTTCTTGTTCAGGACATTTGACATACGTCACCCATGCAACTGCTAGCAAATAAAAATATCGTACATCAATTTTAATTTCTCGAAGATTATTTATTTATTTTTTAAATTAAGAGTTATGAATTGGCTGATGTATTTGTTGGTACGTAAAATTTGTCAGCTACCCAAAATGAAAAAAAAATATATATAAAGATATGATACGTATTATTAATTTTGTGAAGGACGTACGATCCGAATAGCATGGTTTGTAATACAAATATATATTTGATGGACAAAGTTCAGCTAATTAGCGTAAGACATATATTGGAGACTTATCCAGCGTCTTGTTTGTGTAGGTGTTCGTTGAGTGTGACTTGAAGTTGAAAATAAAATTAATAGTGGTACTATTGTTAAAATTGAGTTGGAAGATTGAGTATGTAGAGAAGCTGATCTTTTCCCTTTTGATATTGACAGCCTAGTTTCGTTTAATTACGCGTTCTTCCGTCACATCATTATGAATATCTAACTCGTCCACTCTGTTTGGGAAGAGGGTAAATGGGAGGAGGGTGCAAATGTGAGGGGTAAACACAGCTTCCAACACATTTGCACCTGTTTGGTTAATTTGGAACAGTAGGGGGGTGCAAAACGAGAGTGCAAATTTACTGTTTCGGCTTACCCCCCGAATTGGGGTGCAAAGGAAGGAAGGAAGAGAGGGGGAGGGGGGAATTATGGAATTTTGTTTTTCTAATTGTGTTATATATAATTATATAATAATTAATATTATCAATTTCTTCTTTTTATAAATATCATTAATGTAAACATTATTCGGGGTTGACCATTTGACTCTGGAAACAAGTTTATAAATGTTCGTCAAGTCAAATCTAGATCTCTTGGTTGAATCGAATTTGCATTGAAAATTAGATATACAAGGTGTTTGTGGAAAAGATAGAGAGAAATTGTTTGGTTAACTCATTTTATTTGACTAAATAGTTAAAACTTACAAATTCGAACGTGTTTGACTAAGTTTGACAATTTAAGATTAAACTAGACACGAAAACCCTATATAGGATGACCAGTTAGGAGTTGAGCTTCGAGTTTTGAGATCGCTCGATCAATGATTATTACAATTGTTATAATTAATTATTATTTGAGCATTATTATATAATAACTATTTTTAGTAAAGTATATTTATTATTATATAGTAATATTTATTTTATTATTTTATGATAATATTTATAATTTTAAAATCTATTTTAAAATAATATAATTACTTACTTTGCACTTTATTTGCACCCCCCTACTTTTTCATCCAAACAACAATTTACCCCTCCACTTACACCCCCCAGCAATTTGCACCCCCCAGCAATTTGCCCCTCAACTTGCACCCTCCTGCAATTTGCACCCCCCTTGTTGCCAAACAGAGCGGTCATGAATCTATAGGTAAGATGTCTTGACATTTTCTAGCGCATAACTGCCCTTAAAGCGTAGGTTTATTTACACTTTTTTTCTTATATATGTGTTATAAACGCACTGCTACGGATCGGAAAATCGCTGGAATCGACAAAGTAAGAATACGAAAGCGAGAATCGAAAACACGACACACGATTTACGTGGTTCACTAACACGATGTGTGTTAGCTACGTCCACGGGCGAGAGAGAGCCAATTTCACTATATCGAGGAGATTACAAATTACAGAGGAGTATGAGAAGTATTTATAGTACTTCTCCATGTGGGTCTAAACCTAATCCAATCTGGCAAAGGAAACGGTTACAGACCAGGCCCAGAACCCGATTCAAGTCACATCAACAAATCTCCAACTTGAGAAGTGGAGAGATACGTACGGTCAAAGGAATTGCCTCTCTGTGGTTGAAAGTTTTTGCAATTAAACGTAGAAGAACACGAACTTGAAGAGAGAGATGAGAGAGAGAGAGGTGAGAGAGAGCGGGGGTGAGAGTCTTGGTGAGTGTTCGTCTTTTTGCAGGTACGCGGCGGTGGATCGGGTGACAGCGGGTAACAATTCATCGGATTTTCGTCAGCACAGGTCGGAAGCTTTTCATTTCAAGACGATATCTGGACACAGAAATGTTGTCATCGAGGATTATGTTACAAAAAGGAAGAGGCTTGTTAGAATTTCGTCAGATGAACCTCGGCGCAGGAGATTGATTTACTTGGAAGTGTCCCAGGCTGCGTGGCTCGGTAAAACACTAAATGATATATCGCAGAGGGGCTGGGAATCAAACTCTTTTCACCGGAGGACAGAACCTTTTCGTGCCATCTCTGTCGACAGATTCGCTTGTCGGGAAGGATACTTTCTTAAAATCTCGGAAAGAATCCCGACTGGTAGAGTGTTCTCCATATGCATTCCATTCGTCCCTAGTGAGTGGGGAGTATTGATTAACAGGCTGAACCAACAGGTGAGTAAGTCCTATCCGAAGAAGCATATACAGAGGAATGCCTGGCTCGTTCAAGGAAAATCCTACGCTGAGGCTGTTAAGCAGAGTTTCCCATTGGAAGAGGGGAAGAGCGCCATCAAAAAACATAATTCCCTACCCTTCCTACAGGTTGAAGAGAATGGAGTTCCTGATAGATTGCGCTTCCTCGACCGATGCCTTTCGATCAGCTTCTTTGATAAAAAGAATCAGGGCCTACCATCCGCTCTTTCGGAAGAATTTATGCACTGGGCTAGAAGGCGTTGGAACCTGCCTGAAGAAACGAGCTTCTCTAATAGGGTCGGGGATCTCTGGTTCCTAGTTTGTACTTCCTTGCCTGAAGCTATGAGGGTCAAAGAAGATGGTTATGCTAAATTTCGTCAATGGAATGTCATCCTTAGATATTGGAAGGAGGAGGACGGGCGTTGTTTCGCGCCGCAGGGTGGTCTTCAGTGGGTTTTGGTTTTCGGCATCCCTCCGTTTCTTCGGTCGGCGGATGTATTCAAGAACATAGGTCAGATGTGCGGGGGTTTCATAGACGTCGATCATAGTGCCTGGTCTGATCCATACGTCCGTATCAAAATTCGACCAAGGGGTGTTCTGCCGGAAATCCTGCCGATCAGGTTTGGCAGCACAGTCTTCGTAGCCAAAATTGTTCCGGTGCCGGAGATTGATCGCCCGATGGCGGACTTGAACCGTCGCCGTCTTCTGGATCAGATCTCAAGATCGTGCTATGCATGGAAACTGACCAATCGAGAACGTGCCTCGTGTGCTGCGGATGAGGCCGCTACTTCGATGCAACCGAGCGACGCCTCGATTCCTTCAGTGCCGTCTTCTGGCAAGAAAGTGGCTTTCTCCCCCGCTCAGCAATTAAAATCGGATCATGTGCCTGGGATCAGGAAAATCTGGGTCCGGAAATTCGGCCCACCAACCAAGCCCATATCTCACCATCCCCCATCCTTCTGTGAACCCATGGATTCTGAGCCCTTATCATCCTTTGAGACCCTCCCCGTCGGCCCAGCTTCTTATGGGCGGCCGGGATTAGCCCCTGTCCTAGCCTCTTCTGCTCCCCTTCCCAGCCCACAACCTCCCCCACCCTTCTGTGAACCCATTGAACCTGAGCCCATAACATCCTCTGAGACCCTCCCCGTCGGCCCATCCTCTTCTGGGCGGCCCGGATTAGCCCTTGCCCTAGCCTCTTCTGCTTTCCTCCCTAACCCACCCCCTAAGCCCAACCCCTCCTTAGTACTGTGCAAACCTTTTTCTTTCTCCCCAGCTCTTGTATGCGACTCTTTCATTTCCCTTCTCAGTCTCTCCATCCCCCAATCCATTATCTACAGACACCCTTCGATCCCTTTCCATCCCGGCCCCAGTCGTCTCCTAGATTCCTCTTTGCCACTCCCTCTTCCTGAACCCCAAAATGCCGATACCGCTATCCCTGACGAAAGTCTTAGCCCATCCTCGCCTAATTCACGCTATAGCTCCCCTGCCCCCCCGTGCCTTGTCTCCCCTGAACCTGTTGCCCAGGAGTACCTTGCGATCACTACCTACAATCCTCTCAACTCAGAATACTTCGAATCGTGGCGGTCCAGGCAAGATTTACTTAGTCTGGTCTCACAGTGCAAGCTGTTCTGCGATATCCTTAAATTATCGGACTCGGTCTCTGCTGATAGTGCCAAACAAAAAGTCAGCCTGATTGCGGCGGATACTCACCGGAAGAGGAAGAGAGAGTCGAGGTCTAAATTAGAAATGGAGCTACGCAGGCTGGGTCTGGACTCCCCTCCCCCTATCTACAGAGAGAGAGTGAGACTGTTTAATCTTCTTAATTCTATTCCTTCTCATAACTCTTTTGCAGGTCCAGAAAGACCGATCTGGCGTCCGTCTCCGACAGCTAGCTTCAGTGTGCATTCGGCTTTCGAACACTTCGCGGCTGCTCGCTTCAAGGGAGTCGAGAACTTCCCATCAAAGGCAGTTTGGCACTGCACCATCCCAAGCAAGATCTGCATTTTCCTTTGGTTGGTCTTCCACAAAAGGATTCTCACCATCGACAATCTCAAAAGAAAGGGTATAAGCCTGCCGAACAGATGTGCCCTTTGCAAGGCCGAAGAGGAGTCTGTTAATCACATCTTCACAAGCTGCGGATTTTCAAGACAGGTGTGGTGTATGCTGAAAAGTTTTGTGAAGATTGAGGACAGAGTAGAAGAAGCTGGTGATATTTCGGAAAGAATCCGTCGATGGCAACACAACAAGCCCAACAATCCTGCAGAGTGGTGTACAAGGGTGGCCCTTCATGCATTTTGTTGGCACATATGGCTCGAAAGGAACTCAAGAATTTTTAGAGAAGTGGATGGCACAACTCAGCTCGTTGCATTGAAGATTGGTCACGCAATCTTTTGGTGGCTGGTGGCAAACAGAAAGGTCGAGAAAGAAGTTGCGGAATGCTGGTTCAACGAGATGAAAGCAAGACTCTTTCCTACAGTCAATCCTGTCCCGGATCGTCCCCTTCCACCGGCTGCTGTTTAGCAAATCCTGAGGCTGCTGTTCCTGAAGGTTGCGCGCTCCTTGGTGGCTTGGTTGCAACAGTTTTCCCTACTCCGGGCGTTTTCGACTCTGTGTTTGTGTTGGGGATTCATGCAACCTCTTACCTCTGCCTTTGTTTTCGTTTGTGCGCTGGACTGATCGTATTTTCTAGCGCTGGTAGAAGTGGAGGGGGGAATTAGGGAGTTCTGGACTTGCATTAGTCCTCTGTCCAATTTCCTTTTCCTCGCTGTGTACTGCTGCTGTTGCTGTCTCTGTTATTTTCCTTTCCCCCCTTTCTGTTTCCTTTTTCCTTGTCTTTAATAAAATTTATATCATCCTTAACAAAAAAAAAAAACAAATCTCCAACTTGACTTGAATCCTCTTCCTCTGAAATCTCTGATGTACTCTGCTCCTTCTCTCTCTCTCCCGCCATCAATGCCCCGCTGGGCGGAGTCACCCACTCAAGACATTCAGCAAGTCCAAACAGTGTTGGAACTTGCCACGTGGAACCGGCTTCGTGAACATATCAGCAGGATTATCTGAGGTGCTAACTTTCTTCACCTTAATCCTCTTCTCTGTCCTCAAGAAATGATACCTCACGTCAATGTGCTTAGTCCTCTCATGGTAGACTTGATCCTTGGCCAAGCATATTGCACTCAAACTATCGCAATACACCACTGCCTGATCATGATGTAGACCCAGATCATCAACCAGTCCCTTCAACCATATTCCCTCCTTAGCAGCTTCTGTCAATGCCATATACTCTGCCTCAGTAGTAGACAATGTCACCGCCGACTGCAAAGTCGCCTTCCAGCTTACTACAGAACTCCCAAGAGTGAATACATAACTGGTCATCGATCTCCTTGCGTCAACATCTCCAGCATAGTCCGAGTCAGAATACCCAGACACCAAGCACTCTGTATCACTTCCAAAGCTAATCCCCACATCAGGTGTACCCTTAAGGTACCGGAAGATCCTCTTCAAAGCCTGCCAATGCTCCTTCCCATGTTGTATCATAAACCTGCTAACAACACTAACAGCATGTGCAAGATCAGGTCTAGTGCAATACCATAGCGTACATCAAGCTACCTACTGCACTAGCATATGAGACTCTCGACATGTACTCCTTCTCAGCCTCTCACTGCGGTGCATAAGCTGAGGATAGATGAACATTTGAAGCACTAGGAGTATTTAAGGGCTTTGCTGAAGACATGCCAAACCTCGACAGTATCTTCTGGATGTAGCTCTTCTGTGACAAGAAAAGCTTTTCTTCGACCTGTCCCTGTAAATCTCCATACCCAAGATCTTCTGAGCAGCTCCCAAATCCTTCATCTCAAACTCAGCACTGAGAAGCCCCTTTAACTTTTGGATATCAGACTTTGACCTCGCAGCTATGAGTATATCATCCACATATAGAACTAGATATATCATCGAACCATCCTCTGCCTTGCTGTAATATACACAACAATCATATGGACTTCTGTTGTAGCCCAGCTCAAGCATGTAACTGTCAAATCTCTTGTACCACTGCCTCGGAGACTGCTTAAGTCCATACAAGGACTTTTTCAACTTACAAACATAGTCTTCTTTTCCCGGAACCTCGAACCATTCTGGCTGAGTCATGTAAATTTCTTCCTCCAACTCTCCATGTAGGAAAGCTGTCTTCACGTCTAGCTGCTCGAGCTCCAAGTCATAATCTGCCACTATTGCTAGTAGCACTCTGATCGAAGTATGTCTTACCACTGGTGAGAAAATCTCATTGTAGTCAACTCCTTCCCTCTGCGAGAAGCCTCGTGCAACCACTCGAGCTTTAAATTTCATGCCCTCTTTAGAAGTGATTCCTTCCTTCTTCTTGTAGATCCACTTGTTTGTAACAATCTTCCTTCCCTGTGGTTGTTTGACTAGCTCCCAAGTCTGATTTCTGTCATGGGATTCCATCTCATCTCCCATTGCGGCAAGCCACTGATCAGCTTCGCCACCCGAAACGGCTTCTCTATAGGACTGTGGCTCACCTGCATCCACTTCTTCAGCAACCTGAAATGAATACGCCACCATGTCCTCGAAGCCATACCTCTGTGGAGGTACTCCTGATTCGCTCTCTTCGGTCTACCAGAAGCAATAGACTGTTTAGCTCATGCACTGGACTCTGAACTTTCTGGCTCTGGAGATACATCCTCATCATGTTGATCTTCTCCACCTTGGTGCTCAAACTCACTCTCTTTGAGAGTTTGCAGCTCCACCTGTTTATCAACATTCCTGCTTCCTTCAACAACAGTAACCTTCAACATGGGGTTAAACATAGACTTCTCATCAAATATCACATTTCTACTGAGTATAACTCGATGCTCAGAAGGTGACCAGACTCGAAATTTCTTAACTCCATCTCCGTAACCCACAAATACACCCTTCTTTGCCCTTGGGTTCAGTTTACCCTCATCCACATGATAATAAACAGGACACCCAAAAACTTTCAGTGAAGAGTAATCAGCAGGCTTACCATACCACACCTCATAAGGAGTCTTCAACTCGATACCTGTGTGAGGTCCACGGTTGATCAGGAAGCACGCCATGTTCACTGCTTTTGCCCAGAATCTTCTCTCTAGTCCAGCATTAGAGAGCATGCACCATGCTCTCTCCAACAATGTTTGGTTCATCCTTTCTGCAACGCCATTCTGCTGGGGTCTATCTCTAACAGTCCGATGACGGGCAATCCCTTCATCCTTGCAGAATTCGTTGAACTCAGAACTACAGAACTCCAGACCATTGTCCGTTCGCAGCTTCTTGATATTCTTACCGGTCTGATTCTCCACCAATGTCTTCCACTGCTTGAACTTCGTGAAAGCCTCACTTTTATGCTTCATCATGAAAATCCAAGTAAATCTCGAATAATCATCAATAATAGACAGAAAATACCTGCGGCCTCCAATGGATTCAACTCGTGAAGGACCCCAACAATCGGAGTGGAGGTAATCCAGTATCCCCTTTTTCCGGTGGATACCCTTCTTGCGAAACTTGCTGCGATGTAGCTTCCCAAACAACAATGCTCGCAAAATTCCAAATTCTGCACCTTGTGCCCGCAAAGAAGATCCCTCTTCGACAGAACTTGCATTCCCCGTTCACTCATATGCCCCAGTCTCATGTGCCAGAGAGTGGTCATATCTTCCTGATGAACCTGAGACAATGCAACTGCAGCAGAACCAGACAACACAGACCCTTGTAATGCATACAAGGTCCCACACTTCACGCCCTTCAGTACCTTCCTCGAACCCTTGCAGACATACAAAACTCCACCTTTTTCTTTGAAGCTGAAACCCTTGCTGTCTAGTAGACTCAAGGAGATCAGGTTCTTTGTCATTCGTGGAACATGTCTGACATCATTCACGGTACAGAACACACCATCATGTGTCCGAACCTTTATGGACCCGATTCCAACAACCTTACAGACAGCTCCATCAGCCATGACCACGTTACCACCATCTATCTGCTCGTAGGTTGTGAAGCAATCCCTGTTCGGAGACATATGATATGAGGCTGCAGTATCGAGAAACCACACATCCCCACGATGTGCCTTCTCATCTATAGCCAAGGCGAGATCATCTTCAGAACTGTTTTCCACTTCTGCCACGGCAACTGAACCTTATTTCTTCTGTTGCCCTCTTCTCTTGGGACAGTTGTACTTCCAATGCCACACTTCCTTACAGTTGTGACAAGCATCACCTGGCTGTGGATCGGGACCCTTGGAATTCTTGCTCGAATTCCCTTTACCAGATTTCTTCTTTCCCTTTGCACCTGTAACAGCCAAACCCGATGCCTCACCACCTGTACCAGATCCAGACGCCTTATGCCTGATCTCTCTCGTATGAAGAGCAGACCTCACATCCTCCAACGACACGCTTTCTTTACCAGCATTAAAAGAATCAACGAAATTCTCATATGAACTCGGCAAAGAAACCAGCAGGATTAGGGCAGCATCCTCGTCATCAACTTGAACATCTATATTACGCAGATCCAGCAAAATAGAGTTAAGCTGTTCGAGATGTTCCCTCAAAGGCGTACCTTCTTGCATCCTCAAGCTGAACAACCGTTGCTTGAGATGCAGCTTGTTGGTTAAGGACTTCGTCATATACGGACTCTCCAACTTTAACCACAAGCCCGCGGTAATCTTCTCAGCAGCGACTTCAATGATGACGTCATCAGACAACGATAGCATGATGGTCGAGTGGGCCTTCTCCTCCAGGGTATTCCACTCATCGTCATCTACTGCTGCCTTCTTCTGTTTCGCAGACAGCGACCCCCACAGCCCTTGCTATTTTAATAAAGCCTGCATCTTGATCTGCCATATAGCGAAGCTGTTCTTCTCTGTGAACTTTTCGATCTTCATGTTCACTGACGTCATTCTTCTGAATCGAAAACCCTAGCCTGATTTCCAGGCGCGGCTCTGATACCAGTTGTTATAAACGCGCTGCTACGGATCGGGAAATCGCTGGAATCGACAAAGCAAGAATACGAAAGCGAGAATCGAAAACACGACAAACGATTTACGTGGTTCACTAACACGATGTGTGTTAGCTACGTCCACGGGCGAGAGAGAGCCATTTCACTATATCGAGGAGATTACAAATTACAGAGGAGTATGAGAAGTATTTATAGTACTTCTCCATGTGGGTCTAAACCTAATCCAATCTGGTAAAGGAAACGGTTACAGACCAGACCCAGAACCCGATTCAAGTCACATCAACAATATGGACAAGAAATATTATACATTTTTTTTTCTATATGGCCGAAAGTAACATTGCTGATGTCCTCTACGTACAATTGTGTCATGTACAAGAGTTTTCTAGTATTACCACCTCTATCAATACCGTGCAATTTTCTATGTCACTCAAATCTTAAATAACATCGTAGTACGACTCATGCATATTCTAATATAAATTACGACAATGACAACATTTTATTAATAGCCACCATCCAGATGTAGTCGTTGAATCGCTAAAGTCATTTTGCTTAGTAACAAATTTGTACGACATCTTAAAAATGAAAAGGTCGTTGTAGCTTATTTGGTTTTAGTTTGTTTAAATTTATACTAGTGGTGCTTAATAAAATTATATGTGAAAAGAGGTGATATTATATACAACTCTTTAACAAAACAGTAAGATTAGATAGGCCTAGTACTACAAAGCAGAAGCTTGAACTCGTGCTCGGACATTGAACCCTAACCAGAAAGTAAGAAAGAAACAAGAAGGAAAGAAGAAAGTAGATAAAAAAAATGAGCTTCAAAGCGACGACTACTCCAACCCTTCCCTTCATTGATTTCACTAAAACGGATGATCAGCTGATGAAGCCAGGCACTCCCGAGTGGGAAGCACTGAAATCCCAAGTGTTCGCAGCGTCGAAAGATTTCGGCTGCTTCAGAGCTCGCTTCCCAGACACACCCCTCCAAGCTGCAATGGCAGTCACCGCCCAACTCAAGCAACTCTTCGACCTCCCTCTCGAAACCAAGCAGCGAAACGTTTCGGAACTGCCGTTCGGCGGGTTCATCGGCCAATCCACTTTCGCCCCTTTGTACCAGAGCTTCGGGATCGACGATCCTTCCAGCATCGATAAGCTCCAATCCCTGACTCACGCCCTCCTACCTGAAAACCCCTCTTTGAGGTTTTTTCGCAACCAAACTAGTGGTCGCTAAAGGCATGACATTAGTAACGAATTATGTATTTTTTTTTTTTTTTTTTTGTTCATTGTCGTCCTTTACTTGCAGCGAAACTATTCGGTCATTCGCCAAGGAAGTGTCGGCGGCGGAGGCAACGATCAGGGTAATGTTACTGGAGAGCCTTGGTATCCAGAAGTACAAGGAAGAGCATCTCGAATCGTCGTTCGACACGTTGAGATTCATGAAGTACGATGGGATCAGCGAGGAAGAAGCTAGTGATGGAGAGCACAAGTTGGGGCTGAATTCCCACATGGATCAAGACCTTATGACGGTTCTCTACTCCAACTGGGCGGGCGAGTTGGAGATCTTCACCAAAGATGGCCGGCACTGGATCAGCTCGGAAGCCACTTCAGATGACTTTGTGGTCTTCGTCGGAGAATCTCTTCACGTATGTGGTTGTGGTGTGGCTATAAAAAGGAATAATTAAACATTGCTTATTTGGGGGGTTTTTTTTTTTTATAATGTCTGTGATGCCGCAGGCGTGGACTAACGGGCGACTGCACTGTCCGTACCATAGAGTGAAGGTGACGGGAAGGGAGGTGAGGTACTCGGCGGCAGTGTTCACGGCGTTTAAAGTGGGTTACACGGTGGAGGCGCCGGCGGAGCTGGTGGACGAGGAGCATCCTTTGCTGTATAAGCCGTTTGATCATTTGGACTTCTTGAAGCTGTTGGAGAGAGATGCCGGGAAGGCGTATTTTGGGGATGAACTCAATGCTTATACCCCTCTCAAGGCTTATTATGGTATTTCTCCTATTGATTAATAGTTTGTCATGTTTGTAATATAATAATTTCATTAGTGACGATTTCGCTTGTGTAGTTCGTCCACTTCCCTTTTTCATCTTATGGTATGATGCCAATGTCTCTTTGTGAGATGTCGAGACTTTTTCCAACATTTATGTGTCCAATCTTGCAACCTGCTATGCCAGCGTGCACTTATCAACAGAGTACATGCTGAAAAACGTACCTGTAAATGGAAATTAGGGTTCAACAGGGAAAAGGAAGTGGAATAGAAAGAAAAATGAGAGATGGAATCGACAGAGAGGAAGGCAATGAGCTTGTTGAAAATGACAAAATTAAACTACTCAGGAAAAATGAAAGGCAAGAAAATAAGTTGAAGAAGACGAAAGGAAAATGATGAATGTTCTTTAGAGCTTCACTTTGTCTTCTACTTCGAATTTTCCACTTACTCCTAAATGGGCTGGATAGTAACCTAAGCCCACAATCACACATAAAAAGAAACAATTCAAAAGCCCACATGTACAAACACAACGTACGTTTTAACGAAGACTCACACACCAAGTTTATTTTTGGGCCCAAGACAATTGATTGAAAAAGTGCCAATACTATGGTGCCGCTAGTAAAAGTGCGGTACCGATGTCTCAAATATTTTATTGGTCCACGTTGCATTGTTAGCGTAACTTCGCATTAATGGTTGATTCCGAGCCCAAATTCGTGGCCCATCAACCGAGCCAACCTTCCATGAATTCCCACAATTTCTTTTTCTGTCTCTTGTTCTTCATATACGTTTTTCTACTTTTTACAATATATTTTTTCACTTCCTTTAATTAATTAGTTATTTTATTTTTTTCGCCCAAAAATTAACTAAACCCAAATACAATCTGATAGTCTTCTTCACACTTCCTCAGACCGTTATATGAGCAAAACGTCCGACAAATTTCTTTGTCGTCGATCTATCTCCTATACAACTTCTTCAATTTACCTCATTTAAATTCCATTAATGGCTTCCCCATACAATATTACCTCTCACTACACATTTTTCTGCTTCTTTCTCTGATTTTGCCTTCAATCGACCTCGTTGATTTTAGGGTTAATATTTTCGTATGGCCTGAACTTTGACCAAAATAAACATTCTGACCAAACTTTTCGATCTATAACATCCTGGCCCGAACTATACACCAAAATAAACAATTTGGCCAAACCCGATGTTTGACCGTTAACTTGGACGGTCAAACACGTTGACTAACGGTCAACGCGCCACGTCACTGCCAATTCAGAAGATCTGATAAATATTTAATTTTTTTCGTTTTTTATTTTTGGTTTAACTAAGGTATTAGATGATTTTTTTAAATTAAAATAATTTAAAATTCGGGAATGTGTGGAAATTGTGAATTATTTTAAATATTTTATGCTGACTTGGCAGTGTATGGCGCGTTGACTAACGGTCAACGCGTTTGACCGTCCAAGTTAACGGTCAAAAGTCGGATCTGGCCAAATTGTTTATTTTGGTGTATAGTTCGGGCCAGGATGTTATAGATCGAAAAGATTGGCCAGGATGTTTATTTTGGTCAAAGTTCAGGCCATACGAAAATATTAACCCTTGATTTTAATATTGATTATGCAATCGGCAAATATATTCGTTAACTCGCTAGGCTTGAACCACACCAATTAGTTATATTTGTTTCTTTTTCCTGTTTAGTAGGATCAGCCAAAATTGAATCAATCCTCTCATCTAGGGATGGCAATTTACCCACCCATGGGTAATTTTGCCCAAACCCAAGTAGATCCATTTATTATGGGTAGGGTTTGGGTGATGTGTGTATGGGTTTGGGGTTTGTATATGGGTTTGGGTTAGATATGGATATTATCTAAATGGGTATGGGTTGGATATGGATATCCATTTACTTGAGGGTGTTTTAACTACACATGCAAAAATTGGACTTATTTGTAAAACTTGAAAATTTTAGGTACCAAAATGTAAGACCAAAAAAATTTAGGTACCAAAACGTAATTTTCCATCGATATTTTGAGGACTTATATGCAACAAAAATTAAATTTAGGTACTAAATATGCATATCTATTAAGTTTAGGTACCAAACTGTAATTTGTATTTGGGCATGGGTACAAACCCAAATCCATTTGTTATAAACCCAACCCAACCCAAAATAAATGGGTATGGGTACAAACCCATCTAACTTTACCCATATATATATATTTGGATTTCATACCCAACCCAATTGGGTTGGATAGTAAAATACCGTATGGGCAAAATTGCCATCCCTACTCTCATCCGTGGTTGACATCGCTACTTTGTTCATCAAATCGTCAAAGAGTTAATGAAATGCAATGTCCTCTTGTCAAAAAAAAATCCTACCGCCATAATCTCTTTCAGGTGGATTGCGAGGTGGATAATGTATTTACTTGGCAGTGCCCAATTTGGGGGATTTCTCTCTCTTCTGCCACGATGCATTTACTTGGCAGTGCCTAGTTCTGTATAACCGATAATCGCATATCCGGTTAACCGATACCAGTATTCGAGGTTTGTTTTGCCACTTTCGCTATACCCATAACTGGATGATTGGTAACCTGTTTAACCGGAAACTGACCGACTATTAGCCCTAGTAAGCTAGTACTTCTCCAGTACACCGGGAGGCGTCCTTACCCGAAGGCGTCCATCACCGGTAGGCGGCCATCAACGGGAGGCGTCCAGTCTACCGAGGGCGTCCATTACAACGGAAGGCGCCCACCACCGGGAGGCGTCCATTGGATGCCTCCGACTTCTAAATAAGGAGGTCAGACCCTCCAAGTAAGGGGACTTCTCTCCCTTCCGACACTTTATCACTTAACCCTATATCTCTCTACATTCTCTACGCTCTATCTTATATCCTATTCTAACTTGACCGTCGGAGTGTAAATCACGGGGGCCGCCCCCGACTCTCCACAGGATTCTTCCACTCCCGAGGAGATCAGACGAGGGAGTCCGGATCAAGGTTCCACACTAATCACCAGGCACTAATTCGGGTCAAACATTTTGGCACCACCGTGGGGCCATGATTTCCGTATTCTCTGGACGGATTTCTGAAAGAGGGGAAAAATCAGCCCTTCTTTCGCTAGTCGCCACCACTTCAATGAAGAAGAGCTCTAGGAAGAAAGGTTGGATTCGTCTCTGCCAGCGCATCTCCTCGTCTTCACCGGTCGCCTTCCAACCACTCACACCTTCGTTGGAACAACTCGCCATGGGGGTTCACGGAACAAACCAAAACCAACGGCCTCCTCCACCTCGAAACCTTTAAAGTCAGATCTGCATCTCTCCAAGTCATTAGCCGCCTAAGAACAAAAATAGGAATTTCCAAATTACGGCCACCGGAGTTGCTTGCCTCGTCGGAGCTCTGGCGGGAAAAAGGAAAAGTGCTATCGCTACTGTCAACATTATTTTTGTCTCACCTGAACGTCCCTCTCCCTCTGAAAAAGCAGCTCTGCTACAGTGGCAGGATCTGCAAAATCAGCAAAAGCAAAGTGTATCAGTCACACCTTCTCTCTCCGTCAGAAGAAAAGAAGCGCGGGGTTCCCAAGTAAGCGCTTTAGAAATTCCCCTTGGCGGCTATTGAAATTGACATTGAATCACACGAGTGGCCCGCCTGGTGTGAAGCCTCCCTAAAGATCCAATGGCATGCGTCTCGTTCGGCCCACCTGGTGTGAAGGCTGCCCTCCAAAGATCCCATTGTATATCGCGTCTCGTTTGACCCGCCTATCGCCAGCCAGGCAGTCCATCTTGTACAAAGTGATCCCGCCCTCGGTTCCGAGGCCCACCTCCTCCATTTCGACAAAGTGCACCGCCCTCCAAGCCAAGCCGCTCCGTAAAACAGACTACAACCGCCTCCAACGCGGCCCATTAGTCGCGGCCCGCCTTCCGCGCCTGATGACCTCAGTGTCCAGCAAGCCCACGAGTGAGGGAGCTCAATTAAAAAATCCTACTGGAAAGGCGTCCATGTCCGATCTAACCCGCATCCTCCTCGCACTAGGCGAAGTGCATACCACTGCATTACAAGGCACTTTGTGGATCAAAACATGACTCCCAGTATTTCTACATCTTCTCTACCGCGTTTCCTATAGCTAAGTTCTGCCTTTCAAGATATATCTTATATCATATGCCATGAAGATGCTTATTCCAAATCATGCTAGATAAAATATATCTCGTATGCCATGCTATGTCACGAAAAAAATCATTTCCACTATACTATGACATATTTCACGCATGCTATGCTCATGTTTGTGCTCTAAAAATATGCGGCACTAGTCACTCACATTTTTTCACAGAGTTAAGATGCATCCCGCAACCGCGCGATACTTTCATAGATATAAAACCACACCCCACTTCCTGAGTGGTGTTTCCCTCAAGGTAGAAGCCCGATTCCGCTTCCCAGTAAGCGCGACATCGGTATAGCTAACACCATCCCGCCTCCCAGCAGGTGTGGCACCTTCAAAACATAAAGGTCGCCTTGAGTTAAAACTCTCAAGTCGTGGGGCTGCCCTCCCTAACACATAGTTAATTCCTAATATTCAGCCAACAACTCATGCTTAAAACGCACACAAGCACATGCCCATCTCGCGGTCCAACAGCTTAACGCATACAGCTCACAGTTACGGCCTACATATTAGCACGCTCGACAATGGGCAAGTGGGGAATTCTCAAACGACTTGAGAGCTCTAACTCAGGACATCACATGCTAAACAAAGAAGCAAAGACGATGGCCGCACAAGGGGCAAATAGCATCGTTCGGACTCGCGAGGGTCCAATCCACTCTGTGGCGCCGTCCATCACCGGGAGGCATCCTGTCACTCGGAGGCGTCCATCACCAGGAACATCCATCATCAAGCAATGGTCGCACAAGGGGCAAAATCACATCATGCAGACTCGCAAGTAAGGCAAGTTAATACACCTTAACGCGTTATTTTACTCCTTCCATTCTTACAGAATACAAGAAGCAAAGGGGAAAATGTTGGGTCTAGTATTAACCCGCCTAATACTAGCCCAAGCTCAACACAAAGCGTCTCACCTTGGGCCCAAGTCCATTCTAGGGTCCAGTACACCGGGAGGCGTCCTTACCCGAAGGCGTCCATCACCGGTAGGCGTCCTAACTTGACCGTCGGAGTGTAGATCACAGGGGCCGCCCCCGACTCTCCACAGGATTCTTCCACTCCCGAGTAGATCAGACGAGTGAGTTCGGATCAAGGTTCCACACTAACCACCCGACACTAATCCGGGTCAAACAGTCTATATCCTTTTTGTGTTGACCTGTTATGTTGTTTGTTAGTTTGTAGAAATTTGTTGGAGTGTTTTTATCTTAGCAATGTTCGATTCTTAACTTTCTCCCTTTAGAAGGTATAATTAAAAACTTCTCCCATTCCGAAAAGGTATCGAAGAACTACCAGTATTATAACAAAAAGTTCTCTTATAGATGATTGACTATCAGGCTAATTAGTATAAATGGTCACAAACCTTTGCACTTAGTGGAGAACAGTCACAAACCTGTAATTTGTAACAATATGGTAACAAAAGTTTGTACATAGAACAAAATGGTCAGAAATCAAATAAGTTGATCATTTCTTACAAGTTCACACTTTTGTTACCATGTCATTACAAATTAAATTGTTACCGTTTTCTACAACGTTCAAATGTTTGAACGATCAGTCACTGTTACAATTTGCTCCAGCCGAGGTATGATGGCTTAGTTAATTTATGTGAATGATATGATCATAAAAAAGGATGATAGCACTCCTAAAAAAAGGATATTAGTGAGCGAATTCAACGCATCACAAACGGGTTACAAAGTGGTTTTTAGTTGGAAAAAACTCGACATACTTTCTTACTTTCTCGGTATTGAAATTGAAAGTTAAACAAATGACATTTTTATTCGGCAAAACAAGTATATCGATGAACACGTGACCCGCTATTTCATGTGTCGTTCAAGTGGTTAGTGTCATATACTTGACGAACACACGATCCGATCTAAAAATGATCACAAACCTTTAATTTTTAACGACTCTGTAATAAACCTTTGCAATAAATACAAAACGGTCACAAACTAAACAAAAGTGATAATTTCATACAATTTTAAAATTTTGTTATCGTATCATTACAGATTAAAGATTTATAAACATTTTGTACTAAATACAAAGGTTTGTCACCGTTTTGACCATCATCCTTATCTCCTTTCTACTTTACGTTGATTGTTTGCAAAGGCTATTATTCGTAGATGCCTAGTTGCTTTTAGGAATATCTTTGACAATAAAAAAAAGAAAAAAAGGATGAATCATGTAAACCTTTTTTACTCATTTCTTACACAAATAAATCTCAACGAATTTTTTTGAAATCAAACCTATTAAACTTGAATGGTCGATTCACTGATTGGGCTCGCTAGTACTATGATGGCACCACATAATTCCTTTTATTATCGTCCTTTTTATGGTTCCATTAATACAAATAGAAAATAATTTAGTACAGAAGGACGACCATTTTAACAATCTATTAATACTAAAACATTTGTGCAATTATTCGTACAAGTTAACGATAGCAACAGGCATCCTTTTAGAGTCATAGAGTGGGTGACTTGGTCAGAGTGACTAATATATCTTTGGTATTATTGTACACAGATCGCACAAACTATATACAAATCGGCTGATTACCTTTTGCTACCAATTGCATTTTGTATAAGTAGTTGACGCGCAAATGTAAAAGTTACCGGTAAGCTAAAGAAACCAAAACGACACCATAAGATAGTCAGCTATTCCTTAACCAAACCACATCTTGTCACGAAATCGTATTTGATAAATAATATGTCCCTCGTCGCTAAAGCTCATTTCGGTTGTAGTTGAGAGAAAAGCCAGAGACCAAAAAGGAATGGGTTCGAAAATTGTCGATGCAAAAATTCCGGTGGTGAATCTATTCGGAGAAGCCCTGAAACCTGGTTCCGGCGCTTGGGCGGCGGCATCCGGCGACGTGAGACGAGCCATGGAAGGGTACGGCTGCATGGAAGTGGTGTACGACAAATCATCAGAGGAACTGAGCAGCTCGGTGTTGGAAGCCCTGGAGGAGCTGTTTGAGCTGCCTCAGGAGACCAAAATGAAGAACGTGAACCCTAAACCGGCTCACGGCTACATGGGCAGGCTCTCTGTCCTTCCCATCCATGAAGGACTGGGGATCGAGTATGCAACTGACAGAGAAGCGTGTGAAGAGTTTACCAAACTTATGTGGCCGGAAGGAAACCCTCATTTCTGGTAATACAATATCCTCAACTTTCCAATATAAAGTATTGGAGCACGAAAATTTAGCGATTTACGTGTTTATATGACTAAACAAATCAATGATTCCAATTTTGGTGGTCAATTTGGAACAGTGAAGTGGTGCACAGTTATGCGGTGATGGTGGCGCAGCTGCAGAAGTTGGTGGTGAGGATGTTGTTGGAGAGCTATGGGATAAGAACGGACAAGTACGATGCCCACTCCGATTCCACCACGTACCTTATGCGGCTGCTGAAGTACAGAAGATCAAAAGGCGAAACAAATCTTGGGTTCAAGGGCCACACGGACAAGAGCTTCGTCTCCATTCTTCACCAGAACCAAGTCAATGGATTGGAGGTCAGGTTGAATGACGGCGAATGGGTCTATTACCAGCCTTCCTCTTCCTCCTCTTTCGCAGTCATCGCCGGCGATGTCATCATGGTACGTCACACTTTCAATGTTTAAACTAATTAAATGAATGAACACTACAAGAGAGGAAAAAAAAACTAATATCACTACAGCACCCGAATTATCAACAAAATGTCACTTGTGTTCTGAATTATTCAATATTCTATTTACGTCCTGAACTATTTTTCTGTTAAAGTTGACCGACTTTGACTGTTAGTATTTAACAGAAAATCCAGTCAGCGTTGACGTGGCATCTGATATGGAATTTTTTATTTCAATTTTTATTTATTTTTCCATTAAAAATGAATAAAATGAAAAATATCAAAATGAAAAATCAAATTTTACAAAAAATGATTTACCCAAAAAACTTATAAAAAAATAATAACGAAAAATCATTAATCTCAAGCCCAGTCGTCGTCCCCTTTCTCTGCTTCTCCTCTTCCTTTCTCTAATTCCACTCCCAAAACGATTTTGAAAATTTTCTTTCATTCCCTCATCCCTGAACACAATCGTACGGCAGCGAGGAGCGGACTTCTAGAAGGAGGAAGAAGAAAAACAATCTCTTCTCCGGTCGTCGATGACCTCGAAGTCGGTAATCGAAAGAGACGTCGCGGCCGCGCAGCATAGGAGGAGGTAGAGCGGAAGCCACGACATCTTTGGACTGAGAGGATCAAAATGGTAGCCGGTTGCAGTGGGGTAGTTCCAAAAAGGAAGCTTAGATCTGCTGGGAAAGGGGAATTAAAGCAATGAAAATGAGAGAGAGAGAGAGAGAGAGAGAGAGAGAGAGAGAGAGAGAGAGAGAGAGAGGGAGAGAGAGGGGGGGGGGATTCGATGGTGGTTGTATGATAAGAAGGAAGCCATGAAAATGGGAAGGTGAGCTTTTGTTCTTGGTGGGTCGATTGACTTGGGGGGACGAAGGTGGAGAGCAGGTGCTTGGCGGCGGCAGTGTGTGGAGGGCTGGAGGCCGGCGAGATGGAGAGAGAGAGAGGAAAGAGATGGGAAAGTAATTTTTTTATTTTTTATTTTCTTTTACATTTTTTAGTTCTGTTATTTTTAAATAAAAAATTAAATTTTGAATAAAAATAATATGTGTCGATGATGTGGCATCTAGGTGGACGCCAAGATTTTGACATGTCAACAAAAGTCAACATCACTTTGACCACCGTTTGGTCAACCATTATCTTTAACGGTCAACAAAATCTTCATGATACAATTGACACAAATTCTCATAAGTTGTGCTAGAATTGAAATATTAAATAAAATAGGACACAAGTGACATTTTTTGAATAGTTCGGGTGTTGTGGTGGTATTAGTAAAAAAAAAAAAATGTTTCCAAAAGGAGAATTCAACTAATGATCGTGGTTGGGGCTAGGGTGCTAACACTGATTCAAGCCAATATTAAGCCTCTTATTTGCTAACTTTATACATTGAATGGGTTCACCACAATTTAATGGTGATTTTAGAGGGAGGGGTACACTTCTTATTTTGAAAAAAATTATAAACATCCGCCATCCTCTTGCGTCTCTCTTCAAGACTATCGCATCCCTAACCGAAATTGGTGTTGGCGATTACAATGGCGGCCGGTGAGGAGCGGACCGACTATGATGATGGAGATCGCACAACCTTAATGGGAACGGTTCCACTACACAACCTGCCACGTCACAATTTATGGAATGTCTCTAACCTTTTTGGAATAAAAAAATTGAAATATTTATTGTCATTCTATACCATGGTAGTAAATTGGTAATGTTTTGCATTACATAAGATCATATACCATGTGGTATCGAAGTGTATCATGGTGATATGAACTTAACATAGTGTAGAATGGTTGAATACAAGTTCGTAGTAGAAATATACGAATTCTCATTTACCACATTTATCATTGTTTTTCCCTGTATTTTTTTCCCCATAAATTTGTTGATCCAATAGATTATGATGAACTTTGTTAACCATCAAATGAGAAGCTTGTCTTCTTAAGAAGGCTTGAATGGGTTACATTTTTCTGATAAAAAAATCAGGAGGAAAAGATTGATTGATCAAGGCTTAAACGCTTAAGTATTGGTCATAAATGTCATTAAGCACACCACAAACTTTAGAAAGTGCACCAGTAATAAATACAACCTTAACTCTATTTAAATACACACCAGAAAGGCGAGGAAACAGACCATAAACCTCATGAAGAGAACCACAATCGCTAGAAATTAGACCACAAACACTAAATACAACGCAAAATAAAAATTTCCCGATCCACATGAGAAATCTAATGAAGTAGACTAGAAACCTAATGAAGCAAACCTGAAATATATTAAGCCACACCACAACCTTCATTAATCGTACCAACAAGCCAAGAAACAACACCATAAACCTTAAGGGCCCGCTTAGTATAGTTTTGTTGTTGTTGTGGTTGTAGTATGGTTGTGTAACACAAGAGAAACCACAACAACATAAAAATAGAAAACAAAAACATGTTTAGTTGGTAATTATGACATATCATAGAAATCGACAACAAAAAACAGAAACGCGTTTAGTTCTTTGTAACGAAAAATCATAAGAACATTTCTCAATATACAGCAAAGGAAACATGGATTGAGCTGCTGAGCAGGGGAGGCCCGGCGGCGGCTGTTGAGCAGGGGAGGTCGCGGCGGCGGGCGGAGGCGGCCGGTCGGGAGGCGCGGAGGCGGAGGGTTAGGAGGTCGGAGGTGGCCGGTGTGGAGTGGGGAGAAGGCGCCGGCGTGTATTGCTGGAGGGGAGAGCGGCGCCTGTGTTTGAGACAAAATTGGAGAGGTTGGGGGCGGCTGAAGTAGGGTTTGTGGGTGGTGTTAAATTAAATTTTTTTTTTTGCTTATGTGGTGATTCGAAAACAGGTCTGTTTTAATGAAATCAAGCGCCCAACCAATAGGAATCCCGTGTGCAACATGTTTAAGAATCAGTGCCTAGGAGCAGTGTCTCCGGCAGAGCGAGGTTTTAGGTCGTGATTCTCGAGGCGGAGAGACTAATTACTCTTATTATCACGATGGAGAAGAAGAATCAGTTTTGAAATAATTGAGGAGGAGGGTTTGAACGATATTTTGACTGAGGCGATAGCTGCTCCTATGATGAGTATTTACCAAAATACCGTTAATGGTTCATGGTAGCATGGTGCTAACACTTACTATTTCATCACAAGGATAAAAAAATTTAAATGATTAGTCAATCAGTTCAAACTATTAGTTAATCGCAGACACAATCAAGGTCTTCTTTCAATCTTGGTAATCTTTGCTAATAAATAGGCACAAGTTCAATTATTAGCCCTAACGAAATTTATTTTTTGAACTTATTACGGTGAGAATTAATTGATTTGTATTATTGTTTGTGTGGAAGAATAAATAGGCATGGAGCAATGACAGAATCAAATCGTGCTACCATCGAGTAATGGTCGAGGGAGAAGAGGTAAGATATGCAGTGGGACTATTTTCATTCCTGACTGCGATCGTTGAAACCCCTGAAGAGCTTGTTGATGAAGATCATCCATTGTTGTACAAGCCATTCTACAATCAAGACCTTCTTGACTTCTATGTTAAGAACAACTCTCAGAATAAGGGCGATACCAATATGGTGAAAGCATATTGCGGGACTTCTATGTTGTAAACTTTTTTTTTTTTTTTTTTTTTTTTGTTGTTGTTTGCTTCAAAGTTTACTCAGAGTGTGGTGAATATTTTTATTTTCCTATTACTGCTAGGTTAGTCTCTTGTGATTATGGTTATGAAAGTTATTTGAATTTAAATATTAATTTATGTTTGATAAGTTCCTAAAATATTCCAAATTATAGGTCTAGTACTACTTGTACATGTACAATATATAAAAAGTGTTGTAATAATTTGATATTGTCATGAAAACATTGATTGTATGGATGACCACATTAGTGCATAACTGAGTGTTATATGTAACCCATCACTTCATATTTCAATTTATGCTTAATTGCTCATTAGTCTTCATTATAACATTGATGATGGAGTTGTATGTTGTATATATTTCTGCCTATAAATAGAGCACACATTGTACCAACAATATACATGAATACTAAAGCTTTGGGTATGCCTATGGTGACATGCAATTCACCGTAACTTGCACTTTTAGGTCGACCTCATATAGAATTATGTCGACCTAATCTGCACTTTTAGATCCACCTCATATAGGATTAGGTAGACCTAATATGCCGTTTCAGTTTTGTGAGGTTCCCGAATACACTAATGTGGGCACCCTGATGACTTACCACGGTCGACCTTTAAAATGTAGTGATCGATCGTTTGTAGTTTAAGTTGTCATTGTTGGTCGACCACAATAAAACATCGGTCGCCCTTTTCATTAGCGTCAGAAGCAAAATGGTCGACCGTAAAGGTATATAGGTCGACCACTTGATGGCAGTCATTAACAAAATGGTCGATGACACGCTAAAACACAGCACCTAACAATGGCCAAGTGTAACCAATGAAAGGGACTGCAGTATAGTGGCACAAGTAATAAATATCGAATCCACGGGTCTCTAGAGTTACTATTACTCAGCTTCAGTTCATTATCTATCAAACTAGATTAAGGATTGATTTATAAACTACTCTGCTGACTACTCTACTAATTACAAGTTGGGAACTCACTTAGGTATGATTCCACCTAGCTCCTCAATTAGGTCCAAGTTTCAATTACCTTTGGTTGATCTACTGTTGATTAAACTGCGGAAGATCCTAAATTAGCTTGGAATCTCTTAAGCTGACCAAGCCCTCTCAGACAGAATACCCGGGAGACGACTAGTCTTCACCAGGATAGAAAGCTGAGGCTATGAACACAGAACTCCACTACTGGAATGAATTCCAGTACAAAGCAGTGAAGTGATTGACTCTCGCACAACCAATCCACCGCTATCAATCAAGGAAGCTCTCTTAACCTAATCAGATTCTATATATCATAGGTTAAAGTAGAAATCAAGAGAAGTTTATCAAGATTCAATTGACTCAATAAATCATGCCTCAATCGATTATAATCAAACAATATAGCATCCAAAACTTCATACAAGAAAGATCCTAACACATGAAACTAGGGTTCCTCAAAACGTAGGTGAAGGGAAGTTACTCCATAGAGAAGAGAGAGAGTGCAGAAATCTGATCTAGATCTTCAATCTCCATCTCCATGCTTGATTCCCGAGCTCCAATGGTGAAGAAATCCTCAAAAATAGCTCCAAGAATGTTCCCAAGTTGCTCTCTCTCTCTAGGGTTCGCCCCTTGGGTCTTTGGGAACCAAAAACCCAGCTCCCCCCCTTTCCTTTTGCTAAAAATCGGGTTTTAAACAGAAATTCCCGATCACACGGCCAGGCCACACGGCCGTGTGGCTTTCCCAGCTGCCCGTGTCAAGGCTCGGTGATTTCCACACGGCCATATGGCCAGGTCACACGGCCGTGTGGGTTTTTAGGCTTGCCCGTGTGGCTTGCTCAGCCTCTGTTTAATGCTTCGTTTCTCCCTCGTCCGGACTCCGAATCAGTCACCCTTTGATCCCAGATGCTCGTAGTCTCGTCCTCTATCTTTTCATGACAAAATTCCATGATTATTTGTCCATAATATGAGGTATAAGTCCATTATTCCTCAGGTCATGCTCGTGTTTCTTCTCCCGAATTGCCAAATGATCTCTGATTGACTTGAAACTTGCGCCTATGCTTCAATTTACATGCTAGGACCTGAAATGTGACAAAGAAACACAACCTAGCATAAAATAGTTCAAGAAAGTAGAAAATCAAGCCAAAATGATCAAGAAACGAGGGTGCAAACACTTGCAAATCCGATGTTATCAGTCGACCATTTACAGAAATAGGTCGACCGGATAGAAGAGAAGTGTTGTATCCATTATCCATCATCATTTGACGTAAAATGAAGATCAAGTGTTGGTTTTGTGGTCGACCTAATCCGGTACGAGGTCAACCGAATACAAGAAAATTAACCTATGCCCTGCGTCTTTTTTGCTTATGTATGTCGATGTGGGTGGTTCTTTTGCTCGTACAAATTATGTTTCAAACCAACAAAATCAGTAATAAATAATGATAACAAGAACTCATAACTTCCACGTCGTCGACCTCTTGAATCACGTACAGCAACAACCGCAAAGGATCTTCTTCACAAAAGCTCTAACCGTAAAAAAAACCTAATTCAGAGTTTTGGTGGCGGTGAAGGTGACATATATTTGTATTTATAGATATTTAGGACGAGAATGGGTCGAATTAAGTGGTAGATAAGTTAAGGTTACTTTTCTGGTGCTGGAATCCTTATCCAATACGGATATGGTGTGCACGCGGTCGACCTCGTACTTATGCGGTCGAACTCAGTTAATCAAAATGGTCTGCCTATGAGGTATTTGGGTCGACCTTTCATTCTGTTCTCTTCCCAAAGAGGTCGACCATTTGCTATAAAAGGTCAACCGCGTCGTTGAACCTCACAAAAATATAACGACATATTAGGTCGACCTAAAAGTACAATTTAGGTCGACCTAATCCTATATGAATTCGACCTAAAAGTGCAAGTTACGGTGACATGCATGTCATCGTAGCAAAGTCCTAAAGGTTTCTTCCCTCTCTCTTTTTGTGTCTTTTCTCTCCAGACTTTGTTTCTGTAGTTGTTCATTTTTTCATATTTTTCTTAAAACGTTATGAGTACTTTGTTTGGGTGTCTTATTGAACGATGAAATGCATAGCCTTATTATGGATTTGTGAGAAATGAAATGTGATTATTAATTTTGAGATAGATATATAGATTTAAGGATTAATATATTTGTATGGCCTAAACTTTTACCAAAATAAACATCCTGGCACAAACTATACATCAAAATAACTAAATTGGCCAAACCCGCCGTGGATGGCTTCCGAAAATGTGGCCGCGCCGACACCTCCCCTTTCCTCCGTTGTTTCTTCACATAATCCTTTGGTAACCACAGTCCTAAATTAAACCCAACGGGTAGTGACATCAAATCTCTGCCATTGTAGCTTCTGCTGAAGAAAAGAAGAAGAAAAAAGAAGCATGCCCTGCCAAAATCTCCTTCCTTCCGATTTTGGAATGGAGCTTGTTCTCTTCCCAATCCGATCCAGTGGTCAAGGGCGGAGGCGGGGAAAGGTCTCCTATCCCTAATCCAACCTAGTGGTCGACGACAAAGGCGGGGAGAGCTCTCTTATCCATAATCTGTGCCTCCTATCCATGACTCAGACTTGCGCGACGACGAGAGCGAGGTCTTTTCACGGCGGTAGCTAACCGCGACGAGGAAGCGAGGACGACATTATGCAAATCCAGCGAAGCAGGTCTCCTTCTATAAGCCTTCTTCATGACAGCTTCAGATCTGGATCTCTGATCATTACACTCTGCCCAAACGAGAAGAAGCTCCATCGCAGCTGGGCGCCTTTGCAATTTATCTAGCGGCCCAGGAAGAGAGAAGTCAGGGAAGGTGGCGCAGCCCTCAAGCTCGCAATATTCAACGATGGAGAAGAACATGGAATGGACGATGACGATGAGAGAGAGAGAAGAAAACAGTAATCAGAGTAGTCATACTCATAAAGATGAGGAAAATCTGGTCTGGGATGATGATTTCCACTCCTATGACGATCTCCAAGCTCGATTTATTGAAACCCAGCTCCCAGATAGCTTCTAGGATGTGTTCTTTGCACTTTCTCTCTCTAGGGCTCTGTTTTTTGCTCTGAAAATCCGATTCCCCCACTTTTGGCTCGAAATTGGCTGAAAAACCAAGATTTCCCGACTCACACGGGCAGGCCACACGGCCGTGTGGCTCACCCAGTTGCCCGTGTGAGTCAAAATGCGGCGTATCATTAAGTCGAAATTCAGGCTTCCCACACGGCCAGGGTCGCACGGTCGTGTGGGATTTCCATCCTGCCGTGTTTGCTCTCGGCGAAAATCACACGGCCACAATTTTGAGATGTACGGCCGTGTGATGTCCAGGAATGCCCGTGCGGCTTCCTTAGCACCTCGCCACGCGTCCGATCTTCGTCCAATCGACCCCAAACTCGCTCCCAAGCCTCCATTCACATACTAGGACCTGAAATATCACAAACAAGCACAACCTAGCGTGAAATCGGCCTAAAACACGAGAATCAACACCTCAAACGGTGTAAGAACAGGGGTAAAAACATGTGTAATTAACGGTCTATCAATACCCATGGATATGAGTTCAATTGTGATCATGGTCAACAAAAATGAAAAAGTGAAAGAAAAAACACTATAGCGAACGAAACTCGGTCTCGATACAAAACTCGCCAACATTGAGTAGATATGGTATGGATTTTTGGTAGCGGCATTGGGTTCAATTTTGATCATTCTCAACTAAAAGGAAAACGATAAAGAAAAAAACACTAAAGAGGATGAAACTGGGTCCCGATACAAAACTCGTGGTTGCAGCCTTGGGAAACGACGATGGGGAGCAACTTAGGATTCCGGCAAAAATATTTCGAGATGGGCTGCAAAATGGTGGGCAAAGACGATGATTTGTATTCAAGTTAGGATACCCATGTGTTTGGGTTCAATTGTGATCACGGTCAACAAAAAGGATAAAAAAGGAAGAAAAAAAATACTAAAGAGGATGAAACTCGGTTCATATACAAAACTTTTGGTAGCGGCCTTGGGAAGTAGTGGTGGGGAACAACTTAAGATTCCGCCAACAATATTTCGAGATAGGCTGCAATATGATGGGCAAAGGCGATAATTTATATATAAAAAAATCATTATTATTATTGATTAATGGTTCATGACATGTACGCTAATTTTAGCCAGCAGATTCCATTCGGGACGTGAAAATAAATAGATATGGTTAATGTCTTCATGTATCCGCTAATTTCACTATTTTTTTTACTGTGAACCTGGGAATCTTTCATTAATCAGTAGGGTAAGTTACATTGTCAAACTCTAACTGATCAAGTAGGATAATCGGGGGTCTATTCACCCAAACGGACCTTTCATTCCATATCGTTTCCACATGTGCCATCATATGAGCCACCCCGTTTGCTTCTCTTTGTGCATACTGCCATAAGGTTTCTCCTAATTGTCCGAGCAGCCGACGAATGTTTCTACATACTACTCCCTTTTCAGTTCTGATTCTTTCCGCCTGGGTAATATCTGCACCAAGATTCAAGCAGTCCGTCTCCAAAATCTGGTTTATGAGATTGAGCTGTACCGCCATCTGCACCCCTAGCTCCATTGCCAAGTCTTCCGCATCCTCCGGGTCCCGGACTCCTGTGATCTTCTTAGCTACTGCGAAGAGGAAACGGCCAGTTGAGTCCCTTGCTACGGCGTCGAGACCAGCACCTCCTCCCAGCAAGATACCTGCATCCGAGTTGATTTTAATCCTTCCCAAAGATAGAGCCATCCATCTCTTTTGAGGGGTTTCCGTCTGCAAATTATGTTCCTTCTCTTGTCTTAGTTGGTAATCGGCTAACAGTTTAGCAGCCCAGGTAGCAATCTCTAACTCATCCATCTTACAACCGTTGAACAAATGAGCATTACTTCCTTCCAAATGTCGTGCAGCAGGACACTCCATAACTCTAGGAGACTGTGGTCAACTCAATCAATCACCGCCTAAAGCCAGGATAGGCAATCTTCGCCGACCTTCTTCTCAAAACAAACCGTTGTGGGAGATGACTGCCAAATGCGCCGCCCCCACTCACAATCTCCCAGTGTATGTGCCTGGGTCTCCACTTGATTACAGAACGGGCATCGGTCAGTCCACCGTGGGTTATGGGTACTTACTTTGACACAGGTAGGGAGCAAATCCTTGGCAAATCTCCAGAGGTAATCCCTAACTTTCAGGGGAACGTTCAGCTGCCATATTTTCTTCCATACAAGGGCTGCATCCGGTACTGTTCTGCCATGATTTTCATTTTCTTGTTCAAACCAGCTCTGGTACGCATCTTTCACCACAAACTCCCCGTTCCTACTTGGCTCCCAAATCTGAATGTCTTGTTCCGTTATGTCACGTAATGGGATACTATGGACAACTGCCTCCATTTCTTTATCCAAACATGCAACAATCAAAGTAGAATCCCATTGTCCCGTATCAGGATCAATATGCTCTCGCACCCTTGCGGTCTCCCCATATTCGAACACTATCACCATTCCCGATCCTCCAACGCATACCTCTGTTAAGAAAATCCTCGGCACTTAGAAGGCTTCTCCAAATAAAACTTGGTCTATATCCAACTTCAGCTTCCAACACCGTCCAGTGTTTGTGATAGTTTGCTCGCATAATCTGGGCTACTAAGGACCTCGGTCTTTGGTGCAGATTCCATAGTTGCTTAGCCAGCAACGTTGTATTGAAACCTCGAAGTTTTCTGAATCCAATGCCACCATTCTCCTTAGGGATCTCCAGCTCCTCTCTTTTTACTCAATGAGCTTTCCTCTTTGTTCCTCTCTGCCCCCACCAGAAATTATTGATTAGTTTGTGAGCTTCGTCCATAACTCCCTCCAGGATCCTGAACACTGACATGGGGTAAGTCAGTTGGGATTGGGCTACAGAATTAATCAAAGTCTCTCGAGCTGCTGTTGACATAGGTCTCTCTTTCCAACCTTTTAGCTTCTTTCGCAGTCTATGCATTATCCCTTCAAAGAGCTATTTTTTCGATCTCCCCGCTTCAGTTGCTAATCCCAAGTATTTATCTAGTTTATCCACCGTCTTCATGTTCAACACACCGCCAATCTCCAAATTGCGATGAGTTTTATATTTTTACTGAAGGAGACTTCAGACTTCTGGAAATTAATCAACTAGTCCGATTCTGCTTCATAGTCCTGCAAGATTCTCTTCAGACATAAGCTCTCTTCCACAGTAGCTCGTCCAAAGAAAACACTGTCATCTGCAAAGAAAAGGTGTGATATTATCGGACCTCCTCTCCCAGGCTGCATCCCACTGATCCTCTTTTCATCCATGGCCTGAGCCGTATAAGCTGAAAGTCCTTCTGCAAAGAAGGAACAGGTAAGGAGATAGTGGATCTCCTTGCCTGCGACCTCGGCCAGGCAAGAACTTTTCCGAGCGATGGCCATTCACCAGTACTAAGTACGATACCGAACAGACACATTTCATAATCAATTGGATCCACCCCTCCGCAAATCCCATCTTTCTCATTACTCTATCATTGAGTGAAAGCACTCGAAGGCGGCAATGACATTATCAGTTATGAAGCGTCCTGGGACAAATGCGCTCTGTTCCGGTGAGATTACCTTATCCAAAAGCTTCTTCTGTCTGTTAGCTGCAGTTTTTGCCACAAGCTTGTAGATTATATTGCATAAACTGATTGGCCGAAAATCCTTCGGTGTAGCAGGTTGCTTCACTTTCGGGATCAGAGCGACTAGCGTATGGTTGAGGTCGTCTGGGATCTCTCCACCAGCCAGAATTCCAAGCACAGTATCAATGACATAATCCCCCACAATATGCCAGTAACTGCTGAAAAAGAACACCGAAAAACTGTCAGCACTGGGGGTTTTCCGTTTGGCCATTTATTTCAAGGCCACAACGAATTCTTCTAGGTCAAAAGGGTGCATAAGCTCCTCGTTGTCCTCAGCGTAGAATGAACACTTGATGGACTCAACCACTAGTGTCGCTGCTGGGGCTACACCTACAGTAAACAGAGATGTAAAGTAATCCGTAAAGCACTTGAAGAGTGCCTCCTTCCTAGTGTACATCCTGTCTTCCTTGTCTCTTAGTTTTCGCAGCATATTCCTTCTCCGTCGTGCACTGGCTTTTTTGTGAAAAAAATTCATATTTTTATCTCCATCCTTCAGCCAGCTTGCACGAGATCGTTGTTTCCAATATTGCTCCTCATTATCTTCAAGTTCCTCGAGTTCAGTCCGGAGTTGTTGAAGCTGTTGTAGAACTGCTTCAGTTTTCGGGATCCTTTCGAAGCTCATTGTGGCTCTCATAATCTTCTTACGCTGTTTATTAAAATTTGGGAAACGCTCCTTGCTCTAGTCTTCGAGTTTCTTCTGGAAAGTGTTAAGCTTTTCCAAAATATTTGCCTGGAAATGATTACGCCATCCGTCCTCAACTATCTCTGCACAATCTTCCTGTTTAGCCCAGAACGGGTCAAAACAGAAAGACCAGCCCCATCGGAGTTATGCACCATCCTTTTCATCAGTACATCACATGATCGGCCGGTGGTCAGATCGGGTACTATCTAAGTGCTGCACCCATCCCTCTATGAACCGCTGTTTCCAAAGATCATTTCCAAGGAAACGATCCAAACGTTCCTCAGTGTAATCACCTTCCCTCTTTGGTTTTCCCACGTGAAAGGATATCCAAAATAGCCAAGATCATTCTATCCCACCTCAGTCAGACTGCTGGTAAACCTGCTCATCTCGCCATCTGCTACCCTTCTGCCCCACTCTTCTCATTCACTTATTTAACTTGATTTAAACAACCACCCACTAACCAAGGACCAGCCCACGCCTTGGCCAGATCCTTAATCAGTTCATTATTTCTCTCCATATCCTTGTTTTCCGGCCAGCCATACACACCTGTGAAACGCCATGCACCCCCACTGTGGTCATTGACTCTCATGTCTAGAAAATTTGCTGTCGAGTCCATGCAAGTAAGGGATACGTCAGACGTCCACCAAATACTCTGTTGTCCATCTGCTACCATTCTCAAACCCTAGTTCATGTTGGATCTTCTCATTCTCATCCTCAGTCTGCTTTGTTTCCATTACAAAGATGATCTGCGGAGAAGCTAGTCGCAAAAGCGATTTCAGGGCTTTAACTGCATGCTTGCTTCTCAAACAGAGGCAGTTATAGCTTAGAATTCGCATTATTTACCCAAAGGGGATGGGCTCCCTGCGCCTTCTCGATATTGATCCTGACCATTTTGGGTCTGCTGGTGGCCATCCAACGTCTTGTCTGCAGTATGTACCTCTTCTACCATCGGCTGGCTCGGTTGCGTGGAAGATACACTTCCTACAGCTGGTACCTTATTATTATTATTATTATTATTATTATCATTATTATTATTATTTACTACACGAAACAGCACCTTAGCTGTTCCTCCCGGGGCCGCCTCCATCGCCTGTTTCTGGTTATTCGGTGGCGTTTGAGCTTTCTTGTTACCGCTCTCCACATTAGTAGTCTTTGGGGCTTGTGGTTTCTTTGTATTATTGTCATTCTTCCCATGCACATTCCTTCCTTCCTTTACGCCATACTTCTTATTTGGCTCGCTGGTTTTGTTTTTCTGTTGGGTTTGCTGAGTGATGGGCCCATGTTGAGAAGACTTAGAATTGTCACCCTCACCTTCAGCATGCAGTACATCAAAACCGGTTGGCGAAGTTCCCTTGCCTTCCCTATTCCGAGCCACTCCTCTTCTCATTCGCCGCCATCTTATTACTTGGTCTCCAAGCCTTCTTCTTCACTACCATCCAATCCCCATACATCTGGCCAATAGGTAAATTAGCTATTTGCGGGGCCTTTCCATTCTCTTCCACATTACTCTTTGGTTTCTGTTCCTCTTGGGGTTTATTTGGGCATTCACCACTATGGAAATCATATCATCCGCACTTGCCGCACAGCCGATGAAGCCCCTCATAACCCACTCCATACGTGATGCCTTTTATTTTGTACTCTGAGAGGAGGGGTTTCGATAAGTCTACTTCCACACAAACCCTTTCATATTTAACCCTCGCCCCCATTATTATAGCCTGATCTACTCGGATTGGTCTCCCAATTCGTTGAGATATACGAGTGACTGCATCCTTATTAAAAAATTCCACGGGAAATTCTGGTAGCTGAACCCCAAACCAGGGTTGAGTTAACGTGTGATTTCCAAGGATTAAAACCTTTATACCAACGTATCGCAGTAAGGTACGTGTCACCAATCATCCATGCCCCCCCCCCCCTCCCGATGATGCATACTCATAGTCTTCTTTAACCTTGAATCTCATTAGATAACATCCATTAGACATATCATAAATTTTTATAGCTCCTCTTCGTGCCCATAGCGACCACAACCTATTGGACAGTGGGGTAAACGGGATATCACGGCCTAAACCCTTAACTATCAGAGCTGACCTCCACTTCCGTCTCTAGTCGAGATTTTCTTTGGCCATATACAAAATTGTTGGGCATCTCAGATTATCTTCCTCAGCAATGTAATCATCCTCCTCCTTGTTAGCCATTTCAACGTCCTTCGTATCAGATTCAGCTATGTACCACTCATTATCTTCATCTATGCCTTGGAAAAGCTTCGCCGATCCATTCAACCATGCTCCTTTGGGTGTATCCTCTTTTGTTTGAGTTTCGATTCCAACACTGTCCTCTAGCATCTCATCGTCCAACTTCGCATCTTTAGTAAGGTCGAAAGCCTTAGGTCTTTTCTTTTGGTGTTGAGTCTCCTTGTCCTTCACAACTTTCCCATCCGGCGAGGACAAGGCAATAGGGGGTCTCGTGGAACCCGACACTGGGTCTGGGGGTTTGGCAGCCATGGCAGGTTCAAAAGAACGGCGCCACACATCCGAGCTGAAACCCTAGCGTCGCCGAGCAAAATCGCTTTCTTGGGGTTCCCGGAACTTCAGAGCTCTCTTTCGATATCCCTGCTGCTAATTTTACTATTTAGATTATTAATTAACTGAATTTAGGGTATGACATTCTAATCTCATATCCGGCCCATATCCTAATTTTCAAAATCCAAACAATCATATCAACTGAATCAAATAATAACTAATAACGATCCTGATCCATCGAAGTATCTCTAGTATGTTTGAGCAGACATATATGGAAAAAATCCGAAAATACACATGTTATAAAAAAATTCTCAAAATCTACATGTTTGGGCATCATTGCGGTCGTCAACCACAAATTTTCTCTCCAAAGTTATGCGCAATAAAAAAAAACTTTACGACGTTCGGATTAAAGAGCTAAAAGTTATGGCCTTCCAAAGTTTGGCAAAACGGGAAAATTGCTCGTTCGGGGTAACAAGCGACATTTTTTTAGATGAAAGCATGTTGCAGATTGAAAGATCTTGACAAGTAATGCGGAATAAAAAAAAATTTCGCTACAATCAGATAACCGAGCACCAAATTACGTTCATTTGAAGTTTCGGAGTTAGGTCAGGCGTTCACCGAGGCCATCGACCGCGGTGATGCATTCACCGCTTTCGTCTGCCACGGTGAATGCATTCACTGCGGTTGACGATGCAGTGATGCCAAAACATGTGTATTTTGGGAATTTTTTGTATAACGTGTGTATTTTGGGAATCTTTTTTAAAAACATGTGTATTTTAAGATTTCATCCACATATATGTTCCCCTTCCGGTCTATAGCATGCAGACGGAGCTGATGCCTAGCATGCAGACGAAGAGCAGGATGCACCGTGTAGCCTGAGAATGAATGATAGCCCCGAAAAATAAAGGAGGGATTGGAATTAGACCCTCGAGGCAAGCTAATATGGCGATGTTGGCTAGGGGGGGGGGGATGGCTCCTGATTCATGAGAAGGACAACCTATGGGCGCAAGTGATGCAAGCGAAGTATGTAAGACAAAGGCAGGGCCTTAACTTACTCCGGTCAATTCAGGAAAGCTCCTTTACCTGGTCCAGCTTTTCTAAAGCTGCACATCTTCTGGAAAAAAAAAATGATGTTCATGGAATATTAAGAGTGGTAGGCACACTAAGTTTTGGCTTGATCCTTGGATTTTGCAGGTACCACTTTGAGAGGTGGCTACTAGTGACATTTCGCCCGAGCTTGAGGAAGCGGTGGTTGATGTATTTGTTGGAGACGAGGGGAGCTGGTGCGTGGAGCTTTTCGATAGCCTTTTGTTGACCGAGATTATCCAGGAGATTTTGAGTGTTGTAGTGGATAAACTTTCTCAAGATTAGGATAATCTGTTCTGGTCCGCTTCTGCAGATGGTTGTTTCTCCACTAAATCGGCGTTTACACTAATTACGCATCAGCAGGATCCGGTTAAGAAGACTTGGAAGGCTATTTGGCGATTCTCGGTTCCGGAACGGATCAGAACCTTTATGTGGCTTACTTTTTCGGGCAGAATAGTCACCAATACTCTCCGATACATAAAGAGGATCGCGGCGAATCCGTTATGTGACAGGTGCACGGGGAAACCAGAGACGATCCTTCATATACTCAGAGACTACCCCCCTGCTCTATTCTTCTGGCCTCGGCAAGTTCCTAGTGGACAACAGCAACACTTTTTCAGCATCCGACAAATGAAATGGCTCCAGATGAATTTGTTAGATGACGAATCAACCCCCAAAGGAATCATCTGGCCTGCTTTCTTCAGCATGGCAGCGTGGCTTATATGGAAGAATAGGTGCGTAGCTTCTCTCCAAGGAAGGAACGTAGCGCTATCTCCCCCGAATCTTGTACATTACATCGATACGAAGACCATGCTCTGGCACGTCTCGTGGCACGTTCCGACGCTCCTTCCCGACAACTGATCACGGCCAGCTGATCCTCAATGGGCTAAATATTCGGTGGTTGCCTCCTCAAGATGAATGGGTTACGCTGAATGTAGATGGGGCATCGAACGGGAACCCCAGACCGACTTGGGCGGACGGTGTAGCCAGGGACTCAATAGGATGGTGGCTTGGAGGTTTTGTGGCTAACATCGGATCGGCGAAAGCAGCTCTGGCAGAGGTTTGGGGGATTAATTATGGTCTTGAATTTGCTTGGACGCTTGGCTGCCAAGTGGTCACAGTTGAGACGGACTCCCAGTTGGCCATGCACCTTATTCATAATAGAGTTGATCCTTTACACCGGTATACTACTCTTCTTTCGATGATCCGCATGAACTTGAGTATGGATTGGTTGGTTAGCATCACTCACACATAGCGCGAAGGAAATAGAGTCGCAGACTGGCTCTCAAAGCACAATCTCGTCTATCCCTACGATATGCATGAGCTTGTTGAACCATCTCTCGAGTTAGCGCCAATTATTCGTGATGATCTTCTAGGAACTACGTTCGAACTTCCCCTTCATCTTAACCCCTGTATCCCCCTCTTTTGTTCTTGGCTTTTGCCTCCGTTTAATGCAAAAAAAAAAAAAATCCCCTTTATACATTAATAGTCCATGGTAAGTTTACAATTAACCTAACAATTGAGTGTCAGCGGTCTCTAATACTCTGAGGCGGAGCTAGAGTGTTAGAGGGTGGGTCCCGTATACAGAGAAAAATGGATAAATTAGGTAAAATAATTAATTGAGAATAAAAATTAGAGACGTCTTATTGAGAATGACAAAGGATTAATGTATAATTTACAAATCGTTCATTCACAAATTCAAAATTTTGTAACGAGTTAAGTAAAAATAACAATGATGCATATTCAATATTAATAATAAATTTATGCTAATTTGTAAGAACATAAATTAAACTTTATTTCTGCTAGAGAAGAGGAACAGTGTTATAGGGTGCGTCCTCATGAGTAAAATGGATAAATTGTATATACTAGTTGAATGACAATGAAAATTAGGTATGTCTAATAGAGAATGGATGACCGAGGTCTTGTATTTGCACCTATGTGATCTCATATGATAAGTACATGATAATCGAATCTGTACTTCAAGCCATATAAGTCTATCTTTATTTGAGAAAGTATGTTAATAAATGGTGTACGACCAATTATTAAACATAACATCTAGTTATTGATAATAAATTAATAACTAAATCATGAATAATGATTTTGTACACATATTGTAATAGCTTTTATAGTTTCGACTGTCAATTTATATTAATTTATCAAAATTTACAAACTATAATATTTAATTATGATTAAAACCGTTAACAAAAACTATTTATCCTTTATCCTATGTAATTTTTTGAAAATGGACCCACGCTAGAGGAATTCCTGCTATGCCCCTGTTAGTACTATATATGTTGATGCTCCTGGCTGACTGTCGTAGAGAGACCATAAATATTCAGCCTCGCACACGTTGGTCGTCTGGTTACTTGCTAACAGATGGTAGGGATGCGCAAATTGTGCTGTTTGACCGCACCGCCATCATGCTAACAGCATCGCATGTTTATTGGACCGTACCACATTCATGATTGCAAACTAATCGATGCAGTCAAATTGAATCGTGTAATTAATTATCCGACTCGGTTTTAACTGCAACTACATACATGACCGCAAAGTCATTCACTAATCGATTTCATCATACTCTAAAAAGGAGTATAATCTATTTTTTTATTAACAATAAATTATTAATAGAACTTTCTGTTTGTTCGTATAACAACAAATATTACACTATCGGATTGTTATGGAAAAGGAATCCAATCAATAAGCAAAGGAATCCAAGTAACAAATCTCTATGTTTGTTCATATAAGAACAAATATTACTATCTTTGTTGTGCCGGTAATTCTGGTCCTAGATAGTGAGGTGTAGGTGACACCCACAGGGTCGTATTGCATGCTCTGTTGAGAAATTCAGATCAAAGCTTTTTTGGGAATAGAAAGGGAACAAGTTTATATTCCTCTGTTTCAAGTTGGGAAGAACAGAGTAATTAAGCAAAATGTTTCTATATGGCCATATGGGTACTACTGCATCAGTATTATTGTTTAAGCCTGGAATGTTCCGAGGCGGGATCGAGGCTGTTCTGGGAGAATCCTCGCTTTCCCCTGATGCAAGCGTGCTTCGTACCTGAAAAAGGATCCGGAGGCGGATGCCTCGGACACCCTCCGATGATTAAGTTAGTTTTAGATAGAGAGAAAGTAGAGAGATAATTGGGGTAGTTGAGTTACTATTAAATGATGTGGTGGATTCGTATTTATAACATGTGGGGGTCGGTATGGGTAATTATTGACCTGTTGGGCGTGTACCTGACTTGTTCTTCACGCATTTACGCCTACGGCAGCATTTAATGCTGCCAGTGCAGCCATCATTGCTGCTATCACGGTCACGTCGAGTTTACCTTCCCCATGCACGCTTGCGGGTTTCTTCCCGCCTCCCGCGGGTTTTTTCTTCGCCTTCCCGGGCTCTTCCTTTGGGCCTTTCTCTTACCTATTGGGCTGACTCCGAGTTATTGGGCTCGGGCCCGCTTAGTCAGCCCTTATGGCCCAACAATTATTTTTTTCCGACCGTTACTGTTAATTTGTTAGTTGTGCCAGTAATTCTGGTCCTACATAGTGAGGCTTAGGCGACACCCTCAGGGGTCTGATGGTATGCTTCGTTAATGCGAACGATTAAAGCTATTTCTGGGATGTCCACCTCTACCAAATGGTAGGAAGTGTATAGTTATGAAATGATAACATCAGTAATTGTAAGGAGCGGATATATATGGCGACCATCTTAGCGGTAGTCACCATGACAACAAAGAGAAAACTTGACATGAAATCATAAAAACACTACCACTTCAAAAAATACCAATCCAATACAAAACAGGACAGGTTCAGACAGATTGATAACAATTTATCGCGAACCAATAGCAATTGAAAAAAACTAATATATCAATCCAGCGCAAGCTAGTACTAGTTCAGACGGACAGGGAAATCAATACTAGTTCAGCCAAATGAATACCAATCCAACGCGAACCAATAAAAATAGTGAAAATCTCATGAGATTTTGCCATATATTATAGAGGGCTTTTTTAAAAAGGCTTTCTCATATCACAAGTTCATTATCTTCTTTATGTAATCCAAATTTTTTTTTTAAGAAAAACAAAATTATTTCCATCAACCAACCCATACACACGAAGCAAGACTATACTCGTGCTATCAATGGAATCATTCTTGTCAATAAAGACAATAAAAGCTCACACTTGATAACAAAATTTGCATAGTGAAAAGAGCCATATGTCACTTTCTCCAATATAATTGTCGTCCTACAGCTTGGATTTTGTTGTTAACAAGGTGTTGTTTTTTTCTGGGATTCGGTCGGAACAAGTTGCTTCACGTGAATTCAGCAATTTGATTTTGTTTTTTTGTTTATTTGTAGCAATTCGTACCCCTTGACAACAACTAAAACCCGGTACATATAATAGCACTCTTACCACCAACAACACAATACCACCACAGCGCTATAAATATCGGCATAGGTTAACATAGTCCGAAACCACCACTAAGAGCAATTTGCGTTTGTTACCTTCAAACCAAAGCTAAAACAATGGGTTCAGAATCTTATCCCAAACTCCCATTCCTAGATTTCTCAAAGCCAGAACTAACGAAGCCAGGCACTCCACAGTGGGAATCCTTGAAATCCCAAGTTCGCGAGGCGCTGGAAGAGTATGGCTGCTTCGAGGCATCCTTCGACAAGATTTCTGTCGAAATTCGCACCGCGGTTTTCGAGTCACTGGAAGAGCTTTTCGACCTTCCTTTGCAAACTAAGCTGCGGAATGTATCCAAGAAACCCTTCCATGGTTATGTTGGACAGTACCCTCAGGCTCCACTCTATGAAAGCATGGGCATCGATGATGCCGATGCTCTTGAAAAAGTTGAAACCTTGACCAAGACGTGGCCTCAAGGAAACCCAAGTTTCAGGTAATTAAGTTGCCATAGTACATATTCTTCTTTTTCGTCTTTCCGCATGATGTGAATAATTAATTTTTCCTTGTATTTGGCAGCAAAACAATCCAGTCTTACTCGGAGCAGCTTTCAGAATTCGATCAAACGGTGAGAAAAATGATCGTCGAAAGCTTTGGACTTGAGAAATACATGGACGAGCACATCGACTCCACAAACTACCTACTGAGGGTGATGAAGTACAAAGGTCCCCAGACCCCTGACACCAAAATTGGTCTGTACGCTCACACAGACAAGAACATCGTGACCATATTGTATCAGAATCAAGTCGAAGGACTGGAAGTGCAGACCAAAGATGGCGGGTGGATTAAATTCCAGCCCTCCCCAAACTCTTTCATCGTCATGATTGGCGACTCTCTTAATGTAAGTTTCACTCTCTCGCTCCTCCGCTATCACTTTTAGATGTGACAAATCGATTGAATTCAAAAAATTGGCTTAAATCGTTTAATGAATTCATATTTTGTAATCTATACCGAATGATGTATTGGTGTGTTGTTTTCTTGCAGGCATGGTTGAATGGTCGGCTGCATTCAGCCTTTCATCGTGTGATGATGTCTGGAAATGAAGCCAGATATTCCCTAGGTCTATTTTCAATCCCAAGAGCTGGTTACATTATCAAAGCCCCGGAAGAAGTGGTTGACGAGGAACACCCTTTGGTGTTCAAGCCCTTTGATCATGTGGAGTTTCTTAAATTTTACTACTCGGAAGCTGGCCAAAGAGCACCTTCTGCTTTGCATGCTTACTGTGGAGTCTAAAACTGTATCTCTACGATTATCGATATGATCCTACGGCCGGTGCTTGTTGACTTCGCGTGTTTCCTTGCTAAGTTATTATGAATAAAATGTTCGGTAATTCTACTTCTTAACCAACCACTTGTCCAGTTGGAGTTTGGAGAAAGATAGATACAGCCAAGAAGAGAAACTTTTGTCAAATATGAATCACCTAAGATAACGTATAGCAAAAGTGGGCCTTTTTTACTCGCTTAATTTCCGAATCCTAACAAACTCGTTTCTGGGCCAGCAGATGGACTGGTATATTAAAGCATACAAGGATCAAACGCTAGTCTTTGACCTATATATACTACCTCTCCAACTTTTCCTAGTTGGAATATCTCTCGCTCTCTTCTTGAATCCTTCGCAATGATTGTAAAACAGTATTGGAGATTGTATCGGAAAACTCAATGTTATAATATTCTATTGAAACTGTAGTTTAACCGTAGTTCAACCACTATTTCATAAAGTTAAATGTCACCTACCGATTCAACTTCCAATAAAAGATTTTTCTATACGAACCGCAAATATAGTACGATTTTTCATTCCTTCCTCTTACGAATATGAACGGTTATAAAATTTCTCAATTAACCATTGAAGCCTTAAATAATTGTGAGTGTATTTTGTCCTGCATCCTAAAAAAAATTAAATTTACCTTTAATCCTTTTCTACACTTATGGAAACGAGGTGAATCCGGTCAAAATATGACGGACTAAAGGTTGGTCCAAAAGATCTCGTAGCTCGGTTTGCTCATGTTACAAAAGGAAGACAATTTTCGAGTCGCACCAGGTCCGAAATGAAATCCACCTGGTTTTCTTCTCATTCAGCTAACTAACCTTTATTCGATGTAATTAGGGATGGCAATGGGTAGGGTCGGGTGCGGGTTTACCCTATACCAACTCCTGACCCGCCGGGTCGAGCTTTCTAAAATACCCGACCAAATAATCACCGGGTATGAAAATTATATAACCATACCCTACCCACCGGGTAACCACGGGTATTCGGGTAACCATGGGTACGAATCCTAAACTATGAACTTATACACATATATGCACATACATACTCTTGTCCATTAAAAATTCTCAATACTTGTAACTGTTCTAGTTTCAACAATCCACACAAATAAAAATAGCAAACACATAATAATTGTTCTTTCTTCTACATTAATCCACACAAACATAATAATCGTCTACATCTTCATCATCAATAATGGTAGCTAAACTCAATTTCTCAAGCTAAAATAAATTTCTCAAGGGAAATTTATCCTTTGGTTAGCGGGGCGGGTATAACGGGCGGGTATTATCGATTACCATAACCGTACCCTACCCTTTATTTTGAAACCGGGTATTACCCGTACCCGCCCCTTAACCTGTCAAAGCGGGTTATTACCCTCATTGACCGGTTACGGTCGGATAGGGTACCCATGGTTACGGGTTTGATTGACATCCCTAGATGTAATCGAGCGGATATGGGCAACAGACAAGAGGGAGCAGGTACAGAATAAGGGGTGGGAGATAGGGGTGGGAAACAGTCCGGTCCGGTTTAAACCGAACCGGATTAACCCGGTTTTTTGAAACCGTTTAGACAAATACCCCAACTGGAGACGGGATTGGATGACATCCGGTTTCAACCGTGACCGGACTGGGTCCGATCCGATTTTAAACCGAAAACCGGGCTTGCATTAATCCCTTGTAGAAAACGTTGCCGTTTGGAGAAAAATGGAAAAAATAAAAAAAACAATGAAATAGATAAGGCATAAGAGGTATATTTGCTTTACTTCTCAACCATCCATATCTTTCTGACTTTCTCAATCTCTCTCTCTCTCTCTATTCTTTCTCGATCTTTCTTCCTTATCCCTCTTCTCCTCCCTGAAATCTCTCCCCCATTGCATGCAAACCCAAGTCGTTGCCGAATCGAACGGTGACGTGGCGGAGATCGTCACCATCATCGGCTATTGTCTTTGTTTGTGCCTTCTGCCTCCTCGCCGCCGCCGTCGTCGCGTGCAGGGGACTCGGAGAGCTCCTTGACTCCTTCATCGCCGTTATTGTCGCTTGCAAACACTTCGGCGAACTTCGGCGGCGTTCGTCGCCCAGTGTATCGCAGAGGAAAGTGGGATGGATTAGGGAGATTGAGGAGGGATTTGGCTAGTTAGAGAGGGGGTTGAGGGAGGGCTGGAAGTGGTGTTATAGAATGTAGAGGGAGATCAACATGGTCAGAGAGAAGGGAAGGAATCGTTCGAGAGTAGATTGATGGAGGCAGTGGGATAGCTGCTGCAATTTTTAGGTTTGTGGCCAGGAGGAGATGCAATTTAGGGTTGGGATAGGGGTGTTTGCGGGCCGGGGTTCGTTGGCGGGCTGGGAGAATTGGTGTAGTGGGCTTTAATAGTAAGGCTGGGGTGGGCTTGACTTTATTATTTACTATCCGGTTTATCCGGTTTTAACCGGACTGGACCGACCCAGTTTTTTATACCATCATAGTAACTGTAAATTGGATTGGGTTAATGGGTATCCGGTTGCAACCGGAACGGTTTTAACTGGCCGGTTTTTCGGTTTAACCGGAAAACCAGAACCGGATTCCCAGCCCTAGTGGGAGAGACTCTTCGAGAGAGCAGGTAGCTCTGGATCTATAGATAGGACATCGAAGAGAGAGCAGAGGGAGAGTCGGACAAATAAAAGGAGGGAAGACACACGGACGTGTTAATTTATGTTATTAAAGTACCATTTTGTAATTTGTATAATTGGCCACCTTCTGTACACGTGAACACTCACACTTCTCTTCTATCTATCTATCTATCTATCTATAATATTATGGCAGTTCAAAATTAAATTTTTGCCACATAAGCACTTGAAGTGATCTCAAGTTGCCAAGGTGTAAAATTTTTTTATCAAAAAAATAGTTATTGACTTATTTATGGAGTTGTCCCTCTCTCTTCATTTAATATTTAATTCTCTTTTATCCAATAATTATTTTTCTTTTGTTTTTGTATTATATCTATAAATAATATATAGAGAGAAAGGTTATCAAACTGGGTTAGCAAGTGAAATGGTTTTACCTAGGGGTGGGCATTGGGTGGGTTGGGTGGGTTTTGACCATAAAATGCACTCAACCGCGTTTAAACGGATTGATAATTTTTAACCCACCACCCACCCACATTTAGTCTCGGGTTGGGTCAGGCGGATGGTGGATGATTTGGGTGGGTTTGTGGGTTCACCCACATCACAATGTATATAATATAAAAGAGTCAACTTGACATGATAATAGGCGAAGAGAGTTATATGGGGAAACAAGAAGATGAAATAGGACGAAAAATGTCGAATTAGTTCTTAAAATGGATAGAAATTCTATGATGAAAGAGTTTTCTACAAATTGAGATGATTATCAGGTGCAAGGAACTAAGAAAAATAATTCCACAAAGGAAAGAGCAGTGATTTAGGCACAAGAATTAGAGGAAAAAATAAAGGGAAGAAGAGGGGATCGCTATTTGGAAGGTTGGCTTTGAGGTTTAAATTCCAGGAGCAGTCCTAGTTTATGTCTAACGTCTCCACTCTCCCCTCTCTAGCGCCGACGACTTTGATCTTTTTGCTGTTGGGTTGAGCGGGTCACCCGCGCACCCACCCACAACCCACCCACCACCCGGTGGATGGCTCCCAGCGCAACCCGTCACCCACCCATAGACCCACCCACTTAACGAAATTCGGGTCAAATGCGGGTGGGTCGACCCAAACCCGCGGATGATCCGCCCGCATGCCCAGCCCTAGTTTTACCAGTGGTACAACCGGTTTGTGTCGGTTCATGCCGGTTAATAAAATATGTAAGAATATCAAAAATCATTAATATCAAATGAATTTAATCATATATAAACCATATTTGAAGACAATTTACGTACAATTCATATTGATATTTGAATAAAATATGATATTTCAAATAAAATTGCATATACTCATACTTAAATTCACTAAAACTACGTATTTTACTTAGAAATTCGTAAAACGATCATACCGATGGTGCCATGTCAATTTCATGACCGGTACCGGTTGAATGGTTCAACCGATGGCATGCCGGCCGACGTGACAATCATGATGGAGAGTGACATATATCACATTTTGGTTTTGCATTATATCGATATACGCAACAGTATACTAATGTTCGTAAACTGACATAAATATCACACTTTTCAAACCAAAAAATATATGATTAAAGATTACTATGTAAATTTTTGCTCATTTTTACTAAAACTTAATAATAATTTATATTTTAATGAATAATTTAAAAAAACACACAAAAATAATAATATTTTGTCGATAAGGTCTGAAAGAAACTTGACCAAGAAATAATAGTTATTTATTAAAAAAGCTTCTTATTCATTCTCATCAAGTGAAAACATATGAATCGCATGTGCAGTATTTATAATGTATCCTACGTTCACATTACTAATATTTTCTCTAGGTCATGTTGATTGAGCAAGCTCTATTGAGGTCTTACATCATATGCTAAGAAATTTTCTTTTCAGACTTGGAATTATTTATTGTTAAAGATTATAAATTGAAGTTTAAAAAATGATTTGAGTATAATAGTTGATGAATTTTGACTTCATATTCTAGGATGAGATACGAGATCCCTTGAAAAATTAAATGTGTGAAATTTAGAAAAATCTTTGTTAAGTATGTACGTTAAACATCACATTTCATGCTAAGAAAAATCTAAATTCGACGATTGAGGTAATAAATAAACATTAATGTTTTACTTCACATATATAACAAAAAACATTTATAGTTACAATAGTGTAAACCGAGCTATTGGGTCAAAAGAAGAATATTTAATAAATATGAGTTTAGTAAGAAAATTGTAACAAGTCTATATAGTTGTTAGCCTGTGATTTCATACCAAATTTTGGCATGTCATATTCCACTCAAGGAGTTGAGTTCAAAGGTATTAATTAGTGTTGAAAGTAAAATAAACTCTCTCTCTCTCTCTCTCTCACCCCGGGTGAAATCCGGGGTACCGCATACTTTGAGTATGAAAATGCTATCTAGACCTCGAATTAGCAGGATTTTTGGGCATGATACTATACCCTAACCCTTAATGAGTGAACCCTAGATCCTAATTATCCAAATCATAAACTATAAACCCTAAGATGGTGCATTGATTTTTTTGCCTATATTTGGACGAATCATAACCGTCGATTATTGTTTCTAATTAAATTGATCTTGGGGTATAAGATTTAGAGAATTAAGACCTATGTGTTGATCTTTAAGGGTTAGAGTATAGTATCATGTCCGAAAGATCAGTCAATTCAAGTTCTGGATAGCATTTTCTTACTCAAGGTATACGGTACCCCGGATTTCACCCTGGGTACCGTAGAACTCCCCCCATATATATATATATATATATATATATATATATATATATATATATATATATATATATATATATATATATATGGCACGGGCGTACGCTAGCCTACCGTACGCCCCATTGAGTTTTGCTATTTAGACAAAGAATTAATCGGAGTTTGGGACATGATACTATACCCTAACCCCTAATGGGTGTATCCCAGTCCCCAATTCACTAACCCAAAGCACGAGATTCGTTTAATCTTAAAAATGAAAATCAACGATTCTGATTCGTCGAAATTTTCATTGGTTTTCATTTTAAGATTAAACGAATCTCATGGTTTGGGTTAGAAAATTAGGGACTGGGGTTCACCCATTAGAGGTTAGGGTATAGTATCATGCCCCAAACTCTGATTAATTCATGATCTATATAGCAAAACTCAATGGGGCGTACACTAGGTTAGCGTACGCCCGGGCGTACGCTAGCCTGAACCATATATATATATATATATATATATATATATATATATATATATATATATATATATATATATAGATAGATATTAACAATATATGTGTCTACAATACATCCAATAATTTAAATACACGTGAAAAGCCACAATGTTTGTATGAACTTTTAAATTTGCTACAAAATATTATGTTAAAAAATTATAACTTAATTATTCAAGGAATACATAATTTTGAATGCAGCTGAAATATTTGTCTGTCGTATACACACTTTACCAATTATTAATATAAGGAATGAAAATTTTGTTCTAGAACAAACACAAAATATAAAGAAATTTTAGCGAATGTACATTCAAATAGTTGAAAAATTATACATTGAAAGAAAATGTTAAGATGAGAACCTTCGATAGTGTTTATGAATGCCTTGGATTCAGATTCTAAACGAACATCTAGACAATAGGCATGGATTGAGGGTTAGTCCAAACTTAAAACATTAGCCATTGATATATATTGTAAGATAATAATAATTTGTATCTTGATAGAAATTTTTTCATAAGTTGCTATACAAAGACTTCATGAACATCAACAATAAAAATGAGTGAGGTTTAGAGAATTTAATCATTATAAGGGATACGATGTGTATCAAATTTCCATTGGGATAAACATAATTTATCCAGTAATCAAGTATCTTTTTCCAATAATTTGAACTCTGATTAATTGGCTGAGAGTTCGTATAAACTCGAGAATGATGAATTGATATATGTTGTATAAGATAATAAATTTGAGCGTCTTGGTGGAAAAACAATTATATACGATCCTACATGGGGCGTGATAAACCTTTACGACATGATTTATTATCAAAGAATAAAAACATCTATGAATTTTCAATATAGGCATACAACATATTCACTTATGAAGTGAGAGCTAAAAATGTATACAAGATCCAAAAAGTTCAAACATGTAGATAAGTTAACTAATATAAATAATAAAATGAACTTCTCCGGCCAACTGACCGGGTAAAAAACTAGTATATATAAAGTTGCGGCTCTAGCTCTCCGTAACCTAATTTGAGATATTGAAACCCTTGAAGAGCACAGTCTCTTCCGTGGGTTAGTCCTGATCTTCAGGGAGACTTATAAACCGATATTTGCACATATTTTGCCCACTATTCTTATACCGTTTGAGAGTCTATTCTCGTGTTTTAAGCGATTTCACGCTACGTTGTGCTTTTATATCTTATTTCAAGACCTTGAGCAGAATGGGAGGCTTGGGAGGTAGTTTCGGGTCAAAAAATGGAGAGCTAGCGCACGGAGAAGCTGGAAGGCAAAATATCCGGTCAGGTCACTCAAATATCCGACCGGGTATATGCGGTTGGACGCTGATATTTCCCCACAGGCCAGCCGAGGCCTCCCGGTTAGGAACCATAAATACCCGACCGGGTATTTTACCTAGAGGTCGGGTATTTCTCCTGCGATGAGAAGGCTGAAGCACACCGTTTCAGATAATACCCGGTCGAACTCAGGAATACCGGACCAGGTATTTGGACCGGGTACTCCCAAGTCGGGGTGTTACAAGCATAATGCGGGTTTTGGTCTCTCATCCGAGTTTTAGAGCAGAAAATAGTGAGTTCGAGAGAGAAAGTGACGAACTCATCCTCCAAGGTGATCTAGATCGAGTTTTGACACCATTAGAGCTTGATTGCAGCCTGGAGGAGTACCGATTGACAATCAGAAGCTGAATTTCCTCCTCTGCATGATGATTTTTGTATTTGAATCTGATTTCCTCTCTCTCTCTCTCTCTCTCTCTCTCTCTCTCTATATATATATATATATATATATATATATATATATATATAATATGGTTTAAACTCCCTCTCTTGCTTGGGAAGAAGAACCCTTGAGTTGTATGTTAGGTTTGATTGTATGAAGCCAAGTACATGACATTTTGATATTGATTATATTCAATTGAGACATGATTTTAGAATTGCATGAGTCTTGATCACATTCTTGGTACATTATAATTCGTCTTAACTGTAATCTAGGGGGACCATATCCGGGTGACCTCTCTCGAACTTGAATCAGAACTTTACTGCTTTGTGTTTTCTTAGATAAGATACAACTTCACTACGTTCAAACTGCAGAATAACAAGAACTTACCGGAGTAGTCATCACATCTAGGACCCAGGTTATTAATTAAATCTAAACGCGCTATACTACGCATTAGTTGTTGTTACACTTGGCCACTTTCTACTGTGACGGTATTGGCGAGTCAGATTAAATCTTGTGTGTTCACTTCGATTTGGTTCTTAGTTTCTAAAATGGTATCAGAGCCTCTACTCTAAGGGTTTGTGTTCTCGATAGTTTGGTGGCGGCGGCTCGTGTGGCGTGGTTTGTTTGTCTGCTCGATTCTTCATTCATTTTATGGGTTGTGCAGTTGTTTTTTTTTTTTTTGTGGTTATCTGTCGTCGTAAGGGGTTTGTCGATTGGAGGTGGCACTTGTTGGTTCGTCTAGGTTTTTTCTCTGTTCTTGTGGCCGAGTTTTTTCTTGTCCGCCTAAGTGTTCTTTAACTTGCTTTTCTTGGCGCTGGTTTTGTTCGTGTTCGTCTACGGATTATGTAGTTTTTGAAGATGGATGTTGTGACGATTAAGTTTGATGGTATGAACTTTGCAATTCGGGAGTTCCAATTTCGCAATTTTGCAACTGGGTGGCGTCTACTTTATGTTTTCACGGGCGAGACTAAGGCCCCGCAGGCTGGCGCACTGGCCAAGGATGTTGAGGACTGGCTCGCTTCCAATGCTCAACTAGTGATGGGTATCTTGCCCTCTGTTGATATACCTACGGGCGCTCTCCCTTCGTCTCTTTGGTAGTGCTCATGAGATGTGGAATTATCTCCACACTACATATTCTCAAAACACTGCCTCTCGTTAGTTTGATTTGGAGGGCAAGATTTCTCGCCTAGCTCAGGTTGATTGCGATGTTCACCTATGGACGGAGTATGATCACCTCACAGCCTCCCTCATTTCTACTGCTGCCTTAGGGGATTTTCTTGCTGAGCGCACACGTACTCGTGTTCTCCCGTTTTTGAGCCCATCCGGGCATCTTTGATTCATCGTCACATTACTCACATTGATGATATTGTGGCTGAATTCATGCTGGAGGAGAATCATCAGAAGAGTCAGTCCCAAATTGATGGTACCCATTCCCTTCGATAGATTGCCTTTATTGTCGGTCGGCCTGCTGCGACAGCCCGTCCTCATTTTGCTTCCTTGACTCCTAGTGGGGTAATTTGCCACTTCTGTCATTTACCTCGCCATGTGCAGATTTATTGTCTGCAAGAAGATTTTTGGCAAGTATTGTAAACGCTCTGGTTACTATGTTTCCAAGTGCCCTACTCTGAGCCGAAGAGGTAAGTTGCGCCGTGCTCCCACAGGCGGTTCATCATCCCAAAATGTTGTTGGCTACCCACTTACTTTGGGTGGCTGGGAGGGATCCTCGTCTTTGACCTCTCATATCACTCCCGATAAGGTTCGCCAGATGGTTCAAGACGCTCTTAGTGAGGCACTCTCATTCGCCTTTACGGCTGGCTCCCCTGCTGGTAAGTCCCTTCGATGGTTAGTTGACTCTACAGCGTTTAATCACATGTCCTCTCACCGTCCTATCATTAAGAACTTGGATCTTGTTTCACCTATGCGTCTTCAAGTGGCTAATGGAGCCACGATACCAGTACATGGTTTAGGTTTAGCTTGCACTACCTCGGTCTCCCTTCCCAATACGCTCTGTCTTCCTTAGTTACTTTCGAACTTAGTTTTTGTGGGTCCGCTGATGGATGATTGTTGTACTGTTCTATTTGATTCGGCTGGTTGTGTTGTGCAGGGTCGAGTGAGGGGGAGGGTGATCGGGAAGGAAAGTAAGGTCGGTTGTACCTTTGTGCTTTATGAGCTCCGTGGGAAGGACGTAACGGGTGCATGCATGGCAGTGGGAGAAACCTTGGGACATGGAGATCAGGTGGTTCGGGGTTCTCATCTAGTAGATGAGGGACATGGGCAACCGAGGGAAGGAAATAATGAGATAATTAGTGGTTTGCGTATTGTTACTGGCCTGGATATTTTAGACGGGAACTCTTTATCTTTTTGGGATTTGTGGCGTAATCGTTTGGGTCGATTGAAAGGTATGTTTCAGCATAATTTCTTACCTAATAAATAGGATTTATTGAAGTTGAATGGGAAACCTGAATGTGTGAGTTGTGTGGATGCCAAAGCTTCCCAACATTCCTTTTCTCTAAGTGAGACAGTTTATGATGCACCGTTTGATTTAGTTCATACGGATTTATGGGGACCGTCACCAGTTACTTCGAGAATGCGTTTCCGGTATTTTGCTCTATTTGTTGATCATTATTCTCGCTTCACCTGAGTTTGTTTCCTGAAGCAAAAGTCGGAGCTCACCTCGATAGCTAAGGAGTTTATTTAGTTGGTGTAGACTCAATTTGGCAAAACCGTTAAGATACTTCAGTTTGACCTTGACGGCGAGTATACTTCCAATGAACTCGCTGGTGTTTTTAAGGCAGAGGGTATTCTACCTTATTAGTCATATCCTGGAGTGTCTCATCAAAATGGGGTTCTTGAGCATAAAAGTCATCATGTCTTGGAAGTCACACGAGCTATTCTTTTTTTTTTCTCGCGTGTGCCTACTGCTTTTTGGGTTGAAGTTGTGCATACCATTGTCTATCTTATAACCCGCCATATCACTCCATTATTGGGTCAACAGTCTCCATATAAGGTTCTTTATTCGAAGCTTATTATTCCTTCCTTTGTGTGTTTCGGTGTACGTGATTTGTTATACTACAAAGGAAGGAACTTCATAAGCTATCTTCGAAGGTGGCTCAATGAGTGTTTGTGGGTTATAATAGTGAGAAACACAAGGGATATATGTGCTATGATCCGGTTTCTCATTGTATGAGGATTGTTTATCATGTTAAATTCATGGAACATGATATGTACTATCATTCTTCACATTCTGAGGCCAACACTGCCGAAGCACTTGAGTTCGTAACTCATTAGCCGAGTTTTGAATCTTCACCACTATCTTCACTTGCTGAAAATCCACCTGAGTCGAGCACCAGTGTAAACCATTCTTCCTCACTACTTCTGCTTCTTCATCGCCTTCTTCCTCCTCGTCCGAAGTCTTGTCCACCCCGCCACTATGATCTTCGTCATCTAGGTCATCTACTAGCACATCACCTAGATCCTCCTCACTTGGATCTTCTAAGCATTAGTCGACTGCTTACGAGGGAGGGTCTCCTTCTCCCGTTCAATAGTTAGCTCCCTTCCGCCGCTCAAACCGCGCAACTCTCTGGCATCCCCCTCTATGTATGGAGGACTTTATGGGAATGGCTACTCATCTTCACCTGGAGACTATTCCTCGACTTCTTAGGTACTTGAAGCAGACTGCAGATGTTGCGACATTCTTCCCAGCACAAGGCGAACCAACTATTGAGGCTTTCGTCGATGCTGATTATGTGGGGTGTGTTGATTCACCCACCACTAGACCATCCCATTCGGCGATTGGTTCTACGTTAGTCCTCTGCCATCGTCATCGTCCATTCCATGTTCTTCGCCATCGTTGAATATTGCGAGCTTGAGGGCTGCGCCACCCTCCCTGACTTCTCTCTTCCTCGACCGCTAGAGAAATTGCAAAGGCTCCCAGCTGCGATGGAGCTTCTTCTCGTTTGGGAAGAGTGTAATGATCAGAGATCCAGATCTGAAGCTGTCATGAAGAAGGCTTATAGAAGGAGACCTGCTTCGATGGATTTGCACAATGTCATCCCCGCTTCCTCGTCGCGGTTAGCTCCGCCGTGAAAAGACCTCGCTCTCGTCATCGCGCAAGTCTGGGTCATGGATAGGAGGCACAGATTATGGATAAGAGAGCTCTCCCCGCCTTCGTCGTCGACCACTATGTTGGATTAGGAATAAGAGACCTTTCCCCGCCTCCGCCCTTGACCACTGGATCGGATTGGGAAGAGAACGAGCTCCATTCCAAAATCGGAAGGAAGGAGATTTTGGCAGGGCATGCTTCTTTTTTCTTCTTCTTTTCTTCAGCAGCAGCTACAATGGTAGAGATTTGATGTCACTACCCGCTGGGTTTAATTTGGGACCGTGGTTACCAAAGGATTATGTGAAGAAACAGCGGAGGAAAGGGGAGATGTCGGCGCGGCCACATTGTTGGAATCCATCCACGGCGGGTTTGGCCAATTTAGTTATTTTGATATGGTAGACGTTTAGGCCATACAAATATATTAATCCTTAAATCTATATATCTATCTCAAAATTAATAATCACATTTCATTTCACACAAATCCATAATAAGGCTATGCATTTCATCGTTCAATAAGACACCCAAACAAAGTACTCATAACGTTTTAAGAAAAATGTGAAAAAGATGAACAACTACAGAAACAAAGTCTGGAGAGAAAAGACACAAAAAGAGAGAGGGAAGAAACCTTTAGCACTTCATGTCACCGTAACTTGCACTTTTAGGTCGACCTCATATAGGATTAGGTCGACCTAAATTGTACTTTTAGGTCGACCTAATATGTCATTATATTTTTGTGAGGTTCAACGACGCTGTTGACCTTTTATAGCAAATGGTCGACCTCTTTGGGAAGAGAACAGAATGAAAGGTCGACCCAAATACCTCATAGGCAGACCATTTTGATTAACTGAGTTCGACCGCATAAGTACGAGGTCGATCGCGTGCACACCGTATCCGTATTGGATAAGGATTCCAACACCAGAAAAGTAACCTTAACTTATCTACCACTTAATTCGACTCATTCTCGTCCTAAATATCTATAAATACGAATATATGTAACCTTCATCGCCACCGAAACTCTGAATTAGGTTTTTTTTACGGTTAGAGCTTTTGTGAAGAAGATCCTTTGCGGTTGTTGCTGTACGTGATTCAAGAGGTCGACCACGTGGAAGTTATGAGTTCTTGTTATCATTATTTATGACTGATTTTGTTGGTTTGAAACATAATTTGTACGAGCAAAAGAACCACCCACATCGACATAAATAAGCGAAAAAGACGCAGGGCATAGGTTAATTTTCTTGTATTCGGTTGACCTCGTACCGGATTAGGTCGACCACAAAACCAACACTTGATCTTCATTTTACGTCAAATGATGATGGATAATGGATACAACACTTCTCTTCTATCTGGTCGACCTATTTCTGTAAATGGTCGACTGATAACATCGGATTTGCACGTGTTTGCACCCTCGTTTCTTGATCATTTTGGCTTGAGTTTATGCTTTCTTGGACTATTTTACGCTAGGTTGTGTTCCTTTGTCACATTTCAGTTCCTAGCATGTAAATTGAAGCATAGGCGCAAGTTTCAAGTCAATCAGAGATCATTTGGCAATTCGGGAGAAGAAACACGAGCATGACCTGAGGAATAATGGACTTCTACCTCATATTATGGAATTTTGTCATGAAAAGAAAGAGGACGAGACTACGAGCGTCTGGGATCAAACGGCGACTGATTCGGAGTCCGGACGAGGGAGAAACGAAGCATTAAACAGAGGCTGAGTAAGCCACACGGACAAGCCTAAAAACCCACACGGCCGTGTGACCTGGCCATGTGGCCGTGTGGAAATCACCGAGCCTTCACACGGGCAGCTGGGAAAGCCACACGGCCGTGTGGCCTGGCCGTGTGATCGGGAATTTCTGTTTAAAACCCGATTTTCAGCAAAAGGAAAGGGGGGAGCTGGGTTTTTGGTTCCCAAAGACCCAGGGGCGAACCCTAGAGAGAGAGAGAGCGACTTGGGAACATTCTTGGAGCTATTTTGGAGGATTTCTTCGCCATTGGAGCTCGGGAATCAAGCTTGGAGATGGAGATTGAAGATCTAGATCAGATTTCTGCAGCCTCTCTCTTCTCTATGGAGTAACTTCCCTTCACCTAGGTTTTGAGGAACCCTAGTTTCATGTGTTAGGATCTTTCTTGTATGAAGTTTTGGATGCTATATTGTTTGATTATAATCGATTGAGGCATGATTTATTGAGTCAATTGAATCTTGATCAAATTCTCTTGATTTCTGCTTTAACCTATGATAGATAGAATCTGATTAGGTTTAAGAGAGCTTCCTTGATTGATAGTGGTGAATTGGTTGTGCGAGAGTCAATCACTTCACTGCTTTGTACTGGAATTCATTCCAGTAGTGGAGTTCTGTGTTCATAGCCTCAGCTTTCTATCCTGGTGAAGACTAGTCATCTGCCGGGTATTCTGTCTGAGAGGGCTTGGTCAGCTTAAGAGATTCCAAGCTAATTTAGGATCTTCCGCAGTTTAATCAACAGTAGATCAACCAAAGGTAATTGCAACTTGGACCTAATTGAGGAGCTAGGTGGAATCATACCTAAGTGAGTTCCCAACTTGTAATTAGTAGAGTAGTCAGTAGAGTAGTTTATAAGTCAATCCTTAATCTAGTTTGCTAGATAATGAACTGAAGCTGAGTAATAGTAACTCTAGAGACCCGTGGATTCGATATTTATTACTTGTGCCACTATACTGCAGTCTCTTTCATTAGTTGCACTTGGCCATTGTTAGGTGTTGTGTTTTAGCGTGTCATCGACCATTTTGTTAATGACTACCATCAAGTGGTGGACCTATATACCTTTACGGTCGACCATTTTGCTTTTGACGCTAATGAAAAGGGCGACCGATGTTTTATTGTGGTCGACCAACAATGACAACTTAAACTACAAACGATCGACCACTACATTTTAAAGGTCGACCGTGGTAAGTCATCTGGGTGCCCATATTAATGTATTCGGGAACCTCACAAAACTGAAACGGCATATTAGGTCTACCTAATCCTATATGAGGTGGATCTAAAAGTGCAGATTTGGTCGACATAATTCTATATGAGGTCGACCTAAAAGTGCAAGTTACGGTGAATTGCATGTCACCATAGGCATACCCAAAGCTTTATTATTCATGTATATTGTTGGTACAATGTGTGCTCTATTTATAGGCAGAAATATATACAACATACAACTCCATCATCAATGTTATAATGAAGACTAATGAGCAATTAAGCATAAATTGAAATATGAAGTGATGGGTTACATATAACACTCATTTATGCACTATGTGGTCATCCATACAATCAATGTTTTCATGACAATAACAAATTATTACAACACTTTTTATATATTGTACATGTACAAAGTAGTACTAGACCTGTAATTTGGAATATTTTAGGAACTTATCAAACATAAATTAATATTTAAATTAAAATAACTTTCATAACCATAATCACAAGAGACTAACCTAGTAGTAATAGGAAAATAAAAATATTCACCACACTCTGAGTAAACTTTGAAGCAAACAACAACAAAAAAAAAAGTTTACAGCATAGAAGTCCCGCAATATGCTTTCACCATATTGGTATCGCCCTTATTCTGAGAGTTGTTCTTAACATAGAAGTCAAGAAGGTCTTGGTTGTAGAATGGCTTGTACAACAATGGATGATCTTCATCAACAAGCTCTTCAGGGGCTTCGACGATCGCAGTCAGGAATGAAAATAGTCCCACTGCATATCTTACCTCTTCTCCCTCGACCATTACTCGATGGTAGCACGATTTGATTCTGTCATTGCTCCATGCCTATTTATTCTTCCACACAAACAATAATACAAATCAATTAATTCTCACCGTAATAAGTTAAAAAAATAAATTTAGTTAGGGCTAATAATTGAACTTGTGCCTATTTATTAGCAAAGATTACCAAGATTGAAAGAAGACCTTGATTGTGTCTGCGATTAACTAATAGTTTGAACTGATTGACTAATCATTTAAATTTTTTTATCCTTGTGATGAAATAGTAAGTGTTAGCACCATGCTACCATGAACCATTAACGGTATTTTGGTAAATACTCATCATAGGAGCAGCTATCGCCTCAGTCAAAATATCGTTCAAACCCTCCTCCTCAATTATTTCAAAACTGATTCTTCTTCTCCATCGTGATAATAAGAGTAATTAGTCTCTCACGCCTCGAGAATCACGACCTAAAACCTCGCTCTGCCGGAGACACTGCTCCTAGGCACTGATTCTTAAACATGTTGCACACGGGATTCCTATTGGTTGGGCGCTTGATTTCATTAAAACAGACCTGTTTTCGAATCACCACATAAGCAAAAAAAAAAAAAAATTAACACCACCCCCAAACCCTACTTCAGCCGCCCCCAACCTCTCCAATTTTGTCTCAAACACAGGCGCCGCTCTCCCCTCCAGCAATACACGACGGCGCCTTCTCCCCACTCCACGCCGGCCACCTCCGACCTCCTGACCCTCCGCCTCCGCGCCTCCCGATCGGCCGCCTCCGCCCGCCGCCGCGACCTCCCCTGCTCAACAGCCGCCGCCGGGCCTCCCCTGCTCAGCAGCTCAATCCATGTTTCCTTTGCTGTATATTGAGAAATGTTCTTATGATTTTTCGTTACAAAGAACTAAACGCGTTTCTGTTTTTTGTTGTCGATTTCTATGATATGTCATAATTACCAACTAAACATGTTTTTGTTTTCTATTTTTATGTTGTTGTGGTTTCTCTTGTGTTACACAACCATACTACAACCACAACAACAACAAAACTATACTAAGCGGGCCCTTAAGGTTTATGGTGTTGTTTCTTGGCTTGTTGGTACGATTAATGAAGGTTGTGGTGTGGCTTAATATATTTCAGGTTTGCTTCATTAGGTTTCTAGTCTACTTCATTAGATTTCTCATGTGGATCGGAAAATTTTTATTTTGCGTTGTATTTAGTGTTTGTGGTCTAATTTCTAGCGATTGTGGTTCTCTTCATGAGGTTTATGGTCTGTTTCCTCGCCTTTCTACTGGTGCACTTTCTAAAGTTTGTGGTGTGCTTAATGACATTTATGACCAATACTTAAGCGTTTAAGCCTTGATCAATCAATCTTTTCCTCCTGATTTTTTTATCAGAAAAATGTAACCCATTCAAGCCTTCTTAAGAAGACAAGCTTCTCATTTGATGCTTAACAAAGTTCATCATAATCTATTGGATCAACAAATTTATGGGGAAAAAAATACAGGAAAAAACAATGATAAATGTGGTAAATGAGAATTCGTATATTTCTACTACGAACTTGTATTCAACCATTCTACACTATGTTAAGTTCATATCACCATGATACACTTCGATACCACATGGTATATGATCTTATGTAATGCAAAACATTACCAATTTACTACCATGGTATAGAATGACAATAAATGTTTCAATTTTTTTATTCCGAAAAGGTTAGAGATATTCCATAAATTGTGACGTGGCAGGTTGTGTAGTGGAACCGTTCCCATTAAGGTTGTGCGATCTCCATCATCATAGTCGGTCCGCTCCTCACCGGCCGCCATTCTATTCGCCAACACCAATTTCGATTAGGGATGCGATAGTCTTGAAGAGAGACGCAGGAGGATGGCGGATGTTTATAATTTTTTTCATAATAAGAAGTGTACCCCTCCCTCTAAAATCACCATTAAATTGTGGTGAACCCATTCACTGTATAAAGTTAGCAAATAAGAGGCTTAATATTGGCTTGAATCAGTGTTAGCACCCTAACCCTAACCCCAACCACGATCATTAGTTGAATTCTCCTTTTGGAAACATTTTTTTTTGGACTAATACCACCACAACACCCGAACTATTCAAAAAATGTTACTTGTGTCCTATTTTATTCAATATTTCAATTCTAGCACAACTTATGAGAATTTGTGTCAATTGTATCATGAAGATTTTGTTGGCCGTTAAAGATAATGGTTGACCAAACCGTGGTCAAAGTGATGTTGACTTTTGTTGACATGTCAAAATCTTGGCGTCCACCTAGATGCCACGTCATCGACAAATATTATTTTTATTCAAAATTTAATTTTTAATTTAAAAATAACAGAACTAAAAAATGTAAAAGAAAATCAAAAATAAAATAATTACTTTCCCATCTCTTTCCTCTCTCTCTCTCCATCTCGCCGGCCTCCCGCCCTCCACACACTGCCGCCGCCAAGCACCTGCTCTTCACCTTCGTCCCCCCAAATCAATCGACCCACCAAGAACAAAAGCTCACCTTCCCATTTCCATGGCTTCCTTCTTATCATACAACCACCATCGAATCCTCTCTCTCTCTCTCATTTTCATTGCTTTAATTCCCCTTTCCCAGCACATCTAAGCTTCCTTTTTGGAACTACCCCACTGCAACCGGCTACCATTTTGATCCTCTCAGTCCAAAGATGTCGTAGCTTCCGCTCTACGTCCTCCTATGCTGCGCGGCCGCGACGTCTCTTTCGATTACCGACTTCGAGGTCATCGACGACCGGAGAAGAGATTGTTTTTACTTCTTCCTCCTTCTAGAAGTCCGCTCCTCGCTGCCGTGCGATTGTGTTCAGGGATGAGTGAATGAAAGAAAATTTTCAAAATCGTTTTGGGAGTGGAATTAGAGAAAGGAAGAGGAGAAGCAGAGAAAGGGGACGACGACTGGGCTTGAGATTAATGATTTTTCGTTATTCTTTTTTTATAAGTTTTTTGGGTAAATCATTTTTTGTAAAATTTGATTTTTCATTTTGATATTTTTCATTTTATTCATTTTTAATGGAAAAATAAATAAAAATTGAAATAAAAAATTCCATATCAGATGCCACGTCAACGCTGACTGGATTTTCTGTTAAATACTAACAGTCAAAGTCGGTCAACTTTAACAGAAAAATAGTTCAGGACGTAAATAGAATATTGAATAATTCGGAACACAAGTGACATTTTGTTGATAATTCGGGTTCTGTAGTGATATTAGCCTTTTTTTCCTCTCTTGTAGTGTTCATTCATTTAATTAACTTACACATTGAAAGTGTGACGTACCATGATGACATCGCCGGCGATGACTGCGAAAGAGGAGGAAGAGGAAGGCTGGTAATAGACCCATTCGCCGTCATTCAACCTGACCTCCAATCCATTGACTTGGTTCTGGTGAAGAATGGAGACGAAGCTCTTGTCCGTGTGGCCCTTGAACCCAAGATTTGTTTCGCCTTTTGATCTTCTGTACTTCAGCAGCCGCATAAGGTACGTGGTGGAATCGGAGTGGGCATCGTACTTGTCCGTTCTTATCCCATAGCTCTCCAACAACATCCTCACCACCAACTTCTGCAGCTGCGCCACCATCACCGCATAACTGTGCACCACTTCACTGTTCCAAATTGACCACCAAAATTGGAATCATTGATTTGTTTAGTCATATAAACACGTAAATCGCTAAATTTTCGTGCTCCAATACTTTATATTGGAAAGTTGAGGATATTGTATTACCAGAAATGAGGGTTTCCTTCCGGCCACATAAGTTTGGTAAACTCTTCACACGCTTCTCTGTCAGTTGCATACTCGATCCCCAGTCCTTCATGGATGGGAAGGACAGAGAGCCTGCCCATGTAGCCGTGAGCCGGTTTAGGGTTCACGTTCTTCATTTTGGTCTCCTGAGGCAGCTCAAACAGCTCCTCCAGGGCTTCCAACACCGAGCTGCTCAGTTCCTCTGATGATTTGTCGTACACCACTTCCATGCAGCCGTACCCTTCCATGGCTCGTCTCACGTCGCCGGATGCCGCCGCCCAAGCGCCGGAACCAGGTTTCAGGGCTTCTCCGAATAGATTCACCACCGGAATTTTTGCATCGACAATTTTCGAACCCATTCCTTTTTGGTCTCTGGCTTTTCTCTCAACTACAACCGAAATGAGCTTTAGCGACGAGGGACATATTATTTATCAAATACGATTTCGTGACAAGATGTGGTTTGGTTAAGGAATAGCTGACTATCTTATGGTGTCGTTTTGGTTTCTTTAGCTTACCGGTAACTTTTACATTTGCGCGTCAACTACTTATACAAAATGCAATTGGTAGCAAAAGGTAATCAGCCGATTTGTATATAGTTTGTGCGATCTGTGTACAATAATACCAAAGATATATTAGTCACTCTGACCAAGTCACCCACTCTATGACTCTAAAAGGATGCCTGTTGCTATCGTTAACTTGTACGAATAATTGCACAAATGTTTTAGTATTAATAGATTGTTAAAATGGTCGTCCTTCTGTACTAAATTATTTTCTATTTGTATTAATGGAACCATAAAAAGGACGATAATAAAAGGAATTATGTGGTGCCATCATAGTACTAGCGAGCCCAATCAGTGAATCGACCATTCAAGTTTAATAGGTTTGATTTCAAAAAAATTCGTTGAGATTTATTTGTGTAAGAAATGAGTAAAAAAGGTTTACATGATTCATTTTTTTCTTTTTTTTATTGTCAAAGATATTCCTAAAAGCAACTAGGCATCTACGAATAATAGCCTTTGCAAACAATCAACGTAAAGTAGAAAGGAGATAAGGATGATGGTCAAAACGGTGACAAACCTTTGTATTTAGTACAAAATGTTTATAAATCTTTAATCTGTAATGATACGATAACAAAATTTTAAAATTGTATGAAATTATCACTTTTGTTTAGTTTGTGACCGTTTTGTATTTATTGCAAAGGTTTATTACAGAGTCGTTAAAAATTAAAGGTTTGTGATCATTTTTAGATCGGATCGTGTGTTCGTCAAGTATATGACACTAACCACTTGAACGACACATGAAATAGCGGGTCACGTGTTCATCGATATACTTGTTTTGCCGAATAAAAATGTCATTTGTTTAACTTTCAATTTCAATACCGAGAAAGTAAGAAAGTATGTCGAGTTTTTTCCAACTAAAAACCACTTTGTAACCCGTTTGTGATGCGTTGAATTCGCTCACTAATATCCTTTTTTTAGGAGTGCTATCATCCTTTTTTATGATCATATCATTCACATAAATTAACTAAGCCATCATACCTCGGCTGGAGCAAATTGTAACAGTGACTGATCGTTCAAACATTTGAACGTTGTAGAAAACGGTAACAATTTAATTTGTAATGACATGGTAACAAAAGTGTGAACTTGTAAGAAATGATCAACTTATTTGATTTCTGACCATTTTGTTCTATGTACAAACTTTTGTTACCATATTGTTACAAATTACAGGTTTGTGACTGTTCTCCACTAAGTGCAAAGGTTTGTGACCATTTATACTAATTAGCCTGATAGTCAATCATCTATAAGAGAACTTTTTGTTATAATACTGGTAGTTCTTCGATACCTTTTCGGAATGGGAGAAGTTTTTAATTATACCTTCTAAAGGGAGAAAGTTAAGAATCGAACATTGCTAAGATAAAAACACTCCAACAAATTTCTACAAACTAACAAACAACATAACAGGTCAACACAAAAAGGATATAGACTGTTTGACCCGGATTAGTGTCGGGTGGTTAGTGTGGAACCTTGATCCGAACTCACTCGTCTGATCTACTCGGGAGTGGAAGAATCCTGTGGAGAGTCGGGGGCGGCCCCTGTGATCTACACTCCGACGGTCAAGTTAGGACGCCTACCGGTGATGGACGCCTTCGGGTAAGGACGCCTCCCGGTGTACTGGACCCTAGAATGGACTTGGGCCCAAGGTGAGACGCTTTGTGTTGAGCTTGGGCTAGTATTAGGCGGGTTAATACTAGACCCAACATTTTCCCCTTTGCTTCTTGTATTCTGTAAGAATGGAAGGAGTAAAATAACGCGTTAAGGTGTATTAACTTGCCTTACTTGCGAGTCTGCATGATGTGATTTTGCCCCTTGGGCGACCATTGCTTGATGATGGATGTTCCTGGTGATGGACGCCTCCGAGTGACAGGATGCCTCCCGGTGATGGACGGCGCCACAGAGTGGATTGGACCCTCGCGAGTCCGAACGATGCTATTTGCCCCTTGTGCGGGCATCGTCTTTGCTTCTTTGTTTAGCATGTGATGTCCTGAGTTAGAGCTCTCAAGTCGTTTGAGAATTCCCCACTTGCCCATTGTCGAGCGTGCTAATATGTAGGCCGTAACTGTGAGCTGTATGCGTTAAGCTGTTGGACCGCGAGATGGGCATGTGCTTGTGTGCGTTTTAAGCATGAGTTGTTGGCTGAATATTAGGAATTAACTATGTGTTAGGGAGGGCAGCCCCACGACTTGAGAGTTTTAACTCAAGGCGACCTTTATGTTTTGAAGGTGCCACACCTGCTGGGAGGCGGGATGGTGTTAGCTATACCGATGTCGCGCTTACTGGGAAGCGGAATCGGGCTTCTACCTTGAGGGAAACACCACTCAGGAAGTGGGGTGTGGTTTTATATCTATGAAAGTATCGCGCGGTTGCGGGATGCATCTTAACTCTGTGAAAAAATGTGAGTGACTAGTGCCGCATATTTTTAGAGCACAAACATGAGCATAGCATGCGTGAAATATGTCATAGTATAGTGGAAATGATTCTTTTCGTGACATAGCATGGCATACGAGATATATTTTATCTAGCATGATTTGGAATAAGCATCTTCATGGCATATGATATAAGATATATCTTGAAAGGCAGAACTTAGCTATAGGAAACGCGGTAGAGAAGATGTAGAAATACTGGGAGTCATGTTTTGATCCACAAAGTGCCTTGTAATGCAGTGGTATGCACTTCGCCTAGTGCGAGGAGGATGCGGGTTAGATCGGACATGGACGCCTTTCCAGTAGGATTTTTTAATTGAGCTCCCTCACTCGTGGGCTTGCTGGACACTGAGGTCATCAGGCGCGGAAGGCGGGCCGCGACTAATGGGCCGCGTTGGAGGCGGTTGTAGTCTGTTTTACGGAGCGGCTTGGCTTGGAGGGCGGTGCACTTTGTCGAAATGGAGGAGGTGGGCCTCGGAACCGAGGGCGGGATCACTTTGTACAAGATGGACTGCCTGGCTGGCGATAGGCGGGTCAAACGAGACGCGATATACAATGGGATCTTTGGAGGGCAGCCTTCACACCAGGTGGGCCGAACGAGACGCATGCCATTGGATCTTTAGGGAGGCTTCACACCAGGCGGGCCACTCGTGTGATTCAATGTCAATTTCAATAGCCGCCAAGGGGAATTTCTAAAGCGCTTACTTGGGAACCCCGCGCTTCTTTTCTTCTGACGGAGAGAGAAGGTGTGACTGATACACTTTGCTTTTGCTGATTTTGCAGATCCTGCCACTGTAGCAGAGCTGCTTTTTCAGAGGGAGAGGGACGTTCAGGTGAGACAAAAATAATGTTGACAGTAGCGATAGCACTTTTCCTTTTTCCCGCCAGAGCTCCGACGAGGCAAGCAACTCCGGTGGCCGTAATTTGGAAATTCCTATTTTTGTTCTTAGGCGGCTAATGACTTGGAGAGATGCAGATCTGACTTTAAAGGTTTCGAGGTGGAGGAGGCCGTTGGTTTTGGTTTGTTCCGTGAACCCCCATGGCGAGTTGTTCCAACGAAGGTGTGAGTGGTTGGAAGGCGACCGGTGAAGACGAGGAGATGCGCTGGCAGAGACGAATCCAACCTTTCTTCCTAGAGCTCTTCTTCATTGAAGTGGTGGCGACTAGCGAAAGAAGGGCTGATTTTTCCCCTCTTTCAGAAATCCGTCCAGAGAATACGGAAATCATGGCCCCACGGTGGTGCCAAAATGTTTGACCCGAATTAGTGCCTGGTGATTAGTGTGGAACCTTGATCCGGACTCCCTCGTCTGATCTCCTCGGGAGTGGAAGAATCCTGTGGAGAGTCGGGGGCGGCCCCCGTGATTTACACTCCGACGGTCAAGTTAGAATAGGATATAAGATAGAGCGTAGAGAATGTAGAGAGATATAGGGTTAAGTGATAAAGTGTCGGAAGGGAGAGAAGTCCCCTTACTTGGAGGGTCTGACCTCCTTATTTAGAAGTCGGAGGCATCCAATGGACGCCTCCCGGTGGTGGGCGCCTTCCGTTGTAATGGACGCCCTCGGTAGACTGGACGCCTCCCGTTGATGGCCGCCTACCGGTGATGGACGCCTTCGGGTAAGGACGCCTCCCGGTGTACTGGAGAAGTACTAGCTTACTAGGGCTAATAGTCGGTCAGTTTCCGGTTAAACAGGTTACCAATCATCCAGTTATGGGTATAGCGAAAGTGGCAAAACAAACCTCGAATACTGGTATCGGTTAACCGGATATGCGATTACCGGTTATACAGAACTAGGCACTGCCAAGTAAATGCATCGTGGCAGAAGAGAGAGAAATCCCCCAAATTGGGCACTGCCAAGTAAATACATTATCCACCTCGCAATCTCCATAAAATCCCTCGCAGTCGCGGACCTCTCCTCGTCCGCCAAATCCATTGAAAGGATGGTCACCGCCAGAACGTTCAACTGGGGATCAGACCTAGTCGTGACGAAGATCTGCTGATTGGGAGGACCGAAGACAGTGTCTCTTCTAGACTTGGATTGTTTCGAATAGTGGCCGACGAAAGTTCCTCTCTCCGGTGAGTGGCGAACTGATGCTGATGAGGCGTCGCTGTCGTCGATCTTTAGGGTTAGGTTGCTGATTGGGAGGAATGAAGATGAGAGAAGATGAGTGAGGCAGGGAGGGTAAGGGTCGTATGTCTTCCAACTTCCAGCTGCGCATGAAGTCTTGTTTCGCCGCAATGGCCCCTTCTTCTATAGACGCAATGAATCATGCTTCAAGTGCATGCATTTGGGTCATGCTCATTCAACTAAGTGATAGAGATGAGAAGTTGTGAAATCCTGGAGGAATCGTGAATCCTGGTGGAATTGGGGAGTCATAGCATGATTGGGTGCTGCTTCTGCTCTCCCATTCTCTACAGAGGATGCTCGATTGGGAAGAAGATGAAGCTAGAGAGGTTAGTTGGGTTCTCTCCGGGTACACTCCGGTATACCTTTTTTTTTTTTTTTTTTGCCTACCATCTACCGATATCGCCAGTTACCGGTACGATTACTAGATATACCGTTAACCGACAAAGCGAATACGACCCCTAACCTTACCTGGACAAGTAAGGGATGGGACGAACCCAAATAATAAATCATTCATTACACAATGTGTGTATCTCGAGGAACAAGTTGATAAATTTTAGCGGTTAACCGCCAATCCACCTGAAAGAGATTATGGCGGTAGGATTTTGTATTTGACAAAAGGTAAGAGGCATAATTGTTTTTTTTTAGAGAATGTATAAAAAGATAATGATGGATATTAAGAACTTTAGCTGCACACTCCCTTATTTTCCATCTTCTCCATCCAAGTAACATGGGCTGACAAACGACAAAATCAAAGTCGGCCACCGTCGCTTGCCTCTCTCTCTATCATCCTCCCGCCGGTCTGATAAGGAATTCACCAGAGAATGTCCATTCATAGCACGACGGCCAGCGATTCTTGGTTCGCGGCACAACCTTGTCAGCCGCCGTTATTCTTTGTTTGGGCCGGGAAGACAAGGAGATTGAAGTCACTAAGTGCATACTGGTCGAGTGAAGTCGTTTTCTTAGTTGAGTGTGGCGTTTTGCCAATTTTTGGTGGTTAACAACCATTATCAGTTATTAGTCAATTAACCGCTAATCGTCGATTATAAACTGTGTATGGCTTGGTAACTCAATTAGGAATTATCATCCTCTGTGAAGAGATTCTAATTTTTCTTAGGGATTATTGATTTAACCATTAACAATTGGTTAACGATGCGATTAGTGATTAAACCGTTAAGCGTTTATGATCACTAATCTTATTGCTTTGTTTTCTGGTGTCTTATTCAAGACCAATACTATGTTGCCACTATTAAAAGTACGGTACCAGTACCGCAACATTTAATTGGTCCGCGTGGCAATTAATGTGGCTTGATTATTTTTGTTAAAATCCAACCCAAAATCATCAAGACTTGGGCCACGACTCATCAACTGAACCATTCACCCACGAAAAAAAAAAAACTATATCCATCCCATTTATTTTTACTTTACAATTCCCTTCCTCGTCCAACGTTTTTTTTTCTTTCTTAATTCCCTTTCAAATTTTTTCTAAGTGATTACTGATAAATTAGTTTGGTTTTTCTCTAGAAAATTAAAAACAAGAACGAAAATCCCCAAACAACCTCGTCTTCTTCCTCTTCTTCGGGACTGTAAGGGGGAAAAAATGCAAGCGAGCCCATCATCCCCCTCGCCCTCCCTCAACGTTCCTGACCAGTTCTTCTTCGAATTTCATCTAAATCATAGCAAATCAGTATTGCTCCTCTCGCACAGCCTGCAATTTCCTTTGGGTTTAAATCTTGAATTTCGCAATGGACAGTCGACGGATCTGGAGTTGTGATATTCTTGAACGAAGGGAGATCAGAGAAAGGGGTGAGATTGAGATATAAACCAAAATCTCACCTGGTATCGATGCATGCAACCGCGTTGAAATCGTATGGAAGGGGAAGCACCAAAGCAGAATCGCCAGACTCCATTAGAAATCCATTTTGTTTCATTGTTAGTCGCTATATGTATGAGACCAATGTTGTCGGAAAGCCGATATAGCGAAGAATATCGCCTCAGGATACGGAGGAAACAAAAGAGCAGATTTGTCATGTGGGGAAATGACTGGGAAGGAGAAATTGGGGGGGTCTTGGCTTGATGGCGGCGACAACGGTCGAACATTAGGTTTTCCTTTACTTCTCAGACTCTTTGACGATTTTTTTTTGACAAGAGGACATTGCATTTCATTAACTCTTTGACGATTTGATGAACAAAGTAGCGATGTCAACCACGGATGAGAGTAGGGATGACAATTTTGCCCATACCCATGGGTATTTTACTATCCAACCCAATTGGGTTGGGTATGAAATCCAAATATATATATATGGGTAAAGTTAGATGGGTTTGTACCCATACCCATTTATTTTGGGTTGGGTTGGGTTTATAACAAATGGATTTGGGTTTGTACCCATGCCCAAATACAAATTACAGTTTGGTACCTAAACTTAATAGATATGCATATTTAGTACCTAAATTTAATTTTTGTTGCATATAAGTCCTCAAAATATCGATGGAAAATTACGTTTTGGTACCTAAATTTTTTTGGTCTTACATTTTGGTACCTAAAATTTTCAAGTTTTACAAATAAGTCCAATTTTTGCATGTGTAGTTAAAACACCCTCAAGTAAATGGATATCCATATCCAACCCATACCCATTTAGATAATATCCATATCTAACCCAAACCCATATACAAACCCCAAACCCATACACACATCACCCAAACCCTACCCATAATAAATGGATCTACTTGGGTTTGGGCAAAATTACCCATGGGTGGGTAAATTGCCATCCCTAGATGAGAGGATTGATTCAATTTTGGCTGATCCTACTAAACAGGAAAAAGAAACAAATATAACTAATTGGTGTGGTTCAAGCCTAGCGAGTTAACGAATATATTTGCCGATTGCATAATCAATATTAAAATCAAGGGTTAATATTTTCGTATGGCCTGAACTTTGACCAAAATAAACATCCTGGCCAATCTTTTCGATCTATAACATCCTGGCCCGAACTATACACCAAAATAAACAATTTGGCCAGATCCGACTTTTGACCGTTAACTTGGACGGTCAAACGCGTTGACCGTTAGTCAACGCGCCATACACTGCCAAGTCAGCATAAAATATTTAAAATAATTCACAATTTCCACACATTCCCGAATTTTAAATTATTTTAATTTAAAAAAATCATCTAATACCTTAGTTAAACCAAAAATAAAAAACGAAAAAAATTAAATATTTATCAGATCTTCTGAATTGGCAGTGACGTGGCGCGTTGACCGTTAGTCAACGTGTTTGACCGTCCAAGTTAACGGTCAAACATCGGGTTTGGCCAAATTGTTTATTTTGGTGTATAGTTCGGGCCAGGATGTTATAGATCGAAAAGTTTGGTCAGAATGTTTATTTTGGTCAAAGTTCAGGCCATACGAAAATATTAACCCTAAAATCAACGAGGTCGATTGAAGGCAAAATCAGAGAAAGAAGCAGAAAAATGTGTAGTGAGAGGTAATATTGTATGGGGAAGCCATTAATGGAATTTAAATGAAGTAAATTGAAGAAGTTGTATAGGAGATAGATCGACGACAAAGAAATTTGTCGGACGTTTTGCTCATATAACGGTCTGAGGAAGTGTGAAGAAGACTATCAGATTGTATTTGGGTTTAGTTAATTTTTGGGCGAAAAAAATAAAATAACTAATTAATTAAAGGAAGTGAAAAAATATATTGTAAAAAGTAGAAAAACGTATATGAAGAACAAGAGACAGAAAAAGAAATTGTGGGAATTCATGGAAGGTTGGCTCGGTTGATGGGCCACGAATTTGGGCTCGGAATCAACCATTAATGCGAAGTTACGCTAACAATGCAACGTGGACCAATAAAATATTTGAGACATCGGTACCGCACTTTTACTAGCGGCACCATAGTATTGGCACTTTTTCAATCAATTGTCTTGGGCCCAAAAATAAACTTGGTGTGTGAGTCTTCGTTAAAACGTACGTTGTGTTTGTACATGTGGGCTTTTGAATTGTTTCTTTTTATGTGTGATTGTGGGCTTAGGTTACTATCCAGCCCATTTAGGAGTAAGTGGAAGATTCGAAGTAGAAGACAAAGTGAAGCTCTAAAGAACATTCATCATTTTCCTTTCGTCTTCTTCAACTTATTTTCTTGCCTTTCATTTTTCCTGAGTAGTTTAATTTTGTCATTTTCAACAAGCTCATTGCCTTCCTCTCTGTCGATTCCATCTCTCATTTTTCTTTCTATTCCACTTCCTTTTCCCTGTTGAACCCTAATTTCCATTTACAGATACGTTTTTCAGCATGTACTTTGTTGACGAGTGCACGCTGGCATAGCAGGTTGCAAGATTGGACACATAAATGTTGGAAAAAGTGTCTCGACATCTCACAAAGAGACATTGGCACCATACCATAAGATGAAAAAGGGAAGTGGACGAACTACACAAGCGAAATCGATCGTCACTAATGAGATTGTTATATTACAAACATGACAAACTACTAATCAATAGGAGAAATACCATAATAAGCCTTGAGAGGGGTATAAGCATTGAGTTCATCCCCAAAATACGCCTTCCCGGCATCTCTCTCCAACAGCTTCAAGAAGTCCAAATGATCAAACGGCTTATACAGCAAAGGATGCTCCTCGTCCACCAGCTCCGCCGGCGCCTCCACCGTGTAACCCACTTTAAACGCCGTGAACACTGCCGCCGAGTACCTCACCTCCCTTCCCGTCACCTTCACTCTATGGTACGGACAGTGCAGTCGCCCGTTAGTCCACGCCTGCGGCATCACAGACATTATAAAAAAAAAAAAACCCCCCCCAAATAAGCAATGTTTAATTATTCCTTTTTATAGCCACACCACAACCACATACGTGAAGAGATTCTCCGACGAAGACCACAAAGTCATCTGAAGTGGCTTCCGAGCTGATCCAGTGCCGGCCATCTTTGGTGAAGATCTCCAACTCGCCCGCCCAGTTGGAGTAGAGAACCGTCATCAGGTCTTGATCCATGTGGGAATTCAGCCCCAACTTGTGCTCTCCGTCACTAGCTTCTTCCTCGCTGATCCCATCGTACTTCATGAATCTCAACGTGTCGAACGACGATTCGAGATGCTCTTCCTTGTACTTTTCGATACCAAGGCTCTCCAGTAACATTACCCTGATCGTTGCCTCCGCCGCCGACACTTCCTTGGCGAATGACCGAATAGTTTCGCTGCAAGTAAAGGACGACAATGAACAAAAAAAAAAAAAAATACATAATTCGTTACTAATGTCATGCCTTTAGCGACCACTAGTTTGGTTGCGAAAAAACCTCAAAGAGGGGTTTTCAGGTAGGAGGGCGTGAGTCAGGGATTGGAGCTTATCGATGCTGGAAGGATCGTCGATCCCGAAGCTCTGGTACAAAGGGGCGAAAGTGGATTGGCCGATGAACCCGCCGAACGGCAGTTCCGAAACGTTTCGCTGCTTGGTTTCGAGAGGGAGGTCGAAGAGTTGCTTGAGTTGGGCGGTGACTGCCATTGCAGCTTGGAGGGGTGTGTCTGGGAAGCGAGCTCTGAAGCAGCCGAAATCTTTCGACGCTGCGAACACTTGGGATTTCAGTGCTTCCCACTCGGGAGTGCCTGGCTTCATCAGCTGATCATCCGTTTTAGTGAAATCAATGAAGGGAAGGGTTGGAGTAGTCGTCGCTTTGAAGCTCATTTTTTTTATCTACTTTCTTCTTTCCTTCTTGTTTCTTTCTTACTTTCTGGTTAGGGTTCAATGTCCGAGCACGAGTTCAAGCTTCTGCTTTGTAGTACTAGGCCTATCTAATCTTACTGTTTTGTTAAAGAGTTGTATATAATATCACCTCTTTTCACATATAATTTTATTAAGCACCACTAGTATAAATTTAAACAAACTAAAACCAAATAAGCTACAACGACCTTTTCATTTTTAAGATGTCGTACAAATTTGTTACTAAGCAAAATGACTTTAGCGATTCAACGACTACATCTGGATGGTGGCTATTAATAAAATGTTGTCATTGTCGTAATTTATATTAGAATATGCATGAGTCGTACTACGATGTTATTTAAGATTTGAGTGACATAGAAAATTGCACGGTATTGATAGAGGTGGTAATACTAGAAAACTCTTGTACATGACACAATTGTACGTAGAGGACATCAGCAATGTTACTTTCGGCCATATAGAAAAAAAAATGTATAATATTTCTTGTCCATATTGTTGATGTGACTTGAATCGGGTTCTGGGTCTGGTCTGTAACCGTTTCCTTTACCAGATTGGATTAGGTTTAGACCCACATGGAGAAGTACTATAAATACTTCTCATACTCCTCTGTAATTTGTAATCTCCTCGATATAGTGAAATGGCTCTCTCTCGCCCGTGGACGTAGCTAACACACATCGTGTTAGTGAACCACGTAAATCGTTTGTCGTGTTTTCGATTCTCGCTTTCGTATTCTTGCTTTGTCGATTCCAGCGATTTCCCGATCCGTAGCAGCGCGTTTATAACAACTGGTATCAGAGCCGCGCCTGGAAATCAGGCTAGGGTTTTCGATTCAGAAGAATGACGTCAGTGAACATGAAGATCGAAAAGTTCACAGAGAAGAACAGCTTCGCTATATGGCAGATCAAGATGCAGGCTTTATTAAAATAGCAAGGGCTGTGGGGGTCGCTGTCTGCGAAACAGAAGAAGGCAGCAGTAGATGACGATGAGTGGAATACCCTGGAGGAGAAGGCCCACTCGACCATCATGCTATCGTTGTCTGATGACGTCATCATTGAAGTCGCTGCTGAGAAGATTACCGCGGGCTTGTGGTTAAAGTTGGAGAGTCCGTATATGACGAAGTCCTTAACCAACAAGCTGCATCTCAAGCAACGGTTGTTCAGCTTGAGGATGCAAGAAGGTACGCCTTTGAGGGAACATCTCGAACAGCTTAACTCTATTTTACTGGATCTGCGTAATATAGATGTTCAAGTTGATGACGAGGATGCTGCCCTAATCCTGCTGGTTTCTTTGCCGAGTTCATATGAGAATTTCGTTGATTCTTTTAATGCTGGTAAAGAAAGCGTGTCGTTGGAGGATGTGAGGTCTGCTCTTCATACGAGAGAAATCAGGCATAAGGCGTCTGGATCTGGTACAGGTGGTGAGGCATCGGGTTTGGCTGTTACAGGTGGAAAGGGAAAGAAGAAATCTGGTAAAGGGAATTCGAGCAAGAATTCCAAGGGTCCCGATCCACAGCCAGGTGATGCTTGTCACAACTGTAAGGAAGTGTGGCATTGGAAGTACAACTGTCCCAAGAGAAGAGGGCAACAGAAGAAATAAGGTTCAGTTGCCGTGGCAGAAGTGGAAAACAGTTCTGAAGATGATCTCGCCTTGGCTATAGATGAGAAGGCACATCGTGGGGATGTGTGGTTTCTCGATACTGCAGCCTCATATCATATGTCTCCGAACAGGGATTGCTTCACAACCTACGAGCAGATAGATGGTGGTAACGTGGTCATGGCTGATGGAGCTGTCTGTAAGGTTGTTGGAATCGGGTCCATAAAGGTTCGGACACATGATGGTGTGTTCTGTACCGTGAATGATGTCAGACATGTTCCACGAATGACAAAGAACCTGATCTCCTTGAGTCTACTAGACAGCAAGGGTTTCAGCTTCAAAGAAAAAGGTGGAGTTTTGTATGTCTGCAAGGGTTCGAGGAAGGTACTGAAGGGCGTGAAGTGTGGGACCTTGTATGCATTACAAGGGTCTGTGTTGTCTGGTTCTGCTGCAGTTGCATTGTCTCAGGTTCATCAGGAAGATATGACCACTCTCTGGCACATGAGACTGGGGCATATGAGTGAACGGGGAATGCAAGTTCTGTCGAAGAGGGATCTTCTTTGCGGGCACAAGGTGCAGAATTTGGAATTTTGCAAGCATTGTTGTTTGGGAAGCTACATCGCAGCAAGTTTCGCAAGAAGGGTATCCACCGGAAAAAGGGGATACTGGATTACCTCCACTCCGATTGTTGGGGTCCTTCACGAGTTGAATCCATTGGAGGTCGCAGGTATTTTCTGTCTATTATTGATGATTATTCGAGATTTACTTGGATTTTCATGATGAAGCATAAAAGTGAGGCTTTCACGAAGTTCAAGCAGTGGAAGACATTGGTGGAGAATCAGACCGGTAAGAATATCAAGAAGCTGCGAACGGACAATGGTCTGGAGTTCTGTAGTTCTGAGTTCAACGAATTCTGCAAGGATGAAGGGATTGCCCGTCATCGGACTGTTAGAGATAGACCCCAGCAGAATGGCGTTGCAGAAAGGATGAACCAAACATTGTTGGAGAGAGCATGGTGCATGCTCTCTAATGCTGGACTAGAGAGAAGATTCTGGGCAAAAGCAGTGAACATGGCGTGCTTCCTGATCAACCGTGGACCTCACACAGGTATCGAGTTGAAGACTCCTTATGAGGTGTGGTATGGTAAGCCTGCTGATTACTCTTCACTGAAAGTTTTTGGGTGTCCTGTTTATTATCATGTGGATGAGGGTAAACTGAACCCAAGGGCAAAGAAGGGTGTATTTGTGGGTTACGGAGATGGAGTTAAGAAATTTCGAGTCTGGTCACCTTCTGAGCATCGAGTTATACTCAGTAGAAATGTGATATTTGATGAGAAGTCTATGTTTAACCCCATGTTGAAGGTTACTGTTGTTGAAGGAAGCAGGAATGTTGATAAACAGGTGGAGCTGCAAACTCTCAAAGAGAGTGAGTTTGAGCACCAAGGTGGAGAAGATCAACATGATGAGGATGTATCTCCAGAGCCAGAAAGTTCAGAGTCCAGTGCATGAGCTAAACAGTCTATGCTTCTGGTAGAACCGAAGAGAGATGGAGTAGAACCTTCTCTCACTTGGGTATGAAGAACCCTAGTTCCTTGTGTTAGGGATTTGATTGTAATGACTTGGGATGATTATACTGTTTGTTTTAATCGAATGATGCATGTTTATTGAATTGATTGAAGTCTGATCAGCTTTTCTCGATTTCTGCTGCAACCTGAGATAGATAGAATCTGATTAGGTTGTTAGAGCCTTCATTCGATAGTAGGAGATTGGTTATACGAGAGTTAGCCAGTTTACTGCTTTGTACTGGAATTCAATTCCAGTAGTGGAGTTCTGTGTTCATGCTCAGCTTTCTATCCCGGTGAAGACTAGTCGTCTGCCGGGTAGTTAGACTGAGAGGGCTTGGTCAGCTTAAGAGATTCCAAGCTACTGTCGGATCTTCCGCAGTCTAATCAACAGTGAATCAACCCAGGGAATTACAATTGAACCTAACTAAGGGGCTAGGGGGACTCATTCCCGAGTGACTCTTCCTGCTTTGAAAACCGAACCATTTCCTGCTTTCTTACTGCTTTTGCTTTAAACAACAATCACTCGAATTAGTTGCTAGATAATAGATAATCACGGAGTAAGCAGTAGATCTAGACCCCGGGTTGATAATAGAACTTGCCTGTTACTGCATTCCCGGACTGCGATTACACTTGGTCGCAGTTTGGTGTTGTGTTTTGGCGTGTCAAGTTTTTGGCGCCGTTGCCGGGGACCCTCTAGGTTATTGGGGAAACGTGAGAATTTGTTACTCTAGCTTTTTCTTTATTGCATTTTTCTCTTCCACCTGTGTGCCTTCACGGGTTGCTTCTGCTGATTGTGTGCAGGTAGTGCATGACCCGTAGCCAGTCGGGAGATCTACTACCATTAGACCAGGAGCTTGAACGAACCTGCAGGAACTTCAAGCGGGCTCTAAAGGCGCGACTGGCTGCGGAGGAGGCGCTATCACAGCTGCAGATCGAAGAAGAAGAAGAAGAGATGGCTGATCCACAGAACCATGATGTGATCAATCCAGGAGCAGACCATGGGATCCTACTGGACCGCTAGAGCTGCGGACATGAGGTCACCCATTCAACACCCTCATGTCCCAGCCAACAATTTTGAGGTGAGCACCTCAGTAATCACCATGCTGCGCGGTTCAGTGGTGTTCCGTGGTAAGGAGGGGAGTGCCCCCGATCACATCTCAGGCGATTCCACGAGCTCATCGATGGAATCAAGATCAATGGGGTACCAGCAGATGCCATCCAGCTGAGGTACTTCCCATTACTCTGGAGGGGCAAGCCAAGGAGTGGCTAGACACTCGACCTCCGGGCTCTATCACCACGTTCGCCAACCTGGCGGACAAGTTCCTCACCCGCTACCATCCTCCATCCAAGACCTGACCTGCAGAAGCAAATTACACATTTTGCTCAGGATGAGGATGAGACCATCAGGGATGCTTGGGAGAGATACACCAGTCTCTTTCTCAGGTGTCCCAATCATGGTTTCAATGATGCTTTCAAGGTGGGCACCTTCTATCACGCCCTCTTCCCGGAGGACAAGCAGCTGATTGATTCGGTTTGTGGCGGGAACATGCTGACCAAAACACCGCCACAGCTGAATCAACTCTTTGAGGAGATGGCGGAGAACGGGTACGATTGGGGCACTGCCAGGAGATCGAGACGAGCACCAGGACGGGGTGTGCATGCTGTGGGCACCCAGTCATCTGATTTGGTGCAGGTGGTATCGAAGCTGGTTTCAGCTATCGATCGTTCTGGTTTGATTGCAGGTACAGGACAGCCGCAGGCGATGCACTGCCAGTGGTGTGAGAGCTCCCATCACACCGTGGAGGACTGTCAGGCGATGAGGGAATCGTCTACTCCCCAGGAGCAGGTGGACTTCATTAGTAATGCCAGACGCTTCGACCCCTAGAGCAACACCTATAACGAGGGGTGGCGCCAGCATCCTAACTTTTCTTGGGCTGGGCAAATCCCAGACCACCAGCTCCCCAGGGACCACCGGTTTCCAGAGGCCTCCTACCAGCCCAGACAGGGCAATTTCAGCAGCAACAGCCACTCTACCGCCCAGACAGGGGCCAGTTCCACCTCAGTCACAGGTGCGACCATTTCAGCAGACAGGGGCAGCACCTGCAACCCCAGTACAGAGTGACCCGATGGCGGAATTGAGAGATTTGGTGGGTTCTCTGGCCACCTCCAGTGCAAATAAGTTCAATAACATTGAGCAATTCATGGAGAAAGCTTCAGGCAAATTCTTGGAGCTAGAAGCTGGTCAGAGAAACACGCAGGCTGTGCTGCGGATATACAGACCCAGCTTGGGAGTGTTGCCCAGGCTGTGCTCAGAGGACTCCAGGTACCTTGCCTGGTCAGACCATCCCTCACCCGCAGGACCCGAATGCCAACTGCAGTGCCATCACAACCAGGAGTGGCAAGGTGACTGCCGATCCACCTGTTCGGGCAGAGGAGAGAGAGACCCCTGCTTCAGCACTTCCAGCTAATCAGGAAGAAATGGAGAAGGAGGTTGAGGTGCCTGCTCCTAAACCGCAACCAGTGGTGAAGGAGTATGTACCACAGCTTCCCTTTCCTACTCGGTTGCACAAGGACCGACTGGAGACTGAGTTTGCCAAATTCATGGCAATGCTGAAGCAGGTAAACATTAGCATGCCCTTCGTGGAGGCATTATCGAAGATGCCCAAGTATGCCAAGTTCATGAAGGATCTCCTCACCAACAAGAGGAAGCTTGGGGAGCTGTCAACGGTGATGCTCAACGAGGAGTGTTCTGCCATCCTGCAGAACAAACTACCAGAGAAGCGAAAAGACCCAGGGAGTTTCACTATCCCTTGCATGATTGGTAGTTTGCATGTAGGGAAGTCCTTGGCGGATTTAGGCGCTAGCATAAATGTCATGCCATATAACTGTTTAAAAGCTAGGCCTAGGTGAACCCAGTAATACTAGGATGAGCATCCAGCTTGCTGATAGATCATTGTGCATCCTAGGGGTATAGCAGAGGACTTGATAGTCGCAGTAGGGCCATTTTCATATCCTGTTGATTTTGTGATTTTGGACATAAATGAGGATGTTGATGTGCCATTGATACTGGGTAGACCTTTTCTCGCCACCGCCAAGGCGCTATTGATGTAATGATGGAAAACTGATTTTGAGAGCTGGGGGTGAACAAATCACCTTCTCTGTTTCTGATAATATGAAACACCCCCAGCTCCATGATGATCTAGATTACTGTGATGTTGTTGCTGATTTTGAGACCGCACTCGCCATCACGAGTGCGGGTACTGATGATTTCCTTGAGCGTTGTCTTTTGCTAGGGGAACAGGCATCACAGGATGTGCAGCTGGAGGAGCAGCTTGCGGAGCTGGACGAGGCTGCGATCGAGGGGCGAGAGATACCATTCAAGCCGATCCCATCTCGCCCCGGCTCGCTACATCATTGGAGGAGCCACCAGAGTTGGAGCTTAAACCCCTCCCATCTCACCTGGAGTATGCATTTCTCCGGGAGGGGAATAAGCTCCCGGTTATTTAGCTCGGATCTGACACCCGAGCAAAAGAGCAGGTGGTGGCTCTGCTGCAGAAGTATGCCCGAGCCATGGCATGGAAGATCACAGACTATCAGAGGCATTAGCCCATCCCTTCTGCTCCCACAGAATTTTTGATGCGAGGATGAGGTTAAGCCAGTCAGGCAGCCAAGCCACAGAGGAGATGTCTCCTAACTTGGAGGCAGTGGTCCGGGCAGAGATTGTGAAGCTCATGGATGCAGGGATCATCTTTGCTATTTCTGATAGAAAGTGGGTCAGCCCCACCCAGGTGGTCCCGAAGAAAGGCGGGATGACTGTGGTCCCGAATGAGAAGGAGTTGATCCCGATGCGGACCGTGACTGGCTGGAGAGTCCGCATTGATTACCGGCGCCTGAACGACGCCACCAGGAAAGATCATTTTCCCCTACCTCGCATTGATCAGATGCTGGAGAGGTTGGCTGGCCATGAGTTTTATTGTTTCCTGGATGGCATGTCTAGTTACTTCCAGATTTCTATTGCACCGGAGGATCAGGCGAAGACCACATTCACTTGCCCCTTCGGTACCTTTGCTTACGGAGGATTCCATTTGGGCTGTGTAATGCACCGGCGACCTTCCAGAGATGCATGCTGGCGATCTTCGACCGACTGGTTGGAGAGATCATGGAAGTCTTCATGGATGATTTCTCGGTGTATGGAGACTCTTTCACTCACTGTCTCCATAACCTGGAACTCGTTCTGAAGAGGTGCGAGGAGACTAATCTGGCACTCAGCGGGGAGAAGTGCCATTTCATGGTTCGTGAGGCTATTGTGCTCGGGCATAAGATCTCCAAGCAGGGGATTGAGGTGGATCGCGCAAAGATTGAGACGATCTGTCAGCTACCTCCTCTTGTTTATGTGAAGGGAATTCGCAGCTTTCTGGGTCATGCAGGCTTTTACCGGCGCTTCATCAAAGATTTCTCGAAGATTGCCCTGCCTTTGACCAAGCTGCTGGAGAAGGATGCACCATTCCAGTTCACTCCCGAGTGCACAGCTGCATTTGAGACTCTGAAGGAGAATCTTACCCATGCACCTATGATGGTGACTCCTGACTGGTCTCTTCTTTTTGAGCTGATGTGCGACGCGAGTGACTATGCAGTCGGAGCAGTTCTGGGTCAGAGACGCGAGAAGCACTTCCAGCCCATCTACTACGCGTCCAAGACCTTGAACGATGCATAGGAGAACTACACCACCACTGAGAAGGAGCTCCTCGTCGTGGTGTATGCGTTTGATAAGTTCCGACCCTATCTGATGCAAAGCCTAGGCTCATCCGCTGGATCCTGCTACTGCAGGAATTTGATATCGAGATCCGGGACAAGAAGGGAGCCGAGAATGTTGCTGCAGATCATCTTTCCCAGTTGGAAGCCCCTCAGGTGAACAACTTCGAGTAAGAGATCGATGACTCCTTCCCGGGTGAGCGATTGCTGGCGATGACCCTGGTGGACAGCGTGTGGCCCCCTTGGTTTCTGACTTTGCCAATTATCTGGTGGGCAAGCAGTTACCCAAGGGGATGGCTACTCATGCAAAGCGCAAGTTCTTCTCCGATCTGAAGCACTACTTCTGGGAGGATCCTTACCTCTTCAGAATCGGAGCAGATGGCGTGATCCGGCGCTGTGTCATGGAGCATGAGATGGGAGACATCCTGTCTCAATGTCACGAGGGACCTACTGGAGGTCATCATGGAGGAAACCGCACGGCGCGGAAGGTGCTACAGTCGGGCTTCTATTGGCCCTCGCTCTTCAAGGATGCAGACACCTTCGCACGACAGTGCGACCGCTGCCAAAGGTCAGGTAACATTTCTGCCCGGGATGAGATGCCCCAACATATCTCTGTTATTTGTGAAATTTTTTATGTTTTGGGGTATCGATTTCATGGGCCCATTCCCTCCATCTTTTGGCAATCTGTACATATTGGTTGCATTGGACTACGTCTCGAGGTGGGCAGAAGCTGAAGCCATGTCCACCAATGATGCAAGACGGGTCTGCCTCATTTTCTGAAGCAGCTGTTCTCCCGGTTCGGGACACTCGCGCCATTATTAGTTGATAGAGTAACCCATTTTCAAGGGGCAATTCACTAAACTCCTCTCTCGCTATGGCGTTAAGCATCAGGTGTCGGTGGCCTACCATCCCCAGTCAAATGGGCAGGCCGAGCTGACGAACCGGGAGTTAAAACGAATAATTGAAAAGACGATGGATCAGTCCCGCAAGGATTGGTCCACCAAGCCCGATGATGCTCTCTGGGCGTATAGGACTGCCTATAAAAATCCGATTGGCACTTCTCCCTATAGGCTTGTCTATGGGAAGGCGTGCCATTTTCCGGTAGAGCTAGAGCACAAGGCCTTCTGGGCCATTAAGCTGATAAACCTGGATTTGAGTGTTGCAGGTACAGAACGTAAGTTGGCAGCTGCTGAGTTGGAGGAGTGGCGTTACCACGCCTACGAGAACACCCTGCTCTACAAAGAGCGCACCAAGCGTCTCCACGACGCTAGGTTGAGGGGCCCGAAGGAGTTTCAGGTAGGTGATCGTGTTCTGCTCTTCAATGCACTCCTGAAACTCTTTCCGGGCAAGCTCCGTTCGAGGTGGTCGGGACCCTTCACGGTCACCCAAGTTTTCCCGCATGGTGCGGTTGAGATCAGCAATGCTCAAACCGAGCCATTCAAGGTGCATGGCCACCTCCTAAATTTGTATTTGGGAGGTGCTGTCGAGCGCGCAGAGCTGCTGATCAAGCTCGAGGATCCTTAGTTCCTCTACTGGCGTCCAGCTAAAAGACGGTAAAGAAGCGCTTGTGGGGAGGCAACCCCACCGAGGTTTGCATTTTCTTACTTTTTTTTCCTTTTTTTTTGTGTTTTTTGATTCTCGAGATGTTGTTCCAGAGTCGAATGTCGTTTTTGAATGAAAACAGGTTGATTTCGGAGCTCCAGCAGCTCACACGGCTAGGCCTGAACCTCACACGGCCGTGTGGATTTTATCCTTTGGCCGTGTGAGCTCTCGGCAAATTCCACACGGCCAAAAGTGCAACTGGCACGGCCGTGTGGATTGGCCTGGCCTGGCCGTGTGGCTGACACGGGCAACTCATCTGATTTCACGGCCGTGTGGAATTTTTTCCTTGGCCGTGTGAGCTCTCGGCAAATTCCACACGGCCAAATATGCATTTCGCACGGCCGTGTGGAATTCCTCGGCCTGGCCGTGTCGGACAACACGGGCAAACCTCCACCTCGCACGGCCGTGCGAGCCTGCCCGTGTGGCTGAGCCACGGCCTATAAATTCGGCCAGCATGGCCGAGTGGTCAGAAAATCCACTTTTGCTCGTTTTTTCCCAAGGCGATTTTCGCCCATTTTTGGTCGTTTTTTCCCAAATCCAACACCACACCCATCCTTCCCACACCATTAGCGGCCTATCCCTCGTTTTTTAGGTGATTTGGCTCGACTTTGAGTCGCGGGAGGCGATTTCCGGCGAAACTCCGGCAAGGCTCCGATGAGCACTTCCGGGCACTTTTTCTGCTTTTCGTTGCTTCCATTGCCTTCCCCTCATCATCCCCTACACCTCTACTTGAGTCTCCAGGTTTGATTTTGCCCTTAACTATGTTAATTGTGGAGAATTGGGTGTTAGGGTGCATGTTTAGAGAACCTCATTGAATCTTGTGATTTTTGTGCAATTGATTGAGGGGAATGCATTTAGTGTGTTTGAATTGTGTTGGGCAATGTCCCCCTTGATTGTTTGAGCCATTGTGTGCAAGAATTTTGCCAATTTCATGATTACCTTCATAGTGCACACAAGGTGTTTGATGAAATGCCTGTTTTTCATGCCATGTTGTGGGCACCGGTTGTGGCCCTTAATGATGTGCTTTGAGGGTGTATTTGCTATGGATGGGAACCTTAAGTTGCCTACTTTATCGTGAATGTGCACCCCCACTCAGATTATGCTTGATTTATCGAGTTTTTGAACCCCGAACTATGGATGAAACCATGGTTACGCTGTTTTCTGTTCTTAAGTGTGGGGGTGTGATTGACCTTTTCTTTGGCTCTTTTGGTTCCACTTTGGGTTGTTCTTTTGCTGGACAATGTCAAAACCTGACCTCAAGCACCCGTTCATCCGGGATCTGAAGAGGGGCCCCGACGAGGATCGCTTCAAGCAGGTCCTGGCATGCCCGTTTGGGCAGCATCATTGCTGGTCCAAACGGGAGTTTCGGAAATTGCACTGCTACGAGCAACTCTCCGCCGTCGTCACCAACCGCCCATGGCGCCGTCTGCTCTCCATCTGCGAGAAGGTTTACTTCGAGCCCGTGCTTGAGTTCTACACGACCTTCAGGCACACACCCACGGACGATTGGAGAGACGGTGCAGCCGTCAAATTCAGGCTAGGCGGTGCCCCCCGGTCCATGAGCTACCACAAGCTGGCCGAGGCTCTCGAACTCGACCTAGACGACAGTGCGGACTACGTCACCGAGGTCAACGACCCGCCGGAGGTGGACTTCAGGAGGCTGTACACCCGCCTGGCTCGGGCAGGCCAGACACGTCCCTTCACGGCCGCGAGGACGAAGGCCACTACCCTGCAGCTCGACAACCGCCTTCTCCACTACATGCTGGCAAAGTCTTACAGTGCCAGCGCCATCACCAAGAGGGCCATGTACTTCATCGCGTCGATCCGCCAACACGACCATCCTCTCCACTTGGGTTCGGTGGTGGCAGGACCTTCGAGAAGACTGCTTCGGAACTGAAGAGCATCCACTGCACCCCCCTCATCACCCGCCTGGCCACCTACTTCGGCCTTTCACTGCAGGGGTGCACACAGCAGGGGGACACCATCGTCTTTGGCAGGAAGACGATCAGTCACATGCACCTGCTGCGAGACAACCGCGACATTCTATGGATCGAGGGGTTTCCGGAACCTCAGATCCCCGCGGAGAACCAGCCGGAGGACCAGCCAGAGGGCCAAGAGGATGAGGCTGCTGATTATGTGGAGCCCGAGGAGGTGGATGCTGATGCTGCCCCCCGCCCCACCACCTTCGAGTACGGAGGTGGCAGCTCCGCTTTCCCGAGGCAGGATTACTTCACCTACCAGTTCGAGCAGCTGTGTCTCCAGAACCAGCAGATCCTCGACCATCAGATGCAGTTCCAGCAGCAGTACGCGGCTCACTAGGCCGAGTACCACCAGAGGATGGCTGCCTACGATGAGAGATTGGACCAGATCCAGACCCCGCAGGGAGTGACTCTCGCACACATTGAGCAGAAGAAGCGTCGGTCACGGCGCATGCAGGAGGTCCAGCAGCATTTACTCCAGCTGCTACCGGGGCGAGCAGCCCGTCTGGAGGACTCCTTGGGAGGACTCTCCACTTCCACCTCCCCCAGCGGATGGTGATGATGGTGCTGATGGTGATGACGCCTTCATGGACGACATCGACCTGGATGATCTTGGCGACGAGTAGGCTGTACTCGTTGCCCATCTCAGTGTGTTTTGTTTTTCGTTTTAGACTTTTGTGTGTTTGCTCCATGTGTGAGGAGCTTGAACTTAGTGTCGTTTGTTTTTGTTTTTGTTTCTCTTTGGTGGCTTGTTTATGTTGTAGCCATCTGGGCTAACACTTATCCCTAACGCACAGTGTGCTAGTGTGTTCTTGGTGTTCGATTCGTGCAGAACTGTCCATCTTCCCGTTTGTTCTCGCTGACTGGTCCACTTCCAGTCCCCCAGCAGTGTTTCAATCCGGTAACATCGTTCCCCTTATCTCTCCCTCTACTCCATTGAGGGCAATGTCGTGCTTAAGTGTGGGGGGGTGCTTTGCATCGGTTGGAATCCTTATTTCTGTGCTTGGAGCCTAGTCCGCTGTCCGAATCTTACGATTTGAGGGCTCCAAGTACTGCTGTTTGATCATATTGGCACTGTGTTGTGATTGGTGAATTGAATGGTTTTCAGATTGATGCATGACAGCTTGATTGTGACTAGGACAACCTATGATGAGGACTTAGATGTGCAGTAGAATTATGTAGGGGTTCAGTTTTTCAACTGTTTGCTTACCAACTGTGACTTGGATTGATCACTTGCTCTTGACAGTCGTTTATGCATCTAGTTCAGGGTATCAGAATGTGAGATAGAGCATATAGGTAGCCATGTGAGATTTGAGCCTGCTCGTTTCTTTCTTGTGCGATAGATCCCTCTTCCATGATGTGTAGCATTCACGTTATCACTAGCTAAGATGATGGGGGCATAGGATTAGCCCACGACCAAAAATGACTGTCCTGATGTGTCATATCCCCTAGTCATCCCCTTTGAGCCGTGTGTTATCCTTTCTTTTGGTCTATAATGAAAAATCACTCTTTTGCATCTTTTAGAAGGTTCCACAGAGTGGTTTTTACAGATTCTCTGTTGTTTCTGCTAAATTGAATGTGAGTGTTGGAGGTAGTGCTTAAAAGTTGGGCAGGTGTTTGAAATATGTGCAGAAGTGGTGGCTCTCTTAAGAAATGAAAAGAAAATGAAAAAAAAAACAAAGAAAAATTGAAAGCAAAAGAGAGCCACTACCAAAAATCTGAATAATGCCCATTAAGTAGTGTTTCTTAGCAGTCTGGCTTGGAAATGCTAACATTTATACCTCCTTCGCTTTTGTGCTCTTGAGATATTGAGTAATGCAGAATAGCAGAAAGAAAATACCGGTTTGTTTGATTGTGATCGTATGGGTTTGGAAATGTGGAACCTTGTGCTAGGAATACTTCCATCACCTAAAAGGCCTTTTCCCCATGTCCAAGACCCTAGCCAGTCATTTGAACCTGTGTCTAAGACCTCCTGATTAGTTATTGGTGACACCCCATATGTGAACTCTAGCATTTAGAGGCTGCCATCATGGTGAAGAGATGTTAGGGATTGAGAGAAATAGCATGCGCATTTTTCGCATCAAATCGTCCTGACCCCACTAGTCGAGAGTGAGTGATTCATTTTCATATTCTATATACTCTTGTACCCCGGTGAGGACCTAGATTGCTCGGTCTCTATTCTGATGTCGTGAGTTGGATGCATGAGTTGACTGTTTTGAGTAAGTGGTTGAGTCAAGTCTAGGTTGGTTGGTGAACAGAATGGAGACTCTTCCTTTACTCGATTTTGCTGCACTCGAATGTCCTTTGTGGTGGTTGTCCAGGTTGCTATTGAAGTTGTTCATGTGTTGATGTTTGAAAACCAGTATGATTCACGTGTACTGTGCCTTTATGACTTGTCCCCAATGTTGGTTGATTGAAATATGTAAGCTTACCTTGTGTATGACTTGGTTTGCTTGGGGACAAGCAAACGGTTAAGTGTGGGGGAGTTAGATAGACCGTTAATTACACATGTTTTTACCCCTCTTCTTACACCGTTTGAGGTGTTGATTCTCGTGTTTTATGCCGATTTCACGCTAGGTTGGTATACTGTTTGGTTTTAATCGAATGATGCATGTTTATTGAATTGATTGAAGTCTGATAAGCTTTTCTCGATTTCTGCTGCAACCTGAGATAGATAGAATCTGATTAGGTTGTTAGAGCCTCTTCATTCGATAGTAGGAGATTGGTTATACGAGAGTTAGCCAGTTTACTGCTTTATACTGGAATTCAATTCCAGTAGTGGAGTTCTTTGCTTATTGCTTCAGCTTTCTATCCCGGTGAAGACTAGTCGTCTGCCAGGTAGTTAGACTGAGAGCGCTTGGTCAGCTTAAGAGATTCCAAGCTACTGTCGGACCTTCCGCAGTCTAATCAATAGTGAATCAACCCAGGGTAATTACAATTGAACCTAACTAAGGGGCTAGGGGGACTCATTCCCGAGTGACTCTTTCCTGCTTTAGAAAACCGAACCATTTCCCGCTTTCTTACTGCTTTTGCTTTAAACAACAATCACTCGACTTAGTTGGCTAGATAATAGATAATCACGGAGTAAGCAGTAGATCTAGACACCGGGTTGATAATAGAACTTGCCTGTTACTGCATTCCCGGACTGCGATTACACTTGGTCGCAGTTTGGTGTTGTGTTTTGGCGTGTCAGGTATCCAACCTAATTTGATCTGGTCAAAGTGACTTGAAACATACTTTAGCATTTATAAATTTCTATTTTGTTCTTCTTTTGGTTGGGAAGACAATTGAACGCGAATCTAAGGTTTTGATTAGTGATTGAGTGTTATATTGTGTGTGAGCTTTATCCACTTTTGTAGTTGCCAGGATGGAAAAAGCGTTAATTTGTTTAAAAATTGTTCAAAGCGAGTTGAACACATTGTTGACTAGTTTTAGATCGATAGCGAGTTTTGTATGCTTTAACGTTTTTTATTTCTCATTTTCCTTTTTGTTGAGAATGACAATTGAACTTTGACCCATTGGTATCGAGAGCGATGTTTATTTGCTTTTGTAATTTATAGGTTGGGTAAATTGTGAACTTATAGGTTGGGGTCATGAGCAAGTTTTATCCGCATTATAATTTTTTTTCATCTTTTTCCTTTGGTTGAGAATGACAATTGAGTCCAAACGCATGTGTATACAACCTAATTCGACCCGACCAAAGCGATTTTACAGATTTTCTACGGAAGCAAGTTTTATCTGTTTTGAAATTGGCGTGTTGTGTCAGGTGTGAATTTGTCCAAAACTCGGTCCAATCAGATCAAAGTGAGTTGAACTTGGTGTTGACGAATTTTGAGTCAGTAGCGAGTTTTAGCTTTAGTGTTTTTCATTTCACTTTTTCCTTTTGTTTGAGAAAGACAATTGAACCAAAATCCATGGGTATCCAGCCTAATTTGACTCTATCAATACTCCTCAAACCTGCAATCAGTCCAAAAATTTCATAAATGAGAACCCCGATTACCTCAAACCCAAAAAAAGAACAATAGAGTACGACTATGTTTGGCTAAACTTTTTGAAGTTTTATGTTTCAAAAGTTAAAGTCAAGTCAAACAGCTCTAAAGATTTGCTTTTTAAAAAACTGAAATTTTTCGTAACTTAAAAGTAAAATCTTTTATTTAAAAATACAAAAAAAAATTCCGTTGAATCAGTTCTTCTCATTAACAAAATAAAAGAAAGAGTATGATACAATGAAGTGGGCAAAAACCCAGGTAAAACAAAATGAGAGGACAGAACCCTCTCATTCACCACACCACTACGACACCACTATTCATTTTAGAGACCAACTCCTAACACTTGCATATCACGCTTCACATTACCATTAAAAACACACTCATAAACTGCAAATCTTGCATAATCAATTTGCCCATCATTGCTGCACTTCGGCCAACATCCCCATGAACTCGTTTACAACGCTCCTTCTAGATATTTGCAGCACATAAACACCATATCCATCCCCCCAATCGTCATGCAGCTGTGTTTTTTCGGCTGAGTTGGCATGTTGTTGATAAGGTGCTAGGCCAACCACTTCTGCAAAACCAGTCCTCACAATGGAGAAAAACCAATAGCTCCTGCGAGAAAGAACATTTAAAAAAAAGGTGTTCTCGTGATTCAAGCAGGCTGCAACACAAAACACAGGCATTATCAATTTGCTTTCCCCCATTTTATCAATTTATCCCTCGTAACAATACTATCCTGGAGAATTAACCAAGCTAAGAAACTAGGTCCAGGTAGAAAACCTTTTCCCCTGATCAGCTTATTCCAATCCACCTTTGGCCACCTCATCTGAATAGAATCCCACACCAAACCAACAGAATATCGTTGCATAGGAGAGCCATCCCCGCATAACGAAGTACCCTACCTTGTGAAGTGCCCTTGAACCTCTGAACGAACTTTAAGAATACGTCTCCAAGCCCAAGAACTACTAGATGTTATTGTCCAAATACTACCTGTTTTGATCCGATACTGTGTAATATAGGCCAACCAGATAGTCCCACTTTGCATAAGCACTAGCCAAATCATCCTGGTAGTACAAGCCTGATTCCAGGAAAACAGTTCCTTAAGACCCATTCCTCCTTCATTTCGAGGCCTCGCTAGTCTCTCCCAGCCAACCTTAGCTCTCCCCTCTTCACTATCATGCCATAAGACACTTGCATCCAGTACTGCAGTACACCCATAAAAATAGAGGATATAAGTTGTAACCGGCCAGCATAACTGAGTTTTTTGACCTTCCAGCTTTTAATTTTCTGAGTGATTTTGTCCACCAGAAAGGAGAGGGAGCCCCAAATAACGAACTGGAAGCTTACCCTCTTGAAAACTAGATAACTCAAGGGCGTGGTGCTAGAAATCAACAAAACACCCCCCAAAATATACCTCACACTTTCGAGGATTGCACTGAAATCCAGACAACTTCTAAAACTCATGGAGAAGATTCTGCACACCAACAATAGCCCTTCCAGACCCCTCAGTGAAGATTAAAAGATCATCAGCAAAGTTAAGATGTGTTAACTGAACCCTCTTACACTATGAATGGTAGGGGATTAGACTAGAATGAGCAGCAGCATTAAGAATAATAGTTAAACCCTCCATGGCAATGGTAAACAGATAAGGTGACAAAGGATCCCCTGTCTAACCCCACGTTTAGCCCCAAAATAACCACATAATCCACCATTCACACATATGCTAAAACGAACTGTTTTTACACACAACGAAATCCATCTAACGAAACCTCCTGGGAACCCATGGCAGACATCATTAAGAACAGATATTCCCAATTTACCATAATTTTCTTTCATTTATATCATTATAAAAAGTTAAATTGAAAAATAGTATTATTTAATATGGAATAAATCTAACGTGATCCATTTTAAATACTTCTTTATTTTTAGAATTTGTATTCATATTTTACGTTAGAAATATTTTTTAGTCATTTTTCATTCCATCTTATAGTAGAAAGTAATTCTGATAGATTTTCAACTAAACACTAAACAGTTTTTTTTAAATACTTCTTGAAAATATCCAAAGAAATTGCTTCATTCTACAAAAGTTACAGGATCAATTACTATCAATACAAATTGAATCGTCATGAATAAAATTTAAACATAAATACGTAAAGCGAGAGCGAACGGACTTTTATTAGTATTTATTTATTTTCACGATCTGAATGGAATCTGATGGCTAACATTACCACTCCGGTAGCCGCCATTAATGGTCTAAATCGGTTGATGATCAGGCTGGGCAATGGGCAAGTAAAATAATTTATCCTTATATCAATAAAACAATAGAACGGATATGTGTTGTATGGTACGATTAGATTAAGCAGGAGGACAAATGGAATAAGATTTTGGCGTTTGTTCTGACGATAGTGGTGCACTAATCAGATAATATAAATTTAATTAGTACAGCAATAATGTGATAAAATATAGCATATTACTGGTTAGAGTGACCGATAAGGATGTTAGACAAGGACAATTTCCATTGCTGTACTATCTTGTTCTCTATAAGGGTTTGTACGTTTATTGTATCAGGTTTATCCGCCGTATGTACTTTTCTGTATTTATAATTCAGATGTTGTACTCACACATAATACCAATAATAATTATAATAATACTATTTTCTACAAACTCTTTTACAATTTTCTCTTTGCCGTATATGTATATATGGGGTATTGACTGATATACTCTAGGAATATATTATACTTCAGATGATCTGACTGTTAGATTAACTTCGATAAACTCCGGCTAATCTGAACAAGTAACATGTAAGATCACGAAAATCATACAAACACATGTAATCGTCCTAGCTTACATAATTCATTGTATCTCCTTAAGGAATCTTATTCCCCTCTTGTACACAAGGTTACAGAATGATTCCTCCCAGGACAGAAATGATGTACTTTTCTGGCATAGCGATAACTCAAACCCCGGAAACCAGCGAACGCAGCAAGACGGCGAGAACAATGCGGAAATATCAATGTAGATTTTGCAAGAGTTTTAGCTAGGAAAAAACGCATGTCAAAACCAGAGGGGATAGGTGCTATTAATAGAGAATGAAGGGGTGTGTGCGAAGGGAGGCGACTCTTCGTATGGGTCGTTAGACCCCAATCATTGCAAGGGTTCATTTAAAATATTTTAACCATTGCATCGGTTTGGCTCGTGGAAGTTAGACCGGTTTAGTTATTCCAATCCGCACATCAATTCGGTTTGATTTGGTTCAACTTGATTCGGTTTGGACCAGTTGGTGACATAAAACAATTTGACCGATTACCAACATATTACATCAAATCGACCAAATTTGAGATCGTGCCTTAACACATCTTACTAACTTAGTATTTCAAGAGCTTCTCATGACTTTTTCCCCTTTCATTTCCATTCACACCATTCAAAATCCCAACAACTATTTACTCATTAACATAATTGCAGGAATTTATTTATTCTTTACGAAGATTAACACATTTATTCAAATTTTGACTTAAATATAACTATCCACTAATTTATGCAATTAAACTGCAAGTTATGAACAAGCATCTATTTCCCCTCCCAAATCCTAAATCCTTCTTTCTCCGCTCCTACAACCTTCTACCTCGATCCATCCAATCCTACTACAACATCATCTTAGAGACCTAATCATTCCAACCTTCACTAACAAAATTCATTCACCTCACCAAAAGGCTCCTTGTAGTCCCAAGAAATCCATTATTTCGACCCCTAGAGCAACCGAAAAGTTTGGTCAAAGCATTGGTACTATCTATGATTTCTTCACTTGGGGATCTCACAATCATAAAGAACTAGATGAATGACAATCTGGATGGCACCAGTGTTATCAACATGAAGTGTGATGGTCGACTGGTAACTAATACCAAAGTCCATAGAAGACTTTGCATCCAGAAAAGCTATAGGCGACATCAGACATAGTATGAAACTCAATCTCGATAGATCCATAAAAGCTACAGTCTCAACATTATCGTGCTTTCTACAACATCGTCAACAAAAGCATGGCCAAATTGGACACCGCAACTTATGGTGGGGCATTGATTATCAATGCAACTAGCGTAACGAGAAAATGCCTATGCAGTAAGATCCCTAGTAGTCAGAAGGAAGATCCCAACTTCACGAGACCCCTGCAAGTAATAGAGGATACAATGGACAACTACAAGATGATCAACTTGGGAGCAAATATAAATTGGCCAACCATATGACTTCATATGAAAGTTCGGGATGACTATGTGTTAAGTAGAGTAAACTGTCGAGGATGTGATGATGCTAAGATGGATTAACGAGAGGAACACTAGACTCGCGAACAAGATGTAAGTTGACTTCCATAGAAGTTGAGATAGGAATGCAATCGGAAAAATGAGTGTAAGTCAATAATTTGGTGATATACTTCCAGTGACTCAACATAATTCCCTAGTAGGTCGTGTAATATCAAGGCCCAAGAGGTAAGACAACAAGCCCAACTCCTCAACGTACAAGTTGCATGGACCCCTTCCTTGAACTACCCAAATGCAAGAGCATCATTACCTGTAATGATCATATCATCTTCATATAAGAGAAAGGCAATAAGGCCAGCTGTGGAAGACTTGAGATACAATGAGTTATCAATGCGACTCTGCTTAAAACCGAAGCCTATAATATTATACTAGAACTTTTCAAATGAAGGACACGGTGCATATTTAAAATTAAGTCCACAACAAGAATTATGCAATAGACAAACCTTATTCGCATGAGAAACATTATACCCCAGTGGTCATTTCATATATACAAGTTCTTTCATATTGCCATGGAGGAAGATATTCTTACATCTAGTTGAAACAAGGGCCAACCATGGATGACCCGAGCTGTCTGCATCTTTGATGTAGGTGCATATGTTTTGTCATAGTAAAGACCATACTCATTATCAAAATCTTGAACCACAAGATGGGCGTTATAACGATCCAAACGTCCATTCTCCTTAACTTTCAGTGTAAGAAATGCAACTACTCTCCAACATAGAGACATGATAGAATAACTATCATTATTCTAGTTCAATCATCCTCTGCGTACTGATAAGATCTAGGAATGGTAATAGCATCTACATGATAAGTGTAAAAATCATTATACCAAATGGGAATTTGGCCCTTAAGTTGTGTGTAACGAATGATGGAAATCTGATCATATGGTAGGGACAGTGGGGAGCCAATGGATGAAAAAGCTGAGGAAGCGATACTTGAAAGAGATGAGCGATTAGACGTGGAGGTCGAGGAGCTGGATGTTGGTGACAAAGGGGCAGGTGATTCGGGGGAAAATCGGTATTAGCAACATCTTCATCATCATAAAAAAAACTAACATTCGAATGACACAAAGGGGGACAATTAGACAGAGCAGAAAGAAACATGAGTTTCTCAAAAAAAGACTATACCACAGGATATGTAGAGAAGTTGAAGAACAAGATTATAGCATAGATATCCTTTATGAATGTTAATATAGCCAAGAAAAACACACCAAGAAATTTTCGAGGATAGCTTAGTCGGTTCTTTAAGAAGGAGAAGCTAATAATGTTTAAAAGGAAAGTGCACCCTAATACTCTAAGATACAAGCAATCTAGATTATTTTTTAAAAAGAAAATAATGAGGGCTAAGCTAACTATGGGTTGGTGTTATATGGTAGTTGATCAAACGAACATCTATAGTGACTGCTTAGGCCAAATTCAGATGGAACGAGAGAAGCAAGGATAATGGGACGAGTAAGCTCTACAACATGATGCTTCTTACGATCTATAAGGCCATCTTGCGAGAGACACTAAGTCAAGGTTTTACAAGGCAAGATATCCTGAGACCAAAAAAAGTTACCTAATGGACTGGAACTGAATTCCATCCGGTATCGGAACAAATGACATGAACAGTTTGACCAAAATGATTTTGAATCATTTTCAAATAACCTGTGGCAACAGAAAGAACATCGTATTTTAGATGAGGAAACAGCCCATGTAAAACAAGTAGCATGATTAACAAAAATGGAAAAATATTTATTGCCATGACAAGTAGTAGGAGAGGGACCTGAAAGATCAGTATCGAAAATCTGGATAGGGTTATGCACGATAGTGGTACTTGATGGGAAAGAACTACATGTGGTTTTGGCTCGAACACAACTCATGCACATAAAATCACCATAAAAATGCTAACCTTTTTATTCCCAAAACGATGATGCTTTGAAAATGAGCCGACATACACTAATTAATTATGTGGCCACTTTTCTGGTAATTTATTAAAAAGTTGTATTCTGTACAAAACTTATGTGGATGCCCAGCTATATAGAAAATTGAGGGAGACTTACAACAATTCCTTGTCTACAACAGCCCAAAACGAGCTTTAACGCTGAGAAGATCTACCACCTTATCATCTAGTGGCACACTACGCGAGAAATGACTTCTCCCAACACCCAGATTGCAATACTATTTAAAAGTATTGCATTAAATAATCAATAGCAACTCTTTTTATTTGATTGCATAATCGATTGTTTACGCAATTCAAATTAATTACGTGAAATTATATGTTGCATTAGCACTATTATAACAACACATATATCACAAAAACAAATTGGGTTGCCAATTTGCATAATTTATGCAACATTATAACCAATTGTGTTGCAGGAAAAAATTATCATTATATTTTTGCTACATCTTATGTTTTATACAACACTCAACAAAAATATTCTCGCTCAAAAGAAAATCATTCTCACTCAAAACCAAATTTTGTAATTGATAGAACAAAAAAACTTCATATTTCATCATAAACTTGAAAAAATTAGAACTTCAACATAAACTAAAGGGCAAATAGCACAATAACGAACTATTAAAAAATTGTCAGTTGTTTCCTACTTTATTCAATATTCCAATTATGGAATGCTCATTTGCGAATATCGTGTGGATTGAGGTGTCCAAGCTGATGGGTAGAATTATTAGACCAGCCGGCGACCTGTCAGAAGTCATGAGTAGCTGGCCGCAAGGTGATAAGAACAATTTCATGGACTGCAGTTTGAGATGCTTATTACATGCTGTTTGTTGGAATGTGTGGAACGAAAGGAATCGTAGGATCTTCCAACAGCTACAATGCAGCACCAAAGTTATCGCCCACAGGGTAGCGAGGTCTGTTCTTGATTGGAGTGTGATTCGCGGCAAAGTCGATAAGGAGCAGGGTAAAAACTGGCTGAGATCTTGGTCCTCGTAGGCAGTCCATGGACTCTCCTTGGATGGGGTTTCACTGCTGTCATTATCGGCAAGCTGTGTTCTGCTGTTTTGGATGGCCGCGATGCTTCTGGTTTAGCTTGTGTGATCTGTTGTGGTAGTTTCTTAAGCGATTGGCTTTGTGCATCTTTGTGGTGCTATTTCTGCTACTTTATGTTATGTCTCTTTGTTTATCCTTTGTTTTTCTGGTTTCAGATCACCAATCACTTTCACTGCTTGTGAAGTGATGATCCCACCTTTGTATTCTTTTCCTTTCTCTTATTTAAGAAAAGTTCATCATCCTCATAAAAAAAAAATTATATCCTGAACTATATAAGTTTGTGTCATGACGTTTTATGTTGACCTTTTAAGACAATTGTTGCCCGGACGGAAGTCAGACTATTGTTCACTTTTACTAATGTGACAAAAATGTGACATCCACATAGATGCCACATTTTTTATAACATGTAAGGGAGGAATATGAGAATTACTTGCGTCGTTATTTTTGATAACATGGACATGGACTAGCTTAAAGGAAAGCCCCTAACGTTCCTACAATACGTGGAGGATGATGGCAGGTAGAAGATGCGCTTGAATGAAGGTGGAGGCCAAGAAAGGAATACTGTGGGATGCCTTAGATCAAAAGGATTACCATTTATTTAGCCTAGAAGGAAGGAAGATCCAGTAAAATCATTTGTGGAGAAGGATTGTTAAATTTTAAATTTATCTTTATTTCTTAAGTGTTAATTGTCTTGCTTTCTTAGTTTTGGGTTTGAGTTTTAAAGCCTATTTAAAGGATAATTTTTCATTGTAATGCATCATCGAATTTTATATTAATCAATACAGTTTTCTCATGTTCAAAAATTGAATGTTTTGTGAAAGCTTTATGTCAAGGAGTCTAGGAGGTTTCGCGTATCTCTTATCAACTAGAAAACACATTTAGTTGAGTTGAGCTTCTACTAAATAGCGATTGGCCTCATTCATGAGTTGGAAATTGTTTGATTGATTTAATATACCATTTGGCCCTTCTCATGAGTTGGAATCTGCTTGATTCTGTTCCACCTTATCTTTTATTTTAGTTCGAGTTGAAGAAGATAGTGGAAATATCAAGAGATTGAATTAGCTGTGTACTTTGGTCATATCAAGTGGTATCAGACACCGGTTCAAACTCAGCGACAAAAGGAAGGTTCTTGAAGATCTCGGACGTGTCTTGTGTTATGGATATGTTCACGTATGCCATGATTCTTGCAACACAAGTCACATAAAGAAATCAAGATTCGTCAAACATGCATAAACAACTCCAGAGCCAATATATTTCACTATTTCTCCTTAACGAATTTAGTTCCTATCTACGGTACCCAATGTTAATGGAACGATTCCTCCCAGGATAGAACAGGCATAGCTTTTTTGGCGTATTGGTACTTGAAACCCCAGAAACTGACAAACTCAACAAACGGCGAGAAGTTACACGACTCTGTTTTCTTTTATGTGTTTGTAGAGAGGAAGAATGAAATGAAGAAGAAAACCTATTTTCTTTCTTTGAAAATCTCTTGGGAAAATTTTTCATGTGACAACAAAGTGGGTTGGTGTTATTTATAGAAAATGAAGAGGTGTGAGTGAAGGGATGTGACCCTTCGGGTGGGTGGTTACACACCAACCAAGATATTGGTTCGTTTTAAAATTATGAACCACTGCATCGGTTTGGCCCATGGTAGTTGGACAGGTTAGTTCACTCTAACTGCCAAATTGGTTCGGTTCGGTTCAAATCAGTTTGGTCTGGTTGGTTACACAAACCAATTTTACCAATTACCAAAAGTTTTAATCAAGTCAATCGACCGAATCCAAGGCCTCCATATAACCAATATGGTATTGCAAGAGCTTATGTAAACTCCTTCCCCTTTCATTACTATTCACACCATTTAAAATCCCATCATCTTAAAGGTTCTTCGACGTGTCTTGAAGATCTTGGATGTATCGTGACATTCTTAGAAGTTTCTTGAGAATCTGGGAAGAAGCTTTTGGTTTCTTGTGCCGCAAGCCTGGAAGACGAGATTAGGAACTTAACAACACAAATTCAAGCATTACTTCAAGCCCAAACCATTAGTAATGCTCGAATGGTGGCTAACAGTGCGTGACTAGAGGCATTGGAAGGGAGATTGATTGCGCAAGCACTACCAATATCTCCCATTGTTGAAGAAAATCCAAACCCTAACCCTAATCACGAGCGGGTTTGAAGGGAAGAAGAGTAATGAGGGAGGGTTGTGCTAGCTGATGACGAACTAAGAGGAATCAAAGTCACGATTCCTTCATTGAAGGGCATAACCAATCTCGATGCTTATCTTAATTGGGAAAGGAAGATGGAGTTAATTTTGTATTGTCATAATTATTCCGAGAAGAGGAAGGTCACACTAGCTACCCAAGAATTCACGGATTATGCAATGGTCTAGTGGGATCAATTGTGCACGAAAAAGGAGGAATGGACAGAGACCTATTGAGATGTGGGAAGACTGAGAGGCATAATGCGAGATCGATTTGTGCGTAGCTACCACCAGAGAGAGAGATTAATGGTGTAAGAAAGTGATTAAAATTCATATACGAATCACTCTAAAAACTCGAATCATTAGAATTAGTTTGTTTAGAAATTAATATACCATTTCGAATGCCTCCAAAAACCTTAATTGATTGCTGATTAGGCTGGGCAATGGGAAAATAATATATCGGTTAAAATTTCCGCCCTAACCTTACCAAACAAACGATATAACAGATATATATGGCTTAGGATAGGGTCAGTAACTATTGGTTACTGACCTATAAGTAACTACATTTTATTTTCCCTATTTTCTTAATTGGCTCTTATCTTCTTTGTTCTAACTCGGATTTCAATTTTTTTTTTGCGCAGATGGAACGAGTTCTTCGTGCTCTATAAAATGAGATCAATTTTCAATATATTTCGAGAAACCTTTTTTTTTACCAACTACATACCATATGGTAACTTCTTCGTTTTTAAGTCATTTTTTAAAACGTTTGCTCAGAAGGCGTTCATCATGATCTATTAGATCTATAAATTTCTGAGTGAAAAAAAATACTAGATAAAAAATTACTATACTACCACTATGGTATGTGGCTGGTAACTTGTGGTAACTTGTAGTAAACAATGATGAAAGTCATAAATGACAATTAGTATACTCCTACTATCATGTATCCAACCTTCTTACCATATTGGTATGTTCATACCATCATGGTACGCTTTCTTACCATATGGTAGGAGCAAATCATATGATACTGACTGGTAAAAAATTATTCAACTTTTTTTGTACTAAAAATATATCAAAGTGGATATCATTTTAAAGAGAACATTTAATCTGATTTATCTGTGCAAAAAAAAAAAAAATTCGACTTAAAATGAGTGAGTAATCGTCCGTTAAAGATTAAAGGAGAATAGATAAAAGACTTTCTCGGAGAGAGAGGATACTGATGTCATGCTGATGTGGACAGGTTACTAACCTGATCCGTTCCTGATGGCTAAAGTTAGGGTGCATAACCCATGCACCCATCAATAACCAAATCCGGACCATTCACTTAGAAAATCCAGATCTAAGGATGGAGAATTAAATGTCATTTTTATTTTCACTAGCTTTCTTAATTGACTCATTTCTTTTTCGTTTTAACTCGGATTTTAATTTTTTTTGCACAGATGGAACGAGTTCATCGTGCTCTACAAAATGAGATCAATTTTCAATATTTTTTGAGGAAAAAAAATTCTGGCCTCTCGGTACCAACTGCATACCATATGGTATCTTCTTCGTTTTTCATTCGTTTTTGAAAACGTTTGCACAGCAGGGACGAGTTCATCATGATCTATTGGATCTACAAATTTCTGGGTGAACAAATTACAAGACAAAAAAATACCACACAATACCATACAATACCACCCTGGTACGGGGTGGTATTTTATGGTATCTTATGGTATACAATGTTAAAAGTCGTAAATAACAATTAATATACTTCTACTATCATGTATTCAACCATCCTACAGTTTTGGTTTGTGTCATACCACAATGGTACGCTTTTCAAACCATAGGTATGCTCTTATTTCAATACCAGTCAATACCATATGGTATAGACTAGTAAAAAATGGCTCAATTTTTTTTGTTCGAAAAATATATCAAAGTGGATATCATTTTGAAGAGTACAATTAATCTGATCTAACTGTGCAAAAAAATTAAATTTCAACTTAAAACGAGTGAGAAATCGTCCGTCAAAGATTAAGGAGGGGAAAATTAAAGGCTTTCCAAGAGAGAGAGGATGCTAATGTCATGCTGATGTGGGCTGGTTACTCATAGTTACTCACCAGAAGGTTACTGACCTGATCCGTTCCCGTTCCTGATATATATGGTACGATTTGACAGCAGCCGACAAATAAATTTCACGGTTAGAATTTGGCGTTTGTTCTGACGATCTTAATTATAGCTAGCAGCTCGTACATTAATCAGATTATTAAAAAGTACTTAGTACAACAATAATGTGATAAAAAAATTAGCATATTATAGTCAGTCATTGATCATAACGAAGCTAGATAAGGATCGTCTATTATTGTTGCACTATCTTACATTTATTTAAAAGGGTTTTGGCAAACCGAATTATTTTTTTGTTGGGATTTAAAAGGGTTTGAAAAAGATATTGAATAGACAAACTAAAATATTATTTATTGGGATTGGAAAATGATGTGGTCTAGTCGAGACTGGATCAAATCAATTCAACCTATTAATTGGGATGAGGTGAAAGATATTGAGATTGAACTAAATAGGCAGTGGGAAGCGGAGGAAGTGTACTTGCAAAAAAATCTCGGGTCACATGGCTAAAGAAGGGGAGCAAGAACACGTGGAACTTCATACGGTCACTCGTGCTCGCAGAAAATGAAATTTTGTAGCTGGGCTTCGAGATGATAATTGGGATTGGGTTACTGAGGAGAGAGGAAAGACGGATATAGCTACTAATTTCTACCAAACCCTCTTCACCTCCGAGAACCAGGTGCTTAACATGGTCGATCGTGTGGCTAATCTCCCCATAGGCCAGAGTGTGACTGCTGAAATGAATGCTTACCTTACAAGGGAAGTCCTTCCTTGTGAAGTTCGGCGAACCGTTTTCACCATGGGATCCATGGAAGCCCCATGTTCGGAAGGTTTCACTGGTAAATTCTTCAACGCTTTCTGGGACATTGTTGGCGAGTCTGTGGTTAATGTTGTATCATCCTTTTTTACCACCAGCAGAATGCTTAAAAGCTTTAATCTCACCTGACTATAGGGGTGAAAGCTTGACCCGGAAGACCCACTGACCCGTCGCGTCCCTAAGGGTCGGGACAAAGTTTTTCTACAGGGTCAGATTAGGGATGAGTCATTTGTTGACCCTGTAAGGGTCGGGACGGGTAGAGACAACTTAGGGACGGGTCACGTTTTGACCTTGTGATCCTTAGCAACAACAAATATCTCACACCACAATGGACCTTTTTGTAAAGTTTTAAAAGTTAGGTACTAACTTGTAAAAATAAAAAATTTGATTACCAAAACATAATTTTACAATAAAAATTTATGGACTTATTTGTAAGAAAATAAATTTTAGGTACTATTGTAAGAAAAAATAATTTTGGGTGCCAAAACGTAATTTGTAAAAAAGTAGTGTGTTGATTAGAGTCGACCCACTAACCCATCCCGACCCTTGAGGGTCTGACAGGGTCACGAAGGGGACATGGACGGGACGGGTCAGTTATACATCTTGACCCTTCAGGGACGGGTCAGACAGGGTCAGGGACGGGATGGGCAAATTTTTAGCCCTACCTGGTTAACTCTGATCCCAAAAGTGGACAATGTGGAAAACATGAGGCAGCTCCGACCAATAAGCTTGTGCCAGTTTGTTTATAAAATTATAACTAAAATTATGTTGGAAACACTGGAGTGCATCTTACCACAGATCATTTATTATGGTTAAAATGCTTTCATAAAGGAACGACAAATTGTGGAAAATATCCTGCTAGGACATGAGTTAATGCATTATTTGAAAATCAAAACGCAAGGGAAGAAATGGTACATGGCTTTGAAGGTTGACATGGAAAAGGCCTATGACAGTCGAATGACCATTTCTCCTCGCGGTTTTGGATAAGATGGGTTTCAATTCAACCTGGACATGCTAGATACATGAATGCCTTCAGTTAGCGTCTTTCTCGATCTTGATGAATGGTACCCCGATGGGTTTTTTCTCTTCCTCAAGGGTTCTACGACATGGTGTTCTGCTCTCCTTGCTCCTGTTTGTGATCTGTGTGGAGTGGTTTGCGGCACTCCTTCGGAAAGCTATATCTGAAGGATGTTACAAGGTATTAAAGTTGCCCCCAGGGCACATAGAATTATCTCTTGTAGTCAGCTTAATAAAAAACTAAGTGGGAAGAGAATTAACTATTGTAGTCGGCTTAATAAAAAACTGAGCGGGACTCATTCTAGGGCTTAGCAGGACTTGAGAAATCAGAATCTCAACGATAAGGGTGAGCTGCTCGCGGTTAACAAAACCCATAAGGACTTCACTAGGCCCTTTTATCTTTTCCTTTGCCTTTCTGAGGCCCACTAACTCAGTTTCACCATCAAGCGAGCTAATCACTATAGGCCCAGGGTCTGTGCAAATGGGGTTGGGCCGGTTCAAAGGCCCATATTTTCTAATCCAAATCTTCTTGAGCCACCCACCTGCAACCTCATTAACCCTACCTGCGGAAGATCGAGGAACAGTGCCATGCAGTCGAGGCTGCGTCTCCGGGTAAGAGTGCACCACTCCCAGTCCCAGCCGATTTGTCTCCCTTCTAGATTGTCTCCTGATAGCGTCGTATTTGCACATGTTTTCACTCTTGTTTCCTGACCATTTTAGCTCGAATTTGTTGTTCCTTGGCCTATTTTACGCTAGGTTGTGTTTTTTGTCGTATTTCAGGTCCTAGCAAGTAAAGAGGTGCATAGGCGCAAGTTTCGGGTAATTTGGAGGTCAGTTGGCAATTCAAGGTGCAAATTACGGGCAGCCCTGCCCATTTACGGGCGTAATTGCTTCTGTCATGCCTGTAATTGCAATGCCGAGCCAAATTGTGTAGACCCATTGATTATGGGTTGAGTATGTGTGTTTATATGGGTTTGTAATAGATGAGTTTGGGTAGGGTATGGATATTTACTTCCATAATCTAAATGTGTATGAGTTGGGTATGGATACCCATTTATTTGAGGGTGTTTTAATTATAAATACAAAAATTAGACATGTTTTAGAACTTCAAAAGTTAAGGTACCAAAATGTAATACAAAAAAAAAAATAGATGCTAAAATATAATGTTCCATCAAAATTTTGAGGACTTATATGCCAACAAAATAAATTTAGGTTATAAATCAAAAAAACTATTAATTTTAGGTCCAGAACCGTAATTTGCATAGTTGAGACTTAATTCCTTTTATGGTGATGTATTTAAGATGATAATTATTTACTTTTATATAGATAAATGAAGACTATTTATTTGATATGTGTATATACCTAGCCAAGCATTCCATGTCTAATTGTTGAAAATTCTAGCCCGGGTGAAAAAGAAAAACTTTAGAGAGAAGCAACTCGCTTATATGGTCACGCCTTGTCATGATTCAATTATTAGTTCTCTAGACTGTTGGTGAGTCGTGTATTGACCCGCTCATACTAGTGTTTAGAATACATAAAAATAGTATATCTAATTAGTGTTAGATGATTTTAATTTTAATTGTTGAATGATTTTACATTAAAATTAAATTTGAGGTATCAAAATGTAAAATGTATATTATAGTGACTAAGTTGTGATTTAAATAAATTTGGGGTATGAAAATGTAACATTTTATGCAACAGTAATCTTACTTCAGATTTTAGATACGAAAATCTCATAAAATTAAGATACCAAAACATAATTGTTGAATGATTTTACATTAAAATTAAATTTGAGATATCAAAATGTAAAATGTATATTATAGTGACTAAGTTGTGATTTAAATAAATTTGGGATATGAAAATATAACTTTTTATGCAACAGTAACCTTACTTCAGATTTATATATATTAACTTTTCCATGACCAAGTGGCAAGTAACCAGACTGAATCACATTGACTACCATATACAGGGGCGGAGCTACATTGTAGCTAGGGTGGGCCCCGGCCCCCCCGGGATTGATCCCGGCCCCTAGGTTCTTAAGGATATTTCGTACAAATTTTAGAAGTAGAACATGTTCTGTAAATTATGTCATCAAATAGTTATGTGGCCTAATGGTAGTGAAGCTTAACTAGTGTATTATAGCACACAGGTTCGATTCACATTGGTTACATAAATTTTTTTAATTATTTTCGGCCCCCCCCGGTTTCGAAATCCTGGCTCCGCCCCTGACCATATATATTTGATGCCATAGATTTCTTCTTTGATACCAACAGGCAAGACACACAACTCAAGGCAGTCTCGCATTACATTTATTTTGAAATAAACGTACTTGCCAACTTGACATAACATACTAGTTTTTGTTTAATGCATAGTTTTTTTTTTTATTAGATTAACACTCATATCACAACTCTGAAAGGGTAAAACGTAGGAGCACACCACCAATATGAAAAGTTAATCTTTATACACCGCAAAATGCGTGCAAAGCAGAAGGGGCTGCTTGGCCAACTTCAGTGTAGAAAAATGAAAGAAGTTCCTTATGATAGAAGGGCTTGAACAGCAAGGGATGTTGTTCATCAACCAATTCTTCTGGGACTTTTATAAGGTAATCAGCTTTTGGGAATGAGAATAGACCCAAAGAATATCTCGCCTCATTTCCCGACATCATAACTCGATGATACGTTGAATGAAGTCGACCATTCAACCAAGCCTGCGAATACACACTTATTAAGTTACATATATATACATGTATATAAATAAATGGTACAAAAATCTAGTTTTTAAATTCGAACTTACGAAAAATAAATTCGTTTAGATGAACCGGTTCTGTACGCCTTAGTGTGTAAAAAAAAGAAAGAAAGGGAGGCACAGTCATAACTTACACTAAGACAGTCAGCAATTATAACGATGAAAGAGTTTGGAGTAGAGGGTTGGAATTTGATCCAGCTGCCATCTTTGGTCTGCACTTCCAGCCCCTCAACTTGATTTTGATGCAATATGGTCAGTGAATTCTTATCTGTGTGTGAATTAACTCCAACTTCAGTATCAGTGGTGTTAGGACTATTGTACTTCATGATCCGCAGCAGGTAACCTGTGGAGTTGATGTGTTCGTCCACATATTTTTGAAGCCCAAAACTTTCAGCGATCATTTTTCTCACTGTCATGTCCAATGTTGAAAGTTGCTCCACCAAGGAGTGGGTTTGTTTGCTGCCAAGAAGTTTGAGAATCACATAGTAATTAATTCAGTCTCTCAGTTCAGCCTTTATAAACCAAATATTGAATTGCTTTTTTTTCCAAAACGCACTAGTATCTAAAAACTGCAGGCAAAAATTAAGTTTGTAAAAATTAGAGAGATGTCAAACCAACCCCTTAATTTACCTGAAATCTGGGTTTCCTTCAGGCCACATCAAGTTGGCAAAAGCTTCAACCTTTTCAGTCACCGCGACATCATCTATCCCCAAGCTCTCGTACAGCCGAACACTAGGATGATTTCCTATGTAACCATGGTACGGTATGTCGGACACATTCCGCATCTTGGTCTCCAAAGGAAGCTCGAAAATCTCTTCCATGGATCCGAAGAAGGCGTTGCGAAGGTCGGAAGGTATCTTATCGTAAGACGCCTCGAAGCAGCCGTACTCCTCCAACGCCTCGCGAACTTGAGATTTCAAGGATTCCCACTCTGGACTTCCCACGCTGCTCAGTTCCAGCTTGGAGAAATCTAAGAAGGGCAGCTTGGGAAAAGATTCGGAACCCATTGTTATTGTTGTGTTGGCTAAAGCAAAGTGGTGTTGTGTTTTGGGCCACCTTGAGTTCCTTCTACCTGCATTTATAGCTCCTGTGGTGGTTGTATCGCATATTCCTTTGATGAAATCATTGCGTAGAAATACCCTCACTAGGCGGTAAAAACAGAGGGAAAAGGAAAGGGACATGGATGGCGGCAAAATCCTGGAGATGAAACATGTCGATCAATCGAAGGGGACAAAAGAAAGAAACGAAAAAAGGGTTAAACCCAAGGTTGGCTAGCTGTACAAGATCAAAGGACAGACGAAAAGCGCCAAGGGTAACAGAAGTTGGAGAAAGACATCCAAGCAGAACAGATAAAAGCCGGCTAAGATGGGTTTGGGCAGAGTTTATACTTTAGGAAAAAGGTTTGTTGTTAAAAAAAAAAATTCACAACTCATTCACGCATTTTTGTAATTATTTAGGTCATTTGGAGGTGTTTATTCACGTCAGAATTATGATTAATTTTGTAAGTGTAATCTCAAACTATTTTCTTTAATTTTTCCCTAATAATTTTACATTGACCATATTTTATGGAAATAAAAATGCGTTGATTGATCACTATTTACACAATGACATCTGTTCTGATATATTTTATAAATTTTTTAAAATAATTTTATAACAACAAGAATAATTAACAATACAACAAGAATAATTAACAATATACGTGAATAACTAAATTGTGTAAATACTCATTACGGGTTGTGAGACTATAGACTCGCTATTACTAAGTTGTTGGTAAATGTTTAAGATTAAAATCCAAAAACCAATTTCGTGCAGTAACATGTTTTACAATCCACAAACCCTATCAGATCCCATATCGAGAGAGGAAAAATTCCTTATTCACATGAAATGGCCAATCGAGGTTCTTTATTTTTCGAGCAAAAATCGTCCAGGAGTTGATGCTCGTTTGGATGGGTTGAAACTTATACACATAATATGCTTAGCTAATCCTCTCTTGCGCTCACACTTATCAAATGCCACAAAATGCCTTGACCGGGCATTCGGACCTGTAACCTTGGTCCGTACGGAAGAAATAGAGGAGCCCAACGTGATCCAACGGTTTATAAAGCAAAGGATGCTCCTCGTCCACAAGCTCTGCAGGCACTTGTATCATCCCTTTGCTGAAACCAAACAGCCCCATTGAGTATCTGTCCACTTTCCCATTCATAATCACTCTGTGTGTTGGAGACACTATCCTGTCGTTGCTCCACGCCTACATGCCACACACAAACAATAAGTCAATTAACGAAGCAAAACTTCTTGACATGGAACTTCAATCTGAATAAAAAAAAAAACTAGTATATATATAATATAAGGGTTAATTGCATGGTTGGTCACCGAGATTACAAAAAACGTTTAAGTTTCGTCACTCGAAATATTTAAATTCATTGGTGGTACTTCAGTTTACTGAAACTGTTCACGTTTGATCACTCTTCGTCCAACTCCGTTAACTTTGACTGATGTGGCAGTCAACTCTCACAATTGACTATTAACTTGAACGTTTTTTGTAATCTCAGTGACCAACCATCCAATTAACCCTATAATATAACTCACCATTAAAGCATCACCGGCAACCACAACAAATGAAGTGGGAGTGAAGTGGACGTTCATCTTCTCCCCGTCCTTGGTATCGATCTCCAAACCGTCGATTTGGTTCTGATGAAGAATCGTGGTGAAGCTCTTGTCGGTGTGAGTGACGAACCCCAGGTGAGGCTCGTCTCCCACCGGAGCTCTGTTCTTCAGCAGCCGAAGCAGATACGTCGTCGACTCCACGTGACCATCGTGGTACTTCTCCACTCCGTAGCTCTCGAACAGCATTCTCGTCACTGTCTTGTCCAGCTCCGCCGTCAGCTTCGCGTACTCGTGGACTTTTTCACTGACAATCAAATCGAGGCGAAGATTAATTAGCAGAGGTGGCAAATGGATTGTATTCATAAATTCGCGGATAGGTTTAGTGGATTAAATAATGGATCAAGAGGATTGGTGGATTGGATCAAATGAATTGGTGGATTGGATCATCTATTCAAGCGGTATCTAAACATTGGATCAATATGTAAATTTTGAAAAGTTTATATATTAAAATGTCTTAATAAAGAATTTTAGATACCAAAATGAAATTTTTAGTGCTATATTATGTTTAAAAATAACCTTTGGGTACCAAATTATAAAAGATAAAAAAGATACTAAACCATATTATTACTGATGCTAGACGTGGCCAATAGATTGGATTCATGAATTGGTATATTGTTGGATTCATGAATTTAAATCAAATAGATTGGTGAATAGCATTGATGGATCCAGTTCACGTTAAGAAATTGATCAATATGTAAATTTAGAAAAATTAAGTCGGTAATGGCATGATAAACATAGTTACCAAAATATCATTTTCTAATGATATTCTAAGTTAAAAACTTGAAATTTAAATATAAAAAATGTAAAAGGTGAAAATGATTGGATACTAATCTATAATTTTTCAAAATATCGATGAATCAAATTCAGAAAACCACATGAGACTAAATTGTCACCTCTACCTGAAGTCGTGGTTTGGATGATGATGAGTCCACATGAGAGTTGTGAAATCTGCGACGGCGGCCGGGTCGACTGCGTCGTCGATGCCCATGCTCTCGTGGAGAGGAAGCTTTGCAATCTGCCCGACGTAGCCGCTCAAGGGTTTCTCGTACTTGTTCTTCATCTTGGTCTCCACCGGGAGATCGAAAAGCTCCTTGAGCGCACCGAAAGCTTCCCGGCAAACATCCGTCGAGATCTTGTCGTAGCCCTCGACAATGAAGCTCCCGTACTCTTCCATGGCTTGTCGCACATCGTCGCGTGTTTTGCGCCACGAGGTGGATCCGGGTTTCAGGTTTTCGCTGGAGAAGTATAGAACAGGCAGAGCTGGAGCGAGACCTTCACTGGAACCCATAGTGGATTGATTGATTGTTGTTTTCGAAAGTACGTTCAGTTTTAGTTTTCTTTGCCTTTGTTGGTATACTTCATTATTGGTACTTGTTTTCTAATATGGACAAAATGAGCATCTCGAAGTGGAGACTCAATTAGTTATATGAAATTTTCATATTTTACGTCTTCATGAACCCACAAACCACAGTTGTAAATTGTTTAGTTTATTCGTGCGTACTGTCTTTCGTATGCATGATATATTCGTCATTTTGCTATGTATTCTATTAAGTATTATTTTAACCATCCTTCGAGAAAATTAGTGTTAATTTAAGAAATTGTATGTAGTACGTACTTTTCATTCTTTATTTATGTGAAACGTACATTACATACATATGTAATTGCGTAAATGGTGTTTGATTAAGGACGACGGTATTTGTCCGTTGCGGTTGTTGAATGTCGGGTTCATAATTCAATTGGGATTCAGATATGATTCCGATTTGATACCCTTTCCGACTTAGCTTGTTGAGCTGAGCTGTTTTACGTCTTATATATTGGATCGTGAAAGGATTTAATGTAAATTTCAGACTTTTAAAAAATTTAAAATTTTGAATCTTATATATCATGCTGAATAAGAGGTGGTTAGATACTTATCAGAAGTGATAAAATAAGAGATTTTGTAGGTTTTCAAATTTGAATTTTACATCGATATTCAACGTTTATGTACATTTACCTTACGGATATATATATATAAGTGAAAGTCAAATGGGACGAAAGTTGATGCATAATGGAAGTTTTTGTTTGTGGTGGTATATTTCACATGTTCGAGTGTTTTTGTATGGAACTTACGATTTATATTTGACTACAGTTTTTATTTTAGATAAAATTCCAACTTCTGTTATATTGGCTAGTTGAAACCACAGATTCACCCAAATCTACTCAAAATTGACCCACCTATTACGTTCTAGATGGTTCATCATAGGGGTGGCTATTTGGACCGAGACCGAATTAAAAACCGGAAATCGGACCGTATAACCCGGACCGTTTAAGACTGGGACCGGATTTAAAACAATCCAATCCCGTCTTTGGTCTTAGAAATAGCAAAAAATCCGGACCAATCCAATCCGGGTCAAAACCGTATTAAAACCGGAAGACCCGATAACTAAAATAAGCCCAAGTGCAGGCCAAGCCCCCATGCTACAGTTAAGGAGGTTCAACCATTGGGCATCTAGAAATCAGATTATGGAACACTAGTTCTCACTTCAAATGATCAAATCGTATTACCTCAGCACTTGATCGGGAGCTCTGGATCTGCGCTCTTCAAAAATTGCAAACGTCCTCTTATCAATATCCATCTGCTCAAGGAAAAATAAAGTCATCCCACAGGGCACAGGGATAATACAAGGATCAACATATATCCCACTCGAAAAGGGAAGAAATTGACACCTTAAACCCGTTGAATATGGAATCCATCGAGTCATCCACTTTGCCCCTTGATACAAGTGACATGGCATTGGTCTCAGAATCATCAGTCCTCTTTGCCCCAAATTCACCTTCATCCTCATCTACTATTTCATACTCTGGCTATAGCTTTTTGGTAAGAACTGTGAAACATAAAACGGAAACTGTTATTATGATTTACGAGAGAAGCTCACCAGGCCAAAGATAAAGCTAAATATTGGCACCAAGATGCTTCATGATTTCCTTTGGCATACACGTGGAATGTTGGTAGATTGTGTATAATATACCCGTCGCAAACACGCTAGCCTCCGCCCTCTACTCCATCTCGTCGGCTCGTCGTCCTTGGTTCGTCGACCAGCACAACCGGCAACAGCCTCTAAAGTTAGAAATATGGAGGGGAGTAATGGGTATATGCTGCTGAATTTTTAGCAACATGGTCAAAATGGGTCAAAACAGGTCAAAATCGGATTGGGACTGGACCGGGTCAAAATCGGACTGTACCCAATCCAAGCTTTGGTCCCTATATTTCCAAAAAGACCGGACTGGACCGGATCAATTTGGGCCAATTTAACCGGACCGGACCGTATAGCCACCCCTAGTTCATCATATGGGTTTATATTGGTCACAAAACATGTGATCTACTGAAAATTAGGTGGGTGCTAGTGAACAGTGGTCACCCCATAATCCATCTAACTTTTCAATCTCCAACCAAGAAAGCTCTAACCTATAGCTTTAGGGATAAAATGAAAACCCGCAAAAAATGAAGAAAAAAAATTCCCTTCAATTCTATTAAAAGAATTGCCAAAATTATGGTTTGAATTCTTATATGCAAGGTCTAATTTGTCTCCATTACTAAAAATCTATATCATATATCCACCACTTTCTATGATTTTTGTTATCTTTTTATTGTTTGTATACTAGTTTAGTTTAGCTTATTTTATAGTTTGATTTTAGAAGTGTTAGGTAATTGATTGTGATATAAATTCTTAGACAATCAGATGAGCTCCAGTGGGTGATTATAGTTTGAGGACTTGGAGAATTAGCTAAATTATGTTGAATCTTCGTTTTCTTTAATTTTCTTTTGGTTATTATTAGACTTACACAACATTTATCAGTTGAATATTTTTGTGATTTGAGAACAATTTTTTTTTTGGCGAGAAACAGAGCGCAGAGGAGCGCCCTAACCCTTAACTATTAATCAAACGGGGGTCTGAATCCCCAAAGTGTCAAAATACAACCAGTGACTCAACATGGAACTAGGGTTTTCAAAAACATGGACCCCCGCCGGTAAAGCGTGCCCAACCGAGGCAAGATAGTCAGCAACGACGTTACCCTTACGGAATATGTGGCCGACATGCACCTCCCACTCCCTAGCCAGTAGTTCTCGAACAGCGGACACCTGAATGTAATGCGGATGGCCTGGAGTTGCTTCCTATATGAGTTGAACAGCCATAGCTGAATCAGTCTGCACCATCACTTTCCGGCAGCCATCTTCCCATGCGAGCTGCAGACTGAACACAATCCCTGCCATTTCTCCACGAGTAATAGACCCTCCAACCAAGTATGCCGAGAATGCCTTCACAAAATGACCTTAATCATTCCTAATCACTCCCCCCGCAGTCGTACTCACTTGTCCTCCCGTCATTGAGAAATCCGTGTTGAGGCAAAACCAACCACTCGGCGGCCTCTGCCAACTGATCAGTTTCATGCTGCGAGCTGGACCTTCACCTATAACCTTCCTTGCCATTACCCCAGCAAGCTCGATCTACCACCGCAGAGCTTTGACCTGATGTAAGATCTGCTGCATAGAGGCCAGCTGCTTTTCAAATTCCCAGCTGTTCCTGTTCTTCCATAAAGGTGAATCAACAACCTTGCTCCAGTCTGACAAATAATGCATTACCCAACGATCGATATTTGTGTCAAAGAACACAATATCAGGTTCATCCGAGAGAACTTCAGCCCAAACATCCCGTGCGTACGGAAAGTCACGAATCACATGGATGGTCGTTTCTGGTCCGCCGCCGCAGACAGGGCAGACGTCCGGAGTAGCTAGGTGGCGCCAACGTCTCTCGGCGTTTGTGAGCAACCTGTTTTGTAGCACGAGCCAAAAGAACGGCTTCAGTCGCTACGGCCCTTCAATTTTCCAGGCAGCCTTCCAAATCGGGTGACGCCAGCTCTCACCCTCCCCTTCCGTTGTCAACTCGTAGGAGGACGAGACAGTAAAGCGGCTAGATGACGAGAGTCGCCAACAAGGAGTATCCGCCTCGCCTGCATGCGGTACCGGGTGGAGCTGAAGATGCATGACAACCGCTTCGGGTAGGTAAATTCGGGCATAGTCCAGATTCCAGTTCTCGTTTAAGACCATTTCAGCAACCTTGACATTTGCCGCTTCCGGTGGTAGGTCCTCGGCTAGCTCACCAAGAGGAGGGCCATCCTGTAGCCAAACATCTTCCCAAAACCTTGTTCCTATCCCATTCTGCACATTCCACATGATCCCTTTCGGTAGCAAATGGAGAATTCGTAATACTCCCCGCCATAGGTTTGACATTCTGCCCGTTGTACGCGGTATTCAGCCCTCTGCTGTGTGGCGTAGATACTTAGCATTGATTACTCTTGCCCACAGGCGCTATCTGGCTCTATCAACAATCTCCAGGCAATCTTCATCATAAAGGCCTCATTCATGCGGGTGGTGTTTCAAAGTCCCATGCTTCCTTCCGTCTTTGCCCTGCATACCGTGTCCCAGTCCACCAGGTCAAGCTTCCTCCCCCGCTCCGAGCTTCCCCAGAAAATACCACATATTTTCTTATCAATATAGTCGTGAATTGCAGCCGGAAGGAAAAATGCCTGCATCGTATAAGCTGGCAGGGCTCCCAAGACCGACTGTGCGAGGGTAATTCGAGCTGCTAGCGACAGAGTAGCCACTTTCCAACAAGCTAGCCTTGCGTCAATTCTGTCAATGAGGTCTACAAAGGTCGCCTTAGAGACCCGATCGTGGATAACCGGAACACCCAGTACCTGCCTAGATTCAAAGTCTGCGGGATATTCATCGCATCACTCAAGTGCTTGCAATCAGGAGCACTTATGTTCTGGGAAAAGAAGATTCGTGACTTTGGTTTGCTCAATTGTTGTCGGGAAGCCGCACCAAAGTCTTCCAAGCACTTCGAAATAACCTGAACCTGATGAAAGGTAGCAACACCAAACAAGATGAGGTCGTCAGCGAAAAAAGAGGTGGGACAAAGAGGGTCCCCTTGACCTGCCCGCCTCGATAGCAGAGCTGGTGAGATGTCCCAAACGCTCCATGCGTATCGTGAAAATGTGCGGGGAAAGGGGGGCATCCCTGTCGGAGATCTCTAGAGGGGAAGAACTCGTCCGTGAGACCCCCGTTCCACTGAATTTGCATGGAAGCCGTGGTGAGTATCTCCAAAATATCTCCAATATCTAGTAAAAAAAATCCCTAACCTTTCTACAACGATAGATAATCGTCGCAATATATCTACAAACATCTGCGACGCCAATTAATCATTGCAAAATGTTTCAAAATTCTGCGACGCAAGGTAGTCGTCGCAGAATATTTCCATACATTCTGCAACGTCCAACCATCGTCGCAAAATATCTCCGAACATTCTCCGACGAATTAATTCGTCATGGAAAAAACAAATTTCGTCGCAAAACTCTCTAAAAAACATGCCGCTGAACATTGTCATAATGTGCAACGAAAAATAAAATTTGTCGCAGATTGTGCATCTTCTGCAACGGAAAAAAAAATTCGTCGGAGATTATGCACTTTCTACGACGAAATTGTTGTCGTTGCAGTATAATTTGTCGCAGAAGGTGCAGTTTCTTGTAGTGACAGCTCATCGTCAAGTCGATGAACTTCGATGGGGCGCCTGTTGCTTCCAAAGTATCACGAACAAAACTCCATTTAATTCGATCATATGCCTTCGCAAGGTCGATCTTCAGTACCATCTAGCCTGTCCCCCCCTTCATCACTCTCATCACAAGGTCGATCTTCAGTACCATCTAGCACTTTTCGAATAAGTGCTAGAAACGTGGCATTAATCTTCTTAACTTCAGCTGGCTCGTTCCAACACAACTGAGCAAAGTCCACTATCTCCTTTCCCACTAGGCTCCAACATCTTTGGTAAAACAGTGGATTCAGACCATCCTTTCCAGGGCTTTCAAGCCTCCCATGGCCTTGACTGCATAATGAAGCTCGCCTTTCGTAAATTGAGAATCTGCGGCCAGCCACATAAGATTCGGGACATCTGGGAAAACACCATCGATCGCACTCGTTGGCAGCCCATCATCGGTATACAAGTTGGTGAAAAATTGGCGAGCCATTTCAAGAAGCCGAACTAGATCATCGAACCATTGACCATCGGTGTCTTTCAGGATTGTGACTCTGTTCCTACGTCGACGCTTCACAGCTTGCGAGTGGAAATTTTTTGTGTTCTTATATCCCGAGTTAATCCATTCCAAGTTCTCCTTCTGGCACCAGAGGAGCTCTTCTTGGACAAGGATGTCTTCCAATTCATCTCTCGTTTGCTTCAGCTCCATGTTGTCATCATCACTCCCCGTCCGCAACTCCAACCGCTCAATTTTCCTTAGCAACGAGTTTTTCTTTCGGATAATATGGTCATAAGTATGGGTATTTCATTCCTTCGCTTCAGCTGCAAACTCCTTGGTTGAACTCAGGAGATCCATGCCGCGCCTCCAAGCTCGCTCAACCATGTTTTTGAAATGATCGTGCAAAAGCCAAGCAACTAAAAACTAAAAAGGCTTTGGTCCCGCGGGTTGGAACTTCAGATTCAGGAAAATCAATAGGGGTCTATGGTCACTCTTCACTTTAGGTAAATGATGGACTATCGTATCTGGGAACGTTGAAGACCACGCAAAGTTGACGAGACCCCGATCGAGCCTCTCCTTAACCCCCGAACGGAACCATGTAAAAGGTGGACCCATGAAACCCAGATCGATCAGTCCCGCATCAAGAACGCAGTCCTGGAAGTCTCTTGCTCTGCTTGCATCAAAAGGAGCATCACCAAGTTCATCCGACGGCTGCAAAATCGAATTGAAATCACCAGCCAAAAGCCAGGGGTGAACCATATCCTCTGCAATGCTTCCGATAGACTACCATAGAGTTCGCCGTTGAATCAATACTGGATCCGCATAGATAGCTGTTAAAAACCAAGATTCCTGCCCACTCATAACCTGAACGTGCAACAGTTGCTCAGAGCGGTCTGCCTCCGTAACCGTAACAAACGAGGTATCCCATGCAAGCCAAATTCCCCTCGCAAAGCTCACCGCCTCGACAACGAGCCATTTGTCGTAACCCATATTCTTCAAAACCTTCTCAGCCTTATCTCCACTAATGCGGGACTCAACTATGATAGCCATGCATGGTCTATATCTTCACTGATACTCCTTAAAGACTTGGAGGAATCGTTTTCCTCCCGCACCCCTACAATTTCATGTAAAGATGTTCAACATCATCAAACCTTGGAGTAAAGGCCCCACTGGCGAAAGTAATCACGTGAGCATGGGAGAATCCCCAGAACCTGGGCTCCTTGTATGACTTGGGTTATCACTCTTGTCATCTCTTGTTGGGAACTCGAAGGCTCCTGAACATTCAAACTAATAACTGGGGCGTAATCAGCTGGTGGTCTAGTCATGTTCTTTTTGACCCATCAGAGCTGTGCTGCTTCATAAAAGTCGCGGCATTACCCTGTGTCGAGATCACTACCGGTCTCCCATCCCCTTTGGGCATATCAGCTTTGCCCGAGACGAGCGACGTGGTCGTGGGTGGTGGATGGTCGAGTCTCACTGCCGGAGAGGAGACGCCTTTTGAGTGGTTAGGCTGCTCCGCTTGCCGCACATTTTTGTCACTGCTTTGAGTGTGGCCAGGAACCGCTTCAGGAATTGCTTCTTTCTGCTTCAAGTTCTTCTCATTCGTAGCCTTTCGAGTTGGCGCAGCCAACTTGTTACCATCCTGTGTATCATTCTTTGCCCCAAGGCGCTGATCAAAATTACCGTCCACTATTTCATCCATAATTAGCACATTAAAGCGTGACCCGCAGTTGGAGGTTTGGGGTTTACTCAACCGTGTTGTCGCATCCCTGCCCGAAGTTATTCTTGCCGCATCCTTCTTTACCCGCGGCTTTCGCTTGGCCACCATCCATTCACCATATATAGGTGCCTTTCTTTGCCTCCTGCTGTTTTTTCTCTGTACACACCGACTCTGAGTTGGACCCTCGTTGTGGGGTACTCTCAGCATCCATAGGCTCCTGCATGGGTGTGCAGTAGCACACTAGCACTTTCCCCTAATATTATAAGTTCCACGGTCCAAGCATATGTTCTCCAAGAACTCATATTGAATATAGTACTTCTTGCCATGGATCGAGAACTTGGAGAGTAAGGGTTTTGTTAGATCTACTTGTACACAAACCCGTGCATAGTCACTTCTGGCACCGGTGCTCGTAGCATGATCCACTCTTAGCGGTTTCCCAATGCGATTCCCGATCTTCATCACTGTCACTGGGTGAAAATACTGAATAGGAATCTCAAGTAAGAGAGCCCAGACTAGTGTAACCATTTTTTATTGACATCACTTGAATGCCTCCCGCTCTAGCCCAGATGCTATTCAACCTTCTCGCCATTAGGGTATATGAGACAGATCTCCCCAGGGGCTTCACCACTAGCGCCGACCTCCATTTCTATTGAACAGTCTCTCCTCAGCCCCGGTGTAATAGAAAGCGGGGAACGTTGGGTCGTCCTCCCCTTCAAAACCCGCATCCATGCCATCCGCTCTAGTGGCCTCAGCTACATCTTCTGAATCCGTGTCGGCTACATACAATACCGCCGATGCGCAGAGTCTCCAAACAGCTTCCGCGCCGCCCCTGCGCTGGTACCCCAAGCAGACGGACGTAGGTTGGTTTGAGTAGGAGTCTGTCCTGCCTCATCCTGCGAATCTTGCAACACTTCATCACGCAACCCTTCCTCCGGGAAGAGCACAATTTGCTTAGCTCGCTTTTTCGTTTGTTGAGCCTCTCTATATCCCTTAGGGTTAGGAGACGAGGACTCTGTGGGTGGCCGGCGCTGCCCCGCCACCATCTCAGCAGTCATGTGGCTATCGTTGCCGTCGCCGGCCAGTGGTGAGCCGACCGCCGGCATCAGCGAGAGAGGGAAACCCTAGGAGCCTTTGCAAGGTTTTTCGTCAGTCCTAGAAACTCGGAGCAGTCGCACTATTTATTGGATTTCTAGAATTCTGATTTGAGAACAATTATTAGAAGTAATATTATAATTTAAAATAAAGATGTTATTTATGGATTAATACAAATTTAGCTTGTAGATTTTGTTTATTTTAAGTTTGAATAATTTAAATTAATTTTCCTTTTAAAATGTATATGATCTAGATCCACCGGAAGTGAAGAAATCGACGTTGCGGAATTGAAAGAGACAAGGCAAGGATTTACGTGGTTTCCCCACTCGATGATGAGTGAGACTATTCCACAAAGAGCTACTGCTCTCGGCTTAGTTCTTATTATGGTGATCGCCGATCAACAAGAAAAGAAAGAAAGTTACTGTGGCCGAGCCCTAGCTTTGGCCTTTAAATAGTTTGTGGAAAAACAAACACTAATTCCCTCACAAAGTCACGTGGGAATTAGCTGACCAAAATTATAATAATAATAATAACAAAACATAATATGCCCCCTCAAGCGCAGGCATGGAGATCTTGCATGCCAAGCTTGGAAAAAAGATGATGAAAATGATCAATGTCGACACCTTTGGTGAAAAGGTCAGCAGGCTGTTCCGCCGTGGGGATCTTCCGGGGAGCGATGTGATGAGACTGAACACGTTCATGGACGAAGTAGCAATCCATCTTCAAGAACCCACCGAAGCCAGAGAACCTCACTGACGGTGGTAGCCATTGCGCGGTACTCAGCCTCAGCAGATGAACGAGCAACTACAGACTGTTTCTTCGTACGCCAGGAAACAGGAGAAGCACCAAGGCGAATAAAATAGCCAGTCGTGGAACGACGAGTAGTAGAGCAGCCACCCCAATCAGCATCGCAGTAAGCAGTCAAAGTTAGAGAACCATGAGCGGGAAACAACAACCCACGCCCAGGAGATGACTTCAGGTAGCGGAGAATACGATGAGCAGCATCCAGGTGAGCTTGGGTAGGAGCATGAACAGCCTGACTGAGCAAATTGACAGCATAAGTGATGTCGGGACGAGTGACTGTGAGATAGAGAAGGCAGCCAACCAAGCGACGAAAGGCAGCGGGATCAGGAGCCGGAGGAGAGGGTGAACGACCAAGCTGGTGATTCTGCTCAATCGGAGAATCAGCAGGACTTGTAGCCTAATAACCGGTCTCAGCCAAGATGTCAAGAACATACTTGCGCTGATTGAGAACAATACCCTGAGCGGAGCGAGCAACTTCAATGCCAAGAAAGTATTTGAGGGGCCCCAAATCCTTGATGGTGAACCGATCATGAAGAAACTCCTTGACCTTCTGAATAAAAGGCAGATCATTGCCAGTGAGAATAACATCGTCGACATAAATGAGAGCCACGACAAAAGAGTCAGCCGCGCGGTAGATGAAGAGAGCTGGATCGGCATGGCTTTGGCGAAATTGGAATTCAACCAGAGCTGCAGAGAAATTTTGATACCAATTGCGCGATGCCTGTTTGAGCCCGTAGATAGATTTATGGAGGCGACAGACACGAGCATCGCCGGGCTGGGAGAAACCTTGCGGAATCTTCATATAGACCTCTTCATCTAAATCGCCATGAAGGAAAGCATTATTCACGTCGAGTTGATGGATAAACCAGCCCTTAGTGACCGCGACTGCAAGGAGACAGCGAACCGTGACAAGCTTGGCAACCGGGGCGAAGGTGTCGTGATAATCAATCCCTTCAACCTGAGTGAAGCCTTTGGCCACAAGACGAGCCTTGTAGCGCTCGATGGACCCATCAGGGTTATACTTGATTTTAAACACCCATTTACAGTCGATAGCTCGTTTGCCAGGAGGAAGAAAAGTGAGTGTCCAAGTACCATTAGCAACCAGGGCCGAGACCTCGGCTTGCATGGCAAGGCGCCAATGAGCAAACCGAACCGCCTGGTAAAAGTACTTGGGTTCCGTGGCAGCAGAAACGCGAGCTAGATAGGCTCGATGGGAAGGTGACAGGCAATGGTAGGATACATAGTTGGCTATAGGATAGGTGACATGATGAGCCGAAGAGGCGCCGGGGAGCTGAACATCATAAGAGGCAAGATGAGGCAGGGGTCGGCGGACCCGATCACCACGGCGCAACGCAGGGGCATCGGCATGGGGAGCTGGCGGGGAGGAGACAGCCTCTTCCGGGAGAGCAGAGGCGTCGTCGGGCTGAGAAGAGATGAGAGCAGGTGAGGCTGGCTGAGTATCCAGAGGAATAGCATCCTCCACAACAGAAGAGGAAGACGTCGACGGGGATGAAGGTGGCGCTGGGGCAGCTGGCGGCGTAGTGGGTGAACTCGGCTGCGGGACAGGAGAAGACAAGGGAGGTGGATCATTCGCAGCAGTGAGAAAACGCACCGGACTTAGGGAATCAGGTGGAGAAGCATCCACGGGAGGCTCCGAACAAGAAGGTTGATCAACCTTGAATGGGAAGACATGCTCGACGAAAGTAACGTCCCGAGAAGATAAAGCTGCCGCTTCTCGAGGTCATATACGCGGTAGCCTCGTTGAGAGGAGGGGTAGCCGAGAAAGACCCCTGGGCGACCACGAGGAGCAAATTTGTGAAGCCCCTTGTGGTTATCGCGAGCATAAACAAGACAGCCCAAACTTCGTAGGTGATCGTATCCAGGAACAGCACCAAGAAGGACCTGGTAGGGTGTGCGATGTTGAAGAGGTTCAAGCGGCAGCCTGTTGATTAGATATGCCGCGGTGAGAACGCACTCGCCCCAAAACCGAATAGGAAGGCCAGCGTGAAAACGCAGGGCACGAGCAGTATCAAGGAGGTGTCGATGCTTCCTTTCAACGATGCCATTTTGCTGCGGAGTGTCCGTGCAAAAGGTTTGGAGAACAATGCCCTCTTGTTCGTAGTACTCACGTAAGGGTGGAGTGGTGAATTCGCGTCCATTATCAGCCTGAATGCGCTGAATATTCTTCCCATACTGAGTGCGAACTTGACGAAAAAACATAAGCAAGTTGCGAGCAACCTCTGACTTGTATTTCAATAGAAAAACCCATACTGCACTACTGAAATCATCCACAATTGTAAGAAAAAACCGAGCCCCAGTGAACGAAGGTTCAGAAAGACCTCCCCAAATGTCAATGTGAATCAATTCGAAACAAGACTGAGTTTTAATACTGCTGGGAGAAAAAGGAAGCCGAGTATGCTTGCCCGTAAACAGGAATCACACGGGTCTTTATTGATAACCAAAGGACTGAAAATAAAAGGTTGCAATGCCATCATCTTCTTTGAGGAAGGGTGTCCAAGCCTGGAGTGCCAGAGATGCGAATTCCCCACTGCCTGCCGCGCGGAGAGAGCAACTGGGTGGCCCTGATCGAAAACCCTCAAGTAATAGAGGCCATCACTCTGAGTCCCCATGCTAATCATCTTCTTCGAGGCTAAGTCCTGGATAACACAGAAATTGCTTAAGAAAACCACTGCCACTGGGTGATCTGCAGTAAGCCGACTGACTGATAGTAAATTGCATTGAAAGTCCGGAATATGCAGAACTCGTTTCAGAACAAGACCATTCTGTAACTGTGCCTGCCCAATACTATTAACGAGAACCCCGTTTCCATTAGGAATTCTGACCTGCAAATCGGTGTGTTTCTCGAGACCACCAACAAATAAAGAATTATTTTTAACGATGTGTTCATTGCAGCCAGAGTCGATAATCCAAGAATTAGAATCGAGAACATTACCAGACATATTTGCCGCCATACCAGCCATAGGCAGAGAACTTCTCTCGGAATTGATGAAGGCACGGAGTTGGGCGAATTGAGCTGAGGTCAACCCAGGGATGGAGCTGGCGTCGTTCTCACTTTCCTCAGCGGCGGCCTTCGGATCAGACCGAGGCTTGTTGCGACGCCGAGGCTTCTCTCCCGACGTACCAGCTCGTCCACCAGAGGCCCCACCATTGTTGGAGCGCTGTGGCCAGCCGATGATTTCATAGCAAGTAGCTTTGAAATGACCGGGCTTCTCGCAGTGTGTGCACCATGGACGGCCTTCAGGTGTGCGAGGCTCAGCTGGGTTGCGATCGCTGCGATCGCCTTTGCTTTGGAAAGCAGCGGCTTCAAGGGATGGACGATTTTCAGAGGAGAGGTGGCGTTGTTGCTCGTCGTTGGCCACCATGTGATAGGCCTCACCCAGAGTAGGCGTTGGCTTAAATGAGAGAAGCTGGGTGCGCACCACCGAGAAATTATCATCGAGTCCCAGCAAGAAATCCAGGAGGCGCATGTCCTCATGGGAGGCTTGGGTGCGCTTCTCGACATCACACTCACACTTCCCGCAGGTGCATTTGGCAGGAGGATAGAGAGTGACAAACATCCCACAGCTTCTTCAATTTGGAATAAAAGGTAGCGACGCTAGACCTTTCTTGCCGCAAGCTAGTGATCTCGCGACGCAGCTTGTAGCGTCTCGGCAGATTGCCTGTGCTAAAGCGTTCTTTCAGTTCGTCCCATATTTGTTGTGCTGTGAGCCTGGAGCTGATGCCGCTTCTGATCTCGCGACTCATGCCGGTACGTAACCAGCCAACAACAGCTGCATTGCAGCGCACCCAGGCCTCAAGCTGCGGACCTGCTGCCGGACGAGGAGTCCCGCCTGTCACAAACCCTAGCTTATTCTTTGCGATCAAGGAATTGGACATCTCAGCCACCCATTCCGCGTAGTTCGCGTCGGTGAGGACTTCGCTCACGAACATCAGGTTTGGGTGATCAGCTGGATGGAGATGAAGCGGGGACGAGGCATCCATGAGCAAGGCGTTGCTCGACCCACCAGTAACCATGTCGTGAGTCTCGTTGCCGATGGACATGTCGAGGGCTTGACTGTGATTGCCCTAGTCTTCGAGAAGCAAAATAAACAAACGAACGAAGAAGCTATCCCTGGAAGGAGATAAGCTCTGATACCATGAAGAAATCGACGTTGCGGAATTGAAAGAGACAAGGCAAGGATTTACGTGGTTTCCCCACTCGATGATGAGTGAGACTATTCCACAGAGAGCTACTGCTCTCGGCTTAGTTCTTATTATGATGATCGCCGATCAACAAGAAAAGAAAGAAAGTTACTGTGGCCGAGCCCTAGCTTTGGCCTTTAAATAGTTTGTGGAAAAACAAACCCTAATTCCATCACCAAGTCACGTGGGAATTAGCTGACCAAAATTAATAATAATAATAACAAAACATAATAGGAAGTGCTCAATCGCCCACTATCCGCACTCACCCAATCCAATCCTCTCACAGATACATGTTGACTGGATGTTGTTCATATTCTCCTTCAATTGGATTTTACAGATCTATATATAACAACTAACTGCTCATCTCTAATTGTTGTTTGGGTTATAATTAGTATAAGCAGTTACATTCCATTAATGATGAAACCCTGGAACAAGTGTAAATTGCTAAAAAAAAATTGTAGACTCCTGTTTGGATAAGGATTATAATGAACAAGTACAAAAGCATGAACCTTACCGGTTATCAGAAAAGAAGCAGAAAACTTGGAATTTGGATTGGTAAAGCTGTTGCCACCAGACTATTGGGCCAAAACTACTTACAAGGACCAGCTCATATATATAAGAAGAAGCCTTATACCCATGGGCTGGAACATGGAGCCCAGAAATCAGGAGCAGAACCGGATATTTTTCAAGGAAACTGGGCCAGCCCGAATCATAGCCCATTTAAACTTGGATGCTCTCGTAGGGACACACCAAAGAGCGGCATATAGTTTCTGGTTTGTACTTTTAGTAACCAGGCTGACACAGTTTCTTGCTCGCCTTCTATCTTTCTGTCCTTTGCTCATATTTTGTTTTGTCCTCAACTGGAACTATATATCAAACACCACAACTTCTCTGTTTTCTTTATTTAGAAGTCCACATTTTGTCTCTCATATGAATATAAGTACAGAACAGGGTATACAGCAATTCGACAGCGGCAGGAACTTAATTTGCATGCATTCCCACCTAGCTAGCTACAAGACCTCGCAAAATTACATATATAAATCGTTACGGATAATTCATATGTCGATCATTCTCAAACACGTTGGAAATATACAACTCGCCGGAAAACATATAGAGATCTTCTCCGATTGTAACATCATAAAGCACCACATGGACGCCGGCAGCTTGACGCTTGGCTCACTCATTCTCCTACTTCAAGGGTTAACTGTCTTCACAGGGACGACCACCGCGGCCGGTGGTTCCTCGGCCGTAATCGATGGCTTCCCCGGTGCTGATTTCCTAGGAGGTATATGAGTCTTTTGTTAAGAATTCAACTTGTAACCAGTACTTCTGATATAAACTTTACTCGTATAATGTATTTTTTTTTCTTCTTCACATTATCGTACCATATTTTACTAACTATGTTTGGAGCGAGGAGCAGATTTGGTGTGCCAATTCGTAAAGTGCGGGTACGGGAAGTGTCAAGCGACGAGCGACGTTGGTGGTTACGAATGTGTGTGCGACCCTGGTTGGAAGACGCATAAGGCTCCTCCTTACACTACCGCTGCTTGCATTCTCCCTAACTGTAAGCTGAAACAAAAATTTGCACATAAAAAAATTCAGAATTCAAAGTCGCTACAGGAAAATTGCTTTTCCTGATAGAAATTTTTTATTTCCGCTGATGGCAGGTACTGTCGATCTTAAATGTGACAAAACTTCGACGTTGACATTAGCTTCAGCCCCTGCAACACTGCATTCATCTGATGTCACGAACGGTACTATAAACTATCTTGAATGCTTCAATCATAACTGGATTTTGAACTTCTACCTAATTATGTACAAACTCTTATACTAATTTAAGTGCTTAATTAAGTGACGTCTTTTTAATTTCTTTCTTCTTTTTGTTGATGTTGCAGCAACACATAGCCCGGATTGCAACAACAAGCCTTCAGCACCGCAGCCTTCTCCTTCTCCATCAGATGGTGGTACGTGAAAATCGAACAGAAATCGAATCAGAATCTTTCACTTCATTCTCTTCAATTTTTTTGCTAGAGAAAGATTGTTAACCAACAGAACGGTTACGTAATTACCACTGTCAGCGTGCAAAATGGTATGGTGCGGGGAAGGGAAGTGCGTAGAGCAGGAAAATGGAACGGGATACCATTGCCAGTGCCATCACGGAGCCAGCAATTTGTTCAATAACACTTCTTGGGCTTGCTACAAACCATGTATCGATCATCTTTCCCTCACCACAAATATAACAAGTCGAAACGCGCGGTCTTTCGCAGTTTCACAGTTTGAATTAGTCGTCGTCGAGCACTAATATGTGTTCACATATATGGGTACAGGTTCACTTGGATCGAATTGTTACAGTCTCTCAACTTGTCCCCATAACCTCCAACCTCCTTCACCTCCACCTTTGGCTCCTTCTCCAAACGGTAACTTATGTTACTACACACAACCTCTTCCATGCATCCTTAGTTCTATAGCTAACTGTGTGACTAACATGGATTTGTGGTTTTTAACGCGTGGATGTAAATAAAGGGGCATCGACACCATTAGACCTTGCTTCTTCGATTCTTCGGCTACTATGGATGGTGTTGCTGGCTGTCGTTCTGCATGCGTGGATGTAGGGCGTAATCCAAATGCATGGCAAGTCAAGAAGGACAAGTTTAGCAAGGCATCCACATCAAACACGATTTTGTGTGTCGTCCATTTTAGACACTATTTGTCATCTTAATTACTGTAACATCGGAAATTTTTTTTGTTATCAAAATACTATCCATTTTGGGTATAGTCGCATGGTTTTTTTTTTATTATTATGGTGATTTCTCAAGAAGTGTCACTTATATTTTTGTACTGTTCCATTCTAAACTAAACCCATAGAAGTCTTCAATTTCAACTAAAAACACGTCTTATTAGTTAATACTAGTCAATTGGTCTGCGCCTACTGTGGGTAACTATATGCATCAGTCGATTTGGTCTGGAACTTAATGAAATTGAGAAAGACGGGACCAAAAAATATATTTGGTGTATTTTGTTCGAGTCGGTCCGGTCAAATTCAATTTCGGTCATTCATGCATAAAATAATTTGTTAAATCGAAACATAATTAAAATATATTCAGTTCGGTTCACATATAAATTTGGTTAAAATTTGGTACAATTATGCTTAGTGTACACCGGATGGTTACCCACACCTATCGACATGAACTTAACTTTAAAAATCCAATATTCAACGTAATCTCAGTCATGAGTAAATATTTTTTAATTTTTGTGATATGAGCTCCTTAAGTTTAATGACTTTCTAACATGAGTTTTGTTGTATCCTCTCAAATGTTATGAATTATATAGGTTCTCGATATATCATACTTTGACTTCTGCTATTGAATTCCAGCTTGTATTTTTTGCTTATGTGGTGACCTCTCAAATCTTTCCAAGCAAAACTTATTCTTATAATGAAAAACCTTCGAAGGATACTTTCTTAATATAACAAACATTTGAAGTGAAGCAAGCGAGCGTCAAAAACATGTTCGAATAAAATAAAAAGAAGTCGAGAACATGAGTTCCGAGTGTAATATAAGAAGAGGCTTTAAACTACCAAGCCATGAAGATCTAAAACAACCACTACTTGTATAAGCTATTAATTATTGGACTCCTCGTGCAAAAATATCCCTCTTTGATAAATCTATGATGTAAAATAATCATTGGTAGTATCACCCCGAAGCGATGAATATATAAGACCATCACGTTTTTGAAGAATCAACAAATATGATACCTGGCTAACGAAAACGTTTTTCGGCCACTTGAAACCTCAACTTCATTATGTGTGAATGTGTTTCTGTATGGCTAGACTGCTTTTCCTTTGTCACCTTAATATCTGATCATGCTATAAGGAAAACAATATCTTTCAAAAGTCTTCTAATATGGTTGTAGTTCAAATTTTAACAAATTAAATATATCCAAAGACTATTCGCCTTTAGTTTGACAAAATACCCTCTTCTTTAACCAAAATACAAGTAAGACAACCTGGAGACGAGCCACACCTGGTCGTGTTCTGCTTCTTTAATTGGAGAAGTTTTTCAAATTTAGAAGACGCCAAAAGAACATAAGGTACTACTAGCATCTTATTATATGGAGGGAGATGCCAACCAATGGTGGCAATGGGTGGACCGTACCTATATTATGAAGGGGATGTTGACGACATGAGCCCTATTTCGTGAGGAGTTATGAGCTAGATTTGGTCTGTTAGAGAGGACATCGAGCCGAGAAGCTCTCCCCAAGATCAAACATACCAGATAGTTAAGCGATTATCTCTTAGCTTTCGAGAGATCGGGCAATCAATGTTATGGATGGACGGAGGATTTATTAGTGTGCTCGTTCACTAGTGTGCTTAAATATGAAAGTTTTGATGCAATCTGCATGTTCAAGCCAGATACGGTGAGAGAGGTGATACGACTCGCCAAAGTGAAGAATGAGAAACTAAGGAAGCATTGCAGAGCGCCGCGGAATTCACTAAGGGAAATGATGGAGACCACAGCAGAGGCAGCACCTAAACAACCTCGTGCACCACCATCATGCAACCCTAATGCACGAAGGATATCACCAAAGGAGGTAGCACGTCGCCGGGTGGAAGAACTCTGCTTCCATTATGATGAGCGTTCCAGGATTGGCCATCGTTGTGCCAATAAGAACGTGCTACTCATGATTGGGTCGTGCAGTTTTAAATACAATTAGTTATATACGTTGCAGAGTGCGGCCAAAAAACTAGTGATATTTATTTGTTACATAACACATTATGAAATATGTGACGTAAATACTTAGGTAATGATTGTATACCTTATGTGACTTTGTGTTAAATTCATAATGATTGTATACCTTATGTGACTTTCTGTTAAATTCATTATGTACAAACACCATATATTATGCAATACTTAGGTAATTCAATAATATAACCATTACGTACAATAAACACACGCTACACAAACATTATGTAAAGTAAACTACAAAACCTACTAGTAAAAGTTTTAAGTGACAATAATTACAACAACTTAAAAGGGCACTAAAATGGGGAGGAATATGCAATAAATGTTGTGATTTTAGGGAACTATATGAATACAATAAAATGAGGGTGGAATGTTGGAAATTTGGTAGAACCAGGCTAACCAAGTCAAATCAATTTTGGGTTGGATCGACAAACTGGTATGTGATTAAACCAACCGAATCAATATTTTAAATCCATGAAGGGACACATCCATTTGGCCAAGGTGACGATTGCATTTTTTTATGGATAATGATGACATAATGGATAAAGACGACCTTTCATATGAATAATGACAACATTTCGGATGGATAAAGGAAACTTTTTGTATGGATAAAGGCAATCTTTCGTATGAATAATGCAACCTTTCATGAAACAATGCATGGATTCGGCCCCTATAAATATATGTGTGGAGTGGATGACGTCATAAATCATCAACCATATTCTCCTTCTTTCTTCCAAAAATTTCTAAGTATGCTTTAGTGTTCTTGAGTCTAGAACCTAAAGTGATGATAGTTTTATACTCGAGAGAAATTCCTGTAACCCAAGACTTTTATAGAGGGTTAAACTTAAATATTATTTTCGGAAAGTGTATATAATTCACTACTCTATCATAATTCTAGTAATCTTGTAGCGAGCTATCGTACATCTACCCTCGTCCCAAAAGTCCTAACAAATGACTCGCATCATGGTGTTTCCCTATCTCACCCTGGACTGTTCTCCAATCTCATCATGCTACAACTTTCTTCTTCAAAAAGAAATTTTTTCCTTCAGTTTTCTATCAAATCTCTCTGCTTCGTTCTTTTGAAGTCCTCAAAGCCGAGTAGCCATTAGGAGCCATTAGGCTGGGAAATGGGTTCGACTTTTGGTTTAAACCATGGTAAAGGAAACCGTACCGGACATCATACCGGATTCCTTTCTGGTAGGGTATTTTGTGGTACGATCGTGGTTCAACCGTTTCATACCGGTAAATGCCGTTTTTGTAATAATAAAATATATTTTCTGTCAAAAAATCGTGCCGCCAAAATCAGAGTATCGTCTCGGAGTAATACCAGATGTATCGGAATATACCGGACAATATATACAACTAATTAGCAAATTAATAGAAAATTTTAAAAATAATATTTTTTTTGAGCTTCCCCATCACTTATCATCTTCCTTGGTTACTCCTTTTTTTTTTTTTTGAATAAGGAGATCATTGAATAAAGACTCCACAATGGTGGACAGATACATGGGCCAAGCCCAAGGAAGGAACAAACAACATAAGGGCAAGAGCCCAACAGACAAACCACTCCAAGTAAAGCAAAGCCCAACCAGACTATGGTATGAACAAGAAACCCTAATCCCAAAATCAATCTTCCATTCCATGAGCAGCCGTCATTGTCATCCATGCCGCGATCAATCTTCCTTGGTTACTCCTCCGCGTGCAGCTTTTCCCCATCTTTTCTCATCTTCCATTCTTCCTCCTCTTTCTCTCTCTCTCTGGTCGATGTACAACCAGATGAAGAAAGGACCATTCTTTGTGGTTGGTTCTCTATCTCCCTGCTCTCCACCGCTGCCAATCCCAATTTCGAGAGGGTTAAATGGGCCGAGTTTGATTCGGATTCGCTCAAAGATGAATGCTAATATCTTCTTCTTCTTCCATGCAAATCTCCCTTCAAATGTTAGCCATCCAATTGGTCCAAAATACACCCCATTCTCAATCCTCTTGCCCTGTAACATACAAATTAGGCCATTCCTTTTCTGTAAGCAACCAAACAGAGAGCCTAAACTAGACAAGGAAATTCGAGATCCGGGGATGACGATGAGTGGTTACTTACAGGCACAGCAGCATCAAATCTATGAACTGCAGTAATCGGGAAATACCTTCCACCCTTCAATTTCTTCTGCAATTTTACCATTTTTCTTAACATTGACTTACTGGTTATGATTGAAATTCTGAAAGGGGATTTAGGGGGGGGGGGGGGAATTGGGAACCTGAGCGGTGAAGACAAGCATCCAAGTCCGGCCAGGCGACTGAGTGCCGCCGGTCTGATTTAAATCGGGCGGTATACCGGTTCATGTCGGTTAAGCCGATTAAACCGGCCGGCGCGGTAGAAAGAAGGCTAGTAGAGTATCGTTTTGCCGCTGGTCGGATTTCCGGTTTTACCGGTTGAACCGGCCGGTACGAACCGGTTTCCTTTACCATGGTTTAAACCGAAATCCCAATAAGAATCATATTTTTTTCCCGAATCAGTTTGTATGTTAACGTTTATTATTTAAATATTAGTTTAATATAATCAATTACTTTTTACCACATACAACAATCGTCAATAATATTAGTTTAATTATTTAAATATTAGTTTAATTGAAAATATCTACTACCTAATGCTTCACTCTACCTTCTATATCAGTTGCATCAATAATAACCCACAACGGCGGATCTGGGGGGCCGCCTCTAGGCTGTGGCCCAGCTCTCTTATGGGCCCAGAACCAATATACCTCTTAATAATTTTAAAATTTTGGATAGTTGGCCCAGTGCATTTAATAATTGGCCCAGTGTTAGTATTTTTTTTTTTATAGAATGGCCTAGTATTATTTGGTTGCTGAAAAATAAATCAAAATGGGCCCAATTTAAATCTCAATCTCTTCCAAAAATCGTGTTTCATAGTTCAGAGTCCAAATGTCCAATCCTCTCGGGCAGAAATAGAAGCTCGTGCTTGAGAGCTCTCGCTCAGCCCCTCCGCCGCTTCACTGCCAACATCCGATCATCGTCGTCGTCGTTGATGAATGAACTTGGATCTTATCCCTCTCATGTGGTCCATGATAACGAATTTAAGGTTTCTTCCCTTGCAAAACTACTAGAGAAACTGGTGAAAACAGAGAAGGAGCCTCAATTCAAAATGATTTGTTGGTTGATTCGTCTAGTGTTGACGTTGCCCGTTTCAACGGCTACTACAGAGAGATCCTTTTCAGCAATGAAACATGTGAAGACTGATTTGCGCAACAAAATGAGCGATGATTTTCTCGTTGGTTGTTTAATTATTTTCTTTGAGAGAGAGTATGCTATTGGTATGGATGAAGACTCCATTATTGATGAATTTTGCTAAATTAAAAGACCATCGTGTACAATTGACAATGTAATGAAAATTATAGTTATTATATATTTCTGTTTACGATATTGAATTTTCTATTAAATGCGGCGCCAGTGCTTTATCATATCTGGATCCGCCGTTGATAACCCACAGACTATTCGTACTAGAGCAGAGGGTGGGTGTACAATTTATTTATCGACCCATCTTCTACATCAATGGCGTGATGTGTGTTCTGACTTTCTCCACATGACTATTGCTTATCAATGATAAACTGATCAAAACGGGCCACTTGCGTCAGGCTTGCAGCTGTGACTTTAACTTTCACTTCTAGATTCATTCAGTAATAATTAATAGGCTGTTGGCACTTGGCATAGCATTGGGGTTTCGGCCACGAAAGCCATTATTTCCCATTTCACAATGTGAGAGTGAAGAGTGAAATTATTAGTCGGTGCATGTTCGAGAATTAAGATAGGGCCAGTAACCATTAGTTACTGATTTATGAATAATTAAATATGAACCTTTAGATCTAAGTGGGTCCAGATAATTCAGATCTTGTCAATTAAAAACATTTTATTTTCCCTAGTTTTCTTAATCGGCTATTATTATATTTGTTCTAACTCGGATTTTAATTTTTTTTGCATAGATGGAACGAGTTCGTTGTGCTCTACAAAAAGTGATCAATTTTCTATATATTTCGAGAAACTTTTTTTTACCAACTACATATCATATGGTTACTTCTTCGTTTTTATGTCGTTTTTAAAAACGTTTGCTCAGAAGGAACGAGTTAATCATGATCTATTGGATCTACAAATTTTTGGGTAAAAAATTACTGGATAAAAAATTACCATACTTTACCACTATGGCATGTGGGTGGTAACTTGTGGTAATTTGTAGTAAACGATGATGAAAGTCGTAAATGACAGTTACTATACTCCTATTATCATGTATTCAACCTTCTTACCATATTGGTATGTTTATACCATCATGGTACGCTTTCTTACCATATGGTATGACTAGTAAAAAATTATTCAATTATTTTGTACTAAAAATATATCAAAGTGGATATCATTTTAAAGAGCGCATTTAATCTGATTTGTCTGTGCAAAAAAAATTAAATTTTGACTTCAAACGAGAGAGAAATCGTCCGTTAAAGATTAAAGGGCAATAGATAAAAGACTTTCCAGGAGAGAGAGGATACTGATGTTATGCTGATGTGGACAGATTACTCATGGTTACTGATCATAGGATTACTGACCTGATACGTTCCCATGTTCGAGGTGTTGTTAGAAGTGGATCTTTTGAAAGGCGTTGGAATAATGGTAATGCATATATATTAATTCAAGCGAGAAGATATGGAATAATGGTAATGCATACGATTTTTTATTAAATTTTTATCTTTGAATTATAAAACAGTGAAAATTAATTATCGATTAATTTTTTTTTCAAATTGTATTATTTCTATACAAAAATATTGATATGACTTGAATCGGACTATCTGACTACAACTGAAAGTAACATGCAGAAGAGAGCCAATCTCACTATATTTCAAACAGATACAGATTATAGAGGAATACGAGCCTATAGTCCGATTCAAGCCATATCAACATTTAAGTGTTTATCTCTTAAAATGCCCCTATCAAATGAAAACTTATCGTTTTGGAATTTTACAGTTTGCAAAAGTTCAAACGAAAATTTAGGCCAACACTCGTCTTGCCCGCAGAACATCAACTTCCAGTGCACCGACGCATCTAATGAAAGAATCTCTGCGGCGACAGAGAGGGGGTTGTTGGCACTCCGATGGCGGCGACAGAAGCAGAATACGAGAATGTCGGAGACGACGATCACGGTTGGCAAGGAAGGAAAGATAAAAGAGTGCTGAGCTTGTGGGAGGAGGAAGAAGAGGGCTTTGAAGAAGGGGATTGTGGGAAGATCAATGAGTAGATGTGCTGCATTTGTGCGGGAATGAGAATCCCTGCGAGGTGATGGAAGAGGGAAGGTTATACACGGTTACTATTTTTTTTTCGTTCAATTAAATATTTCATTACTGTTGGGTGAGGTGAAAAAGGGAGATCTAAACCCTATCCGTCCGATCAATAGCAGATATGATGACAGACTTTAAATCAGAACAATAAAAGAGGAGGTACGGGTAATTCTGCCACTCCTGGGGTTTTTTTCCCTCACAGTTTTACAAGGATCCAGGGGAGAAAGAAAATTCTTTTCGTAATTTCCTATTTTTCTTAACCAGATCTTACAGAAATCGTTTAAACTCTAAATTTGCATAGATAAAGCGCATTAATTATGATCTACACATTGGTATGCATTTTTGCTATATTTTGAGAAAATGAAGAAAACTCTTCAATACATATGTCGGTTGTAGTATAACACTATCATATCAATCATACATAGTGATAATTTTTAAATGAAATGATATTACTGGATATGGACTTGATATGATATTGATATAAACTGATATGATCTTCGTATAAATTCCCGGGATTTTTAATACGGAAATTGGGCGGCCCAAAATCTCTCCGATGACATTTCTCGATCCAAACAACCCCAAAGAAGATTCAAATAAATTCCCTAGAGGAAGCAACGACTAATGAAATAGTCGATTGGAATTTAATGAGATGAAGTAATAAAAGGTTTTTGGACGTGAAAATAACATTAAAATTTTGAGAGGGTTCTACAATCAGTATTCATTCGTAGAGCCAAATGAGGCAGTGAATATATAGTGCATGGAGTGTTAAGGTGGTTCCAGAATTACCAGTCTATTTTGCAGTAGGTAGAAACCAACGTGGTTAATGTATCAAATGTGGTTGGTATTATTAAAGGGCAAGGCTCAGGTCTCTGAGTTACACCAATAGTCAATAATTTGTTCCCCACCGACCGAACCCTTTCTTTCATTGTCCATAATTGCATGCATGGGCCGACCCACATCGCACAGCTGTGTATATGAAAAGCCATAAAACGTGTTTATAAAACTTTACAGTCCTATTTCCATATATTACCTAGATCCCATTGTATTAGTCCACCATAGCCTCGCGTCCTATAAATTCAATGTTGATTGCTTCACTTCCTCCCACACTACCACCAACGCAACAACAGTTAATTAAGGAGAAACAAAGCAACCGAGTAAAGAAGATGAGTACTCTGCTCTGCGGGAAGCTGGAGGCATGTTTTGGGATCTGTCTCCCGGCGAGTCAGCACCACGACATCTTCAGCGGCAGGCCTCACCACGTCTGCAACATGGCTCCGACCAAGATCAAGAACTGTGCTCTCCACGAAGGCGACTTCGGCAAAAAGGGCGCCATAGTTATCTGGGACTATGTTCATGGTATTTTCCTATATATACCATTCACCAAATTAAAAATAATTTTCATTTTCATAAGCTGAATTGAGGACTCAAACCTTATATGTGCTCAGATGGAGTTCACAAGGTGGCCAAGGAACTAGTCGAAGACATCGATGATGTGAACTTTTCGACCACTTTCAAGGTGGTGGAAGGCGATCTTATGAAGGAGTACAAGGAGTTCAAGATTGTTGTCAAGGCAACTCCCGAATCGGAGAACACTAGCCTCATCCACTGGACTATGGAGTACGAGAAGCTGAACGAGGATGTCCCCGAGCCCTTCTCCCTTATGAAATTTGCTGTGCATCTCAGCAAAGATATCGATGATCACCACACCAAAAAGTGATCAGATCATCGTAATTATATATTCCCCCCCATAACCAGCCGTTTGTGATTCGTACCCTCAATAATATCTGTAACGTACAAGTGCATGCATACAGCAGTACCGCTGTATCTATCTCTATCCTTGTTTACTAGCGAGGCGTTGTTGCGTTTGCTCCTTCAGTTTCACCATTTCGTGGTTTTGTTATTTCCTCCTTAGTACCTTCGGGTTATGTTATGCCATGATGCAGCAATAAATAATGATAATAATTATGGGGGGAGTTTTACACATCTTGTGAATTATGCTATGTAACTATTGGCCCTTGGGGATATTCATTTTCCAACCATTAAACCTTCCAAATAGAGCTCGGAAATGTGAACTCAATTATAATAACGTCTAGGGTAGTAGGATGGATAACTCATGGTTATGGAAAAGTGCTAAACTGAATCCAGATCCTTGGTACTAGTGATGGAAATGGGATAGGTAGTACATATACCTGAAACACATGGTATTCGGACCTGGAGTTCCATACACTATGGCTCTCTCCCAATAAGCTTCAAAGACTATAGCTCTCTCCCAGAGATGGCAACGGCTCTGGAGCTCATACATTGACCTAGAGTTCGACGAGTTGGATTTACACAGTCAACAAAATGGAAAAGAAATGATTTTTTAAACTTTAGAAAAAATGGAAAATCAAAAGAAAATGGGCCAATGAGGAAATAACATGCGGACGGGTAGCAGGAGCTGGCTGCTATATCTAGGTCGCATCTAAGTATTACCCGACATTTAATAATTAAATAAAATGGCCACATGGGCTCAAAGTACCAAATCATCAATCTTACATTGCACACATGAATTATCTAATAAATTGTGGTTAGTATATTACTACTATCATCTATACAATTATTCTAGGTTATAGTATATTTGTACCATCATTATATATTTTCATACCACCATGGTACAATCTTATGTACTATCAGATCGGTAATATATATCCCAATTTTTTTTCTTCCAAAATGTATAGAACTGTATGTCATCAAATATCAGTGAATTGCTTGTTTGGTGACTTGATTTATCAAATAGTTTCATGTTTGCCGATCAAAATTTTTTTAGGGCACCCACCATTCAATTCCATTAAATTGATCCTAGGTGGTATTCAACTTTGACCATTAAATTGTCAGCGTGTCATAAACAATAAAACTCTTGGAAAAAAAAAACAATAAAACTAAAATAAATGATGTTTTTTGTTTTTCATCGGCCTACGCTGTTGTACAAAACCTCAATGTGTTGTAATACTACAAAACCCAATCCAAATGCCCTAATTTGGAAAAGCAAGTTTCAATTGTCCATATCATAAAGGAGGCATTTTAGTGTGCTTTATAGTATTGGTGCTATAAAACATTTACAGCCATTAGATTATGTTCAAACTATATCAACCATAGATTTTATTTAAATTATTAATATGTTATTTTATTTGTGGGTGGAGAACCGGTACGACCGGTTGTCTGAAATTTTTTTACGCATTCAATTAACCACGCAACCTTCTTCTCACCTCTTCTCACCGCCGTTTACTCTTCCTTTGATCCTCTTCCTTCGATCCTCTCCACGCAGCTAGCGAGCCAGATTCTGACGACGACAGTGAAGACGGAGAGCATTGGGTGACGACGAGTAGAAGAAGCTTGTCGATTGCAGCATCTCTTTGACTGCGGCGAGCCGGATTCCGACGACGACAGTGAAGGCGGCGAGCAGGGGACGACGAGAGCGAGCATCTCTTCGTCGATTGCAAACGAAGACCATCTTCCCATAGATAGCAAACGAAGACCCTGCACAGAACCCCCTCTTCCCATCGATAGCAAACGAAGACCGCTGACCTACCTCCTCCACCGCAACCTTTTCCGGTTAGTATGCCTACAGTTCTACAATTTTATTCAATTTTCCGGTTAGTATGGCTATCAGTTTAGGGATTGTATTGGGATGTTCTAGATTTACAAATTTCGGTAGGGGGATTGAAATTCCATGCTCGTTTTACCAGATTGAACTATGGAAGTAGAAGAGAGAATTTCTCAATTCTGTGTAACCATTTGGGATTGAAATTGAAGCTTCTCCACTGCTTTCTTCATGTGCATACTCAATTGGATATGGTGATATAAGATGCGATATTCCTTTCCCTCTCTCGGTTTTATCAGTTGTGTGAAGTGGGAATTCTGATGTGCTCCATCTTTTCCAGTGTCTTCTTCTGTGATTTGGTTTGTCTATCTCTTTAGCTTTAACGTCTTGTGCAATGAGTATTGGAGCTCTCTCAAGTGTAGTTCTTGGTTGTGCTGTATTTTGTCACGGCCGAGTTTGATTGAGATGTGGGCATCTTTAGTCATTCCGTGATTGATGAAGCTTCAGAAAGTCTGCACTTTTTTGTGCAAATAGCTGTGGCCATCCACCATATAACTTCATTCCTCACACAGATCGTTGATGTGACCTAGGAGGTATTTGTGAATGGAGGATTCAGTGTCAACTAGGAAGCTGTCTTGGTTTATATAATCCCATAAACTGTGCTGAGGTTGTTCATTTCGTTGTTGCCTTTGCTTTCAAACTGAAGAGAATAACTGTGTTGGGGTTGTTCTGCTTGCTTCTTTAGTTCTTTGGTCTTGATTGGGTTTTAGGGATGTAAGGAATGGGTTTGTAGTGTTTACTTAATAGTCAATTTTTATCTCGCACATCCCACTAGAGTTCGAGTTATTTTCAGGGTTTTTGCTGTTTATAGAGTTAATTCATAGTCAATTTTGCTTCTTTAAGTTTCTCATATCAGGCCTCAAGGCCGGGAATGAGTTTTATACATCCCTAGACAGATACTGTTTCGAGTTTATCAGGGGAACTAACCTCAGCAAACGACTCAGTGGTCTTAGGGCTATCAATTTCCCTGATCTTCCGTGACATTTTTTTTTGTTTTGATTATCTTCTGTTTTTGAGGTGTTGGAGTGCTTGTTGTCATTCATTTCTCTCAATCAGGCTCCAAGCCAAGTAACTGGTCACTAGTTGCCAAACTAAGTCAACAATGCCGAGTATCTGCTCTGCTAGTTCATCTCTACCTTGCCACTTGGTTATGTTTTTTCCCAGCTTAGAAACCAGCAATAAACTTAAACAGCAACTGGTTTTTGTTTATGTCTGTAGATCAATTATCAAACTAGGCCGATCACGATTCGAACACACGCTGGGACCGACTTCCTGAGTGTCCTGTAGCATCCTGGATATGGTGGTTCTGGTTTCAGCATAGCCTTTTGAAAATAACATTTTCTTTGTTGTGTTTGCTTTTGCATCTGATTCATTATATATGGCATATGGCAAAGGAGACACATGAGGAATCTCATTCTCTTTGCATTTATAAAACAATGAATGGATGAATGAGATGAGAAAATGTTGTGAATGATTTGGATCTAAACAACCATGTCAGAAATCTCTGTACAAATCATCTCTTCCAAACTTCATACAACTTCCCCACATCAAGAAAACCAGGAAAAATGGCAGCCTGCTTCTTTCCATGCTTGCTCCAACAGTTTGCCTGCTAGATCACACCCTCTAGTTTCGGAGATCGATGACCTTGATAACAAGTTTGAGACTGCAAAGAGAAAACCTTTTCTTCTGTGAATAGATGATTAAACCTTTTCTTCTGTTTTGCTTATCTCATGAGAAGATGTTACGGCTGTGAAATTTCCAGAATTAGCCGTGAGAATGTTTAGTGAAATCTGGGTGTTTTGAGTTTCATGGCTTATTTTAACGGCCGTGATTTATGAAGCCAAAGCCGTGAGATTGTCTGGAGATATGAAAACTACTCTTTGCTTGTCACGGGTCATGTCACGGCCGTGAGAATTTGCATTTTGGGTGAAATGTAATGAAAGCGGGGTGTTGGGTGAAATTTATATATGTCAATGGCGGATTTCATGGTTAATTAGTGTACTCAGGTGTTGATGTAGGGGGTTTTCAGTTCTTCTGATAGTTAGAACTTGTATTTTGTTTGTACTCTTCGGCATGCTTATAATTCGTGTTTCAAGGCATGCTTATAATTTTTCTGTTGTTTTAATTTTGCAGTTTGCTAAAATTGTTCTATAATGATGACGAAGAGGCATCAAATTTTCAGCACGCGATGTTCTCCTAGGAAAGTATTCTCACTAGTCTCAAATTTAGAGGCTTGTCAATCAGAGGCCATTAAGAGATGTGGCTTTGGTCGTATTCTTGAAGTCAAAGGAAGAATGCTACAACGTGAGTTGTTGGAGAAACTTTTGAAGAGCTTTAATCTGGAAGAAAGCACAATTAAGGCGTATGGGTTGGAAGTGCATATTTCGGCCAAAGATTTCGAGCGAATTATGGGCGTGCCTGAGGGAGGTAATGATATCATCTTGAATGGTGAAGAAGTGGGAGGAAGATCGGAGGAACTGGAACCATTTAGAGTGTTTTCGACACATGATTGTGGCCGACAGGCGATTTCCACAAGCTTAATGCAGAAGGCGTTGTCGAAGATGAAAGATAGCGGCGATCTATTTCTTCAAACGTTTATTTTGTACGTAATGGGGGTGCTATTAGTACCAACTAGAAGAGATGACATTTCCTTGTCTTCGGTATACGTTGTCACCGATGTTGCAGACATTCCAAAGAAGAATTGGGCATCCTTTTGCTTCAATGAATTGGGCAAATGCATCTGCGACCATAATGCTTATAGGAGAGAGTATATACCGGGCTGCGTGCTGTTTTTGGAGGTAAATAATTGCTAATCCCGACTTTCTACATATTTATAATGATTAATCATCATGTTGATTATAGTATTTTTTTGTAGTTAATATTCTTGGAGCATGCAAATGGTATTTTCCAAACCATTGATCGGAGTTTGGATTTGATGAGTTGGGGGAGCGGAGATGTGGAGTTATTGTTAACAAAAGTGATAAGATTGATAGTATATTTGATTCTTTTGACAAGTTGGAGCATGCTAATGGTACATTTGGTTCCCTTTTTAATTAATTTATAGGTTTCCAGCAGTTCGGGGAAAAGATCAGCTGAGGATGCCGGTTTGAAATCACCTCCAAGGAAACGGGGAAAAAGAGACGGGAAACGGCACAAACCCGACGGGGATAAGCTGCTTCTCTGTAAGCGTATTGATGCTCGGTTTAGTACCATGGAGGGTAGAATTGACAACTTTGGTCAAGAATTTAGAGTGGCAATGGGTGATGCTGCTTCTAGAGACAATGAGCTAATGAGCCGGGTTGTGAAAATGGAGAACGAATTTCGGGCTTTTAGAGAAGAAATTGGTACTGCAGTGAAGTCCCTTATAGAGGCAGTGAAAGCAACTGTAGGTGATCCGTTGTCAAGGGAGCAGCCTACTGAGTTGAAAAAGAACGATCAAAAGGATGCGGCTGATAACGTGATAGCTTCTGCAGCTGAGTTGAAAAGAACGATCAGAAGGGTGAGGTTGAAAAACCAAGGGAACCCATTTCTCCTACCTCCGAATGCGTCAAGACTGCCAAAGTTGAGAATTCGGGAGAAGCTGAGGGGGAAATTGGAGATGACAGATGTTCTGTATCTCCTTCTGTGAAAGTTGTGAAAAAGTCTCCTTGCAAGCAGCCTAAAGCGTCTAAAGTTGAGAAATTCATATTGTTGAGTGATGAAAATGTTGATGCTAATGATGGTTGTTCCAAGACTGTGAAGGTATTTCACTTGATTAAGTTTTCTAATTATTGGTTCTTATGGTGTGGTTACTAATGAACTGGTTTTGTTTTTATGTTTTTGAACAAGAAAGGGGCGAAAGGGAGGTGGACTACGTAGTGTGTCTAAATTGAAGCCTAGTTTGTATGTGGTCTCTCCATTCAAACGGGCAAATCCCAGAGCTAAGAAAGGACAACCTTTGTACCGTGCTCCTCCCTTTGTTGTTCAGACACCATTGACTCTGGATGCAGTAAAGATGATTCAATTTGCTTTTAGTAGTAAGCTTCCCGAAAGGTACCTCCCGAAATCATTACAAGTAAGATTGGATCATATTTCTAGGATGTTTTTGGTATTTGCCTTATTCTAATGTTGTGTTGTTTGAACTTGGTATTGTATAACAGTGACATATTGGTTAGTCTTGGTGGCGGGGTTCTTTCCTTGTTACGTGAAGATTTGGTCGAGCTTTTGCCAAGGACCAGAATTTCAACAAGGGTAAGTTCCTTTATGTGTGTAATTTAGTAGATTGAACGTGTATTGCTGACTTTGGTATATGTGATGATGATGCATTAGATTATAGAAATGGCGTGTCTGTGCAAGACAATAGAAGAACGAAGTTGTGGTCGCAGTGGTGGCTTATCTTGGTTCTTTCCACCTTCAGTTTCGGTACAGTTGTCTGCTTTGTCTATTCTTTTCATGAAATTAATCTATTTTTTGTTACATGTAGCTTGTGTGGGTGACTGTGTTTTATTTTTTTAGGATCGTGCGAATCATTGCAACGAGGAGCAATTTATGGCTAAGATGCGTTCATATAAGATACTTGAGCGATACTGTATAAGTGAGCTACTTTACTGCAGTAAGGTATGTTGTAATGTTGTTTTCTAAAAGGAAATGGCTTCACCCTCCTATGTTAAATTGATAATTATTGTTTGTTTGTCCATTATTTCAGATTCATGTCCCAATTTTCAACCTCACGTTGAACCACTTCTATCTGGCGGTCTTTAACATGGAAGCCAAAGAAATTGAAATCTGGGACTCATTACCAGGAACTCATAATGAAGAATATGATGCAAGGATGCAGAAACTGGTTTGCTTCTTGTTCTTCAAGTTTTCAAGCTTTACTTATTGCTTAGTTGTTAGTTGTTTTTCATTTGCCGACTTTGTCGTTATATATCGATGAGGGGGATGTTTTCATTTGCAGAAATTGGGTCTAGATTGGTTGCTTAAGGATGATATCTGCGGGGCGTTTTCATTTGTGGACTTCGTGGTTAGATATCGCCAGGATGTTGCTTGCCAACCAAATGGGTACCCTTTGTTGTTGTTCAATCGTGCACTGTTTAATTAAGTTCGATAATTATTTGTTCGCATCATGACCATGGTAATTATTTTTTATATTATGGATTTGATTGTGGACTATTTGTCATCAATTACTTGCTGGATCCATATCGATATTCCAAGAAGCTTGACCAGTTCGACAGTGACTATGAGCGGGCACAACTTACAATGTACTTGCTCACTACGGATCTGAATGAGGTGAAAGCTACAGTTAAGACACAATCAGATGAATATTTTGAGAGTCATGCGAGACCTGCCCAAATTGAGACTGAGAAGGTGAATTTCAAGACAAACTTACTCAATCGAGGAAGAAAGCCGTTGCACGTGCATGGGGAGAAAAAGGGTAGAAAGTCTAAGAAGCATTGAGACTTGTGATGTTAATGTAGAGTTTAGTTAATGTGGATGTTGATTGAAGTTTAGGATAATGTAGATGTTGAATGAATTTTATTGAATGTAGATGTTGAATGAAGTTTAGGAAACTGTTGAAATTACAATGAAGTTATGAATTAAGCATTATTCAGTGATGTTATTTTTTCTCTATATTATGTTTAATGTGTCGACAAGGAAAAAATTATGCATGATCATATACCGAAAAATGGTTGAAAATGAACCTTATTCACCCTGCCAGAGGCTGTTTCACGGCCTCGATAAGCCATTTTCACGGCCGTGAGATGGTGATTTCTCATTGTCTCTGATGCTTAGGATGTATCTTTCACGCCCGTGAGACTGAGCCGTGAGATGGGATTTTATAACGCCTTAATGATGGTAATTTTACGCCCGTGAGACTGGGCATTGAGAATCAAAAAATCATTCCCTATGTTCAGAGAACCTCACGGTCTTAAAGGACCATCTCACACCCGTGATTCAAGACCATCTCACACCCGTGAGATTGTGGGCTCGCTTGTTAGTGAAAAAAAACGACATTAAGAAGGTTCGAACCAGAGCACTTGGCATAATAATTCAGCGTACTAACCAGTCAGACTACTTAATATATTTTGTAAAATTCATTGTTCGTTTGCTTTTTACTACGTATGGCTGAATGAGCGTGTGATTATCGGTTTTGGGTTGAACCCCATGTAATTGTGAACCGATGTGAGATTGGTTGATGATATATGGTTTAGTGAGTGTTTGATTACGGTGTTTGGGTTGAACCCCATGTAATTGTGAACCGATGTGAGATTGAGGTTATGTATATGGTTTAATGAGCGTTTGATTATCGGTTTTGGGTTGAACCCCATGTAATTGTGAACCGATGTGAGATTGAGGTTATGGATATGGTTAAGTGAGCGTTTGATTATCGGTTTTGGGTTGAACCCATGTAATTGTGAACCGATGTGAGATTGAGGTTATGTATATGGTTGAATGAGCGTTTGATTATCGGTTTTGGGTTGAACCCATGTAATTGTGAACCGATGTGAGATTGAGGTGATGTATATGGTTGAATGAGCGTTTGATTATCGGTTTTGGGTTGAACCCCATGTAATTGTGAACCGATGTGAGATTGAGGTTATGTATATGGTTTAGTGAGCGTTTGATTATCGGTTTTGGGTTGAACCCCATGTAATTGTGAACCGATGTGAGATTGAGGTTATGTATATGGTTGAATGAGCGTTTTATTATCGGTTTTGGCTTGAACCCCATGTAATTATGAACCGATGTGAGATTGAGGTTATGTATATGGTTGAATGAGCGTTTGATTATCAGGTTTTGGGTTGAACCCATGTAATTGTGAACCGATGTGAGATTGAGGTTATTTATATGGTTGAATGAGCGTTTGATTATCGGTTTTGGGTTGAACCCCATGTAATTGTGAACCGATGTGAGATTGAGGTTATGTATATGGTTTAGTGAGCGTTTTATTATCGGTTTTGGGTTCAACCCATGTAATTGTGAACCGATGTGAGATTGAGGTTATGTATATGGTTGAGTGAGCGTTTGATTATCTGTTTTGGGTTCAACCCCATGTAATTGTGAACCGATGTGAGATTGAGGTTATGTATATGGTTGAATGAGCGTTTGATTATCGGTTTTGGGTTGAACCCCTTGTAATTGTGAACCGATGTGAGATTGAGGTTATGTATATGGTTGAATGAGCGTTTGATTATCGGTTTTGGGTTGAACCCCATGTAATTGTAAACCTATGTGAGATTGAGGTTATGTATATGGTTGAATGAGCGTTTTATTATCGGTTTTGGGTTGAACCCCATGTAATTGTGAACCGATGTGAGATTGAGGTTATGTATATGGTTGAATGAGCGTTTGATTATCAGTTTTGGGTTGAACCCAAGTAATTGTGAACCGATGTGAGATTGAGGTTATGTATATGGTTGAATGAGCGTTTGATTATGGGTTTTGGGTTGAACCCCATGTAATTGTGAACCGATGTGAGATTGAGGTTATGTATATGGTTGAATGAGCGTTTGATTATTAGTTTTGGGTTGAACCCCATGTAATTGTGAACCGATGTGAGATTGAGGTTATGTATATGGTTGAATGAGCGTTTGATTATCGGTTTTGGGTTGAACCCCATGTAATTGTGAACCGATGTGAGATTGAGGTTATGTATATGGTTTAGTGAGCGTTTTATTATCGGTTTTGGGTTGAACCCCTTGTAATTGTGAACCGATGTGAGATTGAGGTTATGTATATGGTTGAATGAGCGTTTGATTATCGGTTTTGGGTTGAACCCCATGTAATTGTGAAACGATGTGAGATTGAGGTTATGTATATGGTTGAGTGAGCGTTTGATTATCGGTTTTGGGTTGAACACATGTAATTGTGAACCGATGTGAGATTGGTTGATGATATATGGTTTAGTGAGCGTTTGATCAAGGTTTTTGGGTTGAACCCCATGTAATTGTGAACCGATGTGTGATTGAAGTTATGTATATGGTTGAATGAGCGTTTGATTATCGCTTTTGGGTTGAACCCATGTAATTGTGAACCGATGTGAGATTGAGGTTATGTATATGGTTGAATGAGCGTTTGATTATCGGTTTTGGGTTCAACCCATGTAATTGTGAACCGATGTGAGATTGAGGTTATGTATATGGTTGAATGAGCGTTTGATTATCGGTTTTGGGTTGAACCCATGTAATTGTGAACCGATGTGAGATTGAGGTGATGTATATGGTTGAATGAGCGTTTGATTATCGGTTTTGGGTTGAACCCCATGTAATTGTGAACCGATGTGAGATTGAGGTTATGTATATGGTTTAGTGAGCGTTTGATTATCGGTTTTGGGTTGAACCCCATGTAATTGTGAACCGATGTGAGATTGAGGTTATGTATATGGTTGAATGAGCGTTTTATTATCGGTTTTGGCTTGAACCCCATGTAATTATGAACCGATGTGAGATTGAGGTTATGTATATGGTTGAATGAGCGTTTGACTATCAGGTTTTGGGTTGAACCCATGTAATTGTGAACCGATGTGAGATTGAGGTTATTTATATGGTTGAATGAGCGTTTGATTATCGGTTTTGGGTTGAACCCCATGTAATTGTGAACCGATGTGAGATTGAGGTTATGTATATGGTTTAGTGAGCGTTTTATTATCGGTTTTGGGTTCAACCCATGTAATTGTGAACCGATGTGAGATTGAGGTTATGTATATGGTTGAGTGAGCGTTTGATTATCTGTTTTGGGTTCAACCCCATGTAATTGTGAACCGATGTGAGATTGAGGTTATGTATATGGTTGAATGAGCGTTTGATTATCGGTTTTGGGTTGAACCCCTTGTAATTGTGAACCGATGTGAGATTGAGGTTATGTATATGGTTGAATGAGCGTTTGATTATCGGTTTTGGGTTGAACCCCATGTAATTGTAAACCTATGTGAGATTGAGGTTATGTATATGGTTGAATGAGCGTTTTATTATCGGTTTTGGGTTGAACCCCATGTAATTGTGAACCGATGTGAGATTGAGGTTATGTATATGGTTGAATGAGCGTTTGATTATCGGTTTTGGGTTGAACCCAAGTAATTGTGAACCGATGTGAGATTGAGGTTATGTATATGGTTGAATGAGCGTTTGATTATGGGTTTTGGGTTGAACCCCATGTAATTGTGAACCGATGTGAGATTGAGGTTATGTATATGGTTGAATGAGCGTTTGATTATTGGTTTTGGGTTGAACCCCATGTAATTGTGAACCGATGTGAGATTGAGGTTATGTATATGGTTGAATGAGCGTTTGATTATCGGTTTTGGGTTGAACCCCATGTAATTGTGAACCGATGTGAGATTGAGTTTATGTATATGGTTTAGTGAGCGTTTTATTATCGGTTTTGGGTTGAACCCCTTGTAATTGTGAACCGATGTGAGATTGAGGTTATGTATATGGTTGAATGAGCGTTTGATTATCGGTTTTGGGTTGAACCCCATGTAATTGTGAACCGATGTGAGATTGAGGTTATGTATATGGTTGAGTGAGCGTTTGATTATCGGTTTTGGGTTGAACCCATGTAATTGTGAACCGATGTGAGATTGGTTGATGATATATGGTTTAGTGAGCGTTTGATCAAGGTTTTTGGGTTGAACCCCATGTAATTGTGAACCGATGTGTGATTGAAGTTATGTATATGGTTGAATGAGCGTTTGATTATCGGTTTTGGGTTGAACCCATGTAATTGTGAACCGATGTGAGATTGGTTGAGAGTATATGATTTAATGAGTGTTTGATTATGGTTTTGGGTTCAACCCATGTACTTGTGAACCGACGTGAGATTGGGTTTATGATATATGGGTTGATTTTCGTTTGATTATGGTTTTGGGTTAACCCATCTAATTATAACCGATGATTTTTTTGGGTCGGTCATAATGAAGAAATTCCTAGATCCTAAACCCTCACCGTCGTAAGTCGTAACAGTGATGCCATTTCTTCCTTCTCGTCCTCCGTCAGCGCCAGAGGACTGGTCCTCGGTTCCTCCCTGTCGGCTTCTTCCTTCCAGCTTCCCTCTCTCCCAGCCTCAGTTCTTAATTGTCGTCCTTCGTCGGCTCTTCTCCACCAATATTACGAAACCAGATTCTTCCTTCGTCTTCCCTTCTCTACGCAACCTTCGATTTTCCATTCTCCCTTATTCGCCCATCCTTCGCCACCCATCTTTCGCGACGAAGACATTCAAAGGCACCACAGGCACGATCCTAGCGAGCAACAGTGAAGGCGATCATAACTGCGCCGGAGGTTTTGTTGCTGAATTCCAAGGACCCTTCTGTCACCCCCTTCGTTGAAGAGCTGCAAAAGAGGCTTACCTTCCATTTTCACGCCACCAATGCACAGGTACGGGAATTTTAGGGTTCAGGGTTTGTAAGTTGCTAGATTCGAATTCATGATGATCTATGGGTTTGTGGAGCTATTTGGTCCTGTTTGTCTTGGAACATTCACGTTGGCCTTTCATTGTAAATTCTAAGATTACATGGTGATCTATGGGTTTGTGGAGCTATTTGGAGCTATTTGATGAAACTTCATTTGTTAAGTGTGTAGAGAGCTTCTTTGTTTGAAGTTGAATTTGGTTGAATTGATCTTCATATGGGAAAGGACAATCCATGGTTTCATATAAGGGACGTGCCTGTTTGTGCTACCCTTTGTAGATGGTCCTCTCTAATCGTGATCGGAGCTCTCTGGTTGTCTTCTTTGTTCAATTTGGTGGGTGTTGTGAATTGTGATCTTGCTTGGCTTCATTTCATTTGTGAATGGTTGGTTTGTCGCGGAAGTGAAGGGGAAACTATCGCGCTGATATGTGGATTACAGTTACCAGCCAGCCCTTCATTTCAATTGTCTCGTGTTTGCCTCGTGTTTGTTAATTGATTAGTGAAGTGTTTGATTCGGTCGGTTGTGGGTGGTGAATATGTCGATTTCAATTGTCTCTAAACTTCATTTTGTTGCGTGTTTTCAGTTGATCAACTATGGAAGGGTTGATAGATGATATGAGCACAGGCAAGGGCACGGGAATTGACTTGAATGTTGGTTTAGATTGGGGAATGGATTATGGAGATGATACCGGTGGTGTTAGAGATAGTACGATATGGAGGACAATGTCGACACCAGCGATAGTGATTCTGAGGATGATAATAACACTAACATTGGTGATGATGATAAAGAGAACATCTCAGATGAGCATTTGCACAGCTTCGAAACACAGCCACACAGCTCAGAGAACATCAAAGATGCTGCAAATCCAGCCATGGTTCCACCGTACTCGAGTATGTATGACTGGACTTTGCTTGATAAAGTCGGGAATGGTAAGCCATATTCTAAATGGGAGTCGGATGATGTTGTGGGTTATGAGTTTGAAACCCTTGTGGAGGCTGGCAAGTTCTATTCAACTTATGGTTGTGCCATGGGATTCAGCGTACGAAAGAACACTCACACATATTCAAAATATGGAGTTAAAAATATGCAGCGATGGGTTTGCTCACGCGAGGGGGAGCGTCAACCAGTCCACAATGACAAGGAGAATAGAAAGCGTGAACCTAGGCCTGTAACAAGGCTCCATTGTCCGGCTGCTTTCAAAGTCAGTTTTGTTGAGGCAACTAACCGATTCAAGGTGAAGCAGTTTGTACCAACACATTTTCATCCCTTAGCTGGAGCACATGAAGTGCAGTTTTTGAGTTCTCATCGCAAGGTAGATGACGCAAGTAAGGCTCAGATTCGATCACTTAGGGCTGCTGGTATTCGCACCAATCAAATCATGGATTATCTAGTGAATTGTGCGGGAAGCTTTCAGAACTTGGGTTTCACTAAGACCGATGTCTACAATTTTGTTAGTGCGGATCAGAGGTCGGAGATCTTGGATAGTGACAGTGAAGCTGCACTTGCCTACTTACAAGCACGGGCAACTACCGATCCTCGTTTTTATTGTAGATATACAGTAAGTGACGGTGGTGAACTAGGAAATATGTTATGGGCTGACTCTACTTCACAATTGGATTATAGTCTCTTTGGAGATGTTCTTGTTTTTGACTCGACGTACAAGACTAATGCATATAATCTTCCATTTCTTCTATTCATTGGTGTGAATAATCACAATGCAAGCACTGTTTTTGCATGTGCTTTACTTGCGGATGAAACGGCGGAGAACTACGTATGGATTCTAAATGCTTTTTTACATTGCATGGGTGGTAAGAAGCCAACCGCAGTTATAACAGATGGTTGTTCTTCAATGAGGAAAGCTATCAAGTCGGTTCTCCCTGGATCCTGACATCGGTTATGTTCTTGGCACTTGGGCAATAACGCAGAAGCGCGTGGCCATGCGGAAGGCTTCCGGGAGGATTTCAAACGATGCATGCTAAACTGCAGTTCTATTCCACAATTTGAAGCTACGTGGAAGGAAATTTTGTCCAAGTATGACCGGGAGCACAATGCGTGGATGAAGAAGATGTATAGGCGACGAGCTCTATGGGCCACAACTTACTTGAAAGGTATTTTCTTTGCTGGGATGACTACGTCACAACGTTGTGAAAGCATGAACTCTTATCTAGACAAATTCTTGCAAAGTAAGATGAAGTTGTTTGAGTTTTTCAAGCAGTTTGACATGGCACTTTTGTATAGGAGACAAACTGAGTTACATGACCAGTTTAAGACAATACATACTGATGTTGTTTTGATGACACATTTACATGAAATTGAAAGACATGCCTCTATAGTATATACAAGAAATGTGTTCAGGAGCGTTCGAGCAGAAATAGCAAGAGAAGTTCATTACTATATTACAGACAAGTGTGTGTTGACCAATAAAACAATTTACACATTGTCACGATTCAAATACCCTGACTCAAAGTGCACCGTGGTCTTTTACACGAGTGGACATGATGTGCATTGTTCTTGTGGCATCTTTGAGTTCTGCGGAATTCCATGTCGGCATATATTCTGTATATTGAAAGCAGAAAATCAAATACAAATTCCAAAGTCACTCATTTTGAAGCGTTGGACTAAAGATGCAAAAGAGTTCGATCCCTCGAGTATGGGAAGCTGTCCTACCCAGCAAAATATTAGCAGGTATTATAAATTTAAGGTGTTCGTTTAGTTCTTTGTTTACTTCTATTGTGCTTGGAACCAACTACAAAAGTGCTTGTTTATTTGGACAGGTTTGGATTCTTGGTTGGTCAATGTAGTAGAATGTGCCATTATGCTGTGAGTTCGGATGAAGCATTTCATACTGCCAAAGGGTTGATTGAAGACTTGACATTGCGAGTGAAGACAATAAGTGTAGAAACAACCAACAAAACAAATAATGCTACTACGCATGTTGGAGTGAACTCCTCTCAGTTTATTAAGGACCCCCATCCAGTTCGAAGTAAAGGGAATGTGAAGCAACCTCAAGTGAAAACACGGTTGTGCAAGTATTGTAGGCGTCCTAAACATACAATCAGAAATTGTCGGCTGAAAAGAATGGCTGAAGCAGGTGCAGGTGATAGTCATTTCACGCAACAAGAATACAACTTCGAGTCCATAGGAGCAGGTGAAAGCAGCTTTCATGTGGAGACTCAAGAATCTGTTCTACTTCCCAAACGATCCAAGCACAACCTGTAATGCTGGTGTTCGACTTCAAACTACATTATGTTTCATCTTGTAATGTTTGTTTTGTGCAAGTTAGTATCTAGTGACATTGAATGGATCTATGTAATGCTCGTGTCTAGCTTCAAAGAACATTATGACTCATCTTTTCATAAGCTTGTAGTTTTCACAAACAGTATATTATGTTACTTACACCATTATAATAAGTACAAGGGTTAGTTCTACAGGTGAATGTCTGTGCAGACTATTTCTGGAAATCTCACGGCCAATTCTGGAAATCCCACGGCCGTGAAAGCAGGCGTGTTTTTGGATTTGTAATTCTGGAAATATCACGGCTGTGAGATAGGCCATGAGAGAGACCGTGGATGTAAAAATGCACTTCTCAGTTTCCCAGAGGTTTTCACGGGTTGCCTTCGATAGTATCACGGCCGTGAGATGAGCCGTGTTTTTGGATATGAATGATGGACATCTCACGGCCCCTCTGTAAATTCTCACAGGCGTGAGAATAAGCCGTGTCATGTTCGCAGCTGAAATCCAAAGACACGCCTCATAACTGGAATCTCACGGCCGGGAAATGCACCGTTAGATTTTTTCCATAAAAAGGGGAGTTCCAGAGAGTTTCACGGGTTGCCTTCGAAATTATCACGGCCGTGAGATGAGCCGTGTTTTTGGATATGAATGATGGACATCTCACGGCCCCTCTGTGAATTCTCACGGGTGTGAGAATAAGTCGTGTGATGTTCGCAGCTGAAATCCAAAGACACGCCTCATAACTGGAATCTCACGGCCGGGAAATGCACCGTTAGATTTTTTCCATAAAAAGGGGAGTTCCAGAGAGTTTCACGGGTTGCCTTCGAAATTATCACGGCCGTGAGATGAGCCGTGTTTTGGATTTGAATGCTCTACATCTCACGGCTCATCTGTGAATTCTCACGGCCGTGAGAATAAGCCGTGAGATGTTCGCAGCTGAAATCCAAAGACACGCCTCATAACTGGAATCTCACGGCCGGGTAATGTACCGTTAGATTATTTCCATAAAAAGGGGAGAGTTCCAGAGAGTTTCACGGGCAATATCACGCCCGGGATAAATGCCGTGAGATGGGAACCCTAACATTTTAAACTCCCTATTAGACTCTTCGTATGTTCTACTAGAACCCGACCCCCAACCCTCTGTTCTACTTCGACCCCCAACCCTCTTCTCCCTCTGTTCTACTTCGACCCCCGACCCTCGCCCTCGCTCGCTCTCCCTCGCCATCGCTCGCTCGCTCTTCCTCGCCATCACTCGCTCGCCCTCCTTCGCCATCGCTCGCTCACCCTCGACTCCTCCTGTTAACTACTCCAAGAATCTTCCGCTGCCGACCACTTCCCCCCGACTCCTCGTCCTGGTAACTGCTCCAAGGTTCAGCGGCGACGGCGACCATTTCCTCACGAGTCGCTGCCCTCTGTTCCACTTCGATCCCCACAGCGCCTCTGGTGAGTTCTTCTTAACCACAGCGGCACTCTTCTCTAGTTTCTTGCATTTTTTAGGGTTTAGTTACCCAATTGTGGTTGATCTGAATTAGGGTTTTGAATTGGTGGGATGACTTCTCCAGAAGGCTTCATGGTTTGTTCTTCTTCTATCTTCACCCCGCAGCAGCCTCCTCAATGTCATTCTACTGTTCTTGCAATGCTCTCATAGTTTGACATAGTAATAATGTGCTACTTGATCTAGCAATTGCTGGTGGCTATAGCAGTACTCGCTTTTCCCCTTTTGCAGTCGGTCTAAGTTTTGCGGGACAATTGCATTATTGATTTTGTACTTAGCTGGAAACCCATTTATATGGAGGCAGATGCTCTTGTTCATCACTGCTATTGTTATTACAAACCTGATTTAAAATGAACTTCAATTGATGGGCAGTTTATATGGCTAATGGTAGTTGCGGGCTGTAATGTCATAAAAGCATGAATTTAGGTTAGCTACAATATTTCTGCTACTTGATCTAGCAATTGATGGAGTAGACATGATTAGAATGCTCCTGGGATCTTCACCCTTGACGTCACATTGAGTATACCACCTCGTCGATCTCTAACGAGGGAAGCAAGGAGAACAAATTTTCCAAGCTGGATACTATCCTTGGACAAGGAAAGAAGCAAAGAGATGGAGATCGAAATACAGAGAGAGATTGAAATACAGAGAGATCGAAATACATAGAGAGAAGTTTTGAGTGGGAGGGATGCAATGGGTGAAAGACCCCTGACCAAGGATTGCATCTAGCTTGGAAAATTTGTTCTGTCCGGTATCACCCCAGCTCCTAGGGGAGTTACAATAGTTGAGGATACCTTGGAGATCGACGAGGATGGAATACTCAAAGAGACGTCAAGGGAGAAGTCTGTAAGTCTATATCTTCCAGTATCTTTGTTGAAAACTGTAAAGCATACCAGATTCCTTGATTTGTGAATTGCATATGCTTATGCATAAATCTTTTCCCTCTCATTCACTAAAGACTAAATGTTCTTAGTTGGTTTTTGTAGGAATGGGGAAAGCTAAACAGAAAACCAGGCAACCATCAGCCTCACCTGCTAAAGTGAAGGCTCCTTCTCGTCGTCGCCGCCAAACCCAAGAACGAGACACTCCCCCCAAACGACAACGCACAAACAACCAAGGACGGGCACGCCAACCATCTCCACCACCACCACCACCACAAGCGGAGGCTCAACTTGGAGGAGGGAACTTCACGGCTTCCTCCAATTACCCGTCGAACATAGGAGGGCTTTGGAGCGCTTCCTTCCCCTCCCATTTGGGCAGCAAAGATGCTTTTATTGGGATCTCCTAGAGCGCCTCGGAGCAGCGGACCCCGTTCGCACATGCCTCCGTCTCCCGGCATGGTGTGAGGTTCTCTCCATCAATGAGGTCATCTACCGAGAGCTTACCATTGAGTTCCTCAGCACTCTCTCCATCAAGAAAATGTCCGAGTTTAACCTCGACAAGCCCGAAGACAACATAACTTTTCGCCTTGGAGGACAGGCGAGACAGATGAGCATCACTGAGTTCACAGAGGCACTCCAGATATACCCACCAGGATTTCTCACCACAGATGGACATGGTTTTATTTCAGAGAAAATATATCATCCAAGAGCACCATCGGTCAATGCTATGTGGACAAGGGTAAAACAAAACCATGTGGCAAAGTCTGACCCTGCCCACTATAAAGGGAATGATCTTCTTCCCCCGTGGCGTATCATCCACAACATTATCGCTCATTCTGTGGCAGCTAGGGAGGGGAGCCCGGGGAGTGTGACCAAGCGGGATTTGAACTTTTTCCTCTCTATGGTAAAAGATCACCCAATTCATCTTGGTTTAGTCATATTGAAAACCCTACAGAAGATGACCTCCAACAAACAAATCAAGACCATCCATGGAGGTGCCTACATCACAAGGCTAGCTCGGCATTTTGGCATTGATCCGGTGGGTTCTCATTGCACCATTGCCCAGTCCACTCAACCAATCTCCCAAAAAAACCTTGCGGATCTATATTTGTTGTCAAAGGTAAATGTTCCAACCAACACTTTCCTTTTCACAGTGAATGCTAAAACAGAACTAGTCGGGATTCAAACAATCTAGGATTGATTTTGTGCAAGTTTTGGATTGCCTCCTGATCTAGTTCCTTTTGAACATTGAGCAAATGTAACTAATGCTTCTGATATTGAACACGTCTGTGTTTGGTGGTTAAGGAGAATGGTGTGGTAGGCATTGTTGGCCTCCCTCATCCTGCTCCACCTCTTGCAATAGATGAGGCAAACGCATCGGAGCATGTTGTTCAACAAATGGTCGAGGAGACTCCGGAACAACCTGCACAACATCACCAAACTACGACTCAAGCCGGACCATCCACCGACAACTACATATCCCATTTTGAGGCATTGGGTCGGCAGAATGCCCAAATTCTGGAGCAAAATGCACTCATTCTCTCCCGCCTAAACTGAGAGAAGGAAGCTCGACGCTACATCATCGAATGCAACCATCAGATCATGAGGTCCTTGAGGATTGACTACAAAAAATTCTCAAGACCTTGGGAACTATCTCCTAGGCCAACCGAGGAAAGCAATGAAGAGGGAAGTGAAGAGGACAATGACACCAATGAGGAAGAGGGCAGTGAAGAGGACGACGAGGGCAATGGCGATGACCAAAACAAGGAAAAAAATCAAGAGGACAAAGGGAACAATGAGGAAGACGGCAGTGAAGAGGACGACGAGGCCAACGACGATGAACAAAACAAGGAAAGAAATCAAGAGGACAAAGGGACCAATGAGGAAGAGGGCAGTGAAGAGGACGACGAGGCCAACGACGACGAACAAAACAAGGAAAGAAATCAAGAGGACAAAGGGACCAATGAGGAAGAGTGCAGTGAAGAGGACGACGAGGCCAACGACGATGAACAAAACAAGGAAAGCAGTGAAGAGGACAATGACACCAATGAGGAAGAGGACAGTGAAGAGGACGACGAGGGCAATGGCGATGAGCAAAACAAGGAAAAAAATCAAGAGGACAAAGGGACCAATGAGGAAGACAGCAGTGAAGAGGACGACGAGGGCAATGGCGATGACCAAAACAAGGAAAAAAATCAAGAGAACAAAGGGACCAATGAGGAAGAGGGCAGTGAAGAGGACGACGAGGGCAACGACGATGAACAAAACAAGGAAAGCAGTGAAGAGGACAATGACACCAATGAGGAAGAGGGCAGTGGCTCTAGCGAGGACAATGAAGATGAGCAAATCCAGGAAAACAAAGACGAGGACAAGAACACTAACGAGAAAGATGGGCAGTGAAGATGAGCCAACCAAAGTCCTTAGTACTTAGCTATGTCTGTTTGCGTTTGTGCTTGTATGTTTTCCAATTAGAATATGATGATGCACCCGTGTGGGCTACATGCATCTAAACTTAAACATTAATTAGACAAATTTAATCGTGTTATGGATGCTTGTTTTATAAGACAAATGTAATGCTTTGACTGCTTTTTACTTTTTGTTAACAGGGTATCTCATCTGATATGATGTACAGTTACTAGAGAACATTGTGAATGGATCTATGTTATGCTCGTGTCAAGCTTTAGAGAACATTATGAATCATCTTTTTCATAAGTTTGGAGTTCTGGAAAAAAGTCCATTCTGTTTGAAACAACATTATAATAAGTACACGGGATAGTTCCACAGGTGAAAGTCTCCTACTGGAAATCTGACACCTTATACTGGTAATCTCACGACCGTAAAATACTCAAGTGAGATGTAAAAAGCAGTGCTTCATTCCTCAGGCAAATATCACGACCGTGAGATGTCCCGTGAGATGCAAAGAACAGTTCTCACTATCCCAGGAAATTTCACAGCTACTACTTGACATTGTCACGCCCGTCAAAATCTCACATTCAATTGAAACACACAGCTGCCACTCAAACGTTATCACAGCTCATTTTGTCAAAATAAACGCCGTGGAATTAAGATGTACCTACACTTTCTAGAGTTGTACCTTTACACTAAACTTAAAGTTGTACCTACACTTTCCTAAAAATCTTCTATGGTACAATTCAAAATTGTACCTATACACTATGGTACAACTTAATGTTGTACCTACACTTTCTAACAAATCCCTCTATGGTACAACTCAAAATTGTACCTATACTAATGGTACAACTTTTAGTTGTACCTACACTTTCTCAAAATTCTTCTATGGTACAACCCAAATTTGTACCTATACCATGGTACAACTTTAAGTTGTACCTACACTTTCTAACAAATCCCTTTATGGTACAACTAAAAATTGTACCTATACTAATGGTACAACCTTAAGTTGTACCTACACTTTCTCAAAATTCTTTTATGGTACAACCCAAACTTGTACCTATACCATGGTACAACTTTAAGTTGTACCTACACTTTCTAACAAATCCCTCTATGGTACAACTCAAATTGTACCTATACTAATGGTACAACTTTAAGTTGTACCTACACTTTCTAATAAATCTCTTTATGGTACAACTAAAAATTGTACCTATACTAATGGTACAACTTTTAGTTGTACCTACACTTTTTCAAAATCCTTCTATGGTACAACTCAAACTTGTACCTATACCATGGTACAACTTTAAGTTGTACCTACACTTTCTAACAAATCCCTCTATGGTACAACTCAAAATTGTGCCTATACTAATGGTACAACTTTAATTTGTACCTACACTTTCTAATAAATCTCTTAATGGTACAACTAAAAATTGTACCTATACAGTATGGTACAACTTAATGTTGTACCTGCACTTTCTAACAAATCCCTCTATGGTACAACTCAAAATTGTACCTATACTAATGGTACAACTTTTAGTTGTACCTACACTTTCTCAAAATCCTTCTATGGTACAACCCAAATTTGTACCTATACCATGGTACAACTTTAAGTTGTACCTACACTTTCTAACAAATCCCTTTATGGTACAACTAAAAATTGTACCTATACTAATGGTACAACCTTAAGTTGTACCTACACTTTCTCAAAATTCTTTTATGGTACAACCCAAACTTGTACCTATACCATGGTACAACATTAAGTTGTACCTACACTTTCTAACAAATCCCTCTATGGTACAACTCAAAATTGTACCTATACTAATGGTACAACTTTAAGTTGTACCTACACTTTCTAATAAATCTCTTTATGGTACAACTAATGGTACAACTTTTAGTTGTACCTACACTTTTTCAAAATCCTTCTATGGTACAACCCAAACTTGTACCTATACCATGGTACAACTTTATGTTGTACCTACACTTTCTAAAAATCCTTCTATGGTACAACCCAAACTTGTACCTATACTAATGGTACAACTTTAAGTTGTACCTACACTTTCTAACAAATCCCTTTATGGTACAACTAAAAATTGTGCCTATACTAATGGTACAACCTTAAGTTGTACCTACACTTTCTCGAAATTCTTTATGGTACAACCCAAACTTGTACCTATAACATGGTACAATTTTAAGTTGTACCTACACTTTCTAATAAATCCCTTCATGGTACAACTCAAAATTGTACCTATACTAATGGTACAACTTTAAGTTGTACCTACACTTTGTGAAACAAATTCTTCAATGGTACAGCTGAAACTTGTACCTATACGATATGGTACAACTCTAATTTGTACCTACACTTGTATACATTGATTCATTATTTACAAGATTGCCATTAATGATGTGGGACCAGTCATTTAGTGGGTTTACCTCCTCAACAGGTCACCTTTTTTTTTTTTTTTTTATAGCATGGGTGCTATAAAACACACTAGAAGGGCTCATCATAAAGAAGGAAGCAGGGAAAGTAAGAGATAGGGAGAGGCTGACAGGATTCTAGGACTGACCCGTGCGGATTTTGAGGTTGCTGTTCAAGATTTTTTTTCAAATTATCTCCAATGAAAATTTAACGAACCATAGCGCATTTATTTTACGCCAATTGTCAAAAAAAAATTGCGTAGAATATCATATCATATAAGTTCATATTATATTAGCTCATACCACCTTCGTGACATTGATCATATCATATAAGTTATATGTCATTCATATTGAGATAATATCAGTTCATATCATTCATATCAAGATCGTATAAAGTCTATACTATTCATATCAAGATCATATCAGTTCATAGCATTCATACCAAGATCATATTAGTTCACATTATTTTCATATCGAGGCATATAAGTTCATATATGCTCATTTCAATATCATATAAGCTCATATCAAGATCGTATCAACACGTTGGTTTCTACCTACTGCAAAATAGACTCTGGTAATTCTGGAACCACCTTAACCCTCCATGCACTAATCACTGCCTCATTTGGCTCTACGGTCGAAACCTTAGTAACCTCTTTTGGACTTTACCGTAGCTCCGCCGCTCCTAGCTATTAACGAGGAATTTGGACAATCTTATATCCACACACTCTTTCAACCACAAGCACTCAACCAAATAAGAGAAAGAGACGCTGTAGGCTAAAATCTCTTGATTCAACTCACGAATACTGATTGTACAACCCTCTCAAAATTGTCTTGTTATTTTCACGTTCAAAACCTTTTAGTTCATCTCATTAAATTCCAATCGACAACTATTTCATTAGACGTTGCTTCTGTTAGCTGATTATGTGAATTGGGTTATGTAATTAGCTGTTTTTTTTTTCAAAAGATAATCTTATATTGATCAGAAAAAAGGTTGTTACATCCTGGAAATGAGTCAGGCCTCAAAATCAAAGAACCGATTTGCAGACGGGAACAATAGAAGGGCCTTTCGAGCCACCAAGTGGGCTACCCTATTATTACGCCGACCTACAAACCGAACGCTAAACCCTTGTTGGTTGGATAAGCAATGCAGAACTTCCTAAAGAAGGGCACCAATCCTGTTGTCTTGGACCTCAGATCTGGTGAGTTTGTTAACTATCACTTGAGCATCGCCTTCAAACCGCACGTCTGTGAACCCAGCCGCACTACACCAAAGCATGGCATCGCAAAGCGTAAGCATCTTAACAACCAAAGGGTCATCAATGACATCAAACTAAACATCCCTAGCCCCCACCACCATCCTGGTCGACGACAGGACAACCATTCCTCCTGCCGAGTGAGAACCACGCTTGGTAGCCTCATCCCACTTACAAATGAAAGAACCAGGATTTACAGGGCCCAGCGACGGACTAGCACTAACAGGGGGTCGCGGGTGAACCCTATCCCCAGGCAGGTCTATCCACTGTCGATACTGCTGATTGAATTGACGCATTAGAGTTGGGATCCCAAATTGTTTGCCCTAAAAAACCCAATTGCGAGATCGCCAGATACGCCATAGAACTGCCACGACTGCCATCAGCAGATTGGGTTGATCAATACACATCATCAACTTTTTCAGGAATAAGGGACAATCTACCTAGAAATCCCTTGACCAAGGTATCCCCACCCCGCATAATCCCACAAAGCCCTGACAACTGGATAGTCTAGGAACAAATGCTCCATTATCTCGGACTCTGCCCAGCACACTAGGCATCGAGGATGGACTAGGACATCCTTTTCACGAAGGGCTTCTGTCGTGGGCAGGAGCCGATTCAGAATTTGCCAAAGAAAAATGCGCAATTTAGGGGGAATAGGGGCATTCTATAATCGAATCCAGCTCGATCGATCCATCCAACTGGCCAGTGATCGCCACCGGCCTTCTTTTTTATCCAAAAGAATAGCCAAATGGTAAGCCGACTTCACTGTAAAAATCCCATCAGTCGTCATATGCCAGATCAGACGGTCCTCAACATCCCCACGAGGGAGAGGAATTTCCTTAATCGCCCGACAGGTTGGTGGGTCAAACCACTGGCTCATCTTCTCCTCGCACCAACACCCATCCCCTGAATTTATTATAACTGCCACCACCAGATTTTCCCCATCAGGTAAGACCCGCGGATTATGGACAAGGGTTTCCGGGTGCAAGCGAGAAACTCAATTATTTCCTAACAGGGGGGTGGATTGACAATTGCCAATTTGCCATCGAAGCCCCTTAATTAACAATTGACGACCAAATAGAATACTTTGCCACCCCCAAGACGGACGAGATCTAGCCGTGGCCTCTAGGAAACAACACCTGGGAAAATATTTACCCTTATATACTTGAGCCAGAAAGAGAGGAGGGATCATTCAGGATTCGCCAGCCAATCTTAGCTAGAAGCGCTTGATTGAAATGCTAAAAACGTCGAAACCCCATCCCTCCAACATGTTTGCTTCTGCACATGTTACGCCAGGACATCCATCGAATCTTAGAATGTCCATTCTCCACTCCCCACCAAAACCTGGCCACATGCCTATCCAGAAGGCGGCACAGCGAGAGAGGGAGACGAAGATAAGACATAACATGCAATGGCAGAGCCAAAGCCACCGACTTGATCAAGGTCTCCTCGCCGCCCAAGATAATGTCCTCTGCTTCCATTCCTGGAGGCGAGACAGGGGTTTGTTCTCCAGATATCTAAACGTATCCATTTTCGATCGGGATATCAAGGTAGGCAGCCCGAGGTACTTGTCATGAACCCCCCACTGCACCCACCCCGAGGATTTGGGCGAGGAACTCTTGATCCGGGAGGATAATATTACAGCTAAAGCAGACCGCTGACTTATCCAGATTAACCGGCTGTCCACTAAGCTCCTCGTACTCATTAAGCACCAAAATCAAGTTTTCGCATTCTTGAAGTGACCCCCGGAGGAACAAATACGAATCATCCGCAAAGAACAGATGCGAAATCCGAGAAGATCGAGGGGCGACCTTGACTCCTTCCAATTTCTTTTCCGAGATAGCTTTCCGTAACAGGGCTGCGAACCCCTCCGTGCATAGAACAAACAGGAGAGGCGATAACGGATCCCCCCTGCCGGAGCCCTCTCGAGGCAGTAAAAATCCCTTTCGGAGTGCCATTTCTCAATAGTGAAAAACGAACTCGAACGGAGACACTCGTGAATCCACCCTTGCCATGTGGAATTAAATCCTAACTTGTCCAAAATCGCGAGGAGAAACGGTCATTCGACTCTATCATAGGCCTTTTTCATGTCAACCTTCAGAGCCATGTACCCTTTCTTTCATCACGTCTTGATTTTCAAGTAGTGCATAAGTTCGTGCCCAAGAAGGACATTTTCCACAATTTGGCGTTCACGAATGAAGGCATTCTCACCTTCAGACACAATCGGGAGTAGAAAACTTGCCAATCATTCATCCATTATTTTGGTAATGATTTTGTACATAAATTGGCAGAGACTAATCAGGCGGAGTTGCCGCATGCTCTCCACATTGTCCGCTTTCGGGATCAAAGTCAACCAAGTATGATTAAAATTGCGTAATATTCTAACAGTGGAGAAGAATGAGCAAACAGCGGCTGTGACAGACTCCCCGACAATGTCCCAAAAAGATTGAAGAACTTTCCCGTGAAGCCATCAGACCCTGGTGCCTGTTTCGACCCCATGGAGAAGACCGTCCTTTTAACTTCCTTAGGAAGGACTACTGCCGTGAGACTAGCATTCATTTCATCCGTAACCCGCCGCTCAATTGGTAGCATGGACACTCGTTCGCTCATGTTAAGCACATGGCATTCTGATGGAAAAGAGAGTTTGATAAAAGTCCTATAGCAATATCTGCCTTCCCTCCCTCCTCAGTTATCCACTCCCCCGGATCATTACGAAGACCCGACACAAAATTATGTTTTCGACAAGCCCTGGTAACCGTATGAAAATACGCTGAATTCTTATCCCCTTTTTTTAGCCAACGAACCCTCGACTTTTGTTGACAATAAATTTCCTCTGCTTCCCACAGCCTGTTCAGCTCAGTCTCCAGCGTCTTAACAGTCTCCCAATCAATTAGGAAAATCTGTTTGCTAGTAGTACCCGCCCTGCTAGCAAATGACAAAGTTTCTTGAGTTTTTCCCAAAGTTGGTACATATGAGTACCTGGGATGTCCTCCTCCCAGAGATAGGTAACCATAGCCTTGACCTCCGGATTATCCGCCCAGCGGGCGTCCAAGCAAAATAACGGTCGACTGTTCCGCATGTAAGGTTTATCAGAAAGGAGCAGGGCCCGATGATCTTATCCTTGATCAATACAATGTTTAACGAGGGTATCAGGGAAGAGGTCAACCCAAGTCTGAGAGCAAAGAGCTCTATTGAGACGCTCTCTGATGCAAGCCAACCCCATGCGCTTATTTGTCCATGTGAACTGGTCACCCTGGTAGCCAGGATCGTGGAGAACCAGATTATGAATAAAATCACGGAGAGCCACCATCCTTCTCACTTGCTTGGAGAGTGACATTGAAATCTCCTATGATCACAAAGGGTAGCATGATACCCTCGCAAATCTCTCGTAACTGAGCCAATTGATTAGCTCTTATTGATTCAACACAGCTAATATAGATGAACACCACAACATAAGAAAATTCCACTTCATTAATTTGAGTACCAATACAGAAGTTGGAATGGAAAAAAACCGAGGCATTAACCTCGGGGGCCCAAGCTAAAACAAGACCACCAGAAGAATCGATGGCATCAACAAAAAAACACTGAAAATTATCAAAACCTAAACCCCGCATACGCCGGCGCGATCTTGTTTCGAAAAAAATATGGTCCGGCTTATTAGAACGAACAAAACCGACAGCAGTTTGAAATATGAGGGATGACCCAATTCCTCTCACATTCCAAGCGAGAATCTTCATTTATCATATTGGGGCCATTTTTGGATGGCTGCCTCCACCATTTCAGCATCTTCTTCCATGAACTGTTTATTAGGGCTGGGATCCACTCCCAACTCCCCCTCGATTGCACTCAAAGGACGTTTGCGACTGCCAACACCTGGGTCAACTAGGTTGGACCCATATTCATTGAGTTGGCCAATGTCGCGCCTGTCATCATCTTCCTCCCAATCCTTCATACATTGCACAAGATCTAGGGCCAGGGCTTGGCTCCCTAGCTCATCATCCCCTGGCTTAATGAGCAACCCGATTTCAAAACCAGCCACAACCTGCTGGACACGTCCCTTCAATCCCAGGGGTGCCTACATGGTTGTCTTCCTGGGGGCCCGGGTTTTAATCAGAAATTGGGAAGCTTCCTCCGAGGAGGGATCCAAGAAGTCATCCTCAGCTTCCGTGATGTGTGACCACTAACTATCCTTCATTTCCCTTGGGAGGAAGAGCAGTTGCAACTTTCACTAATCGGAGGGTCATACCACATAACTGCAAAAGATGATTAAGGTAACCTATTCCACTCCCTCGATTATTAACCCGGAATGACGAAGAGTCACCAATCACAACAATTCATGGCACTCTAAGTTGATTGAGAAGTGACCTGAATTGCTTTAATGGAATTTTCTCCCTCCTAGGTCAATTGCCCAAAATTGCGGGATTTGATATATAGAACATTCAATTTGCATGAAAATACATCAATCAATATATAAGACGCAATACCCATCAACACAAGAGTTCACAAACTACAATCTAACACATCCTAGACCAAGATTCTTAACATCCAAGTGATTAAAAGATCTACTCCATAGCTATAAGAGAAAACAACAACTAGAATAGAAGAAAAAACCTATGGGAAAGTGAATCTTCTTCTTCCTAGCTGTTTGTGTGAATGCTTGGAGATGAAATCTGCCTTCCAATTGCCTTGGGTAGGTCAAAATGACCTTTAATCTCCTTTGCTCGTAGCTCTCTCTCTTTCTAACCTTCAAGATAACTCTTATTCTCTCTCTACAACTCTTTCTCTTCAAATTCAGCTCACTCTTCTTTATATATTCTTGTGGGGTGCACAGATCATGGATGTTCTTCACGCTTGTGAAGTATGCAATGAAACCATTTGTTTGTATTATTTCTCTTTTCTTTTTTGCTAATTCAGTTATTCTTTCGATTTCGAACCAATAACTCAACCTTTGTGAGCTTGTGGTCTATTGGTGTGCATGTTACCATTTAGAATCAGCAGATCGTCCTCTCTTGTCCACCATCCTTCACACATGATCATGTTAGTTTGTTCTAACCTCCTTATCTTTCCTCCATTTAAGACAATGTTGTGCTTAAGTGCATGTGTGTGTGTGTTGGGGGGGGGGGGGGGTCCATTATGATATGATCCCAAATTGCTTGCAATAAAAGTCTCCATTGAATTTTAAAGGAGCAAGTTCAATTGAAAGGAAGCAACCTGAAAATTGTCTAAGTGATTTGACTATTTCAGGGAGCCTACTTTCAAGCTTGGTAGTCACAATTGGCGGGATGAAAATTGGAGTTTAAGAGCTTGTTTTCAAGATGGCATGTTCTTCTACAAGCTTGAGTGTTTGGAAGCTCGAGGGGAAGCCAGGAAGGGCATTTTCAAGCCTGCTCAAAAATCGTTGTCAACACAGGAAAACTGCCAGAATATGGCTGAGTATAAAACTTTGTTTAGGAAGGCTACTTTGAAACTCCATTCAAGGAAGAGGTTTGAGATTCGAGTTCAGAGCTTTGTACCACATCAAACTACAAGTTTTCTACTACAAAGGCAAAGGATTGGATGATTGATTTTGATACCTAAAAGGCTTCGAACGAAAGCAAGATCGTCAAAGGTCTTCCCAAACTGTCTTGCTCACCAAGAAATCTGAATCCTTCTCGGATTAGAATTACCTTACCTTTTCTGCTTTTGTACTTTGATTCCGAGTTTTTTTTGTGTTTAGAATTTCTCATATTAGTTTGTTTACCTAGCCTAGCTCTACATAAGTCTTTCAATTGCTTTGTAATATGGAGATTGTCGTTGATTGAATGAAAAACCTTGAGTTTTGGGTTCATTAAGCTTTGCTTGTGAATTGTCGAATTGCTTGAAAGGTTGTCCGAGGAAAGATTGCACGTCGAGTTCTGTATCCAAATCCAAACACCATCCCTGTTTTTTTCGAGTATTGTTAAAAAATCAAAGTTCAATTAGTCAATTGAACTAGCTGCGTGATTCTGAACACAAATGATCCCCCTAGGGTTGTATTACATTATGTATGCGTGTGAATGAATGGTGTGAATGTGAGTGCATGGAGAGTAGTCCAATGTCCAAATTTTTAAAAGTTAGAGGGCTCCAAGTATATTGTTATTTAAATTACGTACTTAGTGTGCTTTGAATTGGTAGTTGCCATGGTTAGTATATATAACACCCAAAATGGTGTTATTTACCTTGCATTTATTAGGTGATTTTGTGTTAAAATGAGTCGTTAACTATTTTTCGTAGTGACATTTGCATGTCCTTTTCGTTCCTTTTCGATTTTTATTCTATTTTGGGATACATTGGACGTTAGGAGCAAAGATGGGGAGAAAATGGGCAAATATGTGTAGAAACAAGGAGAAGGACCGGACAAGGCAAAGATCGCAACTGAATGGATCAAGTTCCCGACCGGGAAGATGGGCGGCGAAGCCTTCTAGAAGATTGCGGGCCAAACACATAAGATTGTGACTGCAAAGATGAGCGCGCACGCTGCGAACTTTGGAAGAGTTTCCCCACTCTCTTCGCGCGCAATGTGAATGATGACCAAATACAAAGATCGCGCCCGCGACGTAGAAGTTCGCGGCCGCAAACTTGCCCGAGATTTCCAGCGCCAATAAATAGAAGGGTTGCTGGAGTGAAAAAGTGAGAAAATTAGGGTTTTGGAGTGCTTTAGAGAGAGAAACACTTGGGAGAGCTTTATTGAAGATCCATTCAACCCAAGGAGCAAGGAGAAGGTGCAAGCAAGGAGAAAAAGCTTGATTCTATCATTCCCCCTTCTAGTTTATATTTTCTTCTTCTTTCTAATGACTTGAATCTCTAATGGTTTTTAGAGTAGTTTAATCCTAGTTATAGGTTGTGACTGTTTGGGTTATGAATGAATGAATGTGTTTATCTAATAGATTCTTAATACCACTCTTTCCTAAATGATGACGCTTGGGCAACTGGCCCCAATCTTCCCTCTTAGCTTACTTTATGCTACCGCACTGGGTACGGAGTTCTAGGGTTAGACGGGTATGCGCCATCTAGCGAGTTTAGGCTAGATGAGTGAATGGGGGCCTATAGTGGTCGAGACGACCAAACCCCTACTATAGGTAGCCTTCCTAGATGAAACTCGAGATGAAACCTCGGTGTGGACGATGGATAGTGTCCATTGATATGAGCCATAACCTTAAAGCCCCAGATACGATAGCCTAGATAGAGCTGACTAAAACATGGATTTAGGGGTGGCGTACTCAGACGCATGTGGATC